>CM077009.1:30568384-31774218 GCA_039090855.1 Macrothele yani | reverse complement strand
ATGGTAAGTAAAGGTATGTAATGAACATCTTTTTACTATCATTTTATAATCCTCTGTCAAATGATTATTCTTTAAATTGCAGGAAGTAAAATTTAAAAATGTCCCCTAAAAATTCAAAATAGTCTTGTAATGAAACTTACAACCCCCCCCCCCCAAAAAAACCCCAAAAAAACTACCAAAATGTGCAATCCACTTACCCAAGTTTCTTGGACATTATACCTCAGCATCTTTTTTCAAATTTTTTTCTTTTTGTTGTTGTTGACTTGAATCTCTGAAAGTGATATTATTCTTTTTGTTAAATAGCATACTTTAGAAAGTTCATCTTCCTTGAAAAATGCAATATCAATACTCACGTTAAAAATTTATGGTGTCATTTAGACCAAGGTATCTATCATATGGTAATGTTGGTCTTCTGACCAAGGTTAGGGGATGGAGAAGTCTTGCTAGGAATTCATTTGACAGAGAAAAAAAGATACAGAATACAGTTATACTGTATGTAATGTAATGATAGTTATGGCAAAGAAAAACATACCTTATCACTTTCCTGATGTTACACATTTTCCAGTGTGACTGCCTCAGGGTTCTTCTTAGTACACTCTTTGGGTAGTATATATATATATATATATATATTACTTAAGAGCAAAACTGAAGACTAAGGAAAAATTTTAGAATTTAGAACGAGAAGGGTGCAAAATAACCTGAAAATCAAAACGCGCAACGCAGCAGTTTTGAAAATTCAGAATTCACATTCTATAAAGATACCTAAGCAAAAAAAATATACAAATATAATTTTGACTCACACCTAGTACAACATAGAAAAGGTTATGTATCTACCTGTGTGAGTAAAAGGAGAAAAGAAAAAAAAAAAAATAAAATAAAACAACTGAATGTAGAAGGTGTCGAGAATACTGAGCCTTGGCTTTATCAAGGACCAGCAAAAACTCTGCATTTTCTCACTTCCACAAAGACCTAGTTGGAAATGGGTTTCTGCAAGGCCATAGATGCAAGTAACATTCCCACCTAAAATAGTTTAAAATATATATATATAAGTCATGTCCTCCGTAGAGTAGCATGACCTAGCACTAGTTAACAATTTCGCTTGCATCCATTAACCTTCATGGCCCGACCCATGCTCTTCATCTGTTACTATTAAACAGAGAGAAGAAGATTAAAGAGAACTCAAGCTGTGAGAGTGACATAATAAATAGAAATGATTTTCAGCTATAACGAAATTCCAAGTTCGTTTGAGAGAGAATTTAAAACCTGAAAAACAAATTTTACATTACAATTAAAAAGGAAATGTTAATTTATAACGAACAGATTTTTGAAAGAAAACTTGAGTCTAAAACCCCCTACTCTACAACTTATGACAGCACGAAAACGAGAATAAGTTAAAGATAATAATTAACTAAAGAAAAACTTTGTGAAAGTTATATACCTTAAACAGTTAGTTGCAATATGTACAAAGTATTTCAGCAGTGCTTTAAGTGCATAATTAATTAGTTATTAAGAACTTAACTACTTTGAAAAAACAGCGCATAGACAGCGCATAGAAAAGGAACAAGCTTAGCCATCTTCTGTTCCTAGGTACCACAAAAGACGCTCAAAGTTACAAAGAAAAGTAAGAGTTAAAACCCGCATAAATGTTAACAGACAAACCAATGCTTAAAAGCTGAAAAGCTAAAAATACAGAGAAAAAGGTACATGAAGTACTAACATTGAACTTATAAAACCTAGAGCCCAAAAACAAGGAAGAGAGCTTACCTCTTGTGTTACAAAACTTTTCTCCTCACAAGAGGAGAACATGGCTGACCTCTTCCGCCACTCCCTAGACGCTGGGGGCAGTGAGGGTGGGGCTGATGGCCTCCTCATACAGCAAGAAACCAACGCGCGGAGATTTTAACCAGAGAAAAAAAAATATAAACTTAAGACTGTGGATCTGTATGATCAGAATGAGCAGAATTAACTCTCCAGAATACATGAGAAATATTATAAAATACACGAGCAGTTTATTTAATAATCTTTGCATGTATTAAATCACCTTAGTGAGCTTCTATAGATTAATCAGAATCTTATTAATTTTAATGTTGGTTTTACTATTTTTAGTATAGCTATCCTAGTGATGAATAACTAGTTTTCTTTTTATTTGTTTTTATTTTCTTTTATAAACAGATTTTTAAGCTTTTTTTGTGATTTTGTTTATATTATTTAATTTTTTTGTTTTAATAGGACCGTCATATCCATAGCACTAAGGTTCCTTTAGGTAGTTAATAGGCATCCTCTAGCCAACTTCCTTACGGCTTTGATTGGTCAGAATCATATTATTAACTGTGTAGAAAATTAAAGCAGATCTGCCAACCTTACTCTATTATTCAGAATAATTTTTCTTAAAGTTCTTTTGATGAAAGAAGAAGGAATTTCGTTCTCTAGAAAACTTTCTAATAGTATATTAATGTGGTAATTGAAGTCCAAATTGTTGCTGCAAATTCTTGAAATTCTTAGGACCTGAGAAATTAGTACATTCTCAATTACTTTGGTTGAAATGTTATTATTCCAGTGTAGATATTTAATTACTTTGAAAAGGAAAATTAGCTCTTTTATCAAAGAGGCTAATAGATGGGTTACCTCTGTTGAGCTTGAATTAATGCTTAAGTCTAGGAACTCAAGTTCCTGATTACTGTGGTTGGTTTTACATAAGTTAAGAGAGCTAGGATAGATATTATCAAAATCACTCTCTATAACTTGAATTATTGATACACAGCAGATCATCAATATATCTAAAAGTGTAAAGGTAGTTATCTGAGCAGGTGGGGTGATTTTTAATGAATTTATATTCCTTAAAGAACAGGAATAGATTAGCGATATTCGTGGACGTTGATGTTCCCATTGGAATACCGTTCACTTGCTTATAGAGAGTATTATTATATAAGATATGGTTATTTTTTATGCAGCAATTGAGATAAGAGTTCCAAGTTCCTACATCAACAAATTGGTTAAGTTTAAATTCTGCATACAGCTCTTTAAAGGTAGTGATTATATCTGATAGAGGCAGATTAGTATATAAACAAGTTTTCAAAATCATAACTATTAATATCTAGGGGACAAACTTTGAGTATATAGTAGAAATAACTTCTGCATTATTATTAATTATCCAAAAATCTCTGTACATCAAGTTAGAACAGTTTCTAATGTGTTTCAAAACCTTCTTTAAGACATCTTCAAAAGCAAGATCTATTTTCTTTTTATGACTCCTTACTCCACTAGCTATGAACCTGAACTTCACAGGATCCTTATGAAACTTAACCGTTGCAAAAAGAAATGGAAATTCAGGCCCATATCTTCTAGTTTGCGGAATTTTAAGTTTCTTGAAGAATGCCTTAAACCGATTTTCTAACTGCTTGGTAGAATAACTTACGGGCTCGTATGTTACTATATTATTGAGTTCCATAGTTAACAATTCAAAATAGAACTTCTTACAGATAATTGCAAAATTATTGCTAGCTTTATCCGTAGTGGTAAAAATAAATTGGTCTTGTAGTTTGGAGAGTGAGCCTTTTAGCTTCTCCAGAGAAAAAGAGATTTCTGTCGAAGCAAAAGTCCAGACCTGCCAACTCACCGGTGAAGCTATTGATTATATAATAAAAACAAATAAAAAAAAGAAAACTAGTTATTCATCACTAGGATAGCTATACTAAAAATAGTAAAACCAACATTAAAATTAATAAGATTCTGATTAATCTATAGAAGCTCACTAAGGTGATTTAATACATGCAAAGATTATTAAATAAACTGCTTGTGTATTTTATAAATATTTCTCATGTATTCTGGAGAGTTAATTCTGCTCATTCTGATCTATACAGATCCACAGTCTTAAGTTTATATTTTTTCTCTGGTTAAAATCTCCTGGGCGTTGGTTTCTTGCTGTATGAGGAGGCCATCAGCCCCACCCTCACTGCCCCCCAGCGTCTAGGGAGTGGCGGAAGAGGTCAGCCATGTTCTCCTCTTGTGAGGAGAAAAGTTTTTGTAACACAAGAGGTAAGCTCTCTTCCTTGTTTTTGGGCTCTAGGTTTTATAAGTTCAATGTTAGTACTTCATGTACCTTTTCTCTGTATTTTTTAGCTTTTCAGCTTTTAAGCATTGGTTTGTTTGTTAACATTTATGCGGGTTTTAACTCTTACTTTTCTTTTGTAACTTTGAGCGTCTTTTGTGGTACCTAGGAACAGAAGATGGCTAAGCTTGTTCCTTTTCTATGCGCTGTCTATGCGCTGTTTTTTCAAAGCAGTTAAGTTCTTAATAACTAATTAATTATGCACTTAAAGCACTGCTGAAATACTTTGTACATATTGCAACTAACTGTTTAAGGTATATAACTTTCACAAAGTTTTCTTTAGTTAATTATTATCTTTAACTTATTCTCGTTTTCGTGCTGTCATAAGTTGTAGAGTAGGGGTTTTAGACTCAAGTTTTCTTTCAAAATCTGTTCGTTATAAATTAACATTTCCTTTTTAATTGCAATGTAAAATTTGTTTTCAGGTTTAAATTCTCTCTCAAACGAACTTGGAATTTCGTTATAGCTGAAAATCATTTCTATTTATTATGTCACTCTCACAGCTTGAGTTCTCTTTAATCTTCTTCTCTCTGTTTAATAGTAACAGATGAAGAGCATGGGTCGGGCCCATGAAGGTTAATGGATGCAAGCGAAATTGTTAACTAGTGCTAGGTCATGCTACTCTACGGAGGACATGACTTATATATATATATTTTAAACTATTTTAGGTGGGAATGTTACTTGCATCTATGGCCTTGCAGAAACCCATTTCCAACTAGGTCTTTGTGGAAGTGAGAAAATGCAGAGTTTTTGCTGGTCCTTGATAAAGCCAAGGCTCAGTATTCTCGACACCTTCTACATTCAGTTGTTTTTTTTTTTTTTTTTTTTTTTCTTTTCTCCTTTTTACTCACACAGGTAGATACATAACCTTTTCTATGTTGTACTAGGTGTGAGTCAAAATTATATTTGTATATTTTTTTTTGCTTAGGTATCTTTATAGAATATATATATATATATATATATAGGGATGTAAGGTCAGGTGATGCGTAACATCACAGCCTCTCCTTGACAAATGTCAACCCCGCCTTCTCGTGGTGCATCCTGTTCCCACTCAAAGGGGCTCTGACGACCGCCAATAGCGGTATAACTATACCATCGGGATTAGAGGAAATTCTATCCCACACTCACCAACCCGCTTGGCCAGCGTGGTGAGTTATGGCCAAACCCCTCCAAAATGATTCCACAACTTAAATCTTGGCCCTCAGTCTCCGGCAGCTGGAATGTACCTGGCCAAGGCAGTTGGCCAGTGCGACATGAAGGCAGAGGGTGCTAAGAATCCCCAGGAGGACCGGACTAGGCTGCCATCTGATGCTGACCTTGGCTACGTACAATGGACGCTCCCTATCTTCTGATTCAAGGCTTCTTGAATTGGAAGAGGAACTACAAAGGATCAAGTGGGACATCGTGGGGCTAAGTGAGGTAAGGAGAAAAGGAGAAGATCTCATTGAACTGAAAAGTGGACATCTCTTCTACTATCGTGGGACAGATACTGGCAGAACTAGTGGTGTTGGATTTATAATAAACAAGAAACTGAAGGATAAAGTTGTAGAAGTTGAAAGTTCCTCTGACAGAGCTGCACGACTTGTTATCCAACTCTCGAAAAGATACCAGGCTCAGATTATTCGAACTTATGCACCCACCACAAGTCATCCTGAAGAAGAAATTGAAGAATTTTATGAGGAAATTTGTCATCTAAATAATAAAGGTAAGCAGCACTTGAAAATAATTATGGGAGATTTCAATGCAAAAATAGGGCAACGGCAACAGAATGAAACTTCAGTAGGTAAATTCGGTCACGGCAACAGAAACCAGCGTGGAAATACTCTCGTTGAGTTTGCAGAGGCAGAAGGGTTTTTCATCTTGAACTCCTTCTTCAAGAAAAAGCCACACAGGAAATGGACATGGAGACATCCAAATGGGACAACAAGTGAAATTGATTTTATTATGTGTAACAAAAAATTCGTCATAGAAGACTGCAGTGTGCTAAACAAGTTCAACACAGGTAGTGACCATAGATTGGTGAGATGTAAGATGCACCTCAACACAAAACTTGAACGTGGCAAGCTCATAAGACAAACAAAATCTATTGACATAACCAACCTTAAAAAACACCATAATACCTTCAAGTTGGAACTGAAGAACAGGTTCTCTGCTTTAGAAGGCCTAACATCGGAAGAAGTGGACATCTCTGAAGTTAACAGAAAAGTAACCAAAGCTCTTATGGAAACAGCAACAAAATTAGCTGGGTCTAAGAACAAGTTGCATGTAAATAAATTATCAGGAAAAACGAAAATGTTGATGCAAAAAAGAAGAGAGATGAGGACAACTAAAGAAGATGTGACTTCCAAAGTGGAATATATAGAGCTATGCAAGACAGTACGAAAAAGTATCACTGAAGACGTAAGAAAATTCAACTGTGAACTAGTGAGGAAAGCAATTGAAAACAACCAAAGCCTAAAGATAGCAAAGGGACATCTCAGTAAGGGAAGAAAACAGATTATGGCACTGAGAAAAGAAGATGGCTCTGTAACAAGAAATAGAGGCGAAATTTTGACAAGAGTGAAAGATTTCTACTCCAAATTATATGAAAGGGATGATACATGCACTCCAGACATCATGAAAGATACCAGTACCAGAGTTCCTCCAGTCCTTCCAGCAGAAGTTGCACATGCAATCAAGAACATGAAGTGGGGAAAAGCTCCAGGAGAAGATGGAATTACTGTAGACATCATACAAGAAGCAAGTGGAGAAATCGAAACAGTACTCGCCCAAATTTTCACTCGATGCCTTAATGAAGGAAAGATTCCTGAGGATTGGAACACCGCTACAATGATCCTGCTACATAAGAAAGGTGACATTGAGGATCTCGGAAACTACAGACCTATCAGCCTCCTATCAGTAGTTTATAAAATCTTCACTAAAGTTCTTTCACACCGCTTGAAGGTAACACTGGACATGGCTCAACCGAGAGAACAAGCTGGATTCAGGAGTGGCTACAGCACAATAGATCATATCCACGTACTGAGAGAACTAATTGAAAGAGCGAGGGAATATGAACTTCCATTGTGCATGGCTTTTATCGATTATGAAAAAGCCTTTGATTCGGTGAAACCATCAGCAGTTACAATGGCTCTGAAAACCTGCGGTATTGAAGATGCATACATTAATATCATTAATAACATCTATGAAAATGCAAGTGCAAAGATTAGGCTGTTTGAAAATACAACACACGTAAAAATTGGAAAGGGAGTGAGACAAGGTGACACCATATCTCCGAAGCTCTTTAATGCCACATTGGAGGGTGTTTTTCAGTCGCTGAGCTGGGAAAACAAGGGGATAAAGATTAATGGAGATTATCTAACCCACCTTCGTTTTGCTGATGACGTAGTCATTTTTGCAACTACCCCATCAGAGCTGCAGAGTATGATCCAGGAACTTGCTGACAAGAGTAAAGAAGTGGGATTAAAAATGAACTTTCAGAAGACAAAAGTGATGTTCAATGCTTTTACAAGAAATGAAGATTTATCGATTGATGGAAAAAAGCTGGAGATAACAGAAACGTACGTTTATCTTGGACAGCAGATATCAAGTGAGGGTCACATTGGTGAAGAAATTAATCGGCGTACAAAACTTGTCTGGAGAGCTTTTGGAAGAAACAGCATAATTTTCAAGAGCAATATGCCATTATGTCTTAAAAGAAAAGTGTTTGATCAATGCATCCTTCCAGTGCTTACGTATGGTGCAGAGACGTGGACCTTAACTAAAAGAGACATACAAAGGCTGCAGACAACTCAAAGCAGCATGGAGAGGTGCATGCTTCGTGTAACCAGGAGAGATAAGAAGAGAAACTCGTGGATCCGAAAAATGACAAGAGTGGAAGACATCATGATCAGAGTTAAATCCCTGAAATGGCAATGGGCTGGACATACTGCCAGAAGGACAGATCATCGATGACAGCCGAAATTTTAGATTGGATTCCAAAGGACAGGAAAAGACCCAGAAGAAGACCACATGGGAGATGGGTGGATGAAATTCGAAAGTATGCAGGGGTGACATGGAGGAGACTGGCACAAGACAGACCGTTGCGGAGGAAACTTGGGGAGACCTTCGTCCAGCAGTGGATTGATAATGGTTGACAATGATGATGATGATGATGATATACATAAATTATTTTCCTTTGTGTATCTTTATCTTCTTCATGAATTATACTGACTAACTGGGATTTTACTTTAAAATTTGTTTATACTACATCCAGCTCTTTTCCCTTAACTTATGCCAGCTAGAAATGAACAGAAATTCTTAATATGTGTGGGTTTTTTTTTTTTATGATTACTGGCTAATAAGGTTATAATTCCTATAATTCCCTGTCAGGAAATAGAAGGAATTAATGCAAGGGCTCAGATGTATACATAGTAACAGGCATTGTGCATATTCAAGAGAAGAACTTAACAATTTTTACTCATATTTCCTTCTATTTAAATTTTCATCAAATGAGGGAGCTATTACATATTTTATTTTAATAGTAAATTTGATTGTGCAATAGTTGAAACACCATAGAATTCGATTAATAATCTAAGAATCTGCAATAATTTTTGAATATTAATATAGTGTTCAATAATTTTTGAATATTTAATAATCTATGAATCTACAATAATTATTAGTAATCTTAAAATTTGTAATGAATTCTAAATCAAAATTGATTGTGATCTTAAGTGCATCAGCAATATCAGGAAGTGTAACAAAGGTTTTTGTGAGAATTGGAACTGTTTTTATAATGAAAGCATTGGAGACTGATAAGAAAGTGCAATGAAACCCCACATGATTCATAACAACAATAATAATAATAATGATTCACAACAATAATAATAATAATAATAATCAAAGGAAGTTCAACAAGGCTCAGTCATTTCAAGAAAAAATTTTTAAAAAGGGAAGCCAGGGACCCCCTTTTTTACACTTTCCAACCGTAATTTGAAGAAGCGTATATGCTCCAGCTTTGTCCGTCCGTCTGTCCGCACGATAACTGGCGTAAAAATGGTTCGATTTCGATGAAATTTTAGTATGTGGTAGAGGACCACCTGGGGACGAACCCTATTGAAAATGGGACAAATGGGGTCAAAGGTCACGACGTAGGAGCGGGATCATTCCATTGCCCTTATGCGTCATAACTTGCGTAAATATGATTCGATTTCAATGAAATTTTAGTATGTGGTAAGGGACCACCTGAGGACAAACCCTATTGAATGTGGGCAAAATTAGGTCAAAGGTCAGGACATAGGAATGCGATCCATTTCATCGCTCTTATCCCATATTATTAAGGTGGACGTCAAGTAATTTTGCTTCCTATACTTCCAATGGAAAAATTTTTGTATACATTTCCTTCACAATTAATGTGTTTCCAAGGATGAAAATTTGAACATCGATTAAAATAACTTTATTACAACTTGGAATACTTAATATTTTCTAAAGCATAACCGTAATTACCCAGCAAAAACAGTCTTGCTGGCCCAGCACTATGTTGCTGCTGCCAAACCGTCAATAAAATGTCCGGGCGGCCAACAGAAAGGCCAGCAGTTCAGGCCAATAGCTGGCCAACAGTTGGCACCCCATCAGTTGTCATATGCCACAATAGGGCCATCAGTGGTCCCTCACAGGCAGTAGCTGTCACAAGTGGCCCTTCAGTGGCCCTGCAAGCACGTGCCAGAAATGATGGCTAGCCTAATGTGGTCCGCTAGTGGGCCGTTAGTGGCAGCTAGCAACCACGTGACGTAACTGGTGGCTTGCCGAATCTTGTCCGCCAATTTTCCTGTAGTAGCCATAATAATAAAAAAAAAGTAAGGATAACCGCAGTTTCCTAAAGCTACAATTTTTTTTTTCTACCCTTACGAAGCTTGTGAATTAACGCACTACGATGGGGAAATTTTCTCAACAGACTGGAAAAACGCCCGTTTGCATCTGACTAGATTTGATCCTGGGCCGTTTGCGTAGACGCCATGCTCGCTACCGACTGGACTAATTCACGACGCTCGGATGTGTGCTGGAAGCTATCTGTTTGGTATGCAATTTGTAATTGAATGCTTCCCTCTTTCATTTTACAATATTGAGAGGTATTTTTCATAAAAGTCAGTTTCATGTAATTGATAAATAAATTTTTTCAACATAACGATAGTTTTTTTTTTTTACCTTAAGGGAACTTCACTCATTTTCAAGGCGTGTACATACTTAGAGTCGCTTTCCAAAGTTTTGTACTGTCCTTGCCGTCTTGAAAAGAGATTGTTGAATAAATATATATTTACCTGGGTTCATGTCACATTCTGTTACATTTTCAACATTGTGTCTTTCCTTTCCGTTGTCCAAAGCTACATTTGTTTTAAAGAGTAAAAGATATTTTATTTTACTTCTCGTTAATTTTTAGAAGCAAATTCCTCCCAGTCTTGTGTATTCAACCCATGAATGAGTACACCACATAGCGTTGCTTTTTTTTTCTTTCAAATAATTAATAAATTTTGTACGCGTATAATTCTTTTTTTCTTCCTGACAAACGCTGTTTTAATGGTTTCCAGGATATGTGTTTCAAGGGGTTTCAAATTTTTTCTTGTTATTCATCCACTCCATTCCATGAATTGTTATTCATGGGAATGGAGTGGGTGTATTTCATGGCTGTAATCTAGTATTTCACGGCTTAATCTGATATCTTCGTCGACGTAAAATTTCATTAGGAAATTAATTTGCCTCTCCACATATGGATTTTTTTCTTAACATCCACTAAAATAACACGATGGCGATAGCGTCATCTTCAACTAACTGGTACCATGAGAGACACAGCAAGTGTTGCTTCTGCGCATGCGCAGTCCTGATGCTTCCACCTGCTGTTGGGGGTTGCATTGGTTGCCAGCAATGGGCCACTAGGCACTTGCTTGGAGGCCCACAATTCATGGCGATGCTGCAGGGCCATCAATGGCTCGCCAACTGATAGCGCTGCCACCAACGGACCACTACCGGGCCGTGAGTGACAGATTTCAGCCAGCAGTGACCCATCACTGCCAGCTGGTGGCCAGCAGTTTCCCAGCACTTGTGTTTTTGCTGGGTACATAATTACATTAAAAATCAATAACTTTTCCTTTGGTGGTGTTGAAACTAGAAAAAGAATGGCGTGGCCTGTACTTTGATGACGTCAGTAGACAAACAAATGTTGGATTGCATAATCATGGTTGTGTTTTAGAAAATATTAAGTATTCCAAGTTATAAAATGAAGCTATTTTAATCGATGTTCAAATTTTCATCCTTGTGAATGCATTAATTGTCTAGAAAGAAGATGGCGCGACCTGTATTTTCATGACGTCAGTAGACAAACAAATTTTGGATTGCATAATTATGGTTATATTTTAGAAAATATTAAGTATTGCAAGTTATAAAATGAAGCTATTTTAATCGATGTTAAAATTTTCATCCTTGTGAATGCATTAATTGGGGAGAAAATATGTAAAGAAATTTTTCCATTCGAAGTACAGGAAGCAAAATTACTTGACGTTCACCTTAAAGGAGCAATTCTTGTATGTGTGTAAATTTTATTTTGAAAACGGCTATGTGGAGTTTGATGAAAGTCGTTAACCTACCGTTTTCTGGTACTAGAAATCGATTTAGCTTAATCTCGACTTTAAGAAAATTTGTTTAGTGGGTTAAATAACCACCCCGAATCACCAAGTTTGCAGTGTAGTGTCATGGCGTCGCCCATTAGATGTTGGCGCGCGGTCATGCCATCTATCTCATTACATCACGCATGGTTTGTGGATCCTATTAAAGTTTTATGACGTCACACCTTGCTAGCAGATGGTCGCGATTCCCATCTGCCTCATTACGCCACGCGTTGTGTGCGTATGTTCGTCCGCACGATAACGTGCGTAAAAATCCTTCGATTTCGATGAAATTTTAGTATGTGGTAGGGGAACACCTGAGAAGGAACCCTATTGAAAGTGAACGAAATGGGGTCAAAGGTCAGGATATAAGAGCGAGATCCATTCCACTGCTCTTATATGTCATAACTAACGTAAAAAAGGTTCGATTTCGATTGAATTTTAGTATGTAGTAGGAGACTACCTGGGGACAAACCCTATTGAAAATTGGCGAAATGGGGGTCAAAGGTCAGGACATAGAAGCGGAATCACTTCCATCGCCATTACGAGTCATAACTTACGTAAAAATATTTCGATTTGGATGAAATGTTGGTATGTTGTAGGGGCCTTCCTAGGGACGAATCCTATTGAAAATGGGCGAAATAGGGTGAAAGGTTAGGACACAGGAGCGGGATCTATTCCATAGCGCTTATGCATCATAACTTACGTAAAGTTGCTTCGATTGCGACAAAACTTTATCATGTTATTATGGAGATATACTGAACCAGTTCTGTTGAATATCATCCAAATGGATCAAAGGTCAGGACACTGGGGTGAGATTTATTCCACAGCCATTTCCCTCATAACTTGAGTAATAGCTTGAGTAATGATTTCTAGTATATTGGAAAGCGTATCATAATCAATGCATTGCATGATTTTACTAACTTGAAAGAAATACGGGATTACGCCATATAATACAAATTTTGAAGATGACAATCCGATTTTTGGCGTAAATGTGACAAGGATGGTAAGTCAGATAATAAAAACTTGAAAATTTTCATCGTCCTGGAGCGGACTCGAACCCGCGCCTCCCAGAAAACGCCTAGGTATGCTAACCACTACACCACCCAGAACGACCAAGTTTCAAGTTTCCGATCAGCGAATCCTTTGATGGTTAAATTCAAATTGATCGGAAACTTGAAACTTGGTCGTTCTGGGTGGTGTAGTGGTTAGCATACCTAGGCGTTTTCTGGGAGACGCGGGTTCGAGTCCCGCTCCAGGACGATGAATATTTTCAAGTTTTCGCATATTATCTGACTTACCATCCTTGTCACATTTACGCCAAAAATCGGATTGTCATCTTCAAAATTTACTAACTTGTTAAATTGTGTTCAGGCCCGCAGGGCCAAGGACCTTCTGGCATGTCAAATAATTCAACCCTGGTTATGGAAGATAATTGAATTCAAAATTTTCAGAGAAGCAAACTGATGTGTCTCCTGCATATATTTTATATCTATCTACATATTATTCTAATAATAATTCAATAAAATGATAGGAAAACATGAAGCATTCTGAGGGGAATGGGGTATGCTTGAAAAATAGCAAACAATTTCAGAGGGAAGAAATGCATACTTAATAAACAAAAGAGTAGAGGAGCAAGTGGTTTAACAAGTTTTCTCTCATGTTGTCTCTCTTGTCCAGAAAAGCACAATTTTTGTACAATTTCTTCATCTAGTGATAGTTAATGAGTGGTCAATGCATCATGACCAACACCAATGAAACATCCACTACTAAAAAAATTCAAAGTAAATAAGTTTAATAAAAAAAAAACTTCTTTCTCACAAGTGTTTCTGAATCCAGAATAAAGCCTCGGTTAAGCCTCACTGGCTACCCCCCTTTGATGAAAATTTCAGAAGGAGGTTCAACTGAAATATATCTTATAGTTCAAATATCACTGAAGTAGTGCTCTTTTATATGTGCTGAATTTTATATAAATAACTCTACATATAAGAATTATTTGAATAAGTTTTACTAAATTGGCTATTGGGTGTTAAAATGGGTAATAACCTGGGCATTTTAAAGGTATTATGCCTTTAACATGTAAATCCTATATGCAATTGAATCTTACCAGAAGTCATGATCTAGGAACCTGCTTTTCCAACCTTCATGCAGTCTGCTCTAACAGAGACAGCTTAGATAATAGCCTCTCCAGACACATAAAACATGAACATTTCAACCTCTGGGCAAAAATAATATTAAAACTTTATAACTATAATGCTCATGGTATAAGAATTAATTCTATGGTTGAAACCTTTTTTTACCCACATTCACAAATCACAATATGAATTTCAGTTTTTCATTTAGCACGTGCAATTTAAAGCACATTTTATTTTACAGATGATAAATTTTCTCCATCGGAGAAAAATTTCTGTTGAAGCAGCAACTTACTCGCTTCATCTGATGAGTAGCGTGTGGTCTATAATAGGCAAGCTCGGTTCAGCTTCACTAGCTGTGACCATCACCCCCCTTCAACAGAAATTATCCATTTTAATGCCAACAGCATTAAAATGGATAATTAAAATGGATAAAATCCTTTTTAATTATCCATTTTAAAATCCATTAAAATGGATAAAATCCTTCAATGGATTTCAATGAAATCCATTGAAGGAGGTTCAACTGAAATCTTTACTTTATGGTTCAAATATTAGCAAACTCTTTTATATGCAGAATTCTGTGTAAGTAACTCTACATATAATATTTATTGAATAAGTTTTATTAAGTTCGCTGTTGGCATTAAAATGGATAATTCCCTAAGCATTTTGATGGGATTAGGCTTAATATATAAATTTTATATCCAACTGAAACCACTGCTGCCCAATTACCTCCTAGATGACAGGAGGAGCAGGTTCTTATCAGGAGTTGCCCATCAAAACAAGTTCCATGGTTGTAAGACAAACGTGATTGTTGAAAAGAACCTGGTGATTTAATAGTAAATCCGATTATTTGACAGTATAGATCAGAACATTAAAAGGGGGATGGGGGTAGTTTTAGGAATATTCTCTTCATTTGAGCAAAGAGGTAAACACAGTCACAAAAGTACACACACACATTAGCAGGGTAAAAGGAACAAAACTCCTTTGGGGAAGGGGAAAAAGGGGTTATTCTTCAAAACAAACATAAAAACACTAGAGCTATTTACACTGTCTGAGCAATCAGTAATAAGATTAAAAACCAGTAAAAATGAATTCAGTACCATTGAAAGTATTTTTGGGTTCTCTGATCAGTCAATATACAAGCATTTAGATAGTTAAACATATTAGTAAAGGATTCATCATCAGTAATTCAATCAACATGATTTTATTGAAGACCACGATGTAGTTCCAAGCCAGAAAAAAGTAACTTAGTAGCGAACATACTAAGTAAAAATAACCTAGAACTGATTTTCAAATGAATTATTTATTTATTTTTGCTATTTCATACAATTTACCAAAATTTCCAGCTAAATAGTTTGGTCAGTACATTTTTTAATTACTTAATGTGAAAATTTTTAAATGAAACAAAGAAGGATATGTGGGAGTAATTTGTAGGGTTGTTGTCATATTTAAATTATGTTCTGTCATTCCACATAATACCAAACATTCAGTGTAACCAATATACACTGAAATGCCAGAAAAACTGGCACAGACGAGCATATGCAAAATACATAGCAATGTCACCTATGCGCATACTCGGTTGCGTCCGCCAGTGCGTATATAAAGCGATAGACATCCTTGCCAGCTGTCAGAGCTGTGTTCGGCATGAGAATGACAAGTAATAACGATTTAAGTGATTTTCAATGCAGTGTCATAGTATTTTGGAGGTAGAAACGAAGTTCGGATTTTAGCGGACGACCATTGCAAGGGTGTACCGTGAATACAAGAATTCTGCCAAAACCTCCAACCTACAATACCAGTGTGGCCGTAAAAAGACATTGGGTGAACGTGACCATCGTTGGCTGACAAGAATCGTTTCCCGCAATAGGCGTGCAACACTCTCGCAGGTATCATCGGAATTCAATGCTGGAGCCTCAACAAGCATTAGCGTCTGGACTGTGCAATGCACCCTGCACGCTATGGGCTTTGGGAGCCGACGCCCAACTCGAGTTCCCTTGATGGGTGCACGACACAGAGCTATACGCCTTACTTTGGCATGGCAACACCGCCACTGGACACTTGATGACTGGAAACAAGTAGGATGAGTCGCGTTTCCAACTGTATCAGGCAGATGGAAGGATTTGTGTGTGGCACGAACCTCATGAAGCCATGGATCCTGCCTGTCAACAGGGGACTGTACCGGCTAGTGGGGGATCTGTAATTATATGGGGTGTGTTTAGCTGGACTTCACTGGGAACCCTGGTACATCTACAAATGTCTGTGACCAGCCAACACTATGTGCGCATCCTTTCTGACGAGGTACACCTGTTCATGTTCTGCCTTCATGCTGATGTATTGGGCCTGTTCCAACAGGACAATGCACCTCCACACAAGTGTCGGGACACCACATTATGGTTAGAGGAGCATTCATCTGAGTTTGGGATGTTGCCATTCCAACACAAGTTCCCAGATCTGAACGTGATAGAACACATTTGAGATGCCATGCAACGCGCTATCGAACACAGAAATCTGGGACCATGGAATACACCCGAATTGTGGAACGCTCTGCAGGAAGTATGGTGTGCATTGCATACAGCATATTTCCAGAAGCTAGTGGAGTCCATGCCCCGTCGTATTTTCGCAGTCCTGCGCTCCTGTGTAGGACTTACCAAATATTAGACTGGTGCACCAGTTTTTCTGGCACTTCAGTGTAGGTGTAGTGTAATCAAAATATTTGGGATGGGTACAAATAAGTGTAAATTGCGTTTTTCTTTTGGGGGAGGGATTAGGCACAGCCTGGGCCACTGGGAGAATTCCTGGTGGGTTGCCATATTCTGGGCCAGTAGGCCTACTCAAGAAAAGAGAAGTATATACTGTATATATTTGTATTTAGATATTCTTGTAGAAGAAAATAGAAGAAAACCAAGATATACTAAAATGGCAAAGTTTATTTACCCCTTTAATGGCTTCAAGGAAAAAAAAATCTTTGTAGTAAGTGTTCAGTTGAGCAAAATATTTTTTGATATACCCCCTTTTCCTTTCTGGATTTAAATTTAAGCCCCATCCATTTGGAGTGATATCCTGTACCTCAGTACGCTTTTGCCAATTGCAGTTGAATAATTATTACAGTCTAATCAAATATGCTATCAACAGTTTGAGACAGAAACTCGAAATGCATTGTGTAAGTTAATGTATTGAGTTCACCTGTGGTAAAATAATTTGAAGTTGCTGCTTTTTATACATGTATGTATATCCCTTTTTTATTTTTTTATTGAATGAAATCTGCATTTTATTTACTACTTTTGGGGCCATACACAAATTCACAAATAAATTTCAAATATAGTTACACAAATTCTTGAGCTGCAGTTCTGAAAAGTCTGTTTCAGGTACTGTCAAAATACTTTTTCATTTGAAAGTAATTAAATGAAACTTAATTTTTGCATTCTTTTTCAGTCTATTTTAGCAGTCTGAAAATTTTCTCAGAAAAACCGTGTTTTTAGTATAGTAACAGTGATAGTGTTCAGTTTAAGTTTAAAAAGTTGTTGATGTGAGTGATACATGGTATTGAGTTACTGAGTTGCAATGAGTTTTAAGTTTAGGTAACAGTGTTTCAGTTTTAAGTAACAGTGGTTTTAGTTTTGTACTGTTTTTCTCAGAAAAACAATGTTGTAAGGAAACCTCAAAAAAATTTTGATAATAGTCAATTAAAAGCTCTTAAAGATTTCAGAAAAAATGAAAGTATAGTTGCTGTGAAAACAGACAAAAGTAAGTTGATTACTATTATGGATAAGAAAGATTATCTAGAAAAGATGGAAGAAGAACTAAAAAAAAAAAAAAAAAAAAAAAAACCTATGTATGAAGAAGTAAAAGAAAACCCACTACCAGATTTGATTAAAAAAGTCTCTAAGCTTATTTCACTTCCAAAAAAGAAAAACCAGCTTCCAGAAAACTATAAACAATTCTCAAAATTACAGTTCAGATTACCTCAAATATATGGAATAGTTAAACTGCATAAAGAACACCAACCAATTAGACCAATAATAGACTCAAAAAACTCTATTCTTTCAAATCTAAACTATTTTTTAAAGTCACACCTTCAGAATCTTTTAAAAGAGCCACCTAACTTGATTAAAAACTCAATGCAGCTAAAAGAAAAACTAGAACTTCTTCCTAAATTAGATTCTCCTATTATGGGTAGTTTAGATATAGTGTCTATGTATACTCACATTAATATAGATCAACTTATAGACTTTATAGCGGAAGACTTGGCAGACCTAATAGTTTTTCACAACAAGGAAAAAAACATATTAGTAGGAATTTTTGAAATGCTTACTTTCTCTTTGCAGAACAACTACTTTCAATTTGGGAAAACTTTTTCATTCAAAAATCGGGGCTAGCTATGGGCTCCCCACTCTCCCCACTCTTAGCTAACTATTATGTGGGAAAACTAGAAGAAAAGATACTAGTACAACCCACATACTTCTGCTTATATAGCAGATACATGGATGACATCTTATTTATAATAGATAGCTCAGAAATTGTTCCAGAAAGAATTCTAGACTCATTCAATGAATTAGATGATTCCCTTAAGTTCACTATTGAACTTCAAAAAGAAAGAAGAATAAACTTCTTAGATATTACTATCTATTATGAAGATGAAAAATTCCTCACTAGTTGGTATAAAAAACCAATGAATACTAAAAGACTACTGGATTTCAATTCGTATCATCCAGTTTCTATTAAGAAAAATGTAGCAAGTCAGTTTTTAGAAAAAATTAATAAAATAGTTTCTACTGCAGATAAAAAAGAAGCCCATAAAGAAGAGCTTAAAGTCATACTTGCAGAAAATAACTATCCTAAAGAAGAAATTGAGAAGCTTCTGAATTTTAATGGTACGAAGAACCCACAAAAGCAAGAAGTAAAATTCACTAGAAAAAATTCTTATCACAAAGGTTTATTTGAGGCTTTAAAGAGAATTAGTAAAAAATACAATATTAGGCTAGCTCCAAGTTTAGAGAAAAAAGTTAAAAAAATTTTCCCTAAAATAGTTCAAAGAGAAGAAGATATTTTAAAAATGCAAGGAGTAGTTTATGAAGTAAATTGTAGTTGTGGACTATCTTACATAGGTGAAACAGGTCGCAGACTAGAAACTCGTATAGCTGAGCATAAAGCAGCTATAAAAAATTGCTCCAACAAGACTGGATTAGATAGGCATGTTAGAGAAACTGGGCACAGCATGGATTGGAATTCCCTTAAAGTAATCAGTTTCCAAAGCAATTTCCAAAAAAGAAAACTGAAAGAAGGAATAGAGATTGAGAAAAATCAAAATTCCATCATCAATGACTGCAAAGGATTTTCCCTGCCTAACATCTGGCAGGATTTGTTGAAAAATAACCTAAACCGTCAAGGTTAACCGTAACCGTCAAGGTAAACCGTAACCGTCAAGGTAAACCGTAACCATGATAATGACAAGCAAAAAGTGACAACAACAAGAGAGCCTGAAGAAGGAGAAGAGTTTTCTCCGAAAATTTGCTATAAATGAAAAAATTTCCTAGTAAATTCCCATAAGTTGCTTTAGATTATTAATAAAATGTTTCTTTCTTTTTCAGTCTGTTTTAGCTACTGTCAAAATACTTTTTCGTTTGAAAGTAATTAAATGAAACTTAAATTTTGCATTATTTAATATTTCTGACTTTATGAATTTGCTCTGAAATTCTTGCAATTCTGGACGTTTTCAATTTTCAAGATATTTTTTTGTAATTATTTTATTAATGATAGGTAAATCAAGAAAACTAAATTAATTTTTGGCACATTTGGTTTCTGTTCTCACTAAAAGCGAAGAAGCTATAACAAATACTGAGTTCAATTATTGCTACAAAATGCATAAGAATGGGATAAAGTCTTTGGCAGGCTCTATCAGGCAACATACCTTGTCTGAAGTAATTTTGTTCTTACATTAAATTTCATTAGGGATCTTCAGTCCAGGAAAATGGGTAAAATGTTAATTATTTGCTTCAGGAAACTGCAGTGATTTATAAACTTGTGTTGAAAAGATCTTTGAACAGTAAATGGTCATGCTAACATGCTGTTTTTTCAGGGGGAGGGGGGATACCTTGATAGTTTTTCCCAAAGTGTTCACTGAAAATCGGCTTCCAGGGATGACTATGGATTGCCAGTCTGGGGTTACAAATAAGTGTAGTCTGATGTTTTCCTTTGAGGTAAGTGACATAAATAATTGTGAACTGATGTTTGCCGCCCCGCTGGCGCAGTGATGGCTTATGACCATTCATCCTGGAGGGGTCCGGGTTCAAATCCCAGTGAGGCATGGATGTTGTGTTTGTCTTACAACACTGGTTCTTGCCCTTCTCTGGAACCGTCGACTCTAAATTAGGGACGGGCGACTGCTTATTGCCCATTAAGTTGCTCACGGTGGTCGTTAAACCTTCAATAAAAAAAAAAAAGGACTGATGTTTTTTCTGTGAGGTAGCAGTCACAAATAAACGTAAACTGATGTTTTCCTTTGAGTAAGGTGACATAAATAATTGTGAACTGATGTTTGCCACCCTGTGGCACAGTGGTCTAAGCAATGGCTTATGATCTTTCATCTGGAAGTGGTCTGGGTTTGTATCCTGGTGAGACATGGATGTTGTGTTTGTCTTAAGGCACTGACTCTTGCCCTTACCTGGAACCAGTGACTCTAAATTAGGGATGGGCGACTGCTTATAGCCCATTGAGTTGCTCACAGTGGTCATCAAACCTTAAATTTAAAAAAAATAAAAAAAAAAAGAAGAACTGATGTTTTTCAGTGGGGAAGGGGTCACAAATGAGTGCAAACTGATGTTTTCCTTTCGTTGGCGTAGGAGACATGAATAAGCATCAACTGATCTTTTCCTGTGGGGTAGGAGGCACAAATAAGCATAAAGGGATGTTTTCCTTTTGCATAAAGGGACACAAATTAGTGTAAATTGATGTTTCCTTTGGGGTAGGGAGTATGAATAAGTATAAAGTAATATTTTCCTTTGAAGAAGGGGTTCACAAATAAGTGTAAACTTTGCTGTAGGAGAGCATAAATAAAGTGATGTTTTCGTTTAGGGTAGGGGAACAAATAACGGTAAGGTTATGTTTTTCTTTTGGGAAGGAGGCATGGATAAATAAACTTTTGAGAAGGTAGGGGCACGAATAAGTTTAATGTCATGGTTTCCTTTGGGGCAGGGGGCACAAACAAGTCAAAACTTATGTTTTCCTTTGGAAAGTGGGGGCATGAATAAGTGTAAAGTGCTGTTTCTTTCGGGAGAGGGCACGAAAAAGTGAAAATTACTTTTTTCCTTTTGGAGGCAGCAATTCTTGGAAACATTGGAAACAGTTTCTCTGCAAATGTCACAAAATTTGGATGTTTTAAGTGAATAACGAAGTTTTTGTTGTTGTTGTTGTTGTTATGCACCACTCTTCAAGCACTACTGATTGATAATGCAGGATGACAAACAATGTAGTATACCTTTGACATGACGGCCAGTTTTCTGAAAATAAAATCATGTTTATTTTATAAATTTTGAAATGGCTTCCTAGTTTAATTGAATTATTAATTCAATTAAACTAGAAGCCATTTCTCAATATGAGCTTTATTCAAAGAAAAATCATGTTGTTTATTACAAATTCTTTTAAATATCACAAATCTTTTGCTGATTCCTGAATAATGTTACATAATGAGTTCTCTGTATTGATAGCATTTTCCTGTGTCTTTACTTCCTCAAAAAAAAAAAAAATGAATCATAGCCAAATCTAGAAGGTGAACATATGTGTGCTAATAAAGCTCTTGGTTTTTCCTTTCTGAACTTTGTAACAACTTTATTAAACTTCCCACTCCAATGGGAAGATCAGCCTACTGGGACATTTCCTGGTAGGCTACTCCAGAAATGACTCACTTTCTTGTATTCATTTTGTCCGAAATTTTCAGAATGAAATAATAATTATTTTGGTACATATGAATAATAATAGCGAACTTCATATGAGCTTTATGTCTGCGTTAAAAATATTTCTTTAAAAAGAAGTGCTTGATTATATTATTTATATGTTGGACACTTGCTGTGAAAAGACAGAGCAAAATTGTCTGTACCTATGTGAGAAACATGATGTCATTGGACTTGGAGTCCAGGGTCACTGGTAGGCAACCCTTCTTTTGTAATCTTCAAGAAGATGCCTTTTTTAATCTTCAGTGGTGGCAAGAGGGTGGGTACCCATTGCAGTAGTCCATCTTTCACACACCCTTATCCATAAACTGAGACAGAGCACAAAGCGATTCTCCCTCAGAGGTATTATAAAACTCATATACCACAGACATTTCTTAAAGAAAACAATGATTTGCCAGTGTTGGTTCATGAATCAAAATAATGGGTAGACTCAGTGTTTAATTTGTAGAGAAAAAAGTACCAGAGCCCTAAAAATATTACCGGAAATCGTACTGTGAATTAGTGATGTACCGAAATGATAAAAATTATCTCAGTAATTGTTCTATAAAAAATACATATGGAGGGGGTACTTCTGTTGTTCAGTTTGATATTTTTGTGGTCTTTAAACTTTACATTTTATTTAATTACTGCCTGTCTAAACACATTTTTGTTGCATGGCTCAACCAAGAGAACAAGCTGAATTCAGGAGTGGCTACAGCACTATAGATCACATCCACGTACTGAGAGAACTAATTGAAAGAGCGAGGGAATATGAACTTCCATTGTGAATGGTTTTTATCGATTATGAAAAGGCCTTTGATTCAGTGAAACCATCAGCAGTTACAATAGCTTTGAAATCTTGCAGTATTGAAGATGCATAAATATACATATTATTAATAACATCTATGAAAATGCAAGTGCAAAGATTCGGCTGTTTGAGAATGCATCCTTCCACTGCTTACGTATGGTGCAGAGATGTGAACTTTAACTTAAAGAGACATACAAAGGCTGCTGACAACTTCTTATCTCTCCTGGTGTAACCAGGAGAGATACAGTTCCTCTTCTATCTCCTCTTCTTATCTCTCCTGGTGTAACCAGGAGAGATAAGAATTGTGTAACCAGGAGAGATAATCATTTTCTGATCCACGAGTTCCTCTTCTTATCTCTCCTGGTTACACCAGGAGAGATAAGAAGAGGAACTCGTGGATCAGAAAAGTGACAAAAGTGGCAGACATGATGATCAGAGTAAAATCCTTGAAATGGCAATGGGCTGGACATACTGCCAGAAGAACAGACCATCGACAGACAGTCGAAATTTTAGTTTGGATTTCAAGCGACAGGAAAAGACCCAGAAGAAGACGACATGGGAGATGGGTGGATGAAATTGGAAAGTATGCGGGAGTAACAGAGGCTTGGAGAGACCTTCGTCCAGCAGTGGATTGATAATGGTTGACAATGATGATGATGGTGATACAATACGTATATACATAGTGCATGAGATAGATAGATATACATTAGATAGATAAAAGAGTTGGCGTACGGGGCTTTGTGGGGAGGCTTAAGCCCCAAAGCCCCCACTCCAGGGGTGCGCCAGCGTTGTTGCTTTCGCTGTCACAGTGAAAGGAACGAAAAGGTATTGCAAATCAATCATTTCTCTTGGAAAATTTTGTCCAATGTTACCTCAGCTGAACTTACTCCTGAGCAGAGAATATTTTTATTCCTTGGAGGCGTGCACATATTCTTTATTTAACGATAAGAAGTGCGTAAGTACGCTATGGGAAGAATGCAGCTGGCGGAAATTCCAAATCTAACGAAAAGTAACACAAGGTTATTCCAAGATTCTACTGCTTTGGTTCAAAGTAATACAAGCATGCAGACCCGAAATCATTGCTCAGCGTCCAACTGTCAAGTTATAACTTCACTGTTCAAAGTACATAATAAAAGGGAATCATTAAAATCGGAAATACTTAAAGCCACTTATTAGTTGGAAAAAGGAAAAATATTAATAAAATAGTACATTAGTTAACAAATTCCATGACTTTTCCAGGTTAAATTATTAAAAACGGGTTTGTCCTATTGGGTGAATCCTGATATTAGCTGAGATAATTTATATTCTTTCTTACTAACTACATTTCATGAAATCTGCGTCCCGTCATTGCATGGAGCTGGTCTCGTGAGAACACATTTCGGACTAATTAGCGTCTTCTTCGGTAGTACGAAATCACCAATGTTTTGTTTTAGTTATTATGTCCACGAAAAGTAGTGTATAATTCTTGTTTTATCGTTTTGTGAAATTCGCCAATAAATTCAGATATTTGGTTGCAAATGTACACTCACGGACAATGAAATTTGCGCACCAAGAAGGAACCATCGGATTGAACTGAAATTTTATGGATGTAATTATACATATGATGGCAAAAACAGAGCTGCAGGACAATTGCAGAGGAATCTGTGGCACGTAGTCCGGTCATCAATACCGGGTCGCACCGCCTCGTGTGGCGATACCTGCTGAAATACGGTCCGGCATGAAGGCGAACAGACGCCTGATGTTGCCCTGTCGTAGAGTGGCCCACACATGTTCGAGAAGGGACATGTCCGGTGAGCGGGCAGGCCATGGAAGTGTCTGGATATGACGTCGACAGTCTAGGGCAACCCGAGCCGTGTGCGGGCGGGCATTATCCTGCTGGCATAGCGCACCTGGAATTTCGGCCAGGAACGGGAGCACATGGGGGATCGAAGGATCTCATCCACATTCCGCTGGCCGGCCAATGATCCATGTACCACTACTAGAGCTGATCGGTTATCGTAGACAATGGCTCCCCTGACCTTAATGCCTGCAGTGGGGGCAGCGTGGCGCTCGATAGCAAGGTTGAGATTGTGCCGTTGACCTGGGGACCTCCACACCCGGACACACGATAATAATTTGTCCCCAAAAATGAAGCGGCACTCATCGCTAAACACCACACGTCGCCAGTCTGTAGCGTCCCACGTCGCTCTGCCTGGCACCACGGAGCAGGCGATGTTCCGGTGTAAATGGCAGCAAGCGTAAGGGACACTGGGATCGCAGATTCGTTTCCGCGAAGCATCGGGTAGTTGTTCGTGGGCACACAGGAGCGGCTGCATCTGCCTGTATAGTGGACTGGGTCCACGTGGGATCCGTTCCTGCCTGGCGCATGATCCGTCGATCATCTTTACTGGTGGTCCGTCCGGAGCCGCTCCATCGTGTGGCAGTGCCGTTACGTGTCCACTGCTCCCAACGCAGTCGGACGGTATGGTCAGAACGATCCACGTGGCAGGCTATACGGCGCGCTGACCACCCTGCGGTTTTCAGCCCGATGATCAGGCCTCTCTCAAAGTCCGTGATTTGCGTAAATCGACGTCTCTGGTATCTACCGGCATTCTTGTCATTCCTTACTCTTGATTGCGTCGACCGGTGCTTTCGCTTTCATGGGGCATGATCATGATCATGATCATATGTAGAGGATTTTAGGAAGGGAGTGTCTGACCCCAGGTCTTAAACAACCCTTAGAAATAGGAAACTAGGAGATTTGGGCTAGAGCGTCCGATAGGAAAGTGACACGGAAGCGAAGTAGAGAGAAGGAAGAGGAAGACGCCCTTATTTATCACCGGCGGCCCAGTACCCGGGGTCCGACGGCTTAACGTGCCCATCCGACGCACGGCGGGTATTTAGTGGATCGAGCGTTCGTACCTGCCTGGAATCAAACCTGAGGCCCCTCCCGTGGCAGTCACGAACGTTGGCCACCCGCGGCCTACTTTCATGGGGAATTGACTACACGCCAGTTTATAAGTCTGCCGGTTCGTGCTTGAAGGGCCACCATAGAGTGTGCGGTCATGCGCCCTCTCACCAAACTAGATCATTTGTATACCAGCACGAACTCTAGCTATTTGCAAAGTTTAGCGGTTGTAGCATGTAGGTTCTAGGTGCGCAAATTTCATTGTCCGTGAGTGTATGTGTCCTGGACTTTCAAATGGTTCTCAGTTTTTCACTTGAAAATTTAATTATATATATTTTATATCAAGCTATTCTGCCAGTCAATACGCCCTCTTTGGAACAATTACATCAAGTAAGTGCTCGTCCCAAAAGATAAGCACTGGTAATATCGTAGATGAACGAATTGTTCACTAATCATAAATTTGCAAGGTGGTTCCCTTCGATGTACGATTTTGATAGCAAGATTCTCGAAGTGTCTCCATCGTCAGATACGTAAGAGAGGGAATATATTTAAATAGAATAGCCGACTGATTTGAATTTGTATTGTGTGGGATTCTTCTTATCAAGATCGTGTATCGAAGGCAACTACCTTGATTACTTTATGATTCAAAAATAGTATTCGTAATTAAAAGAAAAAAACAAAATTACACAATTTTCATCCATGATCGCCTATAAATGGTAAAAAAAAGGTAACTAATTTGTCAATATTTTCATCTTGCATCAAAAATCAATCGGTAAAACATGTAAACGAAATTTTTTAAGGTCAAGCGCTTTAGTTGCAATGGTTAAATTTGAGTTACATAAGTTCGCATACAAGAAATGCTTCCTGACTCGTGAAAATCGGCTCACGGATGAAGAAGACTCTGAACTCAAAGATCTTGGAGGAGAAATAGACTGGCAAACTAGAGGTGGAGGTACTATCAATAGTTTTACTATCAATAGTGGAGGTACTATCAATAGTTCCGTCCACCTCAGGGCATCGATAGTTTTACGTTTTTCAATTCTGTAAGTGTAAATCACGATGATGTACACTATTTAGCTTCGACCGATGGCTTTGATGACTGAAACGCTCATTTTCACCTCATTTATACTTGTGTGGAAAACATTGAGCCCAGCCATATTGATGCACGATGACAATGCGAAACTAAAGTTAACTGTCATCAAAAGAGTAAACGGTGAAGGTATGTGGTTTTTGCCCTCTGTTGCACGTTTCAGTTGGATAAAGACGAAGTTAAAAGCATTGTTCTCGTTGTTTGTACCTGAAGTTTATAGGCACGTCAGGTGCTGAAACAGTTATTTGTTGAGAATAAGTAATCAGTAATAATGGATAAACAAAAAATATCTTTTGTGCAACTTTAATTTTCTTTTGGTAACAATAAGGTCTACACAAAACGTAGCCTTTGTAGAAAGAATTACAAAACGTCGGGCAATACGTCAAATTTTAGGCATAATTTAAAACGACAACATGCAGCTGCTGTCGTTTTAAATGATCCCAGAAAAAAATAATTGAGAAACAGCTCCACTCAAAACTTTATTTATTGAATTTCTTACGAATTATTACCAGGATTTTGCTAAACATTATAAAAAAAATTATTCTTGCGTACAAAACCGTAGAATTTTCTCTTTTAGCTTTTGTCAACAGAAACAAAAAAATCATACAGTACAAACAGAAAATGAGAATTAAGGGGCCACGAATTAGCTCGTTCTTTAGGCAAAACATTTTTTTTCGTGACTTTTGCTCACTCACTTCGGGAGAAAATCTTCAAAACGTAGATTCCCCGCCCCGGTGGCTCAGTTGTCCAAGTGCTGACTTCTGATCATGAGCCCGGATTCGAATCCCGTGAAGAATAGATGTTGTGGTTGTCTTACAGCACTGGCTTCTCCCTTCACTGAAACCAGTGGCCCTAAATCAGGGATGCCCATCGAGTTGCTCACTGTGGTTTACTGAAAACTTAGAAAAATTAATTTAGCCATTTTTCCTATGCAATCGTCGCACATGTCCAATTATTTCACTGCCCTGCGTTACTTAAGGCGCCTTAACTCCAGTTTCCGTATTGTAGTAACTTATTAGTAACCCACGTACACAGCTGAGCAATTAGTAATGACTTCCCTCAATGGATTACTATTCATTCACCCCTGGTATTACTAACATGAAAAAATGACTTATACAGAGAATATGGCCGAGTGGAGTACAATTAAATTTTCATGTGCCTTCGGATACTAAATGGATAACCTTTCTGCAAAGAAGTACACGACGCCCTTCCGACCAGAAAATACGAAAAGGCTCCATAACCAAAAATAAGAGACTCATAACTACTTGGAAAGAAATAGATTATATTAAAAGTAAAGGAACATATTGAAAATGGCACATCTTGACTGGTTGGGCTGGACAGTGAGCAAGAGAAATTTTGCGACCTCGACGACTGCTGTTTTAAAAAACAATATGAATTCCAATTCAAATATTTTTAGCCAAAAGTACATGCATTAATCAATGATTTGTTACCAGCACAAAACCTTTTTTCCAACCGGGCAGTAGTCAACGAAAGCTCATGTCCGTCGACTCATCTTAAAAACACTGTATTAAGAACTGAAATCGCTGTGCCCGGTCTTGGGTGGTTTCAACCGCATCTTACGTCACAATCCACTTGGATGTTCTCAAGCAGTCCATAAAGGCTTGCAGCGTGTTAAACTGCTCTGAGCAAGCTCCAATCTGTTTCTCCTATGGGAACTGTGCGCAGGTCAAAATTTACCCATAACTTGTACAGGATGCTGTAGTTGAACAAACGAGAAAGAAAGCTTATCCGACAGTTGCCGTGCTGCCTGATCCACGTGCAACTATTAGTAAATGGGTCGTTAAGCGATCAATCAGTTAAAACCTTTTAATTCCCTTCTAGTTTTCTGTTCTTTGTAGCGAAATTTTCGTAATCTTTAAATTTCTTGAATGGTGCCTGCATTTTATTCACTAGATTCTTTCTTGAAAGAATCATTTTGTTAAAGAACTTTAGAAGCAAAAATTGAAGTAAAACACCTAGATTCCTAGGTAAAAGGAAAAATAAATCGTAACTACAATTATTTGGATTTATGATTCTTGGGGAGGGTCTGAAAATGACGCTTGATCCATGTGCAACCGTTAGTAAATGGGTAGTTTAGCGTCCAAAGTTATTTGGCTACATATTAAGAAAATTGAGATATACGTATGCTAAAGTACATTGTATGTAATTTGATGGTAAATGGTGAAAATTTGGTTAAATTTCCGTATTCGGCCCCCAAGTAGTTCACAGCTGAAGACAAAACAAGGGAGCTGGAAAGCAAATATTTATATTTTCGGCTTCCTTGTTTAATCTTAATTGATATCTAATTTTTTATCTTAATTTTTCTAATTATCGTAATTAATTTTCATTGTATTAAGCAAATATTTATATTTCCGGCTTCCTTGTTTTGTCTTCAGCTGTGACCTACCCCCCTACCTAAAGGGAGGGACGATACACATGAGGATATAACTCATCTCAAAATTTACAACCCGTTGTGATAATCACAAAAGCCACCGTCTCAAACAAACGCTTTGGTAAAACTCCTCGGATGGATAGAAGTCGCACAAAAGTGTTTGAACTTCTTGGGGGCCGAATACGGAAGTTTAACCGGAAAATTTTTTATCTTTGAAATAAAATTTCTACCGTAAGACTTATTATCTCCAAGTTCGACGACTTGGATACCTGACGCGGAAGACTTTTCAGAACACCGCGGCCAAAACGTGAATCTTGGATTCGAAGAAACGAAAGTCTCACTCCGTCGGGCAATTAACTGGTGGAAGACTACAAGAGTAAGTCAGTACGTTCTTGTCAGCAAAGCGTTCCATTTTGTTGTGCTACCCTATAGAAAATCTTTTTTGTTTCAGTTTTTCGAAACACATTCTCAGGACTGCTTCGTTCTTACGCAAATGAGTCCCTGATACGAAATAGAAAGTATGCATATGCCTTTCTTTCTTGTAGAAAAGCGTTAAAATAAGATGTCACGTTCTCCCCAACTGAAGTTAAGAAGCATCGGAAAGTGAAATTTTTTATTCTGGTATAGACAGTGTGGTCCGCACGTCATTCAAATGGGATTACAAAAAAAAAAAAAAAAAAAAAAAAAGCCTGGAAGGAGAAGTGAGTTCATACATTCCGCATCAAAGAATCATACGCGAAAAAAACCAAGAAACTGTCAGATTCTGATGCGAAAAACAGGGACAAAAATGCTGAGTTATTTTCTGTAACGTAACACTACAAAATGAAATGCTTCTTGGCAGAAACGTACGGTGTGATTTACTAACAATCGCTGAATATCCGCCGTGCATCGGACGAGCACGTAAAGTGACGGCCCCCAGGCTGGACCCACTGGTAAAATGGGTATCCTTTCCTATGTCCTCCCTGATATTCTCTCACCCATCTATGTGCAATATCGTACTTGTACGGTGGCGCCATCTACTGTACTCTAATCTCACTACAAACTGTTCTGTCAAAGTCGCTAGACTTGCTCTCATTCCTTCCGTTTCTGTGTCCTGCCCAAAAGGCGATCTCGCTGTAGGTGGCTGGGACCTAAACTCTACTCCCTGTGGACGGAAGTCCTACATGAAAATGACAAATGCTCTCAGAACGCTCTAACGCTCAGAAACGTACGCGGGGAAACGTACGCGGTTCCTCCTGTATTCTTCCCCCATGATGAAACCCATCTTGCAGATCAACCTTGGCAGTTGTTAGGTTAATGTGTACGTTTGATGAGATATTTAACAGTGTTTGAATTAAAATACGATGTACTATGACATACGTATAGGAATACATGTTATTTCTCAGTGGTGTTAGTCCAAGCAACTTTTCATCATATGCCCAATTCTTCCGATTACAGCGTCCCCTCCCGCGAATGTAGCGTCATCTAATGGGTGAATGCCCGGTTCACCGGTGACACATTTTATCGAATGTTTGTTTCGTATCATATAAATGTGACAGTGTGCCTGAAAGGATCTTTATCATAACGTCTGCCGGTTAATTTTGTAAACATCACAGTGATTTCATTGTTTCCTCCCAATAGTACACACATTCTGTACGTGTAACAGAACTACATAAATAGTATTTACAAAGTGAAACATCTAATTTTTTTCTCCCAAAAGAAAAATTCGAACCATGAACTTCTGTAGTAATCATATTCGTAGCCTACGAGGATCGTTAAAGAAGACTGTTATTTTGGGCCAAATTTCCTGAAAAAAACGGAAGCGCTTTTGCTTCATCCAACGCCACCAGAGGACGCTTTTACCGGGACAACTTTGCCTTACGTTAGTGCTTTAAGTATACTGCCGTAGTTACGAAACTGCAAACTTCTCGCGTTTTTTCAATTATTTTTATATAAGAGAAATAAGGTATTACTGTGTGCCTTTTGTATATTCTTACAAGCAAGTTTAGAGCAAGTAACTGTGGAAACTTTGATTTGTTTAGATGATACTCATGCAGTTTCAGCTGTATGCATTTTCGAGTTGCCTGGTTTTTGATAGCAGTATTCGCGTTAATATCAAACTGGAACGAATCTTGTTTCATAAAAGAGTGAAGTTTTTAATTTTAACGTTATATTTGTTTTAAACTTGCACTGACGTTTCATCAATTTGAGTTTGAAATAGAAATGGGTAGGTGCCTCAAAATAATTACGGAATTTTTTAATTCAGCAGCGTTTTCTCACACATCGGCGGCAAGTTACGAAACACTCATTCTTCCGTCATAATATGTAAATTTTCACAAATATGCCGCAATGTACATTCATAAAGGTCCTTTAGTCCATATTATTCATTTCCTTTGCCACTTTCACAACGTAACGCAACACTTTACAACGTTGCGATAACGTGTCGCCATCTATCGTCGCTTTAGAAAATATTTATGGGCTACATTTGGAAGGTTTACCTTTTTTTCTTGCTATCTCTAATATTTACCCCTGCTACAAAGTTGCAACACACACTATCTAAGGCATTCAAGTTAAACAATTTTTTTTTCTGAATATGTTAGATGAAAAAAGTGGTTTGTCTTCAGTTAAATCTTTTTGCACTATCAATTTAATACTTCGAAGTGTTCTCATTTTTAGCCCAACAGTGTGCCATAAGTAGTAGCATTACCTTAGGGAATTTTAAAATAAATAAAACTTAGTTTTAACACCCTATTGGTGGGTGTTAAATCTAAGTTTTATACTATATACACTATCTACCAACAAGTAATTGGACACCTGTGATAGCAAAGGAAAACGAAGTTTATTCACCTTCAATAGTTGGTGGAGCCTCCACGAACGGCGATTACAGCTCCGACCCTCCAGGACATACTCTCTACCAGGCGTTATACGACGGCTAGCGGTATTTTCTTTTACTCGGCTTGGAGAAGACAGGTCAGTTCCTTCACCGATTACGGACGGTGGGGGTACCCCTTAAGTCGACACTCCAACTCGTCCCAGAGGTGCTCGATAGGGTTAAGGTCCTGGCTCTGCGCAGACTAGTCAATTCGATTAACCCCATTTTCACCAAACCAAGCCATGGTGGACCTTGCAACATGACAGGTGGCATTGTCATCCTGAAAGTAACATGGGTCCACCCCGTAAAACTGCCACAACGTAGGAAGCGCATGCTCATCCAAAGTCTCGGCGTTGAGTCTACCAGGAATTGCGACCAAGGGTCCCGTGCCATACCAGGAGAAACACTCCCTTAGCATAATTCCACCGCCGCCGAACTTCACAGTTGGCACAATACATTCCGGCAGGAGGCGTTCTTCAGGCTAACGCCAAACCCAAACCCTGCCATCCGAATGGTAGAGGAAAAACCTTGATTCGTCGCTCCAGAGAACCTGTTTCCACTGTTCAACGGTCCACTGTCGACGTTCTTTGCACCACGTTAGCCGAGCAGCGCTATTGGACTTGGTGATCAAAGGCTTGTGGGCGGCAGCACGTCCATGATAACCAAGCAGATGGGCTTGCTTACGGATGGTATTCATCTAAAGAGCACTCCCGGATGCCTGTTGAAACTCCTCGCGGATGTGGCCCATCGATTTGGTGTGGTTCCTCCGAATTTCTCTGGCCAGCACCCGTCGGTCTCTAACTCTCAGTTTTGTGGGTCTGCCGGGTCAAGCACATTCCGACAGTCACCTCTCATCTTCCACTTGCCAATCACGTAGGCCACTGTCGATTTTGGGTACTTCAACTCGCTGGATATGTTACGTATGGATCGGCCATTTCTGTGATACCCGACGATTACACCTTTCTCGAAATCAGAGAGCTCCGAACTGCGTGGCATCTTGCATGCGGTTCGTTGCGTTGTTGTTTCCCACACGATATTTAACGGTGGCGGCCGTGACGTGTATCAGGACCGCAGATATCGTCGATTGCAGGGGTGTCCAATTACTTGTTGGTAGACAGTGTATATGTTTTGCCACACAGCCCATGGTAATTTGCTTTCGTGCACTTTGAAATTTAACCTGATATAATTATTTAATAGAATATCACTTATACACATCTAAAGAAAGCAGTACAGTCCATTACAAGGAACCCTTTATTTCTTGAAGACTTTTAACAAACACTTTCTGAAGAGAAGCTTTAAAAGCAGGACCGGAAAAATTTTTGGCAAATTAACTTGCTGGTTAGTTTACTGTGATCCTCTTCATTGCATTTTAAAACTAGACATTTTTTTAGTTTTGGAAGAATATATGTCGATAAGTTTTGCACCAAACAGTTTTGTGGAAAATATGGAAGAGATTTTTCAACAAAATCTCATATGATAGAAAATATCACAATAATTGCTGATGTTGGGTAAGTTAGTCCTCCACGGTCTTGATATGCGATTAAATTAAGAATAGGTGCCATGCAATTACAGTTAGCTAATTTTTCCAAGAAGGAGGGGCAGTCTGTTATTTCATCAATAACTTTCGCTAAATATCCAGCCACAAAAGCTAAACTTGCAAACTTTGAGCTGGCTGTTGGGATTTCTTGTTAAGGGGAGAAAGGATATATATATATATATATATATACTAGGGGTGTTCAAATGAAAAGGTACGAAACGTCATAAGAACGTAACCGTTAACATATTTGCCTATGCCGCTATGGGAGAACGTAGCGACACATCTAGGGATGCGATTGGAGTCGCCGGCGTGGATCGGAGCATGCGCGGGCGCCCGCATGCGCAGGAGAGAGCAGAGGCTCTTATAAAGAGCGCCGTCCAATTGATTACTTGTTGAATTCCTCCAGCACAGACGAACCATTAACTCCGATGTGTACTGTGAGACACTCCAAAGCGTACGCAGGTCCATCAAGAACGAAAGACTGGGGCTGCTCACGGATGATGTGGTTCTGCTCCATGATAACGCGCGTCCACACGTCTAAAGGGTCACACACGCGGAACTGGCCAGTGGGAGCAGCTTGACCATCCGCCCTACAGCCCGGACATGTCGCCCTGCGATTTCCATGTGTTTGGTCCCCTTAAAAAACATCTGAAAGGGAAGCGCTTCCACTCGGACGACGAACTCAAGGACGCTGTGCAGGACTGGGTCTCGTCACGGCCACAGGAATTCTGGGAACAAGGAATCCTTCGGCTCGTTAATCAATGTGATCGTTGTGCTACGGCCTATGGTGTATACTTTGAATAAAGTCTTCATTTATACCCACAGTGTCGTTTCGTACCTTTTCATTTGAACACCCCTAGTATATAAGGTCAGGTGATGCGTAACATCACAGCCTCTCCTTGACAAATGTCAACCCCGCCTTCTCGTGGTGCATCCTGTTCCCACTAAAGGGGCTCTGACGACCGCCAATAGCGGTATAACTATACCATCGGGATCAGAGGAAATGCTATCCCACACTCACCAACCCGCTTGGCCAGCGTGGTGAGTTATGGCCAAACACCTCCAAAATGACTCTACAACTTAAATCTTGGCCCTCAGTCTCCGGCAGTTGGAATGTACCTGGCCAAGGCAGCGACATGAAGGCAGAGGGTGCTAAGAATCCCCGGAGGACCGGACTAGGCTGCCATTTGATGCTGACCTTGGCTACGTATAATGGACGCTCCTATCTTCTGATTCAAGGCTTCTTGAATTGGAAGAGGAACTACAAAGGATCAAGTGGGACATCGTCGGGCTAAGTGAGGTAAGGAGAAGATCTCATTGAACTGAAAAGTGGACATTTCTTCTATTATCGTGGGACAGATACTGGCAGAACTAGTGGTGTTGGATTTATAATAAACAAGAAACTGAAGAATAAAGTGGTAGAAGTTGAAAGTTCTTCTGACAGAGCTGCACGACTCGTTATCCAACTCTCGAGAAGATACCAGGCTCAGATTATTCAAACTTATGCACCCACCACAAGTCATCCTGAAGAAGAAATTGAAGAATTTTATGAGGAAATTCGTGATCTAAATAATAAAGGTAAGCAGCACTTGAAGATAATTATGGGAGATTTCACTGCAAAAATAGGGCACCGGCAACAGAATGAAACTTCAGTAGGTAAATTCGGTCACGGCAACAGAAACCAGCGTGGAAATACTCTCGTTGAGTTTGCAGAGGCAGAAGGATTTTTCATCTTGAACTCCTTTTTCAAGAAAAAGTCACACTGGAAATGGACATGGAGACATCCAATTGGGACGACAAGTGAAATTGATTTTATTATGTGTAACAAAAAATTCGTCATAGAAGACTGCAGTGTGCTAAACAAGTTCAACACAGGTAGTGACCATAGATTGGTGAGATGTAAGATGCACCTCAACACTAAACTTGAACGTGGCAAGCTCATAAGACAAACAAAATCTATTGACATAACCAACCTTAAAAAACACCATAATACCTTCAAGTTGGAACTGAAGAACAGGTTCTCTGCTTTAGAAGGCCTAACATCGGAAGAAGTGGACATCTCTGAAGTTACCAGAAAAGTAACCAAAGCTCTTATGGAAACGGCAACAAAATTAGCTGGGTCTAAGAACAAGTTGCATGTGAACAAATTATCAGGAAAAACCAAAATGTTGATGCAAAAAAGAAGAGAGATGAGGACAACTAAAGAAGATGTGACTTCCAAAGTGGAATATATAGAGCTATGCAAGACAGCACGAAAAAGTATCACTGAAGACGTAAGGAAATTCAACTGTGAGCTAGTGAGGAAAGCAATTGAAAACAACCAAAGCCTAAAGATAGCAAAGGGACATCTCAGTAAGGGAAGAAAACAGATTATGGCTCTGAGAAAAGAAGATGGTTTTATAGCAAGAAATAGAGGCGAAATTTTGACAAGAGTGAAAGATTTCTACTCCAAATTATATGAAAGGGATGATACATGTACTCCAGACATCATGAAAGGTACCAGAGTTCTTCCAGTCCTCCCAGCAGAAGTTGCTCATGCAATCAAGAACATGAAGCGGAGGAAAGCTCCAGGAGAAGATGGAATTACTGTAGACATCATACAAGAAGCAAGTGGAGAAATTGAAACAGTACTCGCCCAAATTTTCACTCGATGCCTTAATGAAGGGAAGATTCCTGAGGATTGGAACAATGCTACAATGATCCTGCCACATAAAAAAGGTGACATTGAGGATCTCAGGAACTACAGACCTTTCAGCCTCCTATCAGTGGTTTATAAAATCTTCACCAAAGTTCTTTCACACCGCTTGAAGGTAACACTGGACATGGCTCAACCGAGAGAACAAGCTGGATTCAGGAGTGGCTACAGCACAATAGATGAGATCCACGTACTGAGAGAACTAATTGAAAGAGCGAGGGAATATGAACTTCCATTGTGCATGGCTTTTATCGATTATGAAAAAGCCTTTGATTCGGTGAAACCATCAGCAGTTACAACGGCTCTGAATCCTGCGGCATTGAAGATGCATACATTAATATTATTAATAACATCTATGAAAATGCAAGTGCAGAGATTCGGCTGTTTGAAAATACAACACACATAAAAATTGGAAAGGGAGTGAGACAAGGTGACACCATATCTCCGAAGCTCTTTAATGCTACATTGGAAAATGTCTTTCAATCACTGAACTGGGAAAACAAAGGGATAAAGATTAATGGAGATTATCTAACCCACCTTCGTTTTGCTGATGACGTAGTCATTTTTGCAACTACCCCAGCAGAGCTGCAGAGTATGATCCAGGAACTTGCTGACAAGAGTAAAGAAGTGGGATTAAAAATGAACTTTCAGAAGACAAAAGTGATGTTCAATGCTTTTACAAGAAATGAAGATTTATCGATTGATGGAGAAAAACTGGAGATAACAGATACGTATGTTTATCTTGGACAGCAGATATCAAGTGAGGGTCACATTGATGAAGAAATTAATCGGCGTACAAAACTTGCCTGGAGAGCTTTTGGAAGAAACAGCATAATTTTCAAGAGCAATATGCCATTATGTCTTAAAAGAAAAGCGTTTGATCAATGCATCCTTCCAGTGCTTACGTATGGTGCAGAGACGTGGACCTTAACTAAAAGAGACATACAAAGGCTGCAGACAACTCAAAGAAACTTGGAGAGGTGCACGCTTGGTGTAACCAAGTGCGATAAGAAGAGGAACACGTGGATCCGAAAAATGACGAGAGTGGAAGACATCATGATCAGAGTTAAATCCCTGAAATGGCAATGGGCTGGAAATACTGCCAGAAGGACAGACCATAGATGGACAGCCGAAATTTTAGATTGGATTCCAAGGGACAGGAAAAGACCCAGAAAAAGACCACATGGGGGATGGGTGGATGAAATTCGAAAATATGCGGGAGTGACATGGAGGAGACTGGCACAAGACAGACCGTTGTTGAGGAAACTTGGGGAGACCTTCGTCCAGCAGTGGATTGATAATGGTTGACAATGATGATGATGATGATGATATATATATATATTAGATCTTTACAACCAAGAGTAATGCTGTAGAAGAACAGTATTTCAAATAAAATAAAACTGGAGAGGAGTCAAAATTGCACTGAATCAAGACTGTTACTGATTAGGAATTGGGAACATAGTGTGTTTATGTTTATTCACTATCAGCCGTTGCGAATTTGCTGAAATTTTTACTGGCCAAAATCTACTCGCCATGCAAAGTAACAAATGCAAAAAAATAAAAATAAAAAAAAATCAGTAACTTCTTTACTTACATTTTTATGAAATTAAATGGGTGAATAACTTTTTTCCCCTTTCTAGTAAGAGATCCCTCTCTTATGTACTTCACAAAAATAGATGCAGAGCAGTTACTGCACAAAAACATTAGATGTTGGCGGTGCCGACCGAGATGGCAGGAGGCTGTGTGAGTCGGGGGAGTGAGTGTTTTACTTCTGTCTCTGCTCTTTCTCTTTTGATGTGGTATGAATAGATGGTATCTGAAGGGAGGGTGTTGTGTATTTGCTGCTTGTGGTGTGCCGGTTTCGTGTGGAAGTGGGCCGAGGTGGCACCTGCCATGGGTCGTGTGAGTTCCTTGGTGCACCTGTCGGCCCGGTGTCCTCTCTGACAGTCTCCCGTCCTGGTCGCTGTCACCTGGTCACCTCTGAAGAGGACTTTTGTCCGCCTACATGGACGTTCCGAGTGTACCTTCGGGCTGCACACGCCGTTCTAGGTGACTTCGCCGGCTATTGGTGTGCGGGTCCTTTCGAGTTCTTCGGAGGATCTGTATGACTCGGGGGTTTGTCTGGTGTTGCTTGTTGGGCCGTGGTGGGCGTGTGTGTAAACATCAGTGAACCATGTCCAGGTGTTTAATTTGGGCGTGGTGAAAAGTGTGAAAATGTGTTGCAACAAAGTTCGTGTATGGGGGAGGGGACGACGTGCGAGAGCACATTAGGGCGCTCCCCTTTCCCAGCCCCCATTATGTGGGGGTCTTATACAAAGACAAAGAAACATTAGATTGATTACAAATATTGCATATGCTTTTGTTCCAAAATGATTTTTTGACAATTTATTTTCAGTGCTGTAATATCATTACTATCTTAATTTACACGTACATAATTTATATTCGATAGGCTATTGAAGTTAGATATCTAAGTTCTTTAATAATATTTAAACCAAAGGCACAAAACTAGAATATATATACATAAATTGGCACTAATAATGTTGATACAGTTTACCACTGATATGTGCGTACCGTGTCTGATCTTTCCATCAGGAGTATCTGCCCACCGCAATCAAATAGCATTTTTTTGAGGATCAAAATCTTCAAATTGAAGGGCCTTTGCTTAAATAATTTAAAAGTGTTACTATTCAGACATGCCCGATTACTCATTCTGAGGTTCATTGTTGAAAAGCCACGCTCACAGGGAGCAGTACTGCATGGCATTAGATGTAGCACATTGCCATAACAGTTTGTTTCTTTTGTCCACTCATTTTTCCGTGCTCAGATGTGCAAAAAGGAACGCAGCAGTAAACCATAATTCTTCTAGCAAGAAAAATAAAAAGAATTCACACACACGAAACAAAAAAATAGTCACAAATGAGTATGTAAACCTTCACGTGTATTAGAAATTGCTTACGAATCACGCGGCGTAGATTAGAAGAACAGTAGTGCTTCAGCGTCCCCAGACGTCAAAGTTTAGAACTAGAAAAGTGGGTGTGATTCCTGACGAACCATTGTTCTCTTGCACATTCGGCAGTCCGCTAAACTTGATCGAGTCGGGCCGTGCCATTAGAAAGGTACCTACAGTGTTTGATTCAACGCAGAATATATCGTATAAATAGCTCAGAAGGAATATTCGGGTGCGAATGCGAAACCAACAAATTTCTAGATCAAAATTTAATTAGCAAGTTCTCAATTTTGATGGAAATCAGCTATGAAATAGAAAATACTGCGATACATACAACGAACACCTGATAGGTGAAGTTGCAACAATGCGAATTTAAAATACCGCATTATAGTTCCTTCACATTACCCTTAATCACCCAATTTTGTTCCTCAGATAGTTTTATTGAAAAATAATTTTACCACATGTCCTCATGAAAAATGAATATTGCGTAAAACAAATAAGGTGGTCTACAGATATCATGTTTAAAAACTATCACTGCTTTTATTCAGAAATGCAGAGTTCTTTATATCTATTATTAATTGCAGTGCTGTATTCATACTCAATAAACTAATTTTAAAAGCTATTCCTACATATAATTTGAAAGAATAACGCAGCACTTTATCTCATCTAATTTCTAACCAAGCACTTCTATGTCTCAGTAAATACTATGTTTTTATGAAGAAAATGAACCAATCATACATCACTCCGTCTAACTGATACATGCATACAAAAATCCTTTTCTTACCTTAATTTTTGCGATTGCAATTTTTTTGTCAGTTTGTTTTAAGTTTTGTAGCACTTCCTCTCCAACGTCTCATATATAATTTATTTCTGAAAATGCTCTGACATTTTAAAAACTTGTTTTACATAGGAGTTTTTTCCAAAGCATTCTTGACTAAAGAAAAATTGATTTTGAACAGTTTTTGTGTTGGTTTTTACTCTTAACACTAGGAACTATTTTCTGTAGCGGAGGTACCTTCTTCTGCCAGCGACTGTGGCCGTGGCTGCACCAAAACACGAATCTCTGGTGGTGTCCTCTTATCTTGATCTTTCGCACTTGTGCCCGTTACAAAGGACACGGCTCACCCCTGGCGGTGAAGGATCATTCTCGCCTCTGACTGGATTTCTGCGACAAGCATTATTAATGATTTTTAATGTGTAGATTAGCGTCCTAAATTATTTCGTGGCAAAAATATTAGTACCTGGAAAATGTGCGACGTACAGATTTTAGAGTATGAAAATTAATGGCAGATTGCGCAGAAATTTCATAATTTAAATGTCTTTTAAAGATTTTTATCGTAATATTTACCTGTGAGTCCGACGCTTTGAAGAGATGCTGCGGTAGGTTTGACACATCGCTCCGGCGAAGATGTGAAGCCTTGGTCTCTTAAAAGGAAGGTTCGTTGCTGTGCCGAAATGATGGCGGAAGAGTACAAGAGAAACAGGTTAGGTTGTTGGCAGGACATCAGTAAATGTTGTAGTGATACGATATAAAAAATAGGTCCACATCATCCACCCTTTATTTTGTTGTGTCCTGTATGTTGTTGGCAGGAAAAACCGGATAAAACCTCTTAGATTTGCAAAAGATCTATATGCGTAAGATAGAAATTGATCTGTGAACAAGTTGTTTACAGGAGAACCAAAAGTGCAGTGACACAGAAAATCAGCTACGAATGGAAGCTATTCAAACCATAACCAAAAGTTGTAGTTCCCAAAAAATTCCTCAACATCTGGTTTAAAAACAATGACAAAACATGAGCGAACTATATTCTGTAGCCTATGAGTACATGGTGCTTCGCTCCCTTGAGAGAAAGTACACGGCTGCACTTGTAGTCATCCGCGCGCAAATTACATTGCTCAACAAATCTTCCTTTTAAGGGAGCACCGCTCGGCATTGTCCCGGTAGCGATAATTTCTGCACCATTTGTCATTAATTTCCACACTCTCAAATCTGTACGTCGCACTTTTTTCAGGTACTAATATTTTTCCCACGAAATAATTTAAGACGCTAATCTACACATTTACCGATTTATTTTCATTTTACATAATTTTTTATTTCAAAAAGAATGCACGTCACACTTTTTATAATTTTTTTGTCCCTGATTTTGCACCATAATCTACACGTTAACCTTGTTTACGAAGGGAGCCTTGGAGGATTTTCATCATGTTTTGGGCAATCTTATTCAAAATTTGTGATTAAAAATTTTAATTCATGGGAGAAAATAGTTTCTAACTGGTGTTTTTCAGCAAATTAAAAAAATATATATATGAACCAATAAATATATTTCATGCTTCCGCAGTGGAGGAACAGCATTTCGCTTTTTACAGGGCTGATTGTTGAGTAACTGTATTTGCATTTTTAGTGCTCTCATGCACAATTTAGAAATTCTAATATCTCGAGAAACACAGTTTTTGATATTTTTAGTATCCCATGTTCGAAAACCTCTATTGCAACGATCCTTAGGATCCAAATGTGATTATTTGGATGTCGAACATATGTTTCTAGGTTTGGTTTCTTGAACATGGAATACAAAAAATTGAAATGGACAAGAGAGAGTGTTCAAAAATTTTTGACAATCCTATATTCAAAGCAAAAAACATTGTTCGTTAGATAATTATAATATTTTGGACATGACGTAATGTCCATATATTTCTTCTTGCTGGTAAAAAGCATCATCTATGCACTGCAGAAAGACATTATGAACAACAATGAGCAAAAATATCCGTTTTTTTACTTACTTATGAAAATATCCGTTTTTTATGTCGGCCGTTATGTTATATCCATGTCTAATACAGTACCTGACCCAAACCTAACAATATTTATTTTTTATGAAAACTATTTAAAGCACGATTTGCAACGCGCACGCAACCAGCATTTGCTCAGGAACAGCTTTCAGTTCCTTGCTAATGGTGGAACATCCGGTTTTTAAAAAGCTGATGGATGTAGCTAGGTATTTGCCAATCTATTCTCTCCAAGGGTTTTGCATTGAACTATAGTCAGTGCCCTGCAAATTTGAGGGAAAAACTATAAGGAATATTTGAAATTAAATGTCCGTATGTTGTAGAGTACGTGATAGAAGGATGCCTGTCGTTTTTCGAAAAACTTATCTGACAGCAAAGTTTCTGATTTCAACCACGAGCGTCGCTAGCGATCCGCACAAACAGTAGCATACGTTCAAACAGTTCACAAGTCATTTCACGCCGTTGCTTCATGTGGTTTGCCATGGTTTGAGCTCGTATTGTTGCACTTGGATTAAGCTCACGATTTTAAAATTATTTCTTCTTGTGTTTTACTTCAATTAAATACTTGGCATTCCCCATTTGTTTGACTGTCAGTAGCTACGTTCGTCGGCTACTCTACGTTACAATGGGCTGTGTTGTGTACCTTTCTGTTCATCAAACACTTTAGGTGATGTGGTGAGAAAATCAGAAACGTTGGTGTCAGACAAGTTTTTCGAAAAACGACAGGCATCATTCTAATACGTAGACTACACTTCAAGGCTTCTCTCGTTGACTGCGTGGACTGACACAGGCTGCTTCTTTACTAATGCAAAGTCCAGTGCATTAAATATCAATGGTTCACCACAATCTTTTCATATTTAGCTATAAAATTTTTGAAAAACTTTCACTTTTAGAAAAATTTTTCAAATAAATTCAACTAATGTAAAATAAAAAAATTTTGTAATCCCATTTGCAGAATAAATTTCCCTTGCCAGTTTACTGAAAATGGCCATATCTCCCCCCACACACACACCAGGAAAAAACAATATAAAAAATGTCACTTTTTGAGATTTCTTGTAAAGTACTTCTTTGCTGTTATTTTTATTTGGAGCCATTTTTGGTCTCAATTTTAAAAAATTGGTTTTATTTACTTTGGCTTTTTAATGCTCAGGTATTATTGTGTTAGCAATGGCGTCGCTATTGGGTTTGGAGGCTGTAATTGCCATCCAAAGGCACCCCAAATAAAAAAAAACGATGATAAATAAATTAAAAATGAAAGAAAGCATCCCCTAAATCCTTCTATAAATATATAAATAAAAAAAATCATGAGCAGCAACTGGATGTTATATATGTATATTCCATTTCAGAAAAACATCATATAAAAAACACTTAAAGCAGGGACATTTCAAGGGGTCTCAATCGCCGGCGATGCGCCACCCGAGTCGTGTTAAGAAATTAAGTTTTAATAATGATCGTATATCAAATCGCAGTTAATTTAATTTTTGTTTCCAAAATTAACACTTCCAGTTTGTTTGTTTTTTTACGATGGACTCTCCAAGAAAATATGCAAGATATTGTTTTTTCTGTTTCTTTAATATATACCTCATGTACCACTCTTACAAAAGGCCGACGCATTATTAGTTTTTTAAAAGGATAATAGATGGCGACCCGTTACCGCTGCATTTTAAGTGCTTCGTTAAATTGTGAAAGTGCTAAAGGAAGTCAATGAAATGGATTTAGGGTGATCCTAAGAAGGACCTTGTTCAACGTTGATTGAATAAAAGGAAATAAAGTTTTATCTGCCAGGGAAGAACTGTCTGATCGCACGAATCAAGACTTCAAAGCAGCGTTCAGAGGAAAGACGGCAATTCCGTCGGAATAAATATTCCAGAATATGGTCTGCCAAATACATTTTGTAGTTGCCTTGTGGTTAATTTATATTTTAGGGTACGCCAATTGCTCTATACTCCTTGATTACACACCCCTGTCATGGAATCCAGGAAGTTGAGTGAGTGGTTTACCGTGAAAAGGTCGTAGCCACAGCTTGCGATAAGCAGCCCATTGATACGTCATAATCGTATTTCCTGATTCCACGTGTTTCAAGATGAGGGGTAGTAATGCATCTGTAGATCAGTTGTTATCAGGGCAAATTTCCACCATGAATCTCTTGGTATCGCGACCGCAGTTGTACTTCCGCTTGCCCACTTTCGCTACGTCTACTTCCAGGATGATTCCATCACCGTAAGGCCTTCCTTCCTCACACTGCGAGGATATCATAAACTCTGAGACTAGTTGTCTGCAACAGGAATACCAGTCGTAAACTGTCTCAGTGGAAGTGGTAACAATGCCATGTGAGGTTTCTTCAATCGCCTCATCGTAAGACAATTATTTGGCGAAACAATACGTCAGAATCATCACTCTATCAATCTCTGAGCATAAAAAAACCACGTACCGAGTGTACGGTAAGTGTACTCATCATTCCCGGAACGTGCTTCTTCCGACACCTGAATTGTCCTAAACGATGAGACGCACAACGCATCGACATGTAGATTCATGGGATGGCCCTTACAGCATCTTGAGGTTGGAAACAAACCCTGTCGTTCACACCAGGAAATAGACGTTTCCTCATGCTACGCAACATAATTAAATAACCTCTTCCAATTCCACATATTAAGACAAAAAGCTGAAACAACAAGCGGAAATAACTTTCGAGATCACAAGAGCACAGATCGATAAATAACCTACATAACTAGCTATAACGTATTGCACGTGAAAGTGCAAGAGCGTTAGAGAGCTCAAGCGGTACTGTGGCGCTATCTATCATTGCTTTCGGAACTAGTTCCGGGCTGACCAGTCCGAAAGCCGAAGTTTAGCCACCTCAGTAACGCGGAAGTTTAACAGCCTCATCATATGATCATATATATTTTGAAATCTTTAATATTGCACCTTTCGAATTTTCTGAAGATTTCATTGTCAGTAACTGCCTTCCGCTGTCACAGTGAAAGGAACGAAAACGTAACGCAAATCAAAAGTGTACAATAGCGTCCTAAATTATTTCGTCGGAAAATTATTAGTGCCTGGAAAAAGTGCGACGTACAGATTTTAGATTATAGAAATTGATGGCGAATAGTGCAGAAATTTCATGTTTTAAAGATTTTTATCGTATATATTTACCTGTAAGTGCGATGCCTTGGAGACACGCTGCGGTAGGCCTAACGCATCGCTACCCCGATGAGGTCAAGCTTTGCTCCATTGAAAGGAAGATTCGCTGCGGCGTGTAATTCATGCGCGCATGACCACAGCTGCTGCCGCGTACGTTCTTGCCAAAAAAGAATTATGTACTCATACGCTACAGAATATAGTTCGGTTATGTTTCGTTATTGATTTTAAAGCAGATGTTGAGAAATGTTTCGTTCCTTCACACATGATTCAGTGATTCCAAATAGAAAGTACGAATATACCTTTCTATGTTGTACAGAAAACTATGGAAGTATAACTTTCGGTTCTGCTTGAAACGGCTTCCATTTGCTGTGCCAGTGTACTTTTGGTTCTCCTATTAATACTTTGTTCGCAGGTCAGCTTCTATCTCACTGATACGTATCTTTTGCAAATCAAAGAGGTTTTTTTCTGGTTTTTCCTGCCAACAACATACAACTAAATAAAGGGCGGATAACAGTGGCGTCGCGTGCCCATTTAGGTTGGGTGTGCGCTGTTATGGGAAAAAACACGGAAATTTTTTATCATGTATCCTGAGCTGCAAAATTCGCGCATTGATTTTGAACATACGAAAAGCATTTCTTTTATTTAGCTGTCGTCTAATAACTTACGGTAAAAAAATTTATGCACACTCCATTGTAAGAAAAATGTGAATTTCCTGTGCAAATACTAGAGTGTTGAACGAATGCTTGGTGGTTTTTTTTCTTTATATATAAATTTTAAATACAGCACGAAGCTTACTTTCTTTAACCCGCTTCTCTGGCAAAGAAATGGAGCATTTAGTACGAAGCTTACTTTCTTTAAACCAAATCTCTGGCAAAGAAATGGGGCATTTAGTACATCATCAACCTAAATGGATGTCAAAATTCAATTGTGCCTGTGCTCATAAACACACCGATTCATAAACACAGCGGTGGAAAGATAGAAAGCGCGTAGCAGACGTTGCAGTGTGTTTATGACTCCATGCTATTCCAAACGCAAGCAAGTATGACCAGTGGTGATTTTTTAAGTCTGCACACCCGGAAATTTAAACCTCTGCGTTGGATCCTAGAGGAAATAAAAAACATGACTTGTTGCGCCATCTGGAGAGCTTTGAAATGCAATTGCTTTAACGACTTAGGATATCCGCTGTTAAAATAGACTTCTTGATTGCAGCTGCAAATATTACTTACTAAGTTTTGTTTACTGCAGGAAGCAACGAACTTTCTCCTCTTCACGAAAATATTGCACAAGGGTATTAAGTTTAGTGGACAAACTTCAGGGAGTCTTACAGGAAATACATAAGAAGAAAAACAAAACAATATAGCAGCAATTGAATGCTCCGTGAGACTCAAGCAGTGCTGATTTTGGGTAACACACCTTGAGATTTTCACTGGTACGATTGAGACCGCAGGGAAATAATAACGTGACTTGCAGCGCCGTCTGGGGAGCGCTTGTACCACATCTGCTTTATGGTCGTCGGATGTGCCGACGCAGAACAGCCCACCGCAGGATTGTAGCTCGAATGCGAAATGCTTACTGAACGAACCTTTTCTTATTAATGAAAACATTATGTGGATAAATTAATTTTAACCACCACTAGAAGCCTTAGGACGAACTCTGGCGAGTTTTATTAGAAACAAATCCGAAAAAATAATAACGATAATATAGGTTAAATTTGGACTCTGTGTGGGTGTTCGCCGCACACCTAGCACACCACAAATATTCGCCATTGATGGATAATCTGGTGCTATTTTCTGTAGCGTATCACTACAAGATTTATCGGTGTCCTGCCAACAACGTTCCTGCTGTTTCTTGAACTCTTATGCCCTTCATTTCGGTACAGCAACGGACCTTCCATTTAACGCAGCGCAGCCTGACAACTTCGCGGTAGTGATGCCTTAGGTCTACCTCAGCGTCTCTTCACAGCATCACACTTACAGTTACATATTACGATAAAAAATTTTAAAAAGACATTTACAACATGAAATTTCTGAACCATTTGCCATTAATTTCCATACTCTAAAAGCTGTATATCGCACTTTTTCCAGGTACTATAATTTTTCCGGCGAAATAAGTTAGGACGCTAATCTACACATTTACCCAGTCGATCATTTCTAATGAAAAATTTTAACCAATGTTACCTCAGAAGTTTCTTCTGAGCAAAGAACATTTTTTTTCCTTGGAAGTTTGCACATATTCTTTATTTTAACAATAAGAAGTGCGTAAGTACGCTATGGAAAGAATGTAGTTGGCGGAAATTTCAAATCAAGGGAAAAGTAACACAATCTCTTCCAACAGTAACACAAGGTTCTCCATGTTGCTACTCTACTGCTTTGGTTCAAAGTTATACAGAAATGCAGGTAAAAAAATCGTTGTTCAGCATCCAACTGTCAGGTTATAACTTTACTGTTCATAGTGCATATTGAAAGAGAATCATTGGAATGTGAAACACTTAGAGTCACTTATTAGTTGGAAAAACAATATATTATATTTAAAATATTACAACTAGATGCAATTCCATGACTTTTCCAGGTTAAATTATTAAAAATTAGATTTACCCAGTTGGGTGAGTCTTGGATTTTGTTAAAGAAATTGGCGCCCTTAACTTTGTTTCTCAAGCAGTAGATGAGTTGGCTCAGATTTTGATGTTCGTACTGTTTGAAGGGGCTAAGCGAGAGAACTTAAACGTTAAAAATGAGAGAATTCTCCGCTTGCAGCGGCCAGGAGATAGAACGCACGCATTGTGTTGTGGGACCACATGCCTGCTGCGCCGGAGCTAGGGTCACGTGTGCGTATTACAATATTTAAACTTTATTAATTATTCTTTTTGATTCTGCAAAAATGTTTATTCTTCTTGCGAACAAAACTTCTACAGCAACCTTCGGTTCTCGAAGTGAGCTCATGGGATTCAATATCAGCTTTACACAAGCTCCAGGTGAGTTCGTCAACAATGACAAATAACTATTACTAAAGAAATAAATACCAAAGAAATATTTGATGATCTTTTCATTTAGGAAATCGAAAAAGACTCAATTTGTCCTCATCTGCAACTGAACGAAGCTTAAAATGAAAACGTTTTTTCACCATAATAATATACTCATTCACCAGATTGCACGCAAAACAAACTTTTAACCAAAGATCTGCAATCTGTTCCTAGTGGTTTAGGAATGTCATGTGATCATGTTGGTTTGTCCCTCACCACCAGATGGAGTGACAAACCAACGAGCTTGATGACGTACTGCGCTGGCCTTTCGGAAGTCACGAGTCAAGGGGAGCTGTGTTCTAAAGGAGCACCATAGGAAAGACACTTTCAGTCAAAAAAGTATTTTGTTTACTATACTAACTACATTTTTCGAATGTTAAAAACACAGTTTATCTTTACTTTTTTTTTCTTCACTTTTTTTTTTTAGTAAAATCTTTTTCTCACTGTCACAAACATTAGTTGTTTATAACTTTTAAGACACGGAAAGTTACTGAGTTCTTCAAACTCCGCACAAGTAGTTCAAACACTCTGTTAATGTATAAAATAAAAGTTATTTACTTACATTTTTTATCCATCATGATTTCTGAAGGTCACTGTGTTTAAAAAGTGGTGATCAAAATTTACGTCATGAAATGAAGGTATGCTCTTTATTGCACAAACTGGAAAATGGTTTTTTCATTGTACAAAATGTAAAACTGTTCTCTTCATCGCCCAAATGAAAAAAAAAAAATGTTTTTTCTAACTGCGTTTGGGTCAACCTATTTTTTCTTCATTTTCTGCAGAGGTTTCCTGCACCGCACAAATAATGAATTTCTGTTCAGAAAACGAATTCGAATAAATATTCGTATTCTGCAAAACCGACAAATAGCATCTTTGTTGACAGATAGAAACGTTTTTCTAGATCATTTATGAGTTTCCTAATAACACCTTTTCCTTTTTTAAATGTCCTCATCTGTAACTGAACAAAGCTTAAAATGCAGAATAATTGGGTAAGACTAATATCTGTTGGCTGTTTGACATGATGCTACTGTCAAACAGCCAACAGATATTAGTCTTACCCAATTATCTTGAACAGAATTAGTTTCGGGGCAGTTTTTTTTAATTATTCCTAAAGAAGGATCTTTATCGGGTTCCGATAGAGATCCTTCTTATAAACACGAAAGGACATGGAAAACAATGCTGTGTCCTTCTGTAAAGCCCTGACCATGTACTTCCTTTGGGTGCACGGTGTATACTTCGTTCCTCTGACTGCTCACTCAACGAGGAATGAGAAGATCTGCATCAGCTCTACTTTGAGGATATTGAAAGTCAGGCTCCCAGAACATGAACACGATATTCGCTCAGGACACTCTTCAGCTGCTTTAGCCAGGACTGTTTCTAAGGGAAAATTTCATCCTGAATGGAATAAATCTTCCATTCTAGATGCCGTCTCTGATAAATTCTCTGTTATTTACTCTCTGATAAATTCTCTCTGTTATTTACTCTCTGATAAATTCTCTCTGTTATTTACTCTCTGATAAATTATCTCCGTCTCTGATAAATTCTCTCTGTTATGCCGTCTCTGATAAATTCCCTCTGCTTGTACTTTCAACGCTCCTGTTGCAACGACGAGTTACCGTTATCTGTGCCTTCACCCTGAAGAACTGCTTTCGTGATGATTCGGATGTACCCCATAAATAACTCATACATAGCAATGACGTTACCATTTGTTTTATGTAATAATGTTTCTTTCAGTTGGCAACATACTCTCCTCGACTGGCGACATGATGGTATTGCTTCTGAATGTTTTTATACTTGGAGCACTTCCATTTCTTTCAGTTGGCAACATACTCTCCTCGACTGGGGACATGATGGTATTGCTTCTGAATGTTTTTATACTTGTGGCACTACCATTTCTTTCAGTTGGCAACATACTCTCCTCGACTGGGGACATGATGGTATTGCTTCTGAATGTTTTTATACTTGTGGCACTTCATTTCTTTCAGTTGGCAACATACTCTCCTCGACTGGGGACATGATGTTATTGCTTCTGAATGTTTTTATACTTGGGGCACTTCCATTTCTTTCAGTTGGCAACATACTCTCCTCGACTGGGGACATGATGGTATTGCTTCTGAATGTTTTTATACTTGTGGCACTTCCATTTCTTTCAGTTGGCAACATACTCTCCTCGACTGAGGACATGATGGTATTGCTCCTGAATGTTTTATACTTGGGGCACTTCCATTTCTTTCAGTTGGCAACATACTCTCCTCGACAGGGAAAATGATGGTATTGTTTCTGAATGTTTTTATACTTGGGGCACTTCCATTTCTGCTTGATAGGCCTGAGGATGGAGGTACAGTACCTCCGAATGATCTGGCTATGATCGTTTTTAAATTATGCGTGTGTAGTTTTTTTTAATGTAAATAAATAACATCTTTAATCTAGTGAGTTATCATCGAGCTTAGACAGTTGTATATAGTTTTGAGTTTGACAATTTAGCACGAAAATCATCATTCCTTCATCACTGGTGTTTTGATTAACTCAAAGAAACAACAGGAAGAAAATGTGGAATTTTTCATAATTCTGTGCTTGCAATACGATTCTTCTTTAATGAAGCAATGAGTTATGATATCCACGAAAAGCAGTGTCTAGTTCTATTATCGTTTTGTGAATTTCGCCAGTAAATTCAAAAATTTGTCTACAAATACTATATAATGTCATGGAATTTCAAATGGCTTTCACTAATTAATTTGGAAATTTTTTTATAAATGTATATTATAGCAATCTTTAGAATTATTAATATGCAATATTTGGATCATTTATGTCAAGAATGTGCTCATCTTTGAAGATGGCACGATCAGCAGTGGAACCCTAGTAAAGAATCCGTAATCTTAAAAAACGTGTTTTCTAATGCTTAGTTTTTAAACTAATATCTCGGTCTCCACAATATTAGTGCGAATAATTTAAAAATTAATAAATTTAGTAAAGTTATTTAAGTTAAAGTTTGCTCGGGTGGTGGTGTTTTTAAATATTGATTAAAAAAAAAAAAAAAAACCTTTCCAGCTTGGCGCCCTGGGCTCGTTGCTTGAATCGGGCCTGCAGAGTTTCGACTCTCGTGTTTAAGACAGCTCCCGTCACGTGATACGGTACTAGTGGCTATATGAGTTGCACTGCGGAAAGAGTTCAAAACTTTTGGGCTGCGGGTGGCCTAGTAGTCAAGGTTCCTGACTGCCACTGAGAAACCTCAGGTTCGATCCCAGGCAGGTACGAACGCTCGAACCACTAAATATCCATCGTGCGTCGGATGGGCACGTTAAGCCGTCGGACCATGGGTACGGGCAAGGCTTTACATCTCCCAAGCCCTGGGGTACTGGCAAGGCTTTACATCTCCCAAGCCCTGGGGTACTGGCCCCCTATAATAAATAAGGGCGTCTTCACCCCTTTCTACCTTGCTTCCGTGTCACTTTCCTATCGGGCACACCAGCTCACATCTCCTAGCTTCCTATTTCTAAGGGTTGTTTAAGACCTGGGGTAAGACACTCCCTTCCTAAAATCCTCTACATATGATCGAATCTGATCATCCCAAAAGATGAGCACTAAAAGAATTGTCGATATTCGGATTATTGATGGCTGCGATCGTTTGTTCATCTCCGAACCCTCTGCCACCATCGCGGGACGCGGCCAAGACGGTGGTTATTAATAAGCAGCCTCTAGAAAACTTTTTAGGCGATCTTCTCACAGCTTTTTTCAAATTTCTTCATTTTTTGTATGAAGCAGGATTTAGAGCTTCGGTAACAGTATTTTGTAAAGATAAATTAAAACTTTTCCTGTTTCTAATGCGCATGTTTTATTAAATTGAAAGCATATTTTTCTAATGTAAGTTGCATTTTAACCAAAAACATACAAATTTAAACACTCTAAATACAGTGCTATTTTGGATTTGTCGTGTTCTTCTGGCGTGGTTGTTCCAAGCAGTCGTGTCGGGTCAAATCTGCCGAAAATGAAATGATTTTCACAACGGATCTCAGACTGTTACTTTTTTCTTCTTCCGTTTTTCCAAAAGCCGATATCGCGAAGTTTAAATCTCTTGTATTGTTGATTGATAAACGAAACTCAGGAAATGTTGATACACGGCGGGATTTTTTTTTTTTTTTTTGTGAAAACCCTGCGAAATTTGTTATTTAAAACTGAAATACTAAGCGACCTTTTGCAAATATTTTTCTTGGGGAATCTGTTAAAGTCACTAGACTTTATCGGCTTTAGATTTTGTTTACGTGCATTGAGCTTTTCTTAAAATGGACTTTATTCACCTTGAATTGCATCATGGGAAAGCTTTTCCGTGTCTGTGGACCAGCAATAGTTTCGTTATCTTTGTTTTCCCATTGGTTAACAAAGCGTTACGTCACAGGGGTTCAGGAAAATCGAGATTTTCGTACATTTATTAACGACATGCCTAACTTTTTTCTGATTCACTGGATTTATGCTAATAAGTCCTGTCACCAAAAATGTACAGAAAAAGGAATAATTTTCATCTGAAAAGGCCAAAACTGTTAAAGAATGGCCGTGTAAAATAAAACGTGATGATTTACATCCCAATGTACGTTCTCAAATATGTTCTGCCCACAGTAAGAAGGAACATTTTGAATGTTATGGTGGTTAAAATCTGGTAGTATTTTTTCGATATTTAATTTCCAAAAAATGTGAAAAAGGGAGAACGAATTGCATATTTAGATTGCAAAGATGCGCAACTTCTACGTTATTTTCCAAAAAGCGAAACATAACCATAATTTTTCTTTTATTTAATGTTACGCAGTCGATTTATTTTTAAGTAGATTTCCTAGCGGGCGGCAATAGGAAGTTTTTAGTTTTTTTGACCCCAGTCTCTTTACACGTTACCTATTTGTCCGAACTTCTAAATATTTAGTTTCGCGAAAACAAAGTTAAAAAATTCCAGGTTTATGTTTCAGTTGTTTTGCCAGTATCTGACAATAAGAACGTGAAATTTAATATACCGTGTCTGAGAAATGGTTCATTAAAAATATCACCATGACTAATGGCGGTGTTGACCGAAACATCGAACACAAAAAGGGTAGTCACTAAGGTGACCAGATTTTTGAGAATGCAATTGAGGACAAAATTGAAAACAACCAGCATCTGACACTTTGCATATATCATGGAGCTACACCTAGCCTAAGGTGACCAGATTTTTGAGACAAGAGCATCTTACACTTTGAGATTTGAAACAACCAGCATCTTACATTTTGCATAAATCATGGGGCTACACCTAGCCTAAGGTGACTAGATTTTTGAGAGCGCAATTGAGAACAAAATGACATTTGTCCTCAATATCAATGCAAAATTGAGGACAATTTCGTTTCAAAATGAGGACAGCATCTGACAAATTTTAGCAAAGAAAGTTATGAAATTACATATAATTGTCCAGTTTCATTGGAAAACATACGATGAATCGGATAATTTGTCATTTTCATGTAGGACTTCCGTCCACAGGTAGTAGAATTTCGGTCCCAGCCACCTACAGCGAGATCGCCTTTTGGGCAGGACACAGAAACGGAAGGAATGAGAGCAAGTCTAGCGACTTCTTGACAGAACAGTTTGTAGTGAGATTAGAGTACAGTAGATGGCGCCACCGTACAAGTACGATATTGCACATAGATGGGTGAGAGAATTTCAGGGAGGACATAGGAAAGGATACCCATTTAACCAGTGGGTCCAGCCTGGGGGCCTTCACTTAACGTGCTCCTCCGATGCACGGCGGATATTCAGCGATTGTTAGTAAATCATAATATCTCTGAAAGATCAGCCCAGGCTTGAACTTGGGGACCCAGCATCGATAGTCTGAAACACTAACCACTGAGCCATCCGCGGCTTTTACGATGAATCGGAAGAATGATTTTCATGTGAAATAAGTATAAAATAGCAATAAAATACTATCATGCACAATATTGCTTCCGATACATTTTAAATCTTACTTGTAGGGGCAGCACTTGCAAACAAAGCTACATTTTGAAATTGAACTGAAATTTCATTGTGATTCTGTACAAGAATAGATATCTGAAGCCAGAAAATTACTATGCGCTGATCCAGCAAAAAACATGGAATAGTCTTTATGAGAAGGAATATTCCAAGTCCAGTAAACTCACTTGAAGAAACAGTTTAATGAAAAATGTACTGAACAAAAGTTGTGGAACTCTTAATGGAATCTATCAAATGTAATCAAATTTTACATCAATTACTTATTTAATTGCAAGAAAGTGGATGCTGAGAAAGATGAGATTCATTTCCCATCCTAAAAATATTTTAGTTAAACAAGTTAAATAGAAAAGAAGTACTTAGAACAGAAACGAAATCAATGCACCACATTTATCGACAGAACTTTGTTCGATGCTTGTGCATGTCTCCTATTAATACTGCATGATTTCTAACTTATTTCAAAGAAAAATTCATCCGCTTCGGAAAATAGTTCCATACCTTTCCTTTATGAATCTATTTTCTAGCAATGAAACAAGAAATTGATGCTAAATTTGTTTGCATTTGGTAAATTCAATTGGATTCTACGCCATTTTTTAAACACATTTTTACTTATTTCAATTTTTGGGGGAAAAATTTGAAAAATTGTGGACAAAAACTAAGAAATTAAGGACATTTGACGCCCTCAGTAAGTTTTTACGAAATTGAGGACTATCCCCAGAAAATGAGGGCGTCTGGTCACCTTAGTCAACATTGATTCAGCAGCCATGTTGGTCTGCAAAAATCCACTTCTGACGTCACAGGAATAACGTCCAATAATAATAATAAAAAAATTCAGAACGTACTTGTAAGAATTGCAATTGTGTATAAATAGAAGTTCGAACTATCAAATACAAAAAGGAAAAAAGAAAAATTAAAAAAAAAAGAGCGATAGTCGACTTTTCCTTATGTTCCCAGTAAAGAATGGTATTAGAGGACTAGTCTATCGGTGCCACTTTTGGAAGATATCCTCAAAACATCAAGGAGCAAAGTAAGGGAGAAGTTTGTTACCAAAGTTTGGGTAGATATGTCCGTTCGAGGTCGGCGGTGCTGGACGCTGACCGAGACGGCAGGAGCCTGTGTGAGTCGGGGGAGTGAGTGTTTTGGTTCTGTCTCTGCTCTTTCTCTTATGATGTGGTATGAATGGATGGTATCTGAAGGGAGGGTGTTGTGTACTTCATGTTTGTGGTGTGCCGGTTCCGTGTGGAAGTAGGCCGGGGAGGCACCTGCCATGGGCCGTGTGAGTGCCTTGGTGCACCCGTCGGCCCGGTGTCCTCTCTGACAGTCTCCCGTCCGGGTCGCTGTCACTTGGTCACCTTTGAAGGGGACTTTTGTCCACCTACATGGACGTTCTGGGTGTACCTTCGGGCTGCACCCGCCGTTCTAGGTGACCTCGCCGGCTCTTTGTGTGCGGGTCCTTTCGAGTTCTTCGGAAGATCTGTATGACTCGGGGTTTGTCTGGTGTTGCTTGTTGGGCCTTGGTGGTCAGTGAACCACTTCCAGGTGTTTATATTGAGAGTATGAAAATTAATGGCAAATGGTGCAGAACTTTAATATAATAAATGTGTTCTAAAGAATTTTATCATGATATTGACCTTTGAGTCCGACACTTTGAAGACAAGCTGCGGTAGGCGTAACGCATAGCTCCGGCGAAGATATGAAGCTTTGGTCCGTTAAAACGAAGGTTCGTTGGTGTACCGAAATGACAGGCGGAAGAGTACAAGGAAAATTGCCAAGTGCACATTTAACTTTCAAAATGGACTTCATAGTGATATAGAGATGGGGGCTTCAAGGCACTCGTGATTTTGTCAAAACCAAAATTTTCAATGGAAAATAATTATGTGTTACAACACCCCATTTTGAGTGGGATTTGATACTATCTTGAATTATGAGCAGATTTTCAAGATTATTTTACCATTAAATTGTTAAAATTTGCTCACGACTGAATTTGCTTTTTTTTTTTTATTGGAGATTTAACGACCACCGTGAGCAACTCAATGGGCTATAAGCAGTCGCCGACTGAATTTGATTTATAATGCATATTTCAACAGTTTTCTTTCATCCGGGATCTAACACAGCTATTTTCGTGAAGGAATTTATGAAGTATTTCGCTGTATATACGTGCATTTTTGTAGTGGACTTCAAAACTAAAATTCCCGGTCTCATTTGGTCGTCCCAATCTGCCCTGGGTGTAATGGGTGTAACACGTGTAGCAATTCTAAAAATTATGGGGAGGGCTTAAGTAGTATAAACACCAAAAATAATTGCTAATCTAGGATAATCAATTAATAATTAAGCGTTAATTATCAATAATTATTTTTTTAGAATTATATGCATTCATTAATCAATTAACATTTTTTTTATAATTAAAATACTGATTTAGAAAATTTTGATACAAAGCCTTATGTAATGTGGAGGGCTATATATTTATTAAATGTGTTTAATGTAAAATAGAGAACTTCTCTCTCGGTGTTCAGTTTCTCGGAGTTATTTATAAAGGCGCAATTTTAAAATCAGTTATTTTATGAAATAAATAATAGTGTAGAATATTGAAATTGTGAAGTTCAGCTAGTACTTTAATAAAATTATACTTATATGTCTTAACATCATTATACAAAGTAACTGCGCTTCGCCGAAATTGACTTCAAAAATGTGAATCCTCCTGTATTTACTTCAACTTCTCGATGAATATTGAACTATACAAGTCCAGAAAGTCGAGAATTACACAGTGTGTTTCGAAAATACATTTTCTGGTGCCTGAGAGAAATGTATTTACTGACTAAACACTTGTGACACTTGCCTCAATTTCTCGTAGAAATAAAGAATACAGGGAGTTTGTAATAAGTACAGATAATGCATACACTGCAAAATTAATTTTTTAAAGAATCAGCTGCATTCCCCAACACAATTAGGAATGCAAAACCATGAAATAATTTTATTACACTGACTAAACACTTGTGGCGCATGCTCCATTTTCCCATTCAAATAAGAATATAGGGCCTCAATAATAAGCACAGATAATACATACACTACAAAATAAAAATTTTAAAGAATCGGCTTATGCATTTTCCAACACAATTAGGTATGCAAAACCGTAAAATAATTTTTTTATTGCACAGATTAATTATTACACTTTCCTGATTTGACGGAGCCGGTCATGTGGGGAACCTGATCTCACCAATTGATGTCGGCTTTTAGAATATGATCCGAAGCGCTAATGGTACGGATGGAATCCATTGCGATGATGAAACAGAGGGAATTAGAAAGTGTTAAACAGGTGTTCACTCTATAGCTGATCGAAGGAATTCATTTTGATCTGCTGTAATCTCCAGTTTTCTTTTTTCTGCTGTATTCTCCTGCTGAATACGGGGTAAGTATTCATGGCTCCTGCAGACTTATTTACAAAATGCATAAACAACAGAAAATTTCATGCAGATACAGGTAAGTATTCCATTGTAAATACTGACACCCAGCGGCATCGCCCAACACCCATTTGCCTGACCCCATTTTTCTTCTTTTTTAATTTTGCGCGTAATCAGAAATCGCATTTTTTTTTTATTGATTTCTACTTCAATTTTTAACCATCTAAAAACGAATTCCCGAGAAGCTATACGCAGGGTAATTTCTCTTCTCTTGTCCAGTATGCGAAGAGTTTCACGAAGTTTTATTTAAAAAAGTTATCCGCATCAGATGATCATCATACGTAGAGGATTTCAGGAAGGGAGTGTCTCACCGCAGGTCTTAAACAACCCTTAGAAATAGGAAGCTACGAGATTTGGGCTAGAGTGTCCGATAGGAAAGTCACACGGAAGCGAGGTAGAAAGGGAGAGGAAGACGCCCTTATTTATTACCGGGGGCCATTGCCCATCCGACGCACGGTGGATATTTAGTGGTTCGAGCGTTTGCACCTGCGCGGGATTGAACCTCAGGTTTCTCCATGACAGTCTCGTTGACCACTAGGCCATCCGCGGCCCGAAAAAGTTATCCTGAAAAAGACTGTGTTTTTTACGCTTTCTAACCGTAGGTTGAAGAAGCGTATATGCTCCAGCTTTGTCCGCACGATAACTCGCATAAAAATCGTTCGATTTCAATGAAATTTTAGTATATGGTAGGGGACCACTGGGGACGAACCCTACTGAAAATGGGCGAAATGGGGTTAAAGTTCACGACATAGGAGCGGGATCCATTCCATTGCCCTTACAGTTCATAACTTGCGTAAAAATGGTTCGATTTCGATGAAATTTTAGTATGTGGTAGGGACCATCTGGGGACGAACCCTATTGGAAATGGGCGAAATTGAGTCAAAGGTCACGACATAGGAGCGTAATCCATTTCTTTGCCCTTATGCGCCATAACTTACGTAAAAATGCTTCGATTGCGACAAAACTTTATCATGTTTCAGAGGTATACTGAACCGGTTCTGTTCAATATCATCGAAGTGGGGTCAAAGGTCAGAACACTGGAGCGAGATTTATTCCACAGCCATTATAAAATAACTTGACTAAAAATGCTTCTATTGCGACAAAACTTTAGTATGTTGTGCCGGAGGTATACTGAACCGGTTCTATTGAATATCATCGAAATGGGGTCAAAGGTCAGGACACAGGAGCGAGATTTATTTCACAGCCATTATAAATATAACTTGACTAAAAATTCTTCGATTGCGACAAAACTTTATCATGATGTTCCGGAGATATACTGAATCGGTTCTCTTTAATATCTTCGAAATGGGGTCAATGGTCAAGACACAGGAGCGATATTTATTCCACAGACATTATGCTCATAACTTGAGTAATGATTTCTAGTATGTTGGAAATCGTATCATAATCAATGCATCGTATGATTTTTACTAACTTGTTATGCAAAGCGCAAAGACGTTCTCTATTTTTCTGAAGTGTTATACTGTATAACCAGTCTTTCTTCAAGAAAGGAAACAAAAGGGAGAAAGGAATGAGCTATACAGGATGTTTAAAAAAGAATGACCCGATTTCAAAGTAGTGTATTTAATAAGGCAAATGTGGGATAGTTGGAAAACAAAGAGCCAAGTATGAAGGAAAATCTAAAGTTTCACTCACCACAATTACAAATGCTCAATGTGCCCTCCACCTGCTACACGGACAACATCAAGCCGATAGCTGAATTCATCCCAAACGCGTCGGAGAGGGTCTTCAGTCACAGAATTTACTGCGGCCGTGATTTTCGTTCGGAGCTCATCCAAGTCAGCGGGTAAAGGGGGGAACATAAATACGGTCTTTTACGTGTCCCCATAAAAAAAAAAAGTCACATGGTTCAGTTTTGGTGAATCACGTTCGTGTTGGAGAGTTTTATGTGGATTCTCCAGTCCCCATATGCGAACGTTGTGGCGCGACACTTTCCCGCTTACATGAAAGGTTGCTTCATTGCTAAAAATCAACCTTTGTACGACAGTGTCGTCCTCCATGTCCTCTAACAGAGTTCCACAAAAATCTTTTCGTTGTGTTTTGTCACCTCCACGAAGAGCTTGCACCAGTTACAATCTGTACGGCTTAAGCAGCAAACGTCGTCGTAAAACACACCAAACAGTCACATGAGGGATGGCAAGTTCGCGGCTCGCACGACGAGTAGACTTCCGTGGGATTCGCTGAAACGTCGTGAATTCGTTGTACATTCGTCGCTGAGGTGGTTTGTCGTCCAGGACTCTTTCCCTTACATAAACACCCTGTTTCTTCAATTTGTCGATACCAACGACGCATGTTTTTACCCACTGGTGGAGAGCCGTTTAAACGCACGCTGCACCGTAAGCACGGACTTGGTCTTGGTAAATCCGAGCACACAAAACACCTTCTGTTGCCTCGACGCCATCTTCTCACTCACTAAGCGTAGCGGCTGTTTGGACGCTCGTGCTGCCATCTAGCGGTAGTCATAACAAACTCTGGGCTACACCCGTAGACATTATACCAGTCGCATTCATCGGTGGTTAGTGGTTGCCCAGATATCCGCTTTTAAATCGGGACATTCTTTATGAATGGATATTTGGAAATTGTCATCTTTCCGATGCCTCACTTGCCTTAGATTGGGACAGCAGTTGAGGACAAATGTCGTGGGGGTGGGGGTCAACGCGAGAGTGGCGCAGAGCAGCTGCTCCTCACCACCCCAGCACTGGGTTGGTTTGAATTCTCAAAAAGCCATCCCACAGCAACCATTGCTGACGGGATGGTTTTTTGAGAATTCATACAAATGTGAAGGTGTTTACTTCGTTCCTATAACATTAGTAAAACTTTTTATATCGAAAAACAATACAAGTAGAAATATAATTGAAAGTTTATAATAATTTAGATTCTATCGATATCATATGTCAGCACGCTCTGTTTTTTTTTTTTTTAGAACCAGACGTCACAGTTTGGTTATGTTTAAGGTCCGTGAGGGCGTCACTTTCTATGTCTGTTTCCACTGGTAGCAGTTGAAAAATTAATTGTAAATTTCGCAGTACCAAAACACCGTAGGGGTTTCAGTTAGTTTCAATAGAAAAGAGAATTGCTCAATTCAACGAGAGTTGTGGAACAAATTTAGTAAAACTTTTGTAAAAGTAATTTTATTTCTCAGACATTTTGGTGGTGACGTTGTTCTCTTTTTATGGATACAAAGAGAATACGTGATAATTGGAAAATCAGAAAAAAATAACACATAAAAGGAGCAAAAAAGGTACTATGTAAAAGTAAAGAATCGTTACACAAAATTTGTAGCAAATCCAGAGGTACGTTGTTGTTTGGGATGTTTCGACCACTCTGAGAAACTTATTCGGCCGTGCCATATATGCAGTCACCTGTCCCTAATTTTGGAGCTTTTGTTTCAGAAAACGACAGGCGCCGTAAGGCATCTGCAGCGCCTATGCGTCATCTGGGACTCTGGTTCGTCTCGAACAAATGATCTGAAGCCCGTGCATTTCACCACTGGGCCACCGGGGAGACAAATTTAACCCTGCTTTACAAATAAGTCTCGGTGCTACAAAGTTGCCTCTCATGCTCTTTGTGTGAAATGGTTTTTGCTGCATCCAACTTAGAATTGGAGAACACCACTGGCTGCTGAAATCAAACGCCTTCTCCTTTGGATGATTAGAAGTATTGCTGCAAGAGTGGACTCGATTCTTTTAAATTGTATACAAGAGTTGTAATGTCAAAAGCGCCGCCCTCTAGATAAGCAGGGAAGTCGCTGGACTTCGAAATCATTGTCGGCGAGGGTTATATTTGCTGTGGCAAGTTTAATAGTAACTTTGTTTAGAAAAACGAAAAGAAAGAATTTTTAATGCTTTTTCTCACTATCGGCTACAGGGGAATTAGGCGCTAACTCCCCTTCCCCCGGAAGCAAACGTACCCACACCTGGATCTGACAAGTGGTAAACAACAGGATATGACGACAATGACTAGCGGTACAAGTGTTGCTAGAATGCCACCTTCAATTTTTTTTTCTTGTTTTTAATACATTATCTTCATTGCTTTTCATTTTTTTTAAATTTTAGCATGTGAAAATAGTACGGTACGTTAGCAATTTCTTTAATGAAAAATATTCTATTTGCTTACCTAAATCAAACGTTAACGTCGTGATACGTGGACACAACACCCCGTTCCTTAACTCCCTTCCTTCAAGCCAGTAACCTTGCCTTACACTCCCTCCCTCAAACAGTCGTGAGCCAAGTCCCACTCCGTCACTGCCCTGGTATAGGATAAAGAGCGCTGGTACAGCTTCAGTTTCCACTTTCCATGTGGGAATCCCCCTACTTAGTAAAACAAACTGCAGAGCAATAGCAATGACCCCTACCCCTAGTGAAAACCTATTCATCTTCCTCATTCACTCCTGGCCATACTAATATGAAAAAAACCTTAAAGATCTGGAAGAGTGGATAACAATATAATTTTCATGGCCATTCGGATAATATATACTTTGATGACCTTTCTACGAATACAGAGACATCGCTAGACTTTGAAATTATTGATGGGCAAAGGGTGGGCAAGTATTGTTTTTTGCTGGGTCAGGTTAGATAGCAACTAGCACGATCTTTGAAGAAGTTTTAGGAACGGAGTGTCTGACTACAGGTCTAAAACTGCCCTTAGAAATAGGAAGCTAGGAGGTCTGAGTAAGTGAACTCAATAGGAAAGACAAACAGAAAAATGCAGTGAACGGAGAGAAGGGGGGTAAATGGAACAAAGCACCGAACAACACACAGAGAACCACAATATCACCCGGCCGCCGATGCATCAGGGAGTGACTGAAACTCAAATGCCCGAACAGAATCCATTTTCACCGTCTAGATGCCAATCTGAAAAAGAAGGGGGGGGGGTCTGTCTAACACCCACCAGTGTTCACATACTTACTCTCTCTGCCAAGAGGGGTCAACGATCGCCGCCTGGAATATCTAATTAACCGCGTCTCTAACATTGATGGCAACTTAATATACGTAACACTAAAAGGAAGTAATTTTTAACGATTTTTACTACCGGCTACAAAGAATTTGGCACCCCCACCCCTCCCACACATGCCCACGAATTCAGACAAACACTGCTGGACCTGACAAGTTATGCTTCTGGTGATAAACGAACATGTCTTAATTGCTTTTCAAAATTTTACATTTTTTTTATGAAAATAGTACTGTACTTGATCACTTTTTTAAAGAAAAATGTTCTATTTATTCATCTAAACTAAATCTTAACATCGTGAGGGCCGCGGATAGTTTAGTGGTCAGCGTTCGTAACTGCCACGGACAAACCTCAGGTTCGATCCAGTACAGCCTTGGATCCACTAAATATCCCCCGTGCGTCGTGATGGATACCTCGCTTCTGTGTCACTTTCCTATCGGGCACTGTAGCCCGAATATCCTAGATTCTTGTTTCTAAGGGCTGTTTAAGACCTGGGGTCAGACCAAAAACCCATGGAGAGCAAGCCCCAGCGCGTGAACTGCGAAGGGGTGTGACGTCACGGTCAGAGGGCCATCGCAATCCCCCTCTCCAGAGAGGGCAAAGGTAAGGGGAATGCCGACATTAGCTGTGCGTTCATGCGGTATTGGTCAGTATTGAGCTTTCGGTAGTCGTGCACGTGAGTTATCGTTTTTATGCATCATGCCTGGAAAATATTGAGTGCCTTTATGTAGATCTAATTACAAAGCACATCCAAAAGCCACTGTTTTCAGCTTTCCTGAAGGGGAAAGCCTTCGAAAAAGATGGATTTCTTCCGTACGAATAACGAATTTTGGGTTAAAGTTCCGTCTTCGGCCTACTCGATAGATGGCGACATGGTTTGCAAAAGTAACGACAGATGGCGACACGTTATCACTTAATCGGGGAGTGTTACGACGTACGTGACGTTTTAAAGGACAAGAATGATATACTAATATTTTAAATTGGTGGCCCTTAAAAGGGCCTTTTGGAGTTGTATTTCTTGCAGATTACATGAATATTTATGGAGATTGAATCAATGTTTTTCCTCATGAATTTGAAATGTCTTTATAGCATGTAAACAACAATTTTTACGTGCTAGAAAAGTACTGTTTTATCGCCCGGAAAAGGACCTCGAAGCAAAATTCTGAGGAAATTCGGCAATTCCGTCTGAATAAATATTCAAGAATGTGATCTGCCAAGTACAATTTTTTATTGCCCTCTGTGAGTTGTCTTTTCAGGGGACGCCAGTTACTCTCTATGCCTTGTGTATGAGCGCCTCTTGTTGGATCAACGAAGTGAAGTGAGTGATTAACAGATAAATGGCTGTATCCCAATGTTTGGACATTGTTGTACGCAACCCATTGGTCTGTCATGATGGTTGTTCCTGCTTCAACGTGTTTCATTATGAGGGGGATCAACGTTTTCGCAGATCGGTTGTTTTCAGGGCAGATCTCAACCCTAAAACGCTTCGTACCGCGTTCTAATATTCCGAGGATCCAGGTCCCCTCCATGAGACGACCGCAGTTAAACTTCCGTTTCCTACTTTTGCTTCGTCAATTTCTACGATCACTCCCTGACCTCCAAGCCTACCTTCCTCACATTGCGATGCTATCATAAACTCGGAGACTACTTCTCTGAAATACGAATACCAGTCGCTAACTGTCTCCTTGGATGTGGTAACACCACAATGTGAGCTTTCTTCAATCGCATCGGCAAAAGACAATCCTTTGGCAAAAGAATATGTCAGAATCATAACTCTATCAATGGGAATGTTAGCATAAAAGAACCACGCACCAAGTGTACGGAAACAGTACTGATCATTCCCTGAAGCGTGCTTCTTCTGACACCTGAATTGTCCCAAACGATGCGACGGACCGAAACGAAGTGACATGACATGACCCTCTGAACATTTCTTTGAAGTTGGAAGCAAACCTTGTTCTTCTGCCCACGAAATCGCAGTAGCTTCATCCTTCCCTACTTCGTTGAACAATCTTTTCCAATTACACAGCGCTGACATGGCAAAAAAACAGATGCCGAACAAATGAACCCAACACAAGGCACACACACGGATGAACAACCAGAACCAAAACTAACTCTTGAACGTTAAATTGCGAGAAGAGCACACGCATTTCACGTTAAACTGCGAGAAGCGAACACAGCAACGTCATACCGTAGCGCCATCTATCGAGCAGGCCGAAGACGGAACCTTAGCCGAATTTTGAACCCACCGTGAATTCAAAGGTTAGTTAAGCCTAATTGTTCTCATGATAGCATGTTCTGCTTTCGTTGTAAATACAACTATAATTTAGTGAATTGTTAGTCGTTATTTTGATTGACGGTGTAAAATTTAAGGGCTAGCCTTCCGATTATCAGCTCATTATTTGTTGTGGTTTAAATAATATTACTTTTCATTCAACATTTACAGAACTACTTGATGCGCTGATAATCTGAAAGAAAGTTTATTGGAATGTCCAACGAATGAATCCGAAAGTTTGGAATGTATCCGAAAACGTTCACTTATATCGTTAAACTTCAGCACGATCCCTGAAGTTTACTGGCTGATAAGTTAAAATGTATGTATGTGCATATATTCATGGGCTTACAATTTTTTAAAGTTAGTGAATGTACAATTTAATTTAAATTAAGTTGTGGTAGAGATTGAGGTTCGGATTAGAGAACTATGAACTTGAATTGTCTACATCGAACTCTTTTGCAAAGCAGCACTTTAATTCCTAGTTACATTCATTGTCACATGCATAAGGATAGTTTCAGAAATATTGGCAGTGAAACGTTCGTGCCTTCATGAAGAACATCGTGCAAAAAAGAAAGTACTTATGCATAATGGAAGAACACATTTATTGATGCATGTGTTTTCCGCTTTTTAGAGAGTCTGTTAATGCGTTAATTGATATCTTCAATATCGTTACAGATATCGAATTATAAAAAAAATGTGACATTCAGATTTTCCAGCATAAAATTTGCACTGTTATGTGAATAAATTCGAAGATATCCAAAGTAATACATCCCATGTTCATTTGACAAATAATTTTTTCCTAAATGATTCTAATTTCTGATTATTATTTTTTTATTTTGTGGAAGTATTTGTAAGATTTGCGCACACATCTTACCGTATTTTGAGTAAATATACTCACTAAATCGGAAATTTGCTTTCACGTTCGTTACGTAATTAAGGAAAAATCTTATTTTTTTATTTTTCATTTTAGTAAATCGAACGCGAAGGGTATTTATAAAAGTTTTGAGTGAAATGATTATGTTCATACAGTCCTACCAATTTGCCATTAACGCACTTAAAGAAATCGTAGATGCAAAAATGCTTAACGTAAAGTAGTTGCAAAAATGCTTAACGGCTTTTCACGTTATGTGAGAAAGAACTTATGTTTGTGCTCCTTTTGCCAAATTGCAAACAAAAGGAAAAATTTCCTTAAATATTTAGTTTAAAGAACAGTACATGAAATCATTTCCCAGCACAAGAACAAAATTTTGGAATTCTCCGATTTACAGGTACCATTGCTGTAAACTGAGAAAAAAAAATTAAAGCTAAAGATGTAATCTTTCGATGTTATCTAAGGATAAAAATTACAGAGAAAAAAAACATGGTCGATTTATTGCTGTGTGCGCAAATTGTGTATAGTATCGCACTCGAGAAATTATTTCTCTGCGTAAACACCACGGTACTTGGTTGGCGTTTGCAGGAGCGGAGAGCTCGAGGCTCGAATCGGTCGGCCCACTAGTTCTGACTTCACAGACCAGACCTTACTAAAATCCTCTACATACGATCTGATCTGATGTTACAATCAATTCTGCTTCCGAGTCACTTTCCTATCGGGCACTCTAGCCCAAATGTCCTAAGTTCCTATTTCTAAGAGTTGTCCTCTACATATGATCTAATCTGATCACTGATATCAGCACGATTGGTTTTCGGTGATGTAATCTGATCTTAACATCGTGACGTCGCCAAGGAAATGCGAGGGTGGGCTACAGCCCACACTGCTCCTACCCAATTCACGATGTGCCAATATCAATTTTTTCAACTTCAAAATATAATATTGACTTTACCGAGTAGTAAGAAATCTAGTGTTTTTCATCGTGTAGCCGTACGTATTTCCCATGTGAAGTGCTTTGTTCACATCTTCATAAAAAGGTTATAAAAATAGGAAGTGCTTTGTTTATACCCTCCTAGAAAGGTTATCAAAATGGGATCCCCAATGCCATGAAAATGCAATTGTTCTCCACTCTTCTAAATCCTTAGTGTCTTTTTAGCACGTCTTTTGTAAAACAGATCGTGCTTATGTCCGTCCGTCCGTCTGTAGCTCTGTAACCATAGCTCTGTAACTACTAGTCCGATTTGAAAAATTCGTTTTTCATTAGGGAGCTTGAAATATGCAAATGATAATCCATTTCGTTTTTTTTTTTTTTTACGATGTGCAATTTTGCCGCTAGAGGGCGTAAATGTAGATGATGTCGAATTCAAAATATATTTTATTCCATATATTTACTTCTAAACATCCGATTGAAAAAATTCTTGAGCATTGTCATTTTCATGTAGGACTTCCGTCCACAGGGAGTAGAGTTTAGGTCCCAGCCACCTACAGCGAGATCGCCTTTTGGGCATCACACAGAAACGGAAGGAATGAGAGCAAGTCTAGCGACTTTTGACAGAACAGTTTGTAGTGAGATTAGAGTACAGTAGATGGCGTCACCGTACAAGTACGATATTGCACATAGATGGGTGAGAGAATTTCAGGGAGGACATAGGAAAGGATACCCATTTAACCAGTGGGTCCAGCCTGGGGGCCGTCACTTAACGTGCTCGTCCGATGCACGGCGGATATTCAGCGATTGTTAGTAAATCACACCATCTCTGAAAGATCAGCCCAGGCTAGAACCTGGGGACCCAGCATCGATAATCTGAAACACTAACCACTAAGCCATCCGCGGCTGAAAAAATTCTTTAACCTTTCGATTCCATTTATATGGAAAAGTATTTCAGGTATAATTACTTTCTCAAGTTACGCATGATTTTCCGCCAGGGGGAGTAAAAGTAAATTACGTTTTCTCCGATATCTCTTCTTCTAAAACTCCGATTTAAACAATTTTTTCTTCAGCGCATACAGCTCCTGATGGAAACTCTTTTGCATATAGTTTCTAATTTTTGGAGAAGAATACTTTGGCCACCAGGGGGCGTAAGGGTTAATTTTTGCTTCTGATATATTTGCCATAAAATCTGAGCAAAAATCTCGATTGATAAAATTTGCTGATAAAAAGCGATAACACTCACGTCGATAAACCTTTTTGGAATATTTTCTTCTTAAATTATTGCATGGCTTACCCACCTGGGGGGCGCAGGCGTATACCTTATTTTTGTCAATATCTCTGCTTCATTTTTGTCAATATCGCTGTCCGATTTGAAAAATTCTTTCTTTATTGGATAGAGTTTCCGGTGTGACATACTTTTCATATAATTTAAAAAATTCAAGTTATTCATGACTTTCTGCTAGGGGGCTTAATGTAAAGTGCGGTTGCCTCAATATCTATGTTTCTAAAACTCCGATTTGAAAAATTATTTCTGCACCGGATACATCTCCTGACGGAAAATGTTTTTCATATAATTTTTAATATTTGGCAAAGAATGGTTGGGCACCAGGGGGCATAATAGTTAATTTCTGCTTCTGATGTATTTGCAGCAAAATCTGAGTTCCTGAAAACTCGACTAAAAATTTTTTTTGTAGGACCGATACTGCTCACATCATAAATCTTTTGAGAATACTTTCTTCCTAAAGAATGCATGGTTTTCCTGCCAGAGGGCGTAGATGCATATCTTATATTTGTCCATATCTCTGCTTCGAAGAATCCGATTTGTAAAATTCTTTCTTTGTTAGAGAGCGTTTCCGTTGCGAAATGTTTTTCATATAAATTCATATTTTTCTTAGCGCACAAGTCCGCAACCATAAGGCGTAAGTTCACGATTCCGTTTATAGCAATATCTGTGGGATTAAAAACCCGATTGAAAAACTTCTTCCTTCGGTCAGATACTATTGTTTTCCATACCGGTTCCATTGACTTTGAGTAGCTTTAATACATTTAATTTGCGTCAGAACGGATTCCACAGACGTGCACATTACATCCGAAAATTCAGTGTCATCTTTCTTGTTCATGTTAGTATGGCCAGGGGCGAATGGATACGAATTCACTGATGGTGGTTATTACTACTTCTCTGCCGTTTGTTTGTGCTACTATGTTGGACATCCCAACACAATAAGTGGAGTCTGCTATACCATGCCACACCGATGGCAAGTTGATCTAAGCGCTGGGTTTTAATTATTCGTCGTGATCGGTTTAAGTTCAAATCCCTGTGTGGCGTGGATGTTGTGTTTGCCATAAGGAACATGCTCTCTCCTTTCCCTGGAACCAGTGGCCTTGAATTACGGATGGGAGACTAGTTATAGCCCATCCAGGATTTATTTACAGTTATCGTTAAACCCGTAAAGAAAAGGAAAAGCTATACGAGTCCTCTCAAACCTTTCTCGGGGCACTGAGGAAGCAGGACGTGGGTGACAACTGTTTTGAAGGAAAGGAGTGCAAAGTAAGGTCGCTGGCTTGAAGGAAGGGAGTTAAGAAGGGGTTAGGTGTTGTGTCTGTGTGCCACAACGTTAAAATTTGATTTAGATAAAGAAAAAAATGGAAAAAAATTGTTCATGAAAAAAATTAAGACAAATGTGTCTGCAGTAAGAAAAATGTTGAAGCAGACATTCTACCAACACTTGTATTTTACACTAATGGCGTTACTGGTCAGACTGTGCGTGTCTGTCTCTTTAATGGAAGGTCTAGAGTTTGCAAGAATTTCTTTGTCGCCGGTGGTGATAAGAATTAAAAATTCTTGCTTTCAACGTTTTTGTAAATAAAGTTGCTCTCAAACTTGTCCCACCAAAAATAATACTCGCCCTTTCGCCGTCTGGCGACGTCCCTGCACAAAACGCAGGTACAATACCTCTTCCCTTCTTAACTCCCTTCCTTCAAGCCATTGATTTGCACTCCTTACCTCCAAAGTAGTCGTCCGCCATGTCCCGCTCTGTCACTTTCCCTGTACACCTGTTTAGCTTTAGATTCCAGTTTCTGTGTTGAAATCCCCTACTTAATACAGAGGGTGAGTCACAAGTTTTGCAAAATTTGCATAAACACATGTATGGCGGCGTGTATGTCATGTGTTTAAACTAGTTCAAGTCACGCACTGCAGTCAGTCGAAAAGGAAATAAAGAAGTAGCAGCAGGGCTGGCTGAAACATAGGGTCCAAGGTAGTTAGATTGAGAGAAGGTAGGTCAATGAGTTCGCCCAACCCACTCCAGCTTAGGACTCCAGGAATCAGTGACGTCAGTGGAACCCTCTTGGAGCCGTAGAACGCTCTCGCTCCCCAGTGTAGATTGCAGACGTCCACTTGGTATCTTGAATTCGTTTCAGATCAAGGAAGTTATATTTCTTTGTTTAATCAACAACTGCTGAAAATGGTTTATTGTGCTGTCGCTTTATGTAAAAGCGGAAAGTCCAGTACAGGAATTTCGTTTCACCGTTTTCCGCAAAATGCTGAATTGCGTAAACTGTGGACTTTGAGATGTCGAAGGCAAGATTTTTTCCGTGTCGAGAATGCACGTGTTTGTTCTGCGCAATTTGACGAAGCATCTTATTTGCGTGACTTACAAGCCGAATTATTAGACCTACCTTCAAAAAAACGTTTGAAACCAGATGCCGTACCAACATTGTTACTACCTATGATTAATCGCAATGCATCGGGTGACTCTGGAAGAAATAATAGGCATGATCGGCGCACGCAGAAAACGGAAATCAATAACTTAATAAACTTTAATAATGACGCCAATACTTCGGATCCAATTCTGAACAGCTTTCAAAATTTAAGTATTGTGTCCTTTGCAAATGATCCCAATATAGAAAATCAGCACTTGTATAAAGAAAATCAAAATTTACATTCGGAACTAAAGAAATTGAAAGAAGCATCGCGTGGTTCTGAACTGAAGAATAAGGTTCTTGAAAGTAGAATTGTTGATTTAAGAACAGAAGAGGAGGAACTGCGAAAAGATTTTGGCATTCTAACTGCAAAATGTGAAATGCTGGAAAAGGAAAAGGAAGAACTAGCACATAAATAAACTGTGCGTTTATTGTCGAAATGTTTTACACCCAGGCAAATTGCACACTCTTAAATGACAACATGAAAACACCCTGGCAAGATGCTGATGTTGCAAAAGCGTTAGTGTTGTGAGCAATTTCGAGTAAGGCGCATATACACACATAAGGGAGCAACTGAAGATTCCACTACCAAGCATAAGTACTCTTAAACTTTGGATTTGAGGTTTCCACTGTTCCCCTGGCATACTGTCTCAAGTAATTCGAATGATGGATATGCAAGGTAAAAATTTAACAGCAATGGAAAAAATTACAGTTTTGTCTTTCGATGAGATGAACATAAAGAGTGATGTTGTTTATGATCATGCCACTGATTGCATTTTAGGCCCTTTTAAAAACTCTCAAGTAATTTTAGCTAGAGGATTAACACATAATTGGAAGCAACCAATTTACAACGATTTTGATGAAAGAATGACAAAACCTGTGCTCTTTGATTTCATTACACAATTAGAAAATATTGATTTCAAAGTTGTTCTAACTACCTTGCATAGGGGTGAACAGCCCCCGAAAATCTTTTTCGGTAGGAGTTTTTATATTAATTTTTTTTTGTAAGTTTTGGGGAGCGAGGTCCTTAAATAGATATTTTAAAAGTTTTTCCTTTTGTTTGTTTACTTCCAATTCCCCTATTTCCGAATAGGTTATAGCCCATCGCCATATACAGCTACTGAAATTTGCAGATTTCAAATGATTATTGCAACGATCTTAATATTTTTGCATTCATGAAATAGCAAATTAAAGTTCATCATTTTGGTGCCTCTGGTGCCTGTTATATATTCAACAATTTGTGTGCAAACCAGATACCTAAATTTAAAGAAATAAAAAGAACAATATATCAAAATTGGTTTCGGGCCTCAATCCCGCTCTCTCTAGAAAGAAAATCGTAGATTTTTAACACGTTTTACTCTCTCTCTGAACTTTCAATCTATATTATGTCTTTTTCTTAAGCTTAAACCAAATACTTCCGTGAGATAATCATTTTGTCTTTATGAAAGTTTTGGTTTGTGTGGTCTTTACGAACAGAAGTTTTCACGTAACGATTTTATTAAAATACGAGATTTATATTCTAGTGTCCACAATGAAATTTGTTCCGGGCCTCGCAATGAAATTTTGCCCCGTGCCCCGCAGAAGCTCCATCCGGTCTTGAGTAGCCGTTGCTGTGAACAGCATTGCATGTCGTCCTTCTGTCTGTGGTTGGGACGCCTAAAAGATGTACAGCCACAACTGGCTAACTAGGGAACTTTTGTTTTAAGAGTTTGAACTCCACCATAATGCTACGCAAGCAACACGAAACATTTTTCATGCGAAAGGCGAAGGTTCCGTGACCCACAGCACCGCAGCCAGATGATTCAAGAAATTTCGCTCAGGTTACAGAAACCTCGATGATCAGTCAAGGTCAGGTAGGCCGCGAACTGTGGATTAGGAGGCTGTGCTCCAGACCGTAGAGGCAAACCCGATAACCAGCACTTGGGGATTATCAGGCGAGCTGGGCGTATCACAGAACACCGTGGTTCAGGACCTCGGCAAGGTCTGCAGAAGCTGCCGCATTGTTCCTCACGAACTGACGCCAGCTGAAGCAAACCGCGGAGTGGAAGTGTGCACGAAACTCCTAAAAAATCCGCGCGATGTACGTTCCATTAAAATAATTGTTACATGCGATGAAAGTGGGTCTATTTCTGTAATCCTAACACACAACGGCGGCGGTTGAGCCCGGGCCAGCTTCCAGAACCTGTTGCCAAACGTGAACGCTTCAAGCACAAGGTGATGCTTTGAGTCTAGGGGAATTTTGAGAGGATAATCCATTACGAATTTGTTCCAGACATTTGGACCATCAACACCAACCTCTACTCTGAACAGCTGGAGCAGATGTATACCGTTTTGGAGGAGAAGTGCCCGGCACTGGTGAACAGAAAGCGTGCGCTCCTGCACAGGACAACGCTCCCCCTCAAATCACAGAAACGATCAGGGCAAAACTCCAGGAACTTGAGGGCATCGAACTGATGCCACACCCAGCATATAGTCCGGATCTTGCCCCGTCATATTATTACATGTTCCAGTCCATGGCCCACTTCCTTCGCGGGCTTCAACAACCAGGAGGAGGTAGCAGCTGGGATGAAGAAGTTCTTCGCCTCAAAGGGCAAGAACTGGTACCACCACGGAATCAAAGAACTGGCAGACAGATGGCTAAAGACGGTGCAGCAGTATGGCCTATACTTTGAAGGCCAGCTTTCATTGTAAAGGTACGTATGAAGACATGAAATGATCCAAATGTTGTAAAACTTTCGACTCATCCTCTATAAAGCAAACAGCAGAGCAATCAGCAATGACCCTTCTCAGTGAACTCCTATTCACCCTCATCGTTCACCCCTTGCCATACTAACAAGAAAAAAAAATAAAAAAAGGCTTAAAGTAGGGATTTTAAAGAGCGGAGAACAATTGCGCTTTTTCCTGGCCCTGCTGATGCTATTATTTTTATACCTCTCTACGGAGAAATAAACGATGTACTTGCTAGGGAAAATACAGAGGGCTACCCGCCGAAAAATACGACTCATTATTACTTGGCAAAGTCCAGATTATATTTTAAAGTTAAAAAAAAATTGAAAATGGTACATCTTGAACTGGGTGGGAGGTAGGCAAGAAGAATTTCAGGATGGGCTTGCTCCCACCCTTGCTCCCCTTTGCGATGTCCTTGTAAGGAGAAGTTAACTTAAGCGCTTTCTAGGGGAAATACTACATGACGAAAAATACGAAACTCATTATTACTTGGCAAAGTCCAGATTATATTTTAAAGTTAAAAAAGATATTGAAAATGGCACATCTTGAACTGGGTGGGTGGTAGGCAAGAAGAATTTCAGCGTGGGCGTACTCCCACCCTCACTTCCCTTTGTGACATCCCTGTTAGGAGAAGTTAACTTAAGGGCTTTCTAGGGGGAAATACAATACATGACGAAAAAGGCTAGATTCATTATTACTTGGCAAAACACAGATTATGTTTTAAAGTTAAACAAAAATGAAGAACGGCACATCTTGAACTGGGTAGGCAAGAAAAATTTCAGGGTGGGCGCACCCCTTTGGCAACGTTCCTGTAGAGAAGTTACCTTGTTCTATGTCTTGGTTATTTTGATAATTGGTTTGAGCCCAGTGGTGTCATCCAAAAAATTTAACAACCACTTCTGTAAACCTGGCTAGACATATCGTCCCGATACGGAATGCGTAAGCCCAATAGCACATTGGAAGGGGTGAGAGGGAGGTGAAGTGTACAACGCATTCTGTAGATATTAAAAAGTTTTATTATTTTTGTAAACCTGGCTAGATTAAGGTGACCAGACGTCCTCATTTTCTGGGGACAGTCCTCAATTTCATAAAAACTTATTGAGAATGTCAAATGTCCTCAATTTCTTAGTTTTTGTCTATAATTTTTGAAATCTCCCCCCAAAAATTGAAATTTGTAAAAATGTGTTAAACAAAAGGCATAGATTTCAATTGAATTTACCAAATTCAACCAAATTTAGCATCAATTTCTTATTTAATTGCTAGGAAATGGATTCATAAAGGAAAGGTGTGGAACTATTTTCTGAAGCGGATGAATTTTCCTTTGAATTAAGTTAGAAATCATGCAGTATTAATGGGAGACATGCCGAAGCATTAAACAGTCATCTCGATCAATGTGGTGTTAGGATTTCGTTTCTGTTTTAAGTGCTTCTTTTCTATTTTAACTGGGTTTAACTAAAATATTTTTAGGATGGGAAATGAATCTCATCTTTCTCAGCATCCACTTTCTTGCAATTAAATAACTAATTGATGTAATTAATTTTGTTACATTTGATAGATTCCATTGAGAGTTGCACAACTTTTGTTCAGTACATTTTTCATTAAACTGTTTCTTCAAGTGAGGTTATTGGACTTGGAATATTCCTTCTCATAGAGATAACATACAGCTGTTCCAAGATTTCTGCTGGGTCAGTGCATAGTAATTTTCTGGCTTCAGATATCTATTCTTGTACAGAATCACAATGAAATTTCAGTACAAATTCAAAATGTAATTTTGTTTGCAAGTGCTGCACCCTACTAGTAAGATTTAAAATTTATCGGAAGCAATATTCTGCATGATAGTATTTTATTGCTATTTTATACTTATTTTACATGAAAATCATTCTTCCGATTCAGCGTATGTTTTCCAATGAAACTGGACAATTATGGGTCATTTTATAAAATTCTTTGCTAAACTTTGGCTTTACCATAATTTGTCAGATGCTGTCCTCATTTTGAAACAAAATTGTCCTCAATTTTGCATTGAAATTGAGGACAAATGTCATTTTGTTCTCAATTGCATTCTCAAAAATCTGGTCACCTTAGGCTAGGTGTAACTCTATGATATATGGGAAGTGTAAGCTTAATAGTGAATTGGAGGGGTGGGAGGTAAAGCACACAATGTATTATGTAAATATTAAAAAGAGTTTTATTATTGTTGCTTAGAAGGTGCAGAAGAGTCAAGTACTTATGTAATAGGATCATTTCTGGAGAAATACGTACACTGTAATCTTACAGATGTATTTCTCACTACAGGGTCCAAATGGCAATTATTATTATTATTATTTTTTTTTTTTGCAGTATTCTTGGCCTTTATTTCTGAACATAAAGTGCATCCAATGCTATTATTTTCAGTATAAAATGTATATGTTGTTTTTCTATCCATATTGAAAATCGAGCTTTCTACACAACATTCGGAAACATGCTTAGCCCAATTTTTGGCACCTTAGGATCAAATCCAGTTCAGGGGTGCAGACTTCACCAAATTATTGGAAGGGGGCAGGCATGAAGAGATCAGACGTGGGAGGGGCATGTCTCTTCCATTGTCGGGAGGTGAATAAAAAAAGGGGGGGGGGGCAAAAAATAAACCACAAGATTTGACATATATTTTAAAACACAATTGTAATTGCTAATCAGCAAATGAACAAGGAAACAGAAATATTCTTTTGCTGAATATTAATATTTTCAAAAATAAAATTCGGCCTATGATTTTATAAAAGTATTCACAGAGTTTTAGAAATATGGGAAATTAGTTGGGTCACTCAAACAAAGAACAAGCAGCACAAAAAATCAATACACATAGATAAATAAAGTGCCTAGAAATTATATGTTTCTGTATTTTTATTTATTTTATTCTTGATAATTGTTTTAAACATTTACCACATATCATGAGAACATGTCAAACATAATACAGGGCTGGCAATCTAGTTTCTTATCCAATGAACAATGCTGAGTATGGGGGAAAAGTTTTTATTCATTTTGTTATTTATTAATCTTTTGAAAATAAATTGCTTTGGCCTCATGGGTCCATCTTATGAGGCTAAAGCGATTATTTAATTAAACAGAATAAAAAATATTGGGTGGGCACTCCTCCCCCAATAAACCAATAAACCTTGTCCCCTATAGGTATCTATAGTTGGCACCGATAGGAGGGGGCAAGGTTCAAGCATATTCATGTGACTGACACCATTCATGAAGTTGCTATGCCAATATGGAAACACAGAATATATATCATGAAAAAAAGCAAACAGAAGATGATGAAAAGTAAAAACAATGAGAGGAAGGGAAGGTTTTCACTGTTTATCTCAACATCATAGGTTGAAAACTGATTTGATAGAATTGTTCTATTTTTAACAACTGGTTTGCCCCAACCGGCTGAATGACACCACTGCTTGAGCCAGATTTGTAACCCATAGTTTGTTAATCAGAGGTTAAAATTTTAATGTAAGCACATTTAGATCTTTCTTTTTTTAAAAGTTGCTAAGCAAGTTCAATGACGTGTCAATGTTTCAGAAATTGGGGGGGGGGGGGCAAAGTATTTTCCTATTTTCTAAATAAAGCTCTAAAACTATATCAGAACGTCGTGCTCGTGCATGTATATATATTCTGCACCCGTCTCACATTTCCTTTTGCTTGTAAGTTTCTCCATTCAGCCTTCAAAGATCAAAAATTTTCTCTGATAATGAAAACGATCTCGAAAACACTCAAAAAAAAAAAATTGCACTTTTGTAAGCACGCATAAAGCACGGAAGTAAAACTGGTGAAGTATCTGAATACCGGCTACACAGGCACAGTACGAATATGATGATGGACATGGAAGTGAAGATTGGGGTAAAGCATTCCCCCAGCCACCCACAAACTACAATACAATGAAGATTGTTTCCTTCATGATTCCCAGCCCAGAGGATAGGAAACCCAGATGGGGTAGGAAGCGGGCACAGCAGTGATTAAAAGGTCTTTACACTGGGGAAAAACAGCTCAAAGCCCCACCCAGAGTCCCAGAAAGTGTCTCCATTGATGCCACACTTCAGACTATTGCTTTCGACAGAAGCGCACTTGCCGTCTGGTCTTGCCGATTGATGGATTGAGCTAAGAAAAGCAGGATGTTTGATAGGCAATAATACAACACTAATTGTTCAAGAACTAGATAAACACAAACCCCCCTACCCCATTGGGAATATACACATAGAACGTATTTCAAAATCACTTGAATGCAAAAGGGAAAATAGAGTGGACTGTCTCTGACTCCCTACCCCCTCTACACACATTCACATAACTATTTGTTGTTATATTTGTGTAGGATCATCCCCACTCATTAACTAGTCATAGAACGGAGCAGAAAAAACCAGGAGAACAGGAGAGGTTCTTTTCCCAGTACTATTTTGTTTTCTTTTTCTTTCCTTACCATAAAGGTAAAAATGCTAATTAAAAACTGCTAACACGCTATAAAATTCACTAGCAATTTGTTTGTTTTTTAAACAATTTGAAAGCTTTTTTTTTCTGTTAAATTAAATGAACTTATATTTTGAGTGCCAAAACTGGAGGGGCAAAACATACAGTCTGCCCCTCTACTTAGATTTCTGGGGGGGGGATCACCCTCTAGCCCACCCCCTGTTGACACGTCCCTGAGCAAATTGTTTTTATATACAGTAAATGATAAGAAATTGTTTTTATACACACCACACAAAAAAAGTTTTTTTTGTTATATTCAAAGAAAACCTAAATAAATTTGTTTTTATACACAACATATTAATTTTTTTTTATGTACAAGCTTTGAAATGATAGATTTCCAAATACTTTCTTTTTTTTTTTAATTTCAAAAATTGAGAATTGTCATATAGGGTGACCAATGCAGTTCAATCCTAGACAACAAACATAGTCCGTGTTTCATGGGCATGGAGACCTCTAGGCAGTGTGGGCACAGTTTCACGGGTTTTATCCTCTCCATAATCATTTAACATGCCTCTGTCTCAACAGCAAGTGTTCCATATATTTTCCCTTTTTTGTGAACAAGGGTATGATCTCGTTCATTTTCTGTCCGACTGTCCTTACTCACTCGACGATGTTGTTCATCAGTTAATGACACTTAAGTATGACGTCCAACCTTTTGTTGGGATGGAACCTGAACTTTGGCCTTGTTACGCAAGACTTTCTGCCATCGCCATTCAGGCTGATCTTGCAGCCAAGACTCTTCAATGTTTACGTGCTACCTGAGTCGATTCCTCCATATATTTGTTCCACATGCTTCTTTAAAGTGCTTATTGTTGTGCACTGTGACTTTGTGAAGTATTGTGCTCTTTATATTGGCCTAATCTGTATATTTGACTTTTCTTCTTGACAGTTTTTTTTTTTTTTTTTTTTGGTGTGTCCCACTGATTCCAATGTCTAAGACATTGGTCTTGACTCTTGCTCACAACTGTGCATCCGGCAATTTCTGCTCGTGCTGATATGTGATTTCAACATTTTCGTGACTTTCCATTCTTGGCTGGTTGAACCCCAAGCTTTCGTAAATATTGTTATATGTTTTATCTCCTGTTACTCTTATTATTTGTTTCTTTCGCCGAGTGCGGAGAGAATGTATACACTCTTTTCACAATAAAGATTTGTTTGACCTCTAGGCAGTGTGGTACTTCTTAGAAAAAAAGTGTCCCAGCAGTGTGTGTGTGTGTGTGGATTATTTAAAAACAAACCAGAAAGAAGGCCCTCAGAGTTTTGAAAGCAATAATTTTTATGTATTTATCATTTAGCAGTTTTATTAAACTTTGATTATTCATTATTGTCAATTTTCATCCAAGTTTCTAAATTGGGGTGATTATAAATAAAAAAAAATCACGTGGGTAGGAGTCAGATGCTAATATTATTAAGTTTTTCTTTAAATGCTGCTCTGCCAATACATGCAATTCCAAATTGTCAGTGTGAATAATATGGACCTGTCACACTGAATACATGTGACTATAATAAGCCAGTCATGCTAAAATTATGGAGTAGAAGATATCTTTTGTTTATTACAGGGTGTTTTAAATACCACCGGGAACAGGATTTGAGGCCATTGATTTCAAGACATTTAAATCAAGAGATTAGACAGAAGCTACTGCTTCTGATGTGGGGACGTCACCTAGGGAGTACGAGGGTAGGCTTAAACCCACCCTGAAATTTGTCTTGTCCACCCAGCTCAAAATGTGCCATTTTTCAGTATATTTAACTTTAAAATACACTATCATCTACCAACAAGTAATTGAACACCCCTGCAATCGACGATATCTGCGGTCCTGATACAAGTCAAGGCCGCTGCCTTTAAATATCGTGTGGGAAACAACAGCGCAACCAGTCGCATGCAAGATGCCACGCTGTTCAGAGCTCTCTGATTTCGAGAAAGGTGTAATCGTCAGGTATCACCGAAATGGCTGATCCATACGTGACATATCCAGCAACTTGCCCCAAATCGACAGTGGCCTACGTGATTGGCTAGTGGAAGATGAGAGGTGACTGTCGGAATGTGCTTGACCCGGCAGACCCACAAAACTGGGAGTTAGAGACCAATGGGTGCTGGCCAGAGAAATTCGGAAGAACCGCACCAAATCGATGGGCCACATCCGCGAGGAGTTTCAACAGGCATCCGGGAGTGTTCTTTTGATGAATACCATCCGTAAGAAAGTGCATCTGCTCGGTTATCATGGACGTGCTGCCGCTCACAAGCCTTTGATCACCAAGTCCAATAGCGCTGCTCGGCTAACTTGGTGCAAAGAACATCAACAGTGTGCCATTGAACAGTGGAAACAGGTTCTCTGGAGTGACGAATCAAGGTTCACCCTCTGCCGTTCGGATGGCAGGGTCTGGGTTTGGCGTCTGCCTGGAGAACACCTCCTGCCGGAATGTATTGTGCCAACTGTGAAGTTCGGCAGCAGTGGAATTATGCTATGGGGGTGTTTCTCCACAGTGCTACCCATTCCTCTCTCAAACACCATAACTTTGGTTTTTCCCTTATTTATACTCAGTTTGAATTTCATGCAAACTTCGTGCATCTGAGTCAACATACTCTGCAACTCACTTTTGCTCTCTGCCAACAGGACAGTGTCATCAGCATACAGCAATCTGCACACACGGATATCACCAAGACATAAACCACTATTATCTATTTTGGCCTCATGCATGCATGCGTCCATAAATATATTAAACAGCCATGGGGACATTACACAACCTTGTCTAACTCCTGCACCAATGGAAAACCATTTTAATAAAACACCATTCACTCGTACACAAGCTCTACCACCAGCATACATGGCTTTTACACTATTAAGTAGATTCCCAGTAACACCATATTCATTCAATACCTTCCACAAAAGTCCCTAATTTAAGGTCACTGGTTCCCTTCCCTGGAACCAGTTACCTTAAATTAGGGATGGGTGGTTGCTTATAGAGCGGAGCCCATTGAGTTGCTGATGGTTATCGCTAAACCTTCAATTAAAAAAAAAAAGAAAAGCTTTAAAATTTGTTCTTTCAGTGTTTCACATACAAAAGTTGCTATCAAGATTGCCCCACCAAAAATAATGCTCTCCCATCAGTCGCCCATCCTGATTTTGAAGTCTAGCGATGTCGCTGCTCTGACGGCTTGGTAACTGGAGGAAGAGGAGAGTCATTTTGTATTCTCAGCATAATTTTTGTTTGAGTTGGTGATGAATTCAGTAGAAATGTACTTGGCAACCATAAAGGACTTGTAACTTGGCCTATATGACAGTTTTATTTTTCTCAGTTGATTTACATTCTAGTCATGCAGTATAGAATGAAAATCTACTAAGTATTTTCTATAACTTTATTTTGAGGACTGCTATCTTGATAAAGAAGTTCTCATTCTGCTTACACTACAACTCTTACAATACATGAGATGCCTTACTATGTGATCTGACTGCTTAATTTCATCTCTGCGCTGCGAACATTTGGTTAAGCCACGAGCACACTCTCATATAAAATGCAGTATTCCTTATTATTGCATTCATGATCATCAAAAAATTCCTTTGCCCCGTTTTTCTTTCCAGGTAACCACAAAAGGTATCTTAAAAGAGACACCATGGACACTGATTACAACAAGCAGTGCATGGCAACTGGGCCGAATGCCACCCTCCCCCTAAAAAAAACACACTTTTTCTCTTCAAATTGCCAAGATCATAAATAATTAATGTATTTATTTTTGTAAAATTATAGTAAAAAATGCACAACAAAAATTTTAAATACAACTAATATTTGAAATAAATACAACTAAAATTTTATTTACTTTCAAATACAACTAAAATTTGCTGTTAATTTGGAGATTAAATATTCTGTTTTATCTACAGAGAGAGAGAGAGAGAGAGAGATAAAGAGACTAGAGCTTTAGAAACAGAGGAAGCCAAGAGCGAAAGGGAAAAGAGATTTTGACTGATCACGAATAGCAATGGATGGGCTTTGTTTAATATAATATTCCCCCCAAACTTCCGAGAGAAAATTGCCAATAAGACAATGAATGTTGCAGGAATGATTTGATGAAATGAAGTAAAGTTCCCTTTCAAAAGAAGTGAGAATCACGAATTGAGAAAGAATAAGCGAATATTTTTAAAGAGGAATTACCAGTCATATTGCTTCAGAATGATTCGACGATTCAAGCTGGAAATTTTTCTATTAAATTAAGTCATCTGAATAGAAGGGCTCAAATTTATTTTAAAAGATTCTATCTACACCTGATATTTAAAAAGACTTAAGCTAATTCCTTCACAAACCTGGCAATTGAACGCCAAGAAAATTGTGTTGATTTTTCAGTTATTTTTCCCACTTTGTAATTTAAAAATTTAGCACAAATTTTTTGATGGAAAAAGTTTTTAAAAAGCTGTGAAATGCCAAGAATGGGCAAATCTGCCAACTTGTGTGCATATGTGTGTGCAATTCTTCCACAAAGTCTCTGTATCAATCTTTCTTTTAGACTAGCACAACCACCCCCTTCCCCAATAAGGTAAACAGAGTACCACATAGATGCCCCTGCCACCCATGTGGTTGCTGTGGAGCATAGATACCATTTAAAATCATTCAATAGATGTGAAGCACCATTTAAATCATTGCTAGCAATATAAGTTGCTAGCATTGATTTAAGTTAGCACAGGTTTTTGTTGTTGTTTTTAACCACACAGAAAACATCATTTCCTTCTTCTCAATACTTCTATATATCAAATGATTTCTTATAATGCAAATGTGTGTCATGAACAAAACCTTTATTTAATTGCGACCCCTGATATCCACTGATATCCATTCGGAGAGGAAAAACGTTATGTGGTTCACATATAAAAAAAATGTAACTCCTGCTCATGTAAAACTTCCAAATTCCAGTTTAGAATCATTCACTAAAAGTGATGAAGGGAGTAGAGAAAATAATTTGATCAAAAAATTGCTTTTCAAAAGCATGAGATATATACAGGGTGCCCAGTAAAGTTCTTTCTCAGCCCCGTAACTTTCGAACGTCGATAGCTATAGCCATAAAAATGGTGTCTAGGTATAGTTTAGTGGCTATGCGCTATTCGATGAGGCCGCTTATAGCGCCTCCTAGGGGCCAAGTCAGGAGTGAGCGTGCCGATCTCGAAAACTATACGAGATACGGGAAAATAGTCATTTACAAAATTGTAGAGCAGCATCGATTTAGTACGAAAAGACACAGTTGAGTCGGGCTAGTACTTTGCGGAAGGCGATATTATCTCCTTTCTGACGCGTTTCGTGATGTAACAGTGTTTATCATCGTGAACAAGCAAATGAGCGTTGTACGCGTTCTATTCATAGCATTCATGGCGCAAGGTGTCTTTTCGTACTAAATCAATGCTGCTCTACAACTTTGTAATTGACTATTTTCCCGTATCTCGTATAGTTTTTGAGATTGGCACGCTAACTCCTGACTTTGCCGCTAAGAGGCGCTGCAAGTGGTCTCATCGAATAGCCTTTACTATACCTAGACACCGTTTTTATGGCTATAGCTGTCAGCGTTCGAAAGTTACGGGGCTGAGAAAGGACTCTACTGGGCACCCTGTATATCAAATGATTTCTTATAATGCAAGTGCGTGTTATGAACAAAACCTTTATTTAATTGCGACCCCTGCTATCCATTCGGAGAGGAAAACCGTTATGTGGTTCACATATAAAGAGAATGTAACTCCTGCTCATGCAAAACATCCAAAATCCAGTTTAGAATCATTCACTAAAAGTGATCTTCATCACTTTTTCTCAAAAAAGATTGAACAAGCTTTTATCTCAGCAACGGTTGATCACAGATATATACTGTCAGTTAAAAAAATACTCAAAATGACATAAAGACTTATGACATGGCAGTTGCAGCCAGTGAGTGGTATTTACATAAAAATAACATGTTTTATTTTTATGTAAATACCACACACAGGAGTGCAACTGCCATGTCATAAGTCTTAATGTCATTTTGAGTATTTTTCTAATTGACAGTATGAACCTGTGATCAACAGTACAAGAGATAAAAGTGTGTTTCAATTGTTTTTAAACACCTGGTATACACTAAAGAAATAAAAAAACAAAACAAATACAGACCAAACTTTGAAAATCTAAATGTGCATGCAGAAGCAGAATAGATTTTGAAAGGATCACCACAAAAATTTAAATACAACTCCCGAAAAATAAATCAATTTTAAATTTTATGAAATCTAAGACTAAGTCCAGATTGCTTCGTATAAAGCTAGAAGGGGTGTAGAAAATTTTGGCAGCTGTCACTAGTGGCTTTTTTTAAGGGCAGACACAAATCACAGCTCTCATTCCCATTAGACCAAGTAAGTATGGGTTCTTGCTATGTCAAATCCCAGCAAATTTTTAATAAATAAACAAACAAAAAAATTACCATTAAGAAAATTTTTCTAAAAAGACAGAATAATGGTTGGTAACTAACTAAAATGTTGAAACAAAATCCATACCCTTGGTAAACAACCAAAGGTTGAAGACTTTTCAAAAAACGTGTTTTAAAGCAAACAATTTGAAAAAGTTAAGCAAAAACACTAATTTATAAGACTTTTAAGATACGTACTACAAATTTGACAAACCAGGCCCAACCCATATCAACATAAAACTGCTAAATGCTGAAAAACGTGTGTTTAAAAAAAAAAAAAAAAGGTACCAATATTTTGTTTACCTTGTAATGTTCAGACCTACTTTTTGTTTGTAAAAATGTGATGTCATGCTTATAAAAGCTGGAAGATGTTTTAAAGAGGTAGGAATTAAATCAAATCATTTTGCAACTTCTTGAATTAACACATTTCTACTTGTAAAAAACAGAAAGTTTGTAGGTATTGGTAACTTTTTGATGCTATTTGTTTAAAGCATGTTTCTCAGCATTCAGTAGTTTTGTCCAAATAAGAGTGGATATTGGTTGTGCTTGGTTTGTCAAATTTGTGGTATCTTAAAATTCCCTAAGTCTTATCAATTGTATTTTTGCTTACCTTTTTCAAATTGTTTCCTTTCAAGCAATTTTTTTGAAAAGTTTTCAACCCTTGGTTATTTATCAAGGGTATGGATTTTGTTTCAAAATTTTAGTTAGCTAACAAACCATTTTCCTGTCTTTTTAAAAAAAATTCTCATTAACTGCAAGACAATTTTCGTTTATTTATTAAAAATAACTTTACTGGGACTTTGCATAGCAGAAACACATACTTTCTTGGTCTATGTAGGAATGAGAGAGCTGTGATTTGTGTTGGCCCTTGAAAAAGCCACAAGTGACAGCTGCCCAAATTTCCTACACTCCTTCTAACTTTATATGAAGGTATTTGTACTTGGCCATAGATTTCATAAAATTTAAAATTGGTTTGTGTTTTGAGAGCTGTGTTTAAATTTTGGTGGTATATACAGTATATACTAGTGGCCAAGTGGTTAGAGTAACAACTTTCAGACCAGACGGTCACGGGATTGATCACAGATTGGTTGACCTGCCCTCAATGGCTGAATACCCACCAGATAGATAGGAACACCATGTAACTGACCCCCCCTCTGCTACAAACAAGGTCATGTCTTCCTTCCTCCATCCCTGCCCATTTCAATCTGGCAACCCTATGTCTCTCACCTGTCCACACTCTGTTGTGTCTGAGCCTCCAGGTTCAAAATAATGTAACTTTGTTTCTTATACACAAGCCAAAATTCCTGTGGGACACAGTTGCACCTAAACCTTCCCTGTGAGTGTAAACACTACAGGGAATTGCTGGGTGCCTCCTCTGAAGTCATCTAGAAATATTTAAGAATTAGTGCTGTTTTATGCTTTGAGATAAAGTGCACAGAGATAAATGTGTGTGTTGATGCCAGAATTGATTTTAAAGTTATATCATGACAGATGGAACTTCGATACATCAACAAAACCTTTTAATAAGGTTTTATTTGTAAAATTACAGAATTAGACTAGATTTTCATATATATAACACAATGAAATGAACCTTTCAAAATTAAATGCAGCAATCAGAGAATCTTTGGTGGAATTTGAATAACTGCATTTAAAAGTTAAAGAAAAGTTTCTTGATGTATAAGCAAGGCTTTGGGGTCATCTCAGATAAGGGGTTAACTAGAAATTTTTATTTTATATTCTTAAATTCATGACTGACAAAGATTTATTGTAATATCAATGCATTGTCATGATAATGCATACATGATTACAAAATGTGCAATTCATGAGGCAATCTTAAGGGTTGTCTTATGCTATAAACTTGCTTTTGATTAATCATACATAACTCTGGAGCCGAGATTACATGATTACTTTTTTTACTTCTGTTGCTCATGAAAAAACTATTCTTGTGATGTAGTGAAAATGAATTCCCCTATTTATATGACCAAAGAAAAACAAGGTATTTAGCTAGTTTTTACATAATTTCTTAAGGTTATATTTAAGCATCTGTGTATGAATATCTTTATCTTTTTACATATTCTATCTTTTTACGTAATTCTGACTTAAACATATTTGGACACCAGAGATATCTTCACACTTTGGGGAGGGGGGGCATTAATTGATTTCAGAATCAAGGAGATATTCCCTGATTCTGTGTTAAAAAATGTTTTGCAGCATTTTATTATATCAATAAAATATTAAAAACTGTTTTTCTTATATATCTGCTGTAAAAGCCAAAATATTATTTTAAACGTAACCAAACTTGTCTTTAAGTTCCTGACTTCATATGGTTCTGAGAATTTAACTTCTCAAATGTAAAACACATTTTTCTGATTTTAATATATGTTTGGTGAAATAAGGATTTTTTCTAGGTTTCTGAAATTTATAAACATATGGCTATTGCTGAAATTTATATTATTATACACATCTCTTATTCATTAAATGTATCTATATGTTCACTTCATTGGAGATGTTTCAATATTGAAATGTATTCATTAAGTTATCTTCACATGAATGCTGCTGAAAGTAACACTATTTCTGCATGCCACTCAGTTTAAATTTATTGGCACACTGCCCATGCTTCATGCATATAAATGATAATATATTGTATGCTCATTTTTACTAGTGCATTCAAAATGTTGTGTTGTACTCTAGTTTTTACTAGTTCTGACTTTTAGGCAATGGCAATATATGTATTATAAAGGGCAGGAAAGAGAATGAAACTGAAAAACAGAAGTTACTAACATGAAAGAGACCTGGTGCTGATGGTGATAATCGTTACAAAAAGGCAACTGTACAAATAAAAATCTATCAAAAGTATAAATAACTTTCCCTGTTTTCAGCACTTGTAGCCACTTAAGTATTTTTGAAGTAGTTTCAAATACAAAACATGCTAATTCTGGAGCCCAGAATTAGAAAAACATGAGCAAGTGAATTCACCATTTAAATAATTTGCCACAAACATATTAAGTTTGGAGTAAAACCAAACACACTTATGATGTTTGGCTTTTTAAAGCGCATGTGAAGAAATTTCAGTGAAGGCATTGGAAGCAGACTCCCTTAGTCAACCAAATACTAAAAATATAAGTGAAAATACCTAAGTAATAAACAAAATTATACAGTATGTTTCAATTAATAAGTGAATCTCTTTAAAAAATGTTTGAATTATTACTAAGGTAAAAGCATATGAAATGTAATGTTGTTATATTGGACCTGTATCCCTTTTTGGCTTGCTTATGCTTCCACACACAGTAGGGATGGCCCAGGGGCCTGAGCCATTTCATGAGGTATCACTTTGTCCTTCATTCTTCGTTATTGACTGCTTATTTTTAAATATGTTTGTCAGATGTTTTTAAATGTATATTTTACAAATAATTGGAAATGCACTTTAATTTGGGGAGGGGAGAAATTTTTATCACTTCCCAATATTTTGAGAGATATGTTCTCCATGGTATTTGTATCTTCAATATTTTGGGTCACCCCCATATTGAACCCTGGGTGCACCACTGTGTTTTTAGCAAACATCTGATTGTGTTATTAATCAAAAACAACTATCATGGGAATTTTACTAGGAATTTTTTAATTTAAATTGAAAATTTTTGGAGAAAACTCTTCTCCTTCTTCAGGCTGTCTTTTTGTGACAACAAAGACAGCCTGAAGAAGGAGAAGAATTTTCTTCCGAAAATTTGCAATTTAAATAAAAAAAATTCCTAGTAAAATTCCCATAATAGTTGTTTTTGATTAGTAATTGAATTAAGAAACTAGGAAGTCATTTCTCAACATGAGCTTTATTTAAAGAATCTGATTGTGTTTTGATCAATGGTTTGTCAGGCATGATGTTGTAAACTGGCTCTTGTAACTTTTCCTGCGTTGTGTGTTTTTTGTGCAGGATTTGTTGTTTCTCCTGTTGCATGTTTTACGTTTATGCTTTGCCTCTCCTGTCATACCGAGGTAGTAGTTATGTATCAGTGGTGTAGCTAGGGGGGGTTGACCCTCCATTGAGGGGAGACTGAGCATGAATTTAAAGCAATATATATATATATCTGTGTATATGAGGCTTTCGCCAATGAAACAAACCCATGAACCCCCCCCCTAAGAAATTTTTGGCTACGCCACTGTCATGTGCATATTTTCTCATGGTTTTATGTTCCTCAGACTTGCTTTAATGGATTTTGGGGTTAATTTTTATTGTTACACATATGTCTTATATGCTGTTTTTGTTTTTATGTGTGTTTTGAAAGCTTTTGAGTTTAAATAAACTAGGTGTGCATTTCCACACTAGTTTTAAATACTGATTCCACACACATACACACACACAGCCAAGGATTATCCACTTTTTATGCTGACTAAGATACCAAAATTTCATGTTAGGTCCTTTACTTAACACTCTTGATAAATTTGTAGACACGTTATCATTTTCTTGGCTGATTAACATATGATTTTAAGACAGTATAGAGTATACCATTTCAGAGGACAAAATGCTATTTCATACAGCATTAAATTATTTTAGTTTCCTGATTGACGTGTAAAGACACTAGCTGTCCATGCATTTTGTTTTCTTCGCTTCCTGGAGCTAGTTGCCTTAAGTAGACACGGTACAAAAAAGCTGGTGGAGTATTGGTCTGCCTTTTGCCCTTAATTTGCACAGAACTGAAGTCTTTCATATAATGGTTTTGTTGGGTGTGGGATATGGAAGAAATCTGATGTGAAACTATTTATGAATACAATAGTTATCTCTTACTTTCAGGAGCTACTGCTAAGTGTTGCTGAGATATCTGGTATTTTGACAACAGAGAGCATGAATAAGTGTTTTCATGTCTCCCATTCCACATGATGCATAGTTTTTCAAGTTGAATTCATCCATGAAACCACAGAAGATTCCTGGTAATGGCATTGCTAGATCATGCGCATCATCCTCAGAATTTCCCAGTAGATTTTCTGGTAAACTCTATTGATTTTGTTTTTCAATGAAATTTTTATATATAAGCAGACAGCTGCATAATTAAAAGATTTTGGTTTTGTAACAAAAAATTATGCTTAACTGATCAACTTGTCATTGTAACACCAATGGCTGATGGATGTTGCAATGAAAATTTTGTTAGAAATCATATGAATCAAAATGCTATGATGTGTATAGCGTGTGGAGTTTGGGTTCAGGAGATTAACTTTACTTCTGATCTTGTGTATCTGTTATGTGATTGTTAATATTTGCTTTCATGTTGTTTGTTGCAAAAAAGGGAAATGAAACATAAGTCGAAGTTGTGAGGTAACTGCACCGCAGGACGCACATGAGATAAAGGCAGATAGCAGCGAGAGCATACGTCTGCGTAGCTCAGTTGGGAGAGCAACTTATTCCGGAATGAGGGGACCCGAGTTCGATGCCCGGCATGGACAAAAATGATGGAGAAATTTACTTCGTTATGTTATATTGACACCCGAACTTCAAGAATGACCTGGGGGCCGTTAAAGTTCTTGCAATGGTGTGATGTCCTTTGCACACCGCGAGACAGGAAAAAAATGAGAATCCCTTCTTCAGCGCTTCAAAAAATAAATGCGTGTGATGTTACATTCCACATACCAAATTGACTGGGAGTTCTCAAATGTACGTTCTTCAGCAGATAACTGCCTACAGTGACACATGGTCCCTGGCTGACCCGTGGGCCATGTTCCCTGCCCTCTTTCGGGGTGGGGGAGAAGATGTGATGTGCTTGCACCACAGGACGCACAAGGTAAAGGCAGATAGCAGCGACAGCATACGTCTGCATAGCTCAGTTGGTGGGAGAGTGACTTACTCTGGAATGAGGAGACCCGGCTTTGAAGCCCAGCGTGGACAAAAATGACGGAGAAATTTACTTCGTTATAAAGTCTAAAATTAAGTGTATATGTGTGGTGAAACATGATAGAAAATTAAGGCAAAATATATCTTCACTGTATCTGCCGCATACGCAGTGGGTCAGTAAATACCAAGTACCAAAATGAAGCACAAACATGTGTTTGTATTTAGGCTGTAATTTGTAATATAATGTCAGACATCAAGATACAAAAATAACATATCTGAGCTCCAGAGTTGTTATCCATGGTATATATTTGCATGATATTCATTACATGACAGCATTAACATAGAACTGTAGAATATAGAGTAGAAATTATATGTGTTAAATGCAATACTTTGCAGTTCAGTTCTCACTTGGTGACAAAAAACATCATAGTCATTACATTTACTCATTGGTATGTGTTCGTAAATTGTATACACCATATTTTCCTTATTCATAGTCATTTTATTTCACATCAAGCCACTTTTCATTTCACTTCACAGCACAACCAGTCTCTTTTAACAGTCGCAATTAAAGGGTTTTCGACACACTCAACTTGACTGGAAGAAACTTCAGAGCAGAGTGAGCAATATGGTTAACAAAACAGAGGGGGAAATTTGTTGTACCTTGAGTATTTCTTAGTTTGATAATTGGCTCAGTAAGGTGATTCAGTTTGTTTTGAAGAACTTCTTTTATTGGATTCTAACATATTCAAAACAAATTTATTTAGCCATACATTTCTTGTGTACATAATTGGAAATTCAAACCACACATGCTATGTACTAGGATATATTTAGTGGGGTGCAGAGTATCAGTCTGCATGACGATTATGGGCAAAACACGTAACAATATTATCAAAGAAAGGTGACTTGATCACGTTAGTTCGTTAACTAAAACTTTTACAAAAAGTTCGTAAGTTGGAAGCTTTCGACCTTATCTTAGGTCTTCATCACGCCAATGGAGGACTAAGATTGTTGCCAGATTCTACATTTGAACTGTAGAATATAGAGTAGAAATTATATGTGTTTTTTTTCTTGTTTGAGTTTTCTACAAGGCAACAATCTTAGTCCTCCATTGGCGTGATGAAGACCTAAGATAAGGTCGAAAAGCTTCCAACTTACGAACTTTTTGTAAAAGTTTTAGTTAACGTAACTAGCGTGATCAAGTCACCTTTCTGGTATCAGTCTGCCTATACACCGGTGCAATGGTACCTGAACATCTTGGAAGCAGGACTATTTCTTTTGTCTTTCTGCATAGATATATTTTGAAGTTTTTTGTGGCACATTTTCCCCACTAGGTGGCTCAAAAGTTTATTTATGCAACAAATGATAACATGACTATCCCTAAAAGTTATTACTATATGAAAGCCATAAGAACTCAAGTACTTTATGGCTTTCAAAGGAATATATAAATTTTTACTTGTCAAATTTTTGTGCAGTAGACCTTCCTAGTAGACCTTTGTGACAGTAGACCTTCCTTTCAGTAGACCCTTGTGACAGTAGATCACCAGGACTTAGCAGATAGTGCCATTTCTATGAAGAAATCCTCCCCTTTCAGTCATTTAAGCAGCTCTTATGGCACTGAGCTTTCAATGGCAATTATATTAGTAAAGAAAAAAAAATCAATCTTTTTTTCTATTTCTGGTTCTTCTGCCATTTTTCTTTTGAACCTTTGAATGTCAGTGACACATCTAGCACATGCAAAGCTTTCCTTCGCCCAGTGTCAGAGATGCATCCAGCACTTGCAAATATTTCTCCAACTCAGTGTCATGGACAAAGTGTCAGCATCCATGACACTGACACTTGGAACCAGGACCGGCTTTACTACTTTGGTGGCCATAGGCAAAGATTTACTTCGGCGGCTCTCATTTTGAAAAAATTCTTTCTCCTGATGCAACGATGATTCATTTTGAAAAACTTCTCTCTCCTGATGCAACGATGATTAACTGAAAAACGTGCATGATGCTTAATTGTCAAAATATCAGTTGTCAATCATATTTGAGTGATGTATTTTTCCTCAATGACAGGAAACTAAAATAAAAAAAAATGCACAAAATTGTTTTTGAATATATGAATTTAAGGCTTACCTGAAGTTTTCTGAACTTCTCCGAATGCTGCCTACAATATGCTTATTTGTAAATGTCACTGTAGCTTGCTGTTTTGTGATCAATCCTGAATAAACTTTTGGGCACATGACATAAGGTTTAACATTAATCACACTGTTTACAACTCTTGTAGAAAACTCAAACAAGAAAAAAATGCTTTCCTAAAATGTAATAAATTTTATAATTTGATTTAAAAATTTCTCTTATCTGAATTGTAGAGTATATTTTTGAATACAATGTCATACAAATATTGTGAAAGAAATTTTAATGGTTTAAAAAGTCATTTTTCTTGCTTTTTAAAAGCAAAATCTGCAAGTACTTGAGATAGGTCTAATGACGAAGCACTATCATTTTCAAATGATATTAAAGATAGTCCAACTAATCATTCTTGAGTCATTGTTGATCTCAAACAAGTTTGAAAAGCTTTCATTTTGAAAAACTTCTCTCTCCTGATGCAACAATGATGGGAATGGTTAGTAATATCTGCAGAAAAATCGAGACGTTCAGAAGTGCTTTGTTTAACCTGCTCTCACAAAGATAACATAATAACTGTATTGGAGATAAACTTTCAGGTACAATGTTAATTAATGCTTTTAATTCTGCTAGCAGACATGTATAATCTATATTACTCTATGTACTGTCATTTGCTGCAAAAAAATATTTTCAATTTTCTGTTTTAAAGGGCGAGAGAAATGATGAAAATATTCCAAATACATGGAGACAATGTAAAAAGACAAAGCCATCGCTCTTTCCACGTTTTCTTCAATTAACACACAGCAAACGAAAAATTTCATTTCAACACTGCTGGGATCGAACAAATAAACTCGATAACTAGCCAAGTGTGTTCGCTTTGTGCTACAGTGCTAACAATCCATGGCGCCATGTATGTTTATCAATCAGCATCTGACTTCACAAATCTGTAGGGATGGTCTCAGCAACTGAGATGTCTCCATCTGGTGAGGCTTAATGGCACAAGCTATTTAATTATAGCTAATAAATCCAAAGCATGAGAGAAATGGTGAAAATCTTCCTAATACTTGGAGACATGTAAATAGACAAAGTCATTGCTCTTTCCATGTTTTTCTTTAATTAATTTGATAAACACACGTAGCACCGTAGATTGTTGGCATGGTAAGATAAAGCAAACACACTTGGCTAGTTATCAGGAGATCTGGGGTTCGATCCCAGCAGTGTCGAAATACAATTTTTCGGTTGCTGTGTGTTAATTAAAGAAAAGCATGGAAAGCGCGATGACTTTGTCTATTTTTCTATTTTAAAGCTGGAGGAAAGGAAACTAAATTTCACTGCAAAGCAAAAAGAAGGAGAACAGCTATTTTTAGATAGATTCACTAAGCGTGCAACGTATACTCTAGATTCAGTTTCCTTTTGATTTTACTATCTCTCGTTATTTTATTTTCCTATGTAAATTATCTTCTTACTTAACGAGATGTTATTTCTCCCGCTGAATGATATGTGGCAATGAGTGTAAGTCATGACGTGGTGGTAGGCAGTATAAAGAGGCACGTTCAATGATACCAGAGAGAGCTTTTGTTTATGTGCGAGAGAGCTTTTGTGTTACGTGAGAGAGCTTTGTTTTATGTGTAAAGAGATCTTCGTTTGGTGTAAAGAGAGCTTCGTTTATGTGAGAGGAATTTCGTTATATGTGAGAGCCAGATATCGAGTAGTTGTGTGACCTGTGAAGTGAGTGTGGATAATACCAGGAGTTTCCATAATAAAAGGTTTTCTTATTAAGTACGTTTTTCTCAGTTCATAGTTTTGTCAGACCTCTGTCTGGCTGTTAGGTCTCTTTCATTAAGTGTTACTATTAACAACCAGCATAAGACTTTATTCATCATAAATCACTACTACTACAACGTTACTAGCAGTTAAGCTTATTCATTATAACTACTACAACAACAAGCAGTAAAAGCTAATTCATTATAAGTGGCTTACCCCAAAAAACTAGTGGGACAAGAGAAAAGGCATACTCTGACTGTTAATCTTTTTAGCGATTTTTTTTTTTAAAGATAATACAGATCAAAAATTGGATGACAACAGAAAACTCATATATGATTAAAATCCGTAGCCCCTAGAATTGGGGGCCCTGGGCAACCGCCTTGCTCGCCCATGCCAAAGGCCGGCCCTGTTGGCGCTGAAGTGTCAAGCACCCACGACACTGAGTTGAAGAAATGCTTGCATACATTAGATGCATAGCTAACACTGGGTAAAGGAAAGCTTTGAACATACTAGACACATTGCAACACTGGGTAAAGGAAAGCTTTGAACATACTAGACACATTGCTCAAACTCAAAGGGTTAACACATTTGCTCCCACATCCACCAAAGGTCAGACAGAGGATGTCATATTTAAGATACTGTATCCAAATTAGGTCTTATATGTTTGAACATGGGCACATGTAATTTAAACTGAACACTAATCAATTATAATCGCATTATTGGTTTTTCAAAACATAGATGTCAGACAAATGAAATTTTTTCACCCTGAACATGGTATTCAAAACACCCACAAAATATGGCAGATGTCTCGAAATACAGAGCACGGGGATTATATTAAATGAACAAAAGAGTTGGATTTTATTCCAGAAGTGGCAGCACCTACTGATGCCTTATGATGGACTAGATGAAAGCCCATCAATAATGACGGGGGAAAATAAAATTTATGATACAGAAATTATTGACATTTATTTATTGATTTTTGAGTTCCATGTCAATAGGTGGCAACATTGGCTCACAGCTTTCTGAAAATTTCCCGAGCAGTTGGTTATGGAATTTGATACGATGGGCTGTCTGTTTGTTATGTGTTACTTTTGTGAAACCTTTAGTCCCTATTTCATCAACACTTCCTTGTACACAACATTTTATGTATACACTGACTGTGAACCCTGTATCAATTTCCCCTGTTCTTTTCCGTGAACTATATTTATCTTGACGTCCTCAGATCATCATACTCTTGACGCTGCCACATACAGATGGCTAAACACCGGTTTAGGTAGCGAACCAAAATTCCTGATGTAAAGTTTTTTGTAGCTCCCCTGGTGGCGCAGGTGTCTAAGTGATGGCCTCTGATCATTCGTCCGAAAGGGGTCCGGCTTCGAATCCTGGTGAGGCCTGGATGTTGTGTTTGTCTTACGGCACTGGCTCTCCCACTTCCGTGGAACCAGTGACCCTAAATTAGGGACGGACAACTTCTTATAGCCCACTGAGTTGCTCACGGTGGTTGTTAAACCTCCAACAAAAAAAACAAAAAGTTTTTGTATCTCTAGAGTTGGCCATGTGACGTAATGCATCTCTAATGTCTGACGTCATGTGAGAATGATTTGGATTAGATGACGTCATACCAGCAGCTGAGTTCTTTGTTGCTACGACAACAAAACAAAGTGGAATACACGTCGCCTGTGCGCGTGTAATTGATGAGGTTGCCTGTGCGCATGTAGGTGATGACGTCACCTACACGAAAAGCTAAGCGCGACGACACAAACATTTGTTTCTCAGTTGTTGATATGACAACTTGCAAAGTGGCATGGAGGATGAGGAGAGCTCTAGCACATTTTACATTAGGATAGGTCTACTGCTCAAAAATTTGACTAGAAAAAATCATGTATTCCTAAGATAACACATAATTAAAAAAAAATAATACTGAGATTTAAATCTTAGGAATATCATATATTTCTAAGATAACACATGTTTTTTTAAAAATATAATACTTAAAATTTTTGGAGTTAATTTTTGTCATCTTATAGTTTACTCCACACTGAAATTTTGATTGAAAAAACAGTGGTTTTTTTAGCACTGTATGTAGCTGAAATTACTTTTAAAACATACAATTAGTACTTTCTTTTTTTCATGATGTACAGTTTTCTTAATAGGAAGCATTTATTTGTGTTTTTCATGAAAATTCCTTTTGTCTTGGATAGTATTTATTATGATGGTGTTTTGCTATCTTTTAGCTCATCCTAAAGAGCACTTTTCTCATCAGGTATCAGAAACACAGGCACCCATATGGGATGGAAGAGGGCGAAACTATTCTCTCTCAGATATCTGTGTGTATTATAGTAATTCTTTGGGCTGAACCACATAGATTTTCCTGTTAGAAGTTGTATACCAATAAAACAACAATAACAAACCCTAATATTTTATTATGTGATTATGAGGAACTAGGGAAGATGAAAAAGTACATACCTACTTAACATCCTCCACCACAACAATCTAATATTTGCTTGACCCACTGCTTGAGAAAGGGCTTCTGAAGTTGTTGACCACAACTTTGAACTTTCTATATAGCATGGACTTTTTCTTGTAGCTGATCGATTGTTAACTGATTACTTAGGTTTTATGTGAGAAATGAAAACAAATATTTCAATATAAACTTAAATGAAAGAAAAAAGGCACATGAAATCAACTGGAGACCTTTCCTTATTGTTCCAGTTTGAAATCTGACTCTGTCTAATGACATTGTGGCATTTCTGGGTTTTTGTCCATTAAAGCTTTCATGTGACATTTTAATGGGCATGTGTATTATTTTGAACCAAAACAAAACAACAAGAACTATGAAAAATACATGGTGTATTGTTTGAAAAGAATGAATACACTTCTTAATACTAATGGGCATCAGTTCTTTCAGATAGGGAAATCAAGAAAGAAATATTCCTTAGAAATGAATGGGAAAATCACATAATTATTCATGCAGCAATCAGACTGACTTTGAATTGCCTTAATGTACTGTTCACCATGTAACATCATATCAATAATTTTCAAGTTTTTCTGCTATAATGTAACACCATGAACAGTAAAATAAAGCAATTCATCCTAATCTGATTGCTGTGTGAATAATTATTAGTTTATTTGTACTTATTTTTTGTGAACTAAATAGAATAAAGTTGCACATAGGAATAAATTTACATGCCATGCAGTTTTAGAGTAATCAGAGTGGATATTTTTGAGCTTAAGTGCTGGTAGGTTGCATAATTTTAGCATGAGGTAGGGGGTTAAGTAGTGTATATGTTTTCATATGAATAACCCTAGAATCTAACTCTGGGTATTACTAATGTTTGTACTTGTTCTTTGTACATAGTACCTCAGCTGTTTAGATTTACTCTAAAGTGCTTCATTGCATGTAAATACAAGAATGACATGATACAAGTAAGACTCTTAGCTAGGCACAAGCTCTGGCCACTCTGAAAATGGAGTAATGAATGCAAAGTTAATATGATAGCATGTTTTTTAATAACGCTATCCTATGAACTTAGAATCATTACTCCATTCAGAACAGATTTCAAAGTGACAGAGATGTTTTATGGTGTGTCTGTATTGTATGCAGTCAGTGGCATATATAAGATGTTTGTATGGGGAAGGTTTAGCAAAAAAGAAAAAAAATTCCCAGGAATAGTGTTGCAGGCAATTTTATTTAAAGGAACAATTAATCAACTGATTAATTGACTAAAAAATTTTGATTAATCAGTTAAAAATTTCAATCGATTCACACCTCAACAATGCACAGTATACATAATTTTAAATGTTAAAAATAAAGCCCTCAACTTCAGTGTGAAATACTTATTTTCTGACTTATTTCAAATGTAATTCAGGCAACTTGCTTTTAGATAGTTCATCACTTAGTCAGAACTCATAAGTACTTTGGTCAAGTAAGTGAGCCAATGTCAAACAGGAGACCTTTTGCAGCAAGAAGACACAGATCCCTCTGCAGCAAGTAACAACCAATCACACGCCATTTTATTTGTGACGTGTGGTACAGCTGACTGTGTGATGTGGTGTCACCATCCGCATAATCTCATGGTGGATCTCCCACTGTCCTGGCACTCCACGTATTAAATAAAAAAAAATCTAACTGAATTCTTTTTCTTTTTACTTTTCACTTTATTTTAAATTGAGTTGTGCATATGTGAAAGTTTGAGTGAACTTCACATTTCCACCTAACAGTAAAACTTTGAAATTTTAATTTTATTTTTTCCCTTTGTTGTAAATGAATTTATGGCTTCTCTATTCATAGTTCACTGTGTAAATAACTATTTTATGGGTATTATAGAGGTAATTATTTGAAAAATTGGTCAAATTTTCGAATTAAAACCTAGTTTATCATCAGGCCTACATCACTGGAGTAGTTCCTGCCACTCAGTGGAAAGTACTCAACCACAATTATCATTAATTGTTGTACTTCTTCTTCTCACTATTTCCATCTCTTCTTCTAGCTTCCTCTTTACTAAGTGTGATTGGTGGGTGATTATTTTTACTGATTCCCAATTTATGGAGTGTCCACTTGCTTGTAACAAGAAACCACAAGGTGACCCAATGTAAACACACCTGAGAACATTACACCACCTCCATTAGCTTTTAACACCCAATTCAACAGCTGCGGTCCATGGCCAACATTATATGTGCAATCTCCCATTGATATTGTAATTGGATCCTTGATTTGTTGGGCAAAGCTACCCATTTCTAAGATTCAACAGCTTGGCGGCAATGTTCTTTCTTCCACTACAACCTTGAAAGCTGGTGACATGCGATAAATAAGGTGCTTGATGTGGGCATCAGCAGCATAGCCTAGTTCTGCCATTGTATATTGAATAGTCTTTACGCAAGCCTTCGTAGGTGTCATATTGCTGAGTGTTGGCATTATACTCTCCATTGTAGCCCTCCCCCTTCTGAAACAGGGGAGGTGGCACCAGTGATGTGGATCAGGTAAATACCCAGTGGGTAGGGTAAATATAAATGGGTATTTATCTGGGTATTTTCTCATTTCTTAAACACCTACCTAAAAATAGGTGTTTCCAAAGAATATCTAACAACATTGTAACAATTTTTGTTAGAAATATATTTCATAACTTTGAAATCAAATTTAAAATTGTTTTTAAAATTATTTATTTTTAAATGCAATGAAGTTATTCAATCGGTAGTGGCAGCCTACCCACAAATTAATATATTTCCTCTGCCACAGGAAAATTGCAACCTCATTTCATGAAGGAAGGAGAAAAGGGCATTTTTCACAAAATCCTATAAATAAAAAATACAAGGAAATTTCATGAGGCAAGATTTTAAGCAATATTTCTATGATTTTGTATATATCATATTCATCACTGTCAGCCATTATCAATCCACTGATGGATGAAAGGCTTCCCAAGTTTCTTCCACAGCTGCCTTTCTTGAGCCTGTCTCCTCCATGTTACTCCAGAATGATATCAAATTTCATCCATCCATCCCCCATGTGGTCTTCTGGGTCTTTTTCTGTCCCTTGAAATCCAGTCTAAAATTTCTACGATGTTTGGCATGTTAGAAGACAAGAAAAGTCAGAGGATGGAAAGGAAACAGCAAAATAGACAAGTAGATTCAGAAACAGAAGAATATGAAGATGAACTATGCTCAAGTGATTCTGACTATGAAGTGTCTGAATCCGATTCAGATGAATATAACATTAACATGAAAAAATACTAAGCAGTTGTGATATATCCTTAATATTATAAATTAATGATGAAAGAAGACTACTTCGATTTAAAATAATGGTGATTTTTCATAAAGGTAATTGTTATTGTATTTCTTCCTCACAAGAAAATTGTACAAAGATAGGAAATGTCTATGCTTGATGAAAAGTAATTATTGTGTTTTATTACTTGTATTGCAGTGCTGGAATTTTTTAAAAATCATATTGAATGGGTTCAGATTGAGAAACTATTCTACTAGTCATTTTGAAATACTGACTTTTTAAGATAATGAGCTAAATTCTTATTTTTCATTTTAATCTCTTTCATATTATTCAGTTTAGGCATCATATGTCATGAATAAACTGTTTATGGGTAAATAAGCAGTTAAACCTGAAGAAAAACTATAAATACCCACTAAAGTACCAATTTTGGATAAATACCCAGGTTTTTACCCTGGGTGTTTACCAACAAAAATAAATCACTGGGTACCACACACCACCAGGCAGGCAACTAGAAATCTTTTCTGGTGTGTGGTTATGATATCGACTAAATGAACAGGATGCCGAACATTTACATGCAATACAATATATTAGTGATAACTTAGTAGAAAATCCATTTTTGTGCCAGTTAATATAAGTAGATATTTAATTGGTATCATCAAAATAAGTATCACGATTGAGTGCATTAAAATACAGAAATTAAAGAAAATAATTTATAATAAAAATGATAAAACAGCAAATTCCATTGGGAATAAACAAGTAAATATAATGCGAGCACTTTATCATAAACATCGCCATAATATAAGGGCAATACACTGAAGAAATGTGTCTTTTCTGTCTCAATGATCAGTGGCAACTGCGTTTTACTTTTGTTGTTATGGTGGTATGTTTTGTTGATTATTCACAGTTACTTCCAGAAAAGAGGCTGGACACAAAAGCTTGACCAGACATCTCTCCATCCATTTTCCCAATCAATTTTAGTACTGAGCTGCCCGTAACAGAAAATCCTAAAATTCCTTCATCTTATCCTATCCTAGGGAGGGGGGGGTTAAAACTCTCTAGGATCATACCCTGGAAGGTTATACCAGTCTCGACACTGGTGAAACAGCTCCACAGGGACAAGTTTATCCCACTTTTTGTCTCTATGTGATACATAGGTAGTGTAAAATGTTGATGTGTGGTCTGTTTTCTAAGATCAGGTTCAGTGGCATATATTTGAGGCTAGCTGCGAAGCCCAGACAGAGAATGTACAGATAAAAGTCAATTATCAATGGTGTCAGGTCCCGCTGAGTTCAATCTGCCACTAGGCCTTACGGAATATGAATCTCTCAAATGGACCTGATGTAGGTTCTTTGGAGTGCCATCAAGTTAAACTCGACCGTTGAAAAAAACTGGAACGTGTAGTGAGTAATCACTTCAGTTCACGAAAATGAATAACTCCGATAACAAGTCCTTGGTTAGACGAAACCAAATTTAATAGTTGAAAGAATAAGTTCTGTTAACTTGGCTACCTTCACGTGCCAACAGGTTTCCAGCTGCGAAAACTTCACTATCTCATCGATATCCCGGACGATGAGTCGTTCCGTCTAAAATACCCGGCCGATGAGTCGTTCCGTCTAAAATACCCGGCCGATGTCTTATCGCCAAAAACCCTGACTCCTCCATCAGTGAAAACGTAAAATCCCAAGAGGTCTAACCGACGCTCTCTCTGCATAAAACACCACGTCTTCCTTGTGGAAGGTGAAACATGAAAAGCCTCCTTAGCTAACATGTCGGTGACCTTTGACCTATACATCAGACCCTGTTGAAGTCAACGGATTGCTAGTCACCTGCTTCGTTTGGTTACATAATCCAGCTTACAAAGGAAACGTACCACATGCCAACACGTGCGTTTGAAGTTACATTACATTGCCTTTGAAATGAGAAATAATTACAGAAAATATTACTACATGGAAATAATTAGTGGGGCCCAACTCTGTCACCTTACAAATGGTATTAAGATACGTTGATGCTTTCGCTGTGAAAAAAACACATGCAGATTTGCTTCTTTTGACTAAGAGAATCAGTCTGGCAAGCAAAAACCAACGGGGCTCCTAGTAGAGGCATGGTGTCATAGTGATGCAACCAGCTCGACAAGTCTTCACTGTGTGATTCGAAGACTTTCGACACAATCACTAGCTAGAATTTCCATGACAACATGAAAAAGCAGGTGAAGGCTGAATGGGCCATTGCTTTGGGCAAGGGTTCGCTCAGAAAAAAAGAAGACTTAGACCTACCATTAGTCACTTGCATGCTCCCACTCGTAACAGCATATGAGAGTTATTTCAGTTGTGTGCAGTGTCAGTGAATTAAAATCAGTGATATTATATCTTAAATTTGTGACTTTGTTGGATTTGAACTGTTTTGATACATTTTGTGAAAGCTTTCCTGAACATCTACTATCAGAATTTAAAGAACCCTGTGCTTCAAATTTTGATACAGTTTTACCCAAAAATGAAGTGAAGGTGTTTTATTCCCTTGATGAATGCAAAAAGAGCCATTACTTGGTACATAAAGTTGAATAAATTGGACATTGTTTTTAGTGAGGTGTACAAATTACCAGACCTAATATTAAAGTTTCCATCAACAACTGGAACTGCCGAAAGAAGTGTTTCTGCATTAAAAAGAATCAAGACATATCTTAGAGCCACGCAAGGACACATACATCTGAGCAACTTGGCTGTTTTGTCAATAGAGAAACACATTATTTTTAAATATGAAAAAAGTACTCATAGAAGAAACTTTTTATGAAAACATACTACATAAGTTCACACAAAAGGAAAGAATAATGGGGTTCATGTACAAATAAGTGTCAAAATCCTAATCCTCATAATTATTTGGCATTATGTTAGTAATATAATCGTATCTAGAACGTATTTATGAACAGTAGCGCGCACAGAATTTCCTCAAGGATGTAGTCCCACAAGAAATCCACGGGACACACAAAGTGATTGATTGTTTGAAGAAATTTTAGAAAGAGAGTGTTTGACCCCAGGTCTAAACCTGCTCTTAGAAATAAGAAGCTAGGAGATTTGAGTAAGTAAACTACAAAATGAGTTATATGTATTCGGAACAAATTAGTATTCTCCCTCGTTATTTTAAGTTCATATTACGAACAGTAAAACTGGGAGAAACCGAATATTTCGAACTTCAGCACTGTTATCAGTAAACAAAATAAGCGGTATTCACTCAGTTTTTTAATTGGAAAACAAGGAATTACTTGATGTTGACAACATCACTGGCCCCCTTTACAGACAGATTATGGTGCATGAAGGCAAGATTGTTTGATATTAATATATAAAGTATGTATTTACATGATCGACGGAAAAGCGGGTTCCTGTACGTCAAGGTTTAATTCTTATTGTGTACATAAAACCACGGATCGACTACTGATGAAGCTAGTAGCTCCTGTTTTCATTCATTATATGCCAAATAAACGGAGTTTAATTCTTATTGTGTTAAAAAACAAGAGCTGCTAGCTTCATCTGACAGTATTTAGATTAGAGAATCAAAGAAGAAACACTTCTAAGAATATGAAGTGTTTACTTCCTGGATTCTGTAATCTAAATTACTAATTGTAATCTAAACTACTAAGATTACAAAATCAAGGAAGAAAACACTTCTAAGAATATGAAGTATTTTTTTCCTTGATTCTGTAATCTAAACTACTAACTTCTTGATGAAGCTACCCAGAGAAGCAAAAGCAAAACAGCTCCTGTTTTCATTATTTATTACCCAAATCAGCAAAGTTTAACTCTTGTTTTCTTCTCAAGAATGTTTCAGTTGGTTTTTTACTACTCCCCTTCCCATACGTTTGCCAACATCTGGGAAAATATCTTTTTTTCCACTCCCCTTGCCAAATTTCAATCAATGTTTCGAAAATCTGAAGAGTTTATTTTGCATCCAGAAATATTTTAAACACTGCAAAAGAGGAAGTTGGAAAACATTTGAATTGGCGATCATAATAGACACAAAATAATCAAGAATGGTTTCATGTACTTGACGTAACACATAACATGCATTTTGGCCAGTTAGTTTAACCTTACATTCGTTAAATAATTTGTTCATTGTGTGCCTGACTGCATTGCAGGATTTACAACATCTGTCCATGCTGAGGACAAGGTTGTCAAGCAGCTGTTGAGGCATCGCGGCCCATTCCTCTTGTAGCGCCCATCGTTGCTGGCGGCTGGTGACGTGCTGCCAAGCGTCTCCCGAGAAGGTCCCACACGTGTTCGATTGGATTTAGGTCCAGGGACCTTGCAGGCCAATCCATGCGTTGAATATCTTCACTCTCCAACAGCTCTGCGACAGCCACTGTACGATGAGGTGTAGCGTTGGCGTCCATGAAGAGGAACTCAGGACCAACAGCACCTCTAAACAGACGCACGTGAGACAGGAGAACCTCAATACAATAGCGGACACCAGTGACTGAACCTCCTTGGAAGATGTGGAGGTCAGTGCGGCTACCAAACATGATACCGCCCCAAACGAGAACTCCGCCACCTCCAAACCGGTCCCTTTCGATGATGTTGGAGGTGTGATTGCGTGTTCCCTGCTCCCTCCAGATGTGTATAAGTCCAGAATTGCTCGTCAGACTAAATCGGCTCTCATCCGTAAAGAGAACTCGACCCCATTGCTGATGTGTCCTGTTCTTGTGTTCCTGGCACCACAGAAACCGTCGTCTCCGATGAGCAGGTATTAATGTCACACACCGTACTGGCCGTCGTGCAAATAGTCCACCTTTGTGCAGCCTCCTGGCCACGGTAAAACGCGATAACGGACGCCCATGTGCCTTGTGATTTCTCCCGCTGTCTGCCGTCTGTCTCTTCTCGCCTGTAGGACAATATACCGGTCGTCCGCCGCCGTGGTTGCTCGTGGACGACCACTGCCAAATTCTCGGACAGCTGTTCCTGTCGTTTGAAATGCTCTCCAAGCTCGTAAAACGATGCTGTGAGCGATCCCGAACTCCTGGGTCACACTATTCACACTTCGACTTCCCAATGACGCGACCTCGGGAAAAGTCATCCTGATATGGCCTGTTGGCCATATCACACGGTGGCAGCAAATCGACATCGTTCAAATCGATGTACACCGTGCAATAGCTTTCACCGAATTGCTGAGCGCCACAGTGTTTGTAATTTTCTTGTAGGACTTCCGTCCACAGTGAGTAGAGTTTAGGTCCCAGCCATCCTACAGCGAGATCGCCTTTTGGACAGGACACAGAAACGGAAGGAATGCGAGAAAGTCTAGCGACTTTGACAGAACATTTTGTAGTGAGATTAGAGAACAGTAAATGGCGCCACCGTGCAAGTACGATGTTGCACACAGAGGGGTGAGAGAATTTCAGTGGGGGCAAAGTCCTTCAATAAAAATAGAAGGATATTGAAAAAAGTTCGGCAAAAATCTAACAGGGAGTTCACTGGGAGCGAAACAAAAACTGTAAACAAGCCGCCATCTTGGAAACGATACAGCGCAAAAAGTATTGAACAATTGGGAGAACATTTTCATTTCGTCAGATGGCATTACCGGAAAGAGACAGTCGAACACATTTGTCGAAAATTCTGACGTATAAGTTCAAACGACAAAGTCCGCCCTTCCAAAAAATAACGACAGTAAAAAACTCGGAAACTTCGCAATGGCGGCGGAGCAAAGTCCTTCAATAAAAGAAGAAGGAAATTGAAAAAAGTTCTGCAAAAATCTACAATAACAGGGAGTTCACCAGGAGAGAAACAAAACCTATAAACAAGCCGCCATCTTGGAATCGATACAGCGCAAAACGTATTGGACAATTGGGAGAACATTTTCGTTTCATCAGAAGGCATCACCGGAAAGAGACAGTCGAACACATCTGTCGACAATTCGGACGAAATGACGTTTGCAAAGCTGTGACATTTCTACTGTGTTTGTTTAACCATGCCACTTCGAAGAAAAAAACAATCGGTACTTAAAAAAATGAAAATAATAATTTTTTTATACAAAACAGCATTTGCAAAGCTGAAGCATTTCCATACCAGCACGCACCCTAGCTATTTGCAAAGTTTCGCGTTTGTAGCATGTTTTCTTCTAGGTGCGCAAATTTAATTGTCCTTAAGTGTATATTCTTTGACCCTGGTTAGATGTGCAGCACAGAGAAGGAGCGACAGAGGCCCAACTCTTGTGTTTAAGACAGTGCCCTAGTGGTCGGACATGAAACTACGATAGCGTCTGTCATGTGATACGGTAGCAGTGGCTATATAAGTAGCACCACGGAGAGAGTTGAAAACTCGGGCCGCGGGTGACCTAGTGGGCAACGTTCGTGACTGCCACGGAAAGGACCTCAGGTTCGATCCACTAAATATTCGCCCTGCGTCGGATGGGCACGTTAAGCCGTCGGACTTTGGGTACTGGCCACCCCCGGTAATAAATAAGGGTGTCTTCCTCCCCCTGTCTACTTCGCTTCCGTGTCACTTTCCTATCGGGCACTCTATCCCAAATCTCCTAGCTTCCTATTTCTAAGGGTTGTTTAAGACCTGGAGTCGGACACTCCCTTCCTAAAATCCTTTACATATGATCTGATCTGAGTTGAAAACTCTTGCGCCGCGGTTGGCCTAGTAGTCAACATTCGTGACTGCCACGGAGGAACTTTAGGTTCGATGCCAGCAGGTACGAACGCTCGAACCACTAAATATCCGCCGTGCGTCGGATGGCCACTTCAAGCCGTCGGGCCTCGGGCACTAACCCCCAGGTAATAAATAAGGGCGTCTTCCTCCTCCTTTCTTCCTCGCTTCTGTGTGACTTTATATAATATTAAACTGAAGCAATATTGATCGATCTAGTGACTATGATATTATAGACGCTTCAGAAAATATGAGTAATTCAGTAGATGTTTATGTAAATAAAGAATCAAATAACAATTCACTTGAGAACAATTTAGAAAATTCTGCTTGTGAACAATATGAAAATAGATTTTTAGTAAAAACTAATGATCGGACATATGCTGGTGTGCTTGTTTTATCTACATCGTTTAAAACATATTTACAAAATATCATTAGTGTTCGAAAATTTAAATACTGTCTTTCGTTATTGATTAATTTTCAAACATCTTAACGTTTCATTAAACTGAACAGGTTATGTAATAAAATATATTTTAAGTCTGATGTATGTGTTATGTCTTGTTGCCACAAAAATTCTTCTAATTTCGGGCACATTGCTTCTGGTTAAGAAATACCCAAATTCGGGATTTAATTACCTAATTAATTGTGTTAATTAATTAACATAATTAATTGTTTATTTCTTAATTAGAGTAATTCCTAATTAGGTGCAGGAAATGTTTTCTCGACCCAGCCCAAATAAGGATTCGCTAGTTTCATTTCTTTTTTTTTTTTTTTTCCTTGCTTTCCCTTCGCGTAGGAAGGAGATCGAAACGCAAACGCTAGGCCAGGTGCAAAATTCCACAAACGAAGCGAAAGGTATTTTTCATTTCCCGATATTTGCGAAGCAACAGCGCTGCGGATTACACAATGCAGCCCTAGCTAACAATAGGTCAGCGTGAAAGCCTAAGAAAGAATCCTAAATCTGGTAAGAAGGAAAGCCAGGTAATAACTGTCTCCCAGGCTCTGTGTCGGAGAACATGTTTCAGTCGAGTATACGTAACTCCGAGCATGCTTAAAAACTTAACAAGTTAGTAAAATCATGCAATGCATTGATCAAAATACGCTTTCCAACATACCAGAAATCATTACTCAAGTTATGAGGATAATGGCTGTGGAATAAATCTCGGTCCTGTGCCCTGACCTTTGATCCCATTTCGATTATATTTAAAAGAACCGGTTCAGTATACATCCGAAATAACATGATAAAGTTTTGTCGCAATGGAGGCATTTTTACGTAAGTTATGATGCATAAGGGTTATGGAATACATTCCGCTCCTGTGTCCTAACCTTCGACCCCATTTCACCCATTTTCAATACGATTCGTCCCCAGGCAGGCCCCTACAACATACTAGCATTTCATCCAAATCGAAGAATTTTTACGTAAGTTATGACGCATAATGGCGATGGAAGTGATTCCGCTCCCCATTTCGCACATTTTTAATAGGTTTGTCCCCTACCACATACTAAAATTTAATCGAAATCGAACCTTTTTTACGTTAATTATGACGCATAAGAGCAGTGGAATGGATCCCGCTCCTATGCCCTAACCTTTGATCCCATTTTGTTCGCTTTCAATAGGGTTCCTTCCCAGGTGATGCCCTTCGACATACTAAAAGTTCATCGAAATCGAACGATTTTTACGCGAGTTATCGTGCGGAAGGACAAACGCACACAACGCGTGACGTAATGAGGCAGATGGGAATCGCGACCATCTGCTCGCAAGAGTGTGACGTCATAAATCTTTATTAGGATCCACACACAATGCGTGACGTAATGAGACAGGTGGCGTAACCGCGCGCCAACATCTCAAGCGCGAGTTGTGACGTCATAAGATCGTCCCCAGGTGGTCCCCTACCACATAATAAAATTTCATCGAAATCGAACCATTTTTACGCACGTTATGACGCATAAAGGCATGGAATGCATTCCGCTCCTATGTCCTGACCTTTGACCCCACTTCACCCATTTTCAATAGGGTTCATTCCCAGGTGATCCCCTGCAATATACTAAAATTTCATCGACATCGAACCATATTTACGCAAGTTATGACGCATAAGTGCAATAGAATGGATCCTGTTCCTATGCCGTGACCTTTGACCCCACTTCACCCATTTTCAATAGGATAGAAATCCCCAGGTGGTTCCCTACAATATGCTAAAATTTCATCGAAATCAAACCATATGTACCCAAGTTATGACGCATAAGGGCAATGGAATGGATCCCGCTCCTATGCCGTACCCTTTGACCCCATTTCGTCCATTTTCAATAGGGTTTGTCCCCAGGTGGTCCCCTTCCACATACTAAAATTTCATCGAAATCGAACCATTTTCACGCTAGTTATCGTGCCGACAGGCGGACGGACGGACAAAGTTGGACCATATACGCTTCTTCAACCTACGGTTGGAAAGCGTAAAAAAGGGGTTTCTCGGATGGTCCGATAATAGAACTCCGAAACAGGGTGACAGTTAGGGCCAAAAATTTAAAGGGCTTAGCTCAGCAGATGGTCAGCTGGCCAGGAGAACATCTGCTGAAAGTAGCCACTGGTCAGCATCCACCGAACTGCAGGCCACTTGCGAACGAGGGAGGGGGGACCAGAAACCAATGAAGGTGTGAGTTACGCCTCCAGGAGGGAGGGACACGCCTAGCAGCATGATTGTAAGCGAGAGCGAAACTAAAATAAAATGGAAAACATAGAGAAATCAGAGTGATTGTTGTTGTCAGGGTTGTCATCTGTAGGGGGATAGAAGTTGGTCGTCGGCGGCTGGCAAGAAATGCCTTGCTATGCGTAGGTCAAGAAGTCGGACCCAAATCCGGTAGGATGTTAGGTACCCAAGGAAAGATAAATTAGAGAAGATATTTGTGGATGGTTCCCGGGCTGAGTTTTCTCCACGGAGGATACCAGCCCCAGGATCGCGGATGCAAGAAGACTCGCTCCGTTCTCCACTGCCTGATCAGTGTTGCACAGTAGAAGATTTTTTAGGGTAAGGCATCACTAAATATTTTAATCCCTTGCATCTGAGTAATCATTGTAATTTAGAAATGAAATATTATTGCTGACCGTACTAGTTGGATTGCTAGGATCATTTCTATTTCTATAAGTCTCAGGATAAACCGTAACGTTTTTATAGCGATGTCTTGATACAACTAAATCTGGTCCCACCATTAATTTGTACATAAATTAAGAAATTGGCTAAAATGAATTCTATATTTATTTCTTTAAACAACGTGTTTTTCTTCTTGCTGCTCTGCAAATGAGTACAAGATTCGGGTTTTTTGTTAAATTTAAAGTAAACAGTTTTCTTTCTCTAAAGATACCACGATTTCAAGCATGATACTGAAATGTCAGTTTTTAAAGTAAATTTTTTGCGGCATATGAGTTCTTGCGAGAATCCCGAACGAGCTTGTACGAAACCCAACGCTTTCAGGTCCCAACGATAAGACTGGGTCGCCTATACTAGAAAATCCAATGCCATTGCTGCCACTTATTCGATCGAAATTCATTAACAAAATTTATGCCCTCAAGTTCACAAACGGGGCTTGGAGCTGTAATAGTCTAGTGTAGGTGGGGTGGGATGGGGGTGGTTGTGGTTACAAGCTAGGGGCCTCCTGGCAGCTAAGGGCAGCTCTGAATGTGCCAATACTGCGAATACAGGGGAGGGGATATTCATTCCCAATAAGATTTCCCCAAATCTATGATTGAATTGAACTTATAGGAAAGTACCCGTGACTGAGCCCTAACGGCTTAGGAAATTTCAAGCATAATACCAGAGAAAAACATAGAATGGCTGTATTTGCAACCATCGCCTGCTCTCCCGAATTATTGTATTTTACGGTGATTAGAGATCAGCGGAAATATGCAGCACATAAGCTCTTTCGTTGGAGCGCACTTTCCTGGGTCAGACTGTGCCCATGGCCTCACACTCCCTTACTAAAACTATAGGCGATAGGGAAAGTCACCCAAATTGCAGCGCCCGTGGGTAGGTCCTTATGTAGTAAAGAAAAGAATAAACGATGTTCTTTACAAGGTTCAGTACAATAATAGACTAGTTAGAGTTATACACCTCGATAGGCTTAGACCGTATAGGGCAGGAAATACAGGATCATAAACATTTGAAGGATGAGTTTCTCAGGTGATTGGTTAGTTTCCCGTTGGTTGACTTAGTAATGTGAAAGGGTGAGAAGCGGAGAGCCTGAAAACATGGAATGAGTTTGTTGGTTGTAATAATTTTGTCTAGTGTACTCGGTGTTGTGTTCTATTGGTGGAAATATTTTAATATTGCAATATGTCGTGTGCCGTGGTAGTGGAACTGTATAATGTAAATTAATTATGTAGTGTCGTGTTTGTGTACTGCCCTGGGGCGTGGCAGTGTAAATAATTATACAGGTAGGTATGGAATGTGGGCGTTCCCTGAGATTCGTTAGAAAAGGAGATGTGCCTGGGGAACTCCAAAGACCAATTCAAGGCGATTGTTTTTAGTAAGAGTAGAAACGATGATAGGCACCATGGAAGAGGGGTACTGATGAGTTTTATCTAGGGTAGGCAGTTCCGGGTGGTGGAATCGCTGCGAATCACAGGTAGCTTATATGCACTCGGGACGAGTTGCATTTTAAGAAGGGGGCGAAGTGACGATCCCCCTCGCATAATTAATTGGAGAGAGGCGTGGTTAATTAACGGTAATTGAAACTTGATTGGGGGTTTTAATTAACAGAGAGTTATAATTTAAACACTTGCGAGGGGTGGTATATTGAGAAAAGATCTTGAATTCAAGTGACGAGTTGCAGTTGTTTGCCACGAGAACAAAGAGTCCATAAACGTAAATGGGACGGGTCAGAGTTTAAAAGCTATTTCCCATGACTCAAAAGTGTTTGGACGGCAAAAGCGTTTGAAGCTTTTGTCTGTGCCGCGCGCGAAACAATGGGAGCTCTTAGACTTGAAGAGCGGTTTATAGTAAAAATGTCGCGGTTTCAAGTGTTGGAATTCACCGCTTACCAATTTCTTGGAGAGGGGAGATTGTTGTTGAAGACAGATCCCGTTTGATATCCGAGAGAACTGGGCCTCGATTTTTCCTCGTGTTAGAAACTGCTTGCCGTCCGTCTGCGTGCTCTTACAATTTTGAACATAAGAAGGGAATCCAGCTGAAAAGCATAAGCTGATGAATAATAACCACCAGATTTACCTAAAAACTTTCTGATCCTCGCCGGACTACGGATACCTGTCCTAAGGAGCGATTTCAGGTGAAAAGCCGACAGAAACATAATAATTACGGAATATCGCCTCACTCATGCAGAGCGGAGAAGAGAAACGCCAACATCGGGGACCCGCAGAGGAGCCGAGCCCCCCTGCAGAGCCTCTTCGCAAAGAAAGCGGGGAAAGAACTTTTGTGCGTGTGTCTGAGTACGTGCGTTCAGTCACTAGGAATGATGTCGTTTTGACGAAGAGACCGTAAGCAACGCGGAGTCATCCAAAAAGGAAAAAGAGCTACCCGTAGTGCCGACATATTAGTGAATGTGAGTGAGTGTTGGGTTGTTTTCTGGGTGTCATACTGTGGATACTCAAGGACCTATGTAAGTACTTTTTACGAATACTTTTATTTGCGGCTCATTGTGATCGAACAGACTTTTCGTTAGGACACATTTTCTGAAACACCGATGAGGGCCAAAGCTGGCCGGAAATTATAGCTTTGTAATTAGATGAAGATTCCGGTGTAATTTATGCATGTATCCATTAAATCCCTGTTTTAATTGTTATACTGTGCCTCCATTGGTTTATTGGTGTACTGTGTCGGCTAATTGGCTAACGAGGTATTGCCGGATTCAGTGATTCGAATCGCCGTCCGGAAGTAATTGGGCACCCTGACAACTAAGACCCAAAGGACGCAACAATATGTTTAAAAAAAGTTTCGAAATTTTAGTTCAAAGCAGATAGGTCCGGGTCCAACATTTTTGACCCGTTTCCAACACTGGTGAGTACAAGTGGAATGGCCTTGAATTTATTAATAGGATTCTTAATTCACGCGCTTTTTATTTATTTTGTACCTTCTAAAATTAATCATTCATCCATCAAAAGAGAAAAAACTGAAGTCTGTAAAATGTTCTCATTTTGCAAGTTTGAAATGAAAAGTAAGTGATAACGTTTTCCATTGTGTTCGTTGTTACCGTTCGTACCAGAAAACTATGAGAAACAGTGACTGTAGGGGTTTGCAAGCATTCTCTATGTCGTCGTTCGTCAGCCAATAGCAATAACTTTGTGAAATGGTTGAATATCGCCTTCTGAGAACCATTTGGAGAAACAAGTGTTAACCTTGGGGGAAATTGCACATAACAGCGCTGAAGTAGTTGTAGGAATTCCACGAATGGGCAATGAGGTCCGGTCACACTGAGTCTAGAATGCATCACAAATCGAAAAGGACAATTTCAATGTAAAAAAAAATGTAGTAAAGTAATTATTGTTAAAAAAAACCCTCTAAACTTTAGGAAATTTATTTCATTTTTCAGATATTTGAACAGCACGGATATATAGATTTATCACAATATTGAATTTTTGAATTGTCGTTAACGTAATTCTTTAACGGATTTCTGAACATAAAACTTATATTTCCAGGTATCCGTTCGATATTTTAGTAATTTTAAAATTTATTACCCTATAGAAATGGAACATTTCAGTGTAAATTTCAGAAGAAATTCAAGTTGTGTTGCAGCGTTTTGTTTTCGGAAAAAAAACTGCACAAATTCTGATTTTCAAGTTAGCGAAACACTTGATATTTCTGTTAAAGTGCAAAGATTCACGGAGATTGTAATATACACTATATTGACAAAAGTCAACTGACACCCTTTCAAAAGCAAATGAACGGATCAGGTACATTGTTAAGATGTTTGGTACAGCTGCAAACGGTGTAAAAACTAGCCTGCAGCTGACCGCGATTATATCGCACTGTGAAGTTGAGTGAAAATGTCGCGGCGGGAGAGAACCAACTTTGAGAAAGGAAAGATTGTTGGGTGTTATATTAGTGTGCTGTCCATAAGAAAAACCGAGAGGCGTTTAAACATACCCAAGTCAACTGTTTTGGATGTACTGAATAAGTGGAAGACACATGGCATGCCTGAAGCAGCAAAACGTACCGGCAGATCAAAGAAATCAGTGACAGAGGACGTCGAAGCCTCAGGAGAGTCGTTACAGCTAATTGACGGAGTATTGCACAAGACCACAGTGTACAGGTGAGTAAAAATGCTGGAACCTCGGTATGAAAATGTACCATTCGCAGAAAACTTCATTCCTTGAGTTACCGTGGTCGTGCGGTTGCTCACAAGCGTTTCATCTCCACTTGGAATGCTACTTGTCGTTTAGCATGGTATAAAGAACATTTATCGTGGACCGTAGATCAATGGAAACGGGTCCTATGGACTGATGAAGCCATGTGCACGATCCATCAGTGTGATGGCTGTGTGTGTGGGTATGGCGGCAGCCGGGGGAACGCTATCTACCACAGTGTACTGTTCGTACGGTCAAGTTTGGAGCTGGCAGTGTATTCGTCCGGGAGTGTTTTTCGTGGTATGCTCCCGGCTCATTGGTTATCGTGGACAAACCTGTTAAGCAGCACGTCTACCTCGATATTCTGGGTAATTATGCCCTACCAACTCTGTGGTAATACAATGGAACCAAGCGTTGTTGGTACCAGCAGGATAATTCACCAAGCCATAAAGTAAGAACTGTTACGGCGCGGTTTGACCATGATTCCGTATCGTGTGTGGACTAGCCAGCACAGAGCCCTGATCTTAATCCCAGAGAGCACGTATGGAATGAATTAGAGCGCCTGCATAAGAAGTTTGGAACCAAGGCCTATTACTAAGCAACAGTTAGCAGTAGCATTATGCACTGAATAGAAACGCATACCTATCGCTGTGTTCCAAAACCTTGTCGAAAACATGTCTCGAAGGGTCAGTGCATTCATTAAAGCTAAACGTGGACCGACACCGTACTAATGTATGTCAATAAATGCTATGTTGTGTTTCTTTTCTAGTTACCGGCGACTTTTGTCAATATAGTGTAATTGGATAAATACAAAACAGATCACTTCTGTATGATCCATCATAAAAACAAAACATTTTGAAATAACGGTGTAGGGGCGAACGTACCCAGCTATTTATGTGGGCACGCCCTAAATTATGTTTCGCAGTCGTCCACGTTATAGGACCCCCTCACAGCCAATAGAAGCACCAGGTTCGTTCCCCAATATTAATATTGAGTGAAAGGGCGCTCCTCCCCACGTTACTATAAAAGAATATCTGTGAATCAGGAGGATAGATTGAGACTGCCGAAAATCTACAGATAAAAACTACCAATAACTACAAAGTAATTGCTGAAAGACTTGATTGAAAATGTAACAACATTTAATGAATAATATAGGAGGCTTTTTGCAGGTAAGCTTGTCCGTAGAAAAAGAAAACGCTCTCCGTAGTGATAAATCAAAGGTCTTGCTTCCAATGGAAACAGAAAAGTTTGTAATCGGCTAACCTAACAATTGGCACCTATCCTCTGCTGGTGCTCTAGAGCTAGAGAGTCTTTCTCGATAGAGAGTAGGACCCGTGTCTCTCTGTGTATACTGCATATCCTGTCTATCCAAAGATCGACGCAATCTGGGAGAGTCCCCGTCCTGGGAACCTGTATCCCAAGATGCCTAAGTTACTCTACGGCTAACGGAAGAAAACGCGAGAGTCTCCGTCCCGGAGACCTGTGTCGCCGATTTTCCTTAACCTAGGAAATAATAGTTCCGTCACCGTACATGGCATGACTGGACCGCCTAGTACCCTTACTCTGGGTACTCCCCCCGAAAAACCTTCGAGTCACGTCTCTTGGAGTTGCTACCCACTCCTCCCGTTCCGCGGACAACAGACAGACTACTTCTTGCGCTTGGCGCATCCACTCTCTTTCCTCCTTGTCTCGCGCACGTCACTTCCGTTTCTCTGCCCCGAGGGCCTACCATCTCTCCGTTGGTAAGCTACGTCATCCTGGCCAGCACGCTTGCTGCTTCCCTTCCCCTTCGGTGGCGTCGACGTGCCTAACCGTTCCTCGGGTGTTTGTTCTTTCCAATGGATAGCCTGACCGTCTGAGGTACCGCATCGTCGACGTTTCTTAGACTTGCTTAACCTACCGCAAAAAATACAAACATATATGAACACAATGCATTTTCCTGCCCACATACAATGCTGATGTGCAGACAGCCAGACTTTTCGGCGCCTGTCCTCCGTTAACAATACTTACCGGATGTCATTAACTTAATGGGTCGATTCTTATCGTACCCGATGAAGAGTGTCTCTTTTTTCCTGAGCGTGAGAACTTCTGGCTTTCTTTGTAGCCTCCAAATATTTTACAAAATGTTCTGGAACTTTCGAAAGTTCTTTGTCTTCGTGGAATACCTCCCAGGTTCCATTAAAAAATGCATATATGGAGGGTTTTCGTCGCACGCTCATACAGCATACATTAATGTTTGCATTGCATTATAAAACATAATGTATTTGTTACCAGTTCATTTAATGTGTGATTTTCTGAATAAGCAGGCATAAGGTTCTATTAATTATGTGTCGTGCACCGCTAATGTCCTCGCTCTCACAAACGGCTTGCTGTCCTCCAGATAAAATCTGTATAGTTAATTTTTCAGCATTTCCCTTCATAAGAGAAATCTTATTTTTCTTCACAGAGTTGCTACTAATGAGTATTCCAATACAAACAAAAATCACAGAAAAACTTCTTAAATATCCTTAGCGACAACCCAAGTATGTGAGCTCCACCAATATGAGATTTTAAGTTTCCAATAACATGCTGAAATGTCATTTTTGACGAAAAACACGAGTCCCTCACAAGAAAGTTATCTCTGTTTGTGATAAAACTTTCTGCATGTTGTCTCCCGGTCTCTAGGTGTTGCCTAAGGACGAAACTCATCGATAACTTTAAAATCGCAATAGATAAAAATTTTACTCTAAAATTCTTAAATATAAAGTTGTTCCTACAAAAATAAAACATAATACATCAAAAACAAATTGGGAGAACGTACCTTTCACTGCAGTGTCATTCGTTGATCGAGCACGTTGTTACTTGTACGTTATACTAACCAAGTCTCCGATATGACGTGATTCTTTCAAAGTACACACCACACTGAAATTCTATTCTCAACCCAGTATGTAACAAACATCACGAAAAGGAATATGAAATAGCCCACGAAAATACCAACTTAAAACCAAAAATCTCGAGTACGAAAATGGTGGAACTCATGTCATATACGACGTGAAACCACAGCTGAAACATTAGGACACTGCATTAAAACGAAGTGAAAAATGACACTGAATAACATACAACTTCCCGAAATGCCAAAACACGATGACCAAAGCATAAGGAATGATGTCCTTCCGATATTCTCTTCTTGTTACCAAACATCACGAAAAAGAATATGAAATAACCCACAAAAATACCAACTTAAAACACTAAAAATCTCCAGTACGAAAATGGTCGAACCCATGTCATATACGACGTGAAAACACAGCTGCAACATTAAAATACTGCATTAAAACAAAGTGAAAATTTTACTGACATAAAAAACCTCCCGAAATGCCAAAACACGGCGACCAAAGCCTAAGGGATGATGTCCTTCAAATACTCTCTTCCTATTCATTTTGGTACCATCTTCGGGGAGAATGTCTGCCATGTCGTATGGGATCACACTCGCTCTGCCACTTACGACTAAACCACAGTCTCATCTTCGTCAAGATCCATGTCATCATTATTTTGGGCTGTTGCCACTTCACGGTTTTGAAAAATCAAAGTTCCATTCTCCGATCGCTCCCTCTGACTCTCTGCACCTCTGTCCGCAGTCTTCCCCTTCTATCTATCGCACCCTCCTGTTCGTATTTCATCAATATTTTACAGGCAAGTGGTAGGTCGATACCAGAATGTATATTACTGTCGTTCTTTTTGGTTTTTTCTATTACTATTGCTTCTACGTAACGGATCATATTTTCTGTTGGTTGTTGACACACTATATGTATTTCATCAAATGGTTTAGCCGCAGTTTTTAAGCAACATTGTGTTAGTGCTGTAATTTCTTTTTTTTTTTTTTGTTCCAAACACTGATATGTTGGTTGAGTCGTTTTTGCTATTTATTTTTTGTACTTCCTATGTAAGTTTATTTTTTATCTGTTGCTGGGGTGTCTATAAGGACGCTGCATACTCCAGCTTTATCCAATAGTTTAGTTTTATCTGGGTTCTTTATTATCGTGCTTTTGTAATCAGTTATTGTTATTCCAATATTTTGTTTTTGCTCATTACATTTTTTTTTCACAACTTTTTTAATTGTTCTTATATCTGGTAACTTTCCATAGTAATTCTTCTTTATATTTTCTCTATGTATAGGATTTTTATACTGATATATTAATTTCTTTACTCTATCTGGACTATACCCAAAGTTCTTGATCCACTATCCATTTTACTTCTGCTTCTCTATATGCCTTAGTACTAGAATGTGTGAATGCTCTCTGCAGCAATGCTCTTATTGCAGACACTTTGTAAATCCATGGATGATTTGAGTTGGCTGGCATAAACATTGGGACATAAGATGGTTTTCTATGCACATAATATTTTTATTGTTGATTATTCTTTTCAATTGCAATATCTAAAAAATAAAGTTTATTTTCAGATTCGAGTTCCATTGCCTAATATTTCTTTAAGATCTTCAACTTCCTGGCTTTCCCCAAGATTATTGCATCATTAAGGAACCTTCCGTAAAACGAAAAAGAATCTTTGTATTTATCTATAACATTTCTTTCTAGTTTTACAACTAGAAGAAATGCACTAGATAAATACAGACTCTCAAATATTATTTGTTTTAGAAATAAATTGGTGTACGGTTCCTACTTATTAAGTACTTAGTATTTTGTGATCAGAAATGGTCCTTTGTCATGAAAAGGGTCTCCAAGTAGACATGGCAGAACTCCCGTGCATCATTTCATTGGTGATATCCGGTCACGTGGGAAAACAAATACAACAATCTGGCGTGATCCTCTAGAACAGGGGTCGGCAACTCGGAACTTAAGAAGGGCCAAAAAGTCGTAAAATGCACATACTTTACTTTCAGAAGAGCCATGAATGATGAATGGCGGCAATGTGAACTGTGGAATCCCCTGCCGCCCCCGACAAAATTTGCGAAAATGTATTCATAATATCCAAAGTTCTGTGTGAGAATTCGTGTTACCATTCACAAAAATATTAGGTTGTAATGCTGTCTAAAACACGATAAAACTTCATTAAAACCACAACACACTAGTTGCAAGATGAAGTGAAAGATTTACTACAATTAAGACCGGTATGTTACAGTTAAAATGATAAAATTACATGAGTCGAGATCTTTGGGGTCACCCCTTGGTGCCCATTGACAATGGTGCACATTGTCATTTATATTTATTCACATGCACATTACTGTTACAATGGCGACATCACGTGACTATTATAAAGCATATAAGTTGTCACCGCACCACATGTATTCACAGTTGGCTTGACAATGGGCACCAAGGGGTGACCTGAAAGATCTCTCCTCATCTAATCTTATTTTTTTTTTTTTGGAGGTTTAACGACCACCGTGAGCAACTCAATGGGCTATAAGCAGTCGCCCGTCCCTAATTTAGGGTCACTGGTTCCAGGGAAGGGAGAGAACCAGTGCCGTAAGACAAAAACAACATCCATGCCTCACGGGATTCGAACCCGGACCCCATTCGGACGAATGATCAGAGGCCATCGCTTAGACCACTGCGCCACCGGGGCGGCCATGTAATCTTATCATTTTAACTGTAGCATACTGGATTTAATTGTAGTAAATCTTTCACTTCACCTTGCAGCTAGTGTGTTGTGGTTTTAATGAAGTTTCATCGTGTTTTAGACAGCATTGCAACCTAATATATTTGTGCATTCACAAGATTTAATATATATCTTGATTATACATATTTAACATTTTTCCGCTTCGAATTAAAATATAAAGCGGAATCGAAGTTTTAAGAAATCTCCACTTTAAAGCAGGATTAAACAGACATGCGTAGTTGACGGAGTACCGATAGCAACTGTCTTTTAAAAGAAAAAAACGTAGAGCAAGCAAAGAAAAGAAAGAAGAAATATTGAGAGTTCGGTTTTTTACTGACGCTGGTTTTTCAGCTCGTTCGTCACAAACATATTCGAAGTAAAAAACAAGAAATTGTTACAATTTTAACAAACTTTAGTTTTAGCGACTACTGCTAATCTGTTCCCGCATCTGGCTTGCTAGATTTTCAATGTCCTGTTATTATTGCGTTATTTTCATCTTCAGACAAGCCTGAAGACTCTCATCTGTGAGTGAACTTCTCAATTTACTTTTTTATCGTATTCATGATGGAAAAAGTTTGCTCACAGCATTAAGTTGAACCAAATATAGTCAATACGCCGTGTGCGTATTTCTTCAAAAAGAATACGATCCAGAAAGACTGTTCCATGTTTCGAAAACAAGTTTCCCGATAGGAGTGATGTATTAAGTTTAGTGCACCTGTGATCTGAAATTAATCTACTGCGTTTTTAATCATGTGCTTCCCAAATCAGGGAAGTAAGGGTAAACCTTCCGAAAGTGGCCCAAAAGTAGTGTCTGAAGCGACGATAGATGGTGACACGTTATCGTTAAATCCTGAAGCGTAACGTGACGTTGTGAAATGGGAAAAGGAAGTGAATAATATGGACTTTAGGTGGCCCTTAAAAGGGCCTTTAGGAATGTATACATTCTTGCATATGTGTAAAATATTTATTACGAAGGAAGAGTGAGTTTTCCTCATGAATCTGAAACTTTCTACCTAGCAGAATAAAAGCCAGAAAAGCTTTATCTGCCAGGGAAGAACTGTCTGATCCCACGAATCAGGACTTCAAAGCAATGTTCTGAGGAAATTCGGCAATTCCGTCGGAATAAATATTCCCTAATATGGTCTGCCAAGTACATTTTGGGGTTGCCCTGTGCTGACTTATGCTTAAGGGGACGCCAATTGGTCTCTACTCCTAGTGTATGCGCCCCTGTGATGGGATCCATGAAGTTGAGGGAGTGGTTGACTGTGAAATGTGCGTAGCCAGAGCGCCATCTATCGGAGCGGGCCACTTTCGGAAGGTTAGCCGAATTAAGTAGCGCAGAAGTGTAACGGGTGCAGAGCTGTCTGCACCTGAGTGAGAGAGAGAACGAGCTTGAACGATGAGTCGCGGCCGTGAACGATGTCGGGACTACGCCGACAGAGGGCGCAGCGGAGTAGGCCAACGGCAGATGTGAGAAAATTGTGGAAATGTGAAAACGCGTGGGAACTGATGGCTGAGCTGATATAGGAAATAATGTGAAGACGCGTGAGAACTGATGGCAGAGGCAGCAGAGTGAAAACTAATGTTAAGACTTATGACGCGAAAGGCAAAACAACGAAGTTTGTGTATATGTGTGTGTATTTTTATCAGATTCACATAAAATGATCTGCAATAAATTATGTTCATCAAGTTCCAGGATGTGTGACCCTAATTGGAATATGAGAATGTTGTTGTATATACGACCGTGTGCATCATGCCCAATGAAGATGTTGAAATTCCGGAGAGCCCATGCACGGACTCACGGAAGAGGTAAGAAGTCAAATATTAATGCCTCTAATTACCCAAATTGAATTGAAACGCAAAAAGTAAAAACAAAGGATGAGTCGCGGCCAATCACTAACAAATACACAAACATTAGAAAATAAGATTTTCGGTCATCCTCAAGGGTTTAATATTTTTAGGTTCCTGTCTCTCACGTTGCAGAGTAAATGGGATTTTTTGTTGAGACAGAATTACGTCGAAGTAAAAGCTGAAACTTTTCAACTTTTTCCATTCCATCAAGTATCAAAAGAGCCGTATTTAGATTCCCCAAGAGCTATATCTGGCTCACGAGCTACATGTTGCCGACCCCGACTCCAGAATAAGAATAATTCATGTCTTGTTCGATGAAGTCCCAAGTTGAAGGGCTCAGGGTTGTGTATTTTAATTTTACACTCTACGAGCTATCGTCTTCCTAAGCACACCGGACAAAAAATTACGAAATGCTCATTTTATTGGTTAATATGGGGATACATCACCACGAGCTCGAAGTAAAGCCTTGATTTTCTTTGGCATGTTGTCAATATGGGGCGGATGACATTAATGTCCAGTTTGCCCTACGCCGTGAACAACTGGTCCCGCAGAGCAGTCAAATTTGGAGGGTATTGTCTCTTCTCAACGGCCTGTTCGAGTATGTCCCAAATTTTCTCTATAACATTGAGATCAGGCGAATTGGCAGGCCAGGTGAGATCTGAGACGTCGACCTCATGTTCTGAAAACCAATCCTGCACAATGGCAGCTCGGTGGACAGTGCAGTTTCGTCTTGATAACGTGGATCTGGAATGGCGGCATCTTGGAGGAACTGCACATATGGCAACACCTCTTTATCTAACAGTTTCAAGTAGTCCATCGCTTTCATGCCATTAGACATCTGAACTAAGGGACCCACCCCAGCACTGAATATACATATCAAAACATCACTCCCCCGCCCTTCTGTACAGCCTTTTGCACACATTCTGCATTGAAGGTTTCTCCGGCCTTCCGCATGACCCTGGATCGACCATCATTGGAATACAGACAGAATCTGGATTCGTCCGACCAGATGATGCGTCGCCACTGTTCTGTGGTCCAGTGTCGGTGTTCCCTCGCGCATTCCAGTCGCTTTTTCTTGTGTATGGCAGACAGCTTGGGGCGTACCCTGGCTACACGGCTGAATATTCCTACACCATACAGTTCTCGTCGTAGCGTTCGTTCGGAAACAGGCTGACTGGGTCCTGCATTGTACTCTTGCAGCAATTCCTGCCGGGTTTTGAACCGTTTTGCTGTTGATAATCGCCCCAGATGTCGACGATCACGGTTGCTCATGATGATCTTTTTGCCGCAGCTGCTCCAACGGGAATTGTCTCTAGCCGACTCCTTCCACGCTAAATGAACACTACTGACAGTGGACTTGGACACGCCAACAAACTCCGCCACCTCCCTCAGCGAATGACCATGTTCACGACCAAAGACGATAGCTGCCTTTTGCCACTCTGTTACGTCGCCTTTTCTACCCATGGTACTTACTACCTGTAAGCAACAATAAAGCTGATTAGTCATGCACGTCTTACAAGGCTGAAGAAATAACAAGAATGTTGTCATCCGGAGGAACAGTTGGAAACTGTTCCTCCGGATGACAAGCATTCCGTAATTTCTTTTTTGTCCGGGGTGCTTATGTAGCTCGTGGACCGAAAAAATTAGAATACACAGAATGCTCCAAATTTCGATGTTGCTTGGGCTAAAATTTTAGCAATGAACACCTGCTAACCTCTTTCCAACTTGCGGAACACAATTAAAATTTTAATGCCGTTTGATTTAATTTCTGTACAGAAAATAAGGTATTTAATTTTTGGTATAATTGAATACAGAGCTAGAAACTCTACGAATAAAAACGTGTTAAACTCAGTCTAACTCGAAATGTAAAACAGAGATTTAAAAAAAAGACTATGAGTGGTTATCCTTCTGCACTTCCCATGTGACCAGCTTCTTCCAGTGAGGTAACGCATTGAAGAGTTTCTTCTCTGCCTACTATCAGACCCTTGTAAAAAATAAAAAGTCTTCGGTAGGCTTAAAAGCAAATACGCTTACAGTTGTATTACATTAAAAGTAATGAAATATTTCAGAAGCAGGCGAGAGAGCCTTCATTCGATGATGTTTGAAAGGCAAATGTGACATATTAGATTTGTAGGAGTATTTTACAGAGGTGTGGAATGGTTGGTTTATTCCGTCCAATTACCAAGCATGAAGAACCTCACCCTAACAAATTTCAACATCACGTCTGAAAAGCAGAGAACAGCAAAGTAAAGGAAGAAGTGGGGGTGGGTGTGTAGAAGAAGTTAAAAATCTTTAAATTAATTATTACCATAGATAACTTTTGATTAGAAGATCCTTCATGAAACATGATCGGAAACTAGGGTCTGAGAAGAGGCACATTTGTCCTCATGTGCGTTACGTCATTAGATGTAGCCGGTCACGTGGGTATTGAGTCCCCACCAATGGGCGTTGTCTTTTGGAATGCAATCCGTATTGTTTGAATGACGGCATGTCGAAACAGCAGGAAAATAAGGTCCATTACTATAATGTTAAAATCTTCTTCCTAAACAATAATAATAAAAAAAATGTTTGTTTTGACTTCAAAAACAATTTAATGTTTTGTGTTTTTCCGCTGCCGAAATGTTACAGACCTCTTTATCTTAGACAATGCATGGTTAGGTATTTTAATTTTTGTTTTACATTTCCAGTAAGAATTAGTTTAACTTGTGTTCATTCTTTGAGCTTTTAATTCTAGTTTCATGGTCTAAGGAATTCATTTTGATTTGTTGGAATCCCCTGCTTTATACGCGGTAAGTATTCGTGATATTCTGTAAGTATTTCTGGCTCCTGCAAACTTATTTACGTGCCCGAATATTTCAAAACGCTTATATAGTGCAGTGGAGGTTCACAAATTTTTCGCTAAACGTTTGACAAATGCTCTACAAAACTGTTTTCCTTAGGAATATTAACAAATCTTTATTAGAGTCCTAAATTATTTCGTCGGAAAAAAATTTTGCACCTGGAAAAAGCACGTCGTACAGATTTTAGATTATGGAAAAGAATGGCAAATAGTGCAGAAATTTCGTATTTTAAATGTCTTTTAAAGATTTGATCGTAATATTTACCTGTAAGTGCGAGGCTGTGAAGAGCTTCTGCGGTAGGTCTAACACATTGCTACAGCGACGATGTCAAGCTTTGGTCCGTTAAAAAAAGGTTCGTCGCTGTACGGATATGATGGGCGGAACAGTACAAGAGAAAGCGGTTATGCTGTTGGCAGGAGAGCGATAAATCTTGTAGTGATACGCTACAGAAAATAGGTCCAGATTATCCACCCTTTATTTTGTTCCATCCTGTACGTTGATGCTCGGAAAAAACCTGTTAGATTTGCAAAAGACAGTTTTAAGTGAGATAGAAACTGACCTGTGAACAAAGTATTAATAGGATACATAAATAAATAAATACATCGCTCTTAACCACGTTCGAGAAACACACAGCAACCGAAAAACAATTTTTGAAAAACAGCGGCTGAAAAACAATTTTTCGGTTGCTGTGTGTTTCTAGAACGGGGTTAAAAGCGATATATTTATTTATTTACTGTCGCCACGTATTTGGAGTATTTTCAACTTGGATCTCGCACTTTGGATTTAACTGCTATAATATATATATATATAGCCTGTGCCGTTAATGCCCACCAGTTGGAGACGTCTCAGTAGCTGAGCCCATCTTACGGATTTATGATGTCAGAAGCTGACTTAAAAAATACACATAGCACCGTGGATTGTTGGCCGCCGTGGCGTATATGTAACGCACTCGGAGTCGGCTAGATATCGAAAGTTCTGTTGGTTCATTTCCACAGCCGCTGTGGCTGAAAAACAATTTTTCGGTTGCTGTGTGTTTCTAGAACGTGGTTAAGAGCGATGTATTTATTTATTTACTGTCGCCACGTATTTGGAGTATTTTCAACTAGGAGAAACAAAATTACAGTGCCACAGCAAATGAGCTACGGATGGAAGCAGTTCAAACCAGTGCTGAAAGTTTTACTTCCTCAGTTTTCTGTATAAAACAGAAAGGCATATTCGTACTTTCTATTTGAAATCGGGGAATTATGTGCGAAAGAACGAAACATTTCTTAAGATCTGCTTTAAGAACAAAAATGCTCGAACTATATTCTGTAACGGATGAGTACATGATGCTTCACTCTCCTGGCGAGGACGTATACGGGTGCACTTAAAGTCACCCGTACATGAATTAAACGCCGCAGAGAATATTCCTTTCAACGGAGCAAAGCTTGACATCGTCGCGGTAGCGATGTGTTAGGCCCACCGCAGCGTCTCTTCAGAGCATCGCACTTACAGGTAAGTATTACGATAAAAATCTTTAAAAGATTTTTAAAATATGAAATTTCTGCTCCATTCGGCATTAATTTCCATACTTTAAAATCTGTACGTCGCACTTTTTTCCCGGTACTATTATTTTTCCGACGAAATAATTTAGGACGATAATCTAAACATTTACCAAAAAATTATGTATTGACAAGAAAAACTGTTCAGTGTTCTAAACAAATTATTTTCGCAGCATAGCGTTTTCCACTGATGTTATTCACTGAAGTTAAATTCAGAATTCTTGGAAATGTTAGCGTCTTTCTAAGTAAATTTCAAGCGTAATTTCCATTCCAATTTCTGGTATCATTCAATTCAGAATTAAATGCTCTAAGTATGAACATGTGTTTAACTCATTCTAACTCAAGATGTAACACGGAAATTAAAAAAGTAACATGTGTAAGATGAAGTGGAAAACAACATTTCATTAGCATAAAGAAAAAGATTTTTTCTTGTGAAATTAAATACAAACTTAGGAATATGCAAAGAAGACAATCGCATGATGATGCATCCATTTCATCACAATAGAAGAAAAGATGAGCGTATGTTATAATTAATCATAACATAGGCTCATCTTTTTGTCTTCGTATAAGACCCCCAAATCATGGGGGCTGGAAGAGGGAAGCACCCTAATGTGCTCTCGTACGACGTCCCCTTCCCCATACACGAACTTTGTTGAAACACATCTTCACACTGTTCACCATGCCCAAAATAAACACCTGGACATGGTTCACTGATGTTTACACACAATCCCACCACGGTCCAACAAGCAACACCAGACAAACCCCGAGTCATACAGATCCTCCGAAGAACTCGAAAGGACCCGCACACAAATATGCGACGAGGTCATCTAGAACGGCAGGTGGACGAAAGTTCCCTTCAGAGGTGACCAGGTGACAGCGACCCGGACGGGAGAGTGTCAGAGTGGACACCGGGCCGACAGGTGCACCAAGGCACTCACTCACATGACCCATGGCAGGTGCCTCCCCGACCCACATCCAGACGGAACCGGCACACCACAAGCAGCAAATACACAACACCCTCCCGTCAGACACCATCCATTCACACCACACCAAAAGAGAAAGAGCAGAGACAGAACTAAAACACTCACTCCCCCCGACTCACACAGCCTCCTGCCATCTCGGTCAGCGGCCAGCACCGCCAACCTTGACCGGAGAGAAGGCAGATTGAACTACCGATGAAAGGGTCGGACGCTAACATCCACACCCTCCATCAAAACAACAACCACAAGTCACAAATACATAACACTAGAAAAATCCCAACACTCCCACAGAGATCACTCGGGTTTCAAGGGCTGAAACTAAGGGGGTAAGTTACCCCAATGAAAGGTGCAGTTGTTCTTGGTCCCGGTAACAATCCGGGGCCAAGTCCCCCACCGATATCTAAAGGCTCGGTCGGTCAAACTGCGGGCGTCCACTCTCGCCCTGTCTCGGAGCTCACACTTGATTTGAAGGATGACCGTTGTCGGAGAGAAGCCCGAGTCAGCTGTCCGGGAAGGCAGAACCTGTTCCTCTCCCTCCTCATCTTATAACAGACCTCCCTGCCCGACGCCGGGGCAGGATGTTGATAAAACACATTAGCCGGGTGAAACTGGAGGGCGTCAAGGTGTCGGAGGCCAACTGCTGGCAGCGGCCCGGGACAACTAGCGTCTCAATCCTACAGGGGCTGAATCGTCATTCCCTCTAAAGCGCATGCCCGAGACTTAGAAATATTCTCCCCATCTGTTGGTCTGGCAGTCTTTGCCCAGGAGTGGACAGTCGAAAACACTCCAGATTAATCCAACAGTGGCTGAATCCTCATTCCCTGTAATGCACATGCCCGAGACTTAAGAAATTACTTCTAGAGTATTTTTCATTTTCTTGTAGGACTTCCGTCCACAGGGAGTAGAGTTTAGGTCCCAGCCACCTACAGCGAGATCGCCTTTTGGGCAGGACACAGAAACGGAAGGAATGAGAGCAAGTCTAGCGACTTTTGACAGAACAGTTTGTAGTGAGACTAGCGTACAGAAGATGGCGCCACCGTACATGTACGATGTTGCACACAGAAGGGTGAGAGAATTTGGAGGGGGGGGGGGGCATATGAAAGGATACCCATTTAACCAGTGGGTCCAGCCTGGGGGCCACCACTTCACGTGCTCGTCCGAAGCACGGCGGATATTCAGCGATTGTTAGTACATCACACCATCTCTGAAAGATCAGCCCAGGCTCGAACCTCAGGACCTTGCAATGATAGTCTGACTCGCTAACCACTAAGCCATCCGCGGCTCTAACCTCAATTTACTTGAGCCTCAATTTCTCATTTCATGTGTGCTTTTTCTTTAAGCTACTGTGGACGATGGATGGTAATATTGTTGATGCACCTTGTATGGAGAATAAAAATTGTTTTTCTTGCCCGTTTTGTAAGAAAATATTCACGAAGTCGTTTAATTAGTATCGACATATGAGGAATATTCCTCCTGACCAAAGCACTGATTCATCGTCTTCAGAAAAAAAAAAAAAGGTGACTACAGATGTTCAGCGTGCGAGAAATCGTTTTCTCACAAACATAATTTTTATAGGCATATGAAAAATTCCCATCATCAAGTAGTACAAATAAAAACTTAATACGATGTATTTTGAAGATCAAGAAAGTACGAGATGAGTTTCATAATAAAATGACTGGATGTGAGAGGACTTCACAGCATTTTCACCACGTCAAATTAGCTTCAAATTGTCACAAAAAATGAAGAAGTTGCCAAATAGGAGCACATTTCACCACTCACGTTGAAAATGGGATGTGAGAATCGTGGAGGAACAGATATTTGTTTACGCAGTACCATATTGTGACGTCACACTTCGTATTAACACTGCATTTGAGCATAATGTTAAAAGTGCACCTTAATCTGGGGCGTATATCGACTGTCCACTCCTGGGCAAAGAGTGCGAGACCAACAGATGGGGAGGAAATTTCTAAGTCTCGGGCATGCGCATTACAGGGAATGAGGATTCAGCCACTGTAGAATTGAGACGACAGTCCCAGGACACTGCTTACATGCGGACCGCTGGTGATGATGTAACACAACAGATGTTATGTTGAGTGGCTACATATTGTTTTCCTAAAAGTTCCTGTAATCTCTGACCTAAAGGGAGATTATCAGGCTCCAGAGCTGAAATTTTTTTGGTCATTAAAATGGGAACGACTTATTGCTTATTTATATATTATATATATTTTTAAAAATAATGTACTGAAAGAATATTTTGCTTTTCATAAACACTACCCAACACAATACAAAAAAAAAAAAAAAAAAAAAAAAGAGTTTTAAGATCTTCAACATGACTCTTACTTCATAATTAAAACAATGATACACGGCATAAAATTTGGTGAGAAACTGGTTCCCGTATGGCAGAGAGCTGTCCACGACTATACCATGTGCTTTCAAAGCAGCTTTTTTTGAACTTTTCTACCTTTTCTGTCACCACTCTCATTCACTGATTTTATAAATGGATATTAAAAGTGTTTCATGAGCAGGAGCACTTTTTATGTTATAACTATATGAACGACATAACGTTTCATTTTCCTCAAATGGTTATGCCATCTGAAGAGTGGTAGTTAGCCTTTGTAGAGAGTTTACTCTCAGGTTACAGTAAATTCAATGATATGTAGAAGTGTACTGAAAAGAAAGAAAAGATAATATTGTCTCTCTAAAAGACATCCAATCTAAATTTTTCGTTTTTCTTTGCGGGAAGTGGACCTTTCTGTATTAACCATGATTACTGAGACTTCTGAGATCCTCACCGGTTGTGCATTTCATGAGGAACCTTGATCTTAGATGACAAGGAGCTACGCGCTCACTGATGAATTTCAATGGATGAAATAATTGAAGCTATTTTATGAGCCCTGGAGTACCCACGTATCCGGCCAAGATGGCTCTTGATTTGTTCCAGTCTAAACGGCAAGTTAATGATAATTTCGATGTTGATTCCCTCCAATGGAATAATTGCATAGTAATGAAACGTTTCCGAATAATAATTACAGAGTAAAGCATGAAATGCATACTTGTTATGGTGCATAGAATAAACCAATATTATTTCAGTTGCTTTCAGTAAGCTCGAAAAAAAAAATTATGTGTACATATATGAAATGTTTGAGAATTAAAATGCGTTTTGTTTGAACTTAACTCCTACTCACTAAGAGCGTGCGATATCATCCGGGCGACGAAATACTTGCTACGTCACTGTTAGTTGCCGCAATTTCTAAGCAGTTTAAAATGATGAATTATTCATAAAAGAACGCTTTTTTGGGGGGAGAGGGGAAAGATTTATGTAATCTCAACGTGGTACAATGATATCGAGAAAGGGGGAGTTATTATAAATAACTCCCCCTTTCTCGATAGGGGGAGTTATTTATAATAACTCCTTTCTCGATATCAATGTATAAATAACCGGAAGTTTACTTACCTACCCGAGACATGGTGGATATTTATTGTTTCGAACGTTCATACCTGCCTCAGTTGGATCCTGAGACTTTGGGAGGGACACACAACGCTCAGGAAAATTTATATCCAGGTCTCGAGAACTATTTGGGTTTCGGGTCCACAACCCTTTGTATGTCTAGCCCAGGGACGGCGCCGTGGGAGGACACCCCCCCCCCCCCAGATTTTTTTTTTTTTTTTTGATAAATACACTTTACTATCCGAGCTGCATGTTCTTCTGTGGTAATGGGAGAAGGGCAGCACTATGCAATTATGTTCCTCCAACCACGGTCCATGACTCAGACGGGAAACCTTACTTGCATGTTGGGCTTCCGCTTTGGCTCACAGATGTTGAAGACCGGCCAGAAGTTTAAAGAACATCGTTAATCCGATGCCGCGGCTCATGCCAGTGGGTTGAAAAGTTGAATAAGCATCACTCAGCCAATCCCATCACCGCCCTGGTGTCCTCGCAGTCTATGACAAGTAGTGGGCGATACCACGATCGTCGAAAACAGCACACAGTGATCGGCGTCGGTCACCACCAGACAGTGAGCGAAATTTCTCTTGGCTAGTTAGTAGTTACACACGTTTTCTTTCTCGTTCTGGTGGAAAATCTAAATTTTCCTGCTTGATTTTTTTATTTTTTTTTATTTTGCACGTACTGTGTGTGATACATGAAAGTGAGGTATTTCTTCCCAAACCAAGGTTTGAAATAACATGTCCGCAAACGATCAATCCATGATTTTTTCGAACAAGGGTTAATCAGAAGAAGAAAAGTAAATTATGTGATAATGCCTACAAAGCGGATAATGATTATCAGACGGCTTCAACTTCATCAACAGCGTGTGGTGAATCATTAGGAATCAACGAGGATTCTTTAAGTGCTGGTAGTGATTCAATGGAAATTTTTTTATGAACGCAATGCTTGTGAAAATAAAACTCTGGAAGGACCATATGGTCGCAAGACAAAAAAATGTTGAACTCGAAGAGCTTGATATAGCAACTTCACTTTAGTATCAACCCAAACAGCCCATATTAAAATAGATCCCACAAAAAAATTCGGTAAAGAACAAAGAAACTTCCAGACATATTAGTATAACATGTTTCTATGGCTTGCATAATAAAGAGAGATTCCGCTTTTTGTTTTCCGTGTAGAATGTTTTCATCGGACGACGAAAAACATGAGGTCACCTTCGCTCAGCGAGGTTACAACAATTGGAAAAAAGCACTTGAAAGGATTCTGGTTTTAAAAAACACCAAACCAGCTTGACCCACAAAACTTACTTGGTGTCGTGTACCTCTTTTAAGAAAATGAAATCAAGAAGGGCAGATTCATCAGTTGGCACACTTCAAAGTGCTACATGTTCAGCGGAAGTCAAGGAAAAGCTTTGTTTAGGGTAAGCGACGGCGGTTTTTTAAAATTCTTGACTTTAATAATATATTTATATATATACAAAGCATGTAAGGTCAGGTGATACGTAACATCACAGCCTCTCCTTGACAAATGTCAACATCGCCTTCCTCGTGGTACACCCTGTTCCCACTAAAAGGGGCTCTGACGACCGCCAATAGCGGTATAACTATACCATCGGGATTAGAGGAAATGCTATCCCACACTCACCAACCCGCTTGGCCAGCGTGGTGAGTTATGGCCAAACCCCTCCAAAATGACTCCACAACTTAAATCTTGGCCCTCAGTCTCCGGCAGCTGGAATGTACCTGGCCAAGGCAGCGGCCAGTGCGACATGAAGGCAGAGGGTGCTAAGAATCCCCGGAGGACCGGACTAGGCTGCCATCTGATGCTGACCTTGGCTACGTACAACGGACGCTCCCTATCTTCTGATTCAAGGCTTCTTGAATTGGAAGAGGAACTACAAAGGATCAAGTGGGACATCGTCGGGCTAAGTGAGGTAAGGAGAAAAGGAGAAGATCTCATTGAACTGAAAAGTGGACATCTCTTCTACTATCGTGGGACAGATACTGGCAGAACTAGTGGTGTTGGATTTATAATAAACAAGAAACTGAAGGATAAAGTTGTAGAAGTTGAAAGTTCCTCTGACAGAGCTGCACGACTCGTTATCCAACTCTCGAGAAGATACCAGGCTCAGATTATTCAAACTTATGCACCCACCACAAGTCATGCTGAAGAAGAAATTGAAGAATTTTATGAGGAAATTCGTGATCTAAATAATAAAGGTAAGCAGCACTTGAAGATAATTATGGGAGATTTCAATGCAAAAATAGGGCAACGGCAACAGAATGAAACTTCAGTAGGTAAATTCGGTCACGGCAACAGAAACCAGCGTGGAAATACTCTCGTAGAGTTTGCAGAGGCAGAAGGGTTTTTCATCTTGAACTCCTTTTCAAGAAAAAGCCACACAGGAGATGGACATGGAGACATCCAAATGGGACGACAAGTGAAATTGATTTTATTATGTGTAACAAAAAATTCGTCATAGAAGACTGCAGTGTGCTAAACAAGTTCAACACAGTCAGTGACCATAGATTGGTGAGATGTAAGATGCACCTCAACACTAAACTCGAACGTAGCAAGCTCATAAGACAAGCAAAATGTATTGACATAACCAACTTTAAAAAACACAATAATACCTTCAAATTGGAACTGAAGAACAGAATCTCTGCTTTAGAAGGCCTAACATCGGAAGAAGTGGATATTTCTGAAGTTAACAGAAAAGTAACCAAAGCTCTTATGGAAACAGCAACAAAATTAGCGGGGTCTAAGAACAAATTGCATGTGAACAAATTATCAGGAAAAACCAAAATGTTGATGCAAAAAAGAAGAGTGATGAGGACAACTAAAGAAGATGTGACTTCCAAAGTGGAATATATAGAGCTATGCAAGACAGTACGAAAAAGTATCACTGAAGACGTAAGGAAATTCAACTGTGAACTAGTAAGGAAAGCAATTGAAAACAACCAAAGCCTAAAGATAGCAAAGGGACATCTCAGTAAGGGGAAAAAACAGATTATGGCACTGAGAAAAGAAGATGGTTCTGTAACAAGAAATAGAAGCGAAATTTTGACAAGTGTGAAAGATTTCTACTCCAAATTATATGAAAGGGATGATACATGTACTCCAGACATCATGAAAGGTACCAGTACCAGAGTTCTTCCAGTCCTTCCAGCAGAAGTTGCACATGCAATCAAGAACATGAAGCGGGGAAAAGCTCCAGGAGAAGATGAAATTACTGTAGACATCATACAAGAAGCAAGTGGAGAAATCGAAACAGTACTCGCCCAAATTTTCACTCGATGCCTTAATGAAGGGAAAATTCCTGAGGATTGGAACAACGCTGCAATGATCTTGCCACATAAAAAAGGTGACATTGAGGATCTCAGGAACTACAGACCTATCAGCCTCCTATCAGTGGTTTATAAAATCTTCACTAAAGTTCTTTCACACCGCTTGAAGGTGACACTGGACATGGCTCAACCGAGAGAACAAGCTGGATTCAGGAGTGGCTGCAGCACAATAGATCATATCCACGTACTGAGAGAACTAATTGAAAGAGCGAGGGAATATGAACTTCCATTGTGCATGGCTTTTATCGATTATGAAAAAGCCTTTGATTCAGTGAAACCATCAGCAGTTGCAATGGCTCTGAAATCCTGCGGTATTGAAGATGCATACATTAATATTATTAATAACATCTATGAAAATGCAAGTGCAAAGATTCGGCTGTTTGAAAATGCAACACACATAAAAATTTGAAAAGGAGTGAGACTAGGTGACACCTTATCTCCGAAGCTCTTTAATACCACATTGGAAACTGTCTTTTAATCACTGAACTGGGAAAACAAAGGGATAAAGATTAATGGAGATTATCTAACCCACCTTCGTTTTGCTGATGACATAGTCATTTTTGCAACTACCCCATCAGAGCTACAGAGTATGATCCAGGAACTTGCTGACAATAGTAAAGAAGTGGGATTAAAAATGAACTTTCAGAAGACAAAAGTGATGTTCAATGCTTTTACAAGAAATGAAGATTTATCGATTGATGGAGAAAAGCTGGAGATAACAGACACACGTACGTTTATCTTGGACAGCAGATATCAAGTGAGGGTCACATTGGTGAAGAAATTAATCGGCGTACAAAACTTGCCTGGAGAGCTTTTGGAAGAAACAGCATAATTTTCAAGAGCAATATGCCATTATGTCTTAAAAGAAAAGTGTTTGATCAATGCATCCTTCCAGTGCTTACGTATGGTGCAGAGACGTGGACCTTAACTAAAAGAGACATACAAAGGCTGCAGACAACTCAAAACAGCATGGAGAGGTGCATGCTTGGTGTAAACAGGAGAGATAAGAAGAGGAACACGTGGATCCGAAAAATGACAAGAGTGGAAGACATCATGATCAGAGTTAAATCCCTGAAATGGCAATGGGCTGGACATACTGCCAGAAGAACAGACCATCGATGGACAGCCGAAATTTTAGATTGGATTCCAAGGGACAGGAAAAGACCCAGAAGAAGACCACATGGAAGATGGGTGGATGAAATTCGAAAGTATGCGGGGTGACATGGAGGAGACTGGCACAAGACAGACCGTTGTGGAGGAAACTTGGGGAGACCTTCGTCCAGCCGTGGATTGATAATGGTTGACAATGATGATGATGATGATACAAAGCATTATTCGCCCCCTCAGATTTTGGAACGCCACCCCTAGAGGCCCCCCCAGTTGAAAATTTTCTGGCGCCGTGCCTGGTCTAGCCTGCCAATTATCAGCTCATTATATAGTTAAGTACATTTCGTGGGAAATTTTGTTTTAATTCGAATATCAAGGTAGCGATTTTGTTAAAAAAGTAGAATTTGTTTTACAGAAATGAAATTAAACATTTTCTTTGCCCCGTTATCAGAATTGCTTGATGAGCTGATATCGGAAAGCTAGACTTCGACGACTCATTGGACTCAAGTACCCTGCATTCCGAAGGAAGACAGGGCCCTGCCGTGGTCCCCACTTCGAAATCTGAGGAACAGACTCCATGTTACCAAGGTGCTTGAGTTTGCCATCATACACGCCTAGAAGTTCTTCGGGAAAGCGGAAGGCTATTCCAATGAACTTCTTAGGGGTGCGGTTGACTATGACCCAAGAGTGGTCCTTAGGCGATCGGGAATTAAGGCGGCGGTTATTTTCCACACCACTCCGTCCCCGAAAAAAACAAAGGGATGGCAACACTGTTGAGTATTGGTTTTTGTGCTTGAATAGTTGGAGAAAATTATAGGATAAAATGTCACGTCAGTGGGAAGTTGGCAGAGGGTGTTAGACAGACCATCAGAGATGTAGTTGACTAAGTTTAACCCATTGCTTTGGTTAAACATTTTCTTTCACGTCGGTGGACATTGCAAATAATAGACAATGCTCCCACTCCGGATGAGGTTTGCTGTTGTTGCACACACCCGATGGTGTAATGGATTAGGCTATTGGTGCCCCAGATACCACGTCTTTCCCGTCATATTTGGTGCTGGGCGTCATGTACTTTAGATGTGGTGCAGCTGCTGTTAAATAAGATTTGTTTCTCTACCTTTCCCTCACCTGTCTCGCCCGAGGGCGTCGGCGGTTGTGTGGTGTTGTGGCTCTCTGTGACGGGTGCTATGGTGCTTGGTTCCTTCCTGTCCATCCCTTCCTGCCTAGCACTGATGTCACGGTTCACTCAAAAGATTTGACCACCTCTCCTTTCACTCATTTTTTTCTGTTTATCTTTCCTATAGAGTTCACTAACGCAAATCTCCTAGCTTCCTATTTCTAAGGGCAGTTTTAAATCTGGGTTCAGACACTCCCTTCGTAAAACTTTTTCAAACGTAGAGTAGCGTAGCTTTCCTTCAGCTTTCTGTTTTTCTTTCCTTTCCAGTACACTTACTTACATTTGTAATCTCTTATTTTACTAAGGTCAGGTTTAGATCTGGGTTAAGCATTCCTTTCGTAAAGATGTAGTTTTGCGTCCTAAATTATTTCGCCGCAAATATTGAAGGAATTCGAAAAAGTGAGATGTACAGATTTTAAAGTATGTAATTTCATGGCAAATGGTGAAAAAAGTGAATCTGTAAAATGCATTTTAAAGATTTTTGCAATAAAATTTACCTCTAAGTACGACGACGTGAACACCACTGCGCAAGTTCTAATACAACGCCGCAGCCACCTCGTCAAGCTTGGCTCCGCTGAAACGAAGGTCTCGTTTTGGTGGCCATTTTTCTGGCGGAAGCTCCATTTTGTTACTTTTCGCTCGTTGATTAAGAAAGCCATTACACATTCTTCATCGACCATTCGTTGAGATACAGAATTTGACTATAATCGGGGACTTGCACTTCGTTTCATTACCGTGACTTTCTTATTACCAGGCTAATTAAGAGTTCCTTGGGAGGACCTGTTTCTACAATACCTAGAGAGCAGAAGACTATTCGTTTTGTAGACTCACTACCTCTCGTTTCAAATGCGACAAATCTTTTGAGGGAAATTTGTTAAAAAACACAATCTAAGTTTAAGAATCGAAACACAGAATATCATGAACCATGTATATTATACAGAATGACCGGGACTACTTCCTAACTGAAGATTGACATAGGGCATATGCCATTCCCAAGGCGGATTTCCGGCTAAGCGCGCACCTAGGGACTCACTGTTTCAGGGGCCCCGAAAACATGTAATTGGACTTTCAGTTTCGTTTTTGGTTTTCACGGACCTAAGCAAATCAATCCTTAAAGCGACTACTTTGTATTGTCAATTGATATTTTACTTTATCATATTAATAATAACATATTTTTTCTTGCTGTTGCTGATATTCCGAATTTTCGAGTTCTTATCGATGCACTTATTTTGAAAGGAACGGTTAAAATAATTTTGAGTCCCTTTTAGTGGTAGGTAAAGGAGATATTCACGTTTCCCACACTTTTCATTGTTTAAGGCGAATTCTTAACTAGCCTGCTGTGCTATAAATTGCTTTCATGCTACTTCCAGCCAAGGAAACACATCTGTGTTGGAACCTTCCCTCCCTTCCCCCCGAGTTGCGAAGAGCAGTGCTTGTAAAAACTTTCCTAATGATCTAGGGTGTTTGCTGTTGATTTTTTTTTTCTTCGTGGTAGGCTAATCAATGAAGAAAGAAATATTCTTCATAGGATAATTCTTCTTAGGACAATAAAGTTCTGTATCGGCCCTAATCGCTCTAAACCATCTTAAACCAAAAGAGTTATTAATATTTAGGCTGAAACAGTGAAGAGAATATTACGCTATTTATCTTATTTAATAGTGTTAAAAGTAATTTATATTGTATTGCAGCAACATTTTCTCATTACTTTTCGCTCCCCTGGTTTAATACTGATAATATCAATTATACTCACCTTTTCAATTTCTTAAATCGAATCAAAACTAGCTTTTGAAAAAGCAATACAAAGTTTTAATGATACTCTTACTCAAAAACCTGCAGTTCCTACTTTTCCATTTTCAAACTGGATCTTTTGCATTTGATCTGAATGCTTCTGTTTCTGTTAACTGCAGTGCAGGTATAAATGGGATACGGGTATTAAAAGTGCCAAACTTAATATCCATTGATTTCCTATTAGGCGCAAAAATAATTTTTGAAATATCTCTGAAATCAAAAAGTTCGATGTGCACGGACAGACGAAATTATTACACTAGCACTGTTTCTTACAGAACGTTCTAATAATAGGATGATATAATGTCATTTTAAAACGTATAAAAACCTTTTTCTTGACCCCTTCTCCCCCCCTTTTTTTTTTGTTAATCTGGCTGATGATAATTTCTGAGAGGCTAGAAATTAAGAGGAAGGGGTCCCTGAACCTTTTAGTGCCTAGGGCTCCAAAAGATCTAAAGTCACCTCTGGCCATTCCTATATTGACTCTTGAACAGGGAATAAACAAAAGTGTCTACGTGAGCTCCACTCTTAGAACTGTAAAAAAACGTGCGTATGAACAACATCAAGACCGGTTCGTTGACCACTTCTTTGTCAAGACGCTGCATCGACAGGACTTTTACTCCCACGTTTGAAGATATTACATTACTTGACTGTCATGTTACTAAGGCTGCCGTTCTGATGACAGAGAGTCTTCACATTGTTGTAAAGATGGAACTCCCTTGCAGATCCCACTGACATGGAAATTATTGCTGAATTCCATTTCCGAACACAATCAAGCCCGATGGGAAAAATGGCAAAGAGAGGAAGGGGTTGTAGTCACGGTGTAGGGAGGTAGTCAGTTTCTGCCAAAAAAAATATTGGGGGGGGGGGGGAGCGGATGAGTGCTGTAATCAAAGCTTGGGGGGGGGATTAAGATGAGGGAGAGGTAGGAGGAATTTTAACCTTTTTTTAATGCTTATATATCTTCTAATACATGTTTTTATGTATTGTTATCTCAGTTCTGAACTTTGTAAATTTTTTTTGTCTCTGACTACGCCGCTCAGACACTTTCTCACCAATTGTATAATCTACAGTGATTTTGATGCAGCTGCAGTACTTCTGTCATCTGAAGAGGAACTCTTGGAGTCCTGAAAGATCTCGTGGGTTTTAGTGTCACTTTTATTTTTCATATGGTTTTAGAACTCCATAAAAATATTTTCTCAGATCAGATCAGATCAGATGTAGAGGATTTTAGGAAGGGAGTGTCTGACCCCAGTTCTTAAACAACTTAGAAACAGGAAGCTAGGAGATTTGGGCTAGAGTGCCCGATAGGAAAGTGACACAGAAGCGAGGTAGAAAGGGGCAGGAAGACGCCATTATTTTTTACCAGGGGGCCGACGCCTTAACGTGCCAATCCGACGCGCACGGCGTTTATTTAGTGGTTCGAGCGTTTGTACCTGTCTGGGATCGAATCCGATGTACTCGAAGGCAGTCACGAACGTTGACTACTAGGCCTTCCGCGGCCCCAAAATATTTTCTCTCGTGCTCAGACGGCTTATGTTGTTTTGGGGCTGGCGGAAGAGTACAAGAGGAACGGAGAACGTTCTTGGTCATGAAAGCTTTCTAATTTGTAGTGCTACCTGACAGAAAATAGATCTACATTTTGTCGTAGTTTGTCAAAACACATGGTGACAAATGTTCCGTTCTTACACATATTAATAATCCCTGATACGAAATGTAAAGTATGCAGAAGCTTTTCTTTCTTCTAGAAAAGCACTAAAGTTATTTACTTTAGTGCTTTTCTGTCCAATTCAAGGTATACATGGTATCAGTAAATGAAAGTCTTGCACCTCCTATTTCCGGTGTGTTTCACGGTTCAATCAAATTGGATTACGAAAAAAAAAAAAAAAAACATTCGAAAAAGAAGTGAGTTCGTACATTGCACATCAAAGAATCATACCCGAAAAAACCAAGAAATTGTCGTATTGTGATGTGAAAAACTGAGACAGAAGTGATAAGCTATTTTCTGTAGCTTAGCCCTTCAAAATGGAACGCTTTCCTGGCAAGAACATGCTCGTTCCTCTTGTACACTTCCGCTAACAGGATGCCGGCCGGAACGAGACCATCTTTTAACAGGAGCCAAGCCTGACGTCTCGCCGAGGCGTTTTGTTAGGATTGCCGCAGCTGGTGTTCACGTCGTCGATCTTGGAGGCCAGTTTTACGGTAAAAATATTTAAAATGCATTTCAAGTACGAATTTTTTTAACATTTGCCATTAAATTGCATACTTTAAAATACGTGTGTCTCACTTTTTCGAAATCCTTCAACATTTGCTGCGAAATAATTTAGGACGTTATACTAAATATTTACCGGATATTGATCTACACATATAACAATAATGAATTTATGAATTGCTAGGTAAATTAAAAAATCCTGATATAAATATATTCCAAAATCCTTAACGGATTTTTTAATTTAAAACTTGTATTTCCCAGTAGCTGTTCTATATTTTACTAACTTTCAGATTTTGGCCTAAAAAACTGGAACATTTCAGAGTAATTTTCAAAACAAATTCAAGTTATGTTGTTGCTTTTTGTTTTTCGTATAAAATAGCACAAATTCTGATTTTCACTTCAGTCAAACATTTGATATTTTTGATAATGTTCAAAGATTCACGGTGATTGTAATATACATAATTGAATTAGTGCAAAACAGATCAGTTCTGTATGAACCCTCATCAAAATAAAACATAGTGAAATAAGGGCTGGTCTCCAGATAATCAGCACAATGAGTAGTGCAGCTCAAAGATAAAAGAAACTGCAATAAATATTTGTATATTTCATTTTTTAGCATTTACCTTCGACAAAAGAAATCTGATTTTTCTTCACAGATTTGCTACTTACGAGCGTACTAATGCAAACGAAAGTTCACGCGAAATGTACTGAAATTATCATCGAAACAAATAGTTCCTTTAACGGAACAACGAAACTGGGAACACATTTTATTATTTATTATGTAACATTCCGCTTCTATTGAACAAATCTAATTTCGGCCTAGAAAATTTCTATTAACAAAAATCTCACAAAATGAAAGGAACTACTTGATGCGTTGAAATCGGAAGGCTAGACGAAATAATGCACATCTCAAAAATTATTGTCGTATCTTAGTCTTTGATCTGTCTAGTCTCTATCGTATATGACTTATTTACCATCTGTCTAGTGTGAGTCCCTGTCCTGTCTGCTTCTGTCGTATCTGTGTCTCTGGTCTGTCTCTTCTGTGTCGTATCTGAGTATCTGACATGTCTACCCTTTGTCGTATATCATTCTCTGAATTATTTACCTTCTATCGTACATGAGTCTCTGACCTGTCTACCCTCTGTCGTATATGATTCTCTGAATTATTTACCTCCTATCGTACATGAGTCTCTGACCTGTCTGCCTTCCATCGTATCTGAGTCTCTGACCAGTCTATCTCTGTCGCATCTCAGTCCCTGAGCTATCTACTTTGCGTCGTATCTGAGTTTCTGATCTGTCTACCCTCTATCGTATCTGAGTCTCATGAGGTTCAATCAAATGCAACTTCGTTCGGGATAAACAGTATAAAGCCCCGTGAGAAGAACACGCAATAAGTGCCTCTAAACCTTCCCTGTGGGTGTCCCTACTTTCCTAGTAGAAATTACTGGGTACCAGCCAGAGATTAAATATCTCGTAGGTACTTGCGATTTTCATAATACAGCAAAACTATCACAGGGAAGAGAAATGGAAAGGAAAACAGAATAATTACACTTTGATGCTATTGTTGGTAAATCTGCATAATGGGAAATAAAGAACAAAGTCAAAATAAAGCCCAAATCATTCACTCGGTGAAACAAACACTGTACATCTTTCAATAATTGAATCCATTCTAAATGTCGCATAGCCAGTTGGTGGATGATTGCACTGGTGTACGGATAGAATATCCTGTTAACTCGCTTTGGTTCTACTTGACGAATATATCAATGTTGGATGAGCACTGCTAATTTTTACAGGTCTTTGCGTATGGAGTATTACCATATACTTAACATTCTGCGGACTGTTTTGAAGTATCATGATATTCAAAATATGCGGACCATTTAATGAAGTTTGGACAGATAAAGAAACCTCTATTTCATGGATCAAACACGTCGAGCCAAGAACAACCATTATGACGGACCAGTGGGCTGCATATCGCAATCTGTGGCTACGCTCATTTAACGGTCAACCACTCCCTCAACTTCATTGATACCCTCACAGGGGCGCATACACTAGGAGTAGAGACCAATTGGCGTCCCCTTAAGCATAAGTTAACACAGGGCAACCACAAAATGCACTTGGCAGACCATATTATGGAGTATTTATTCCGACGGAATCGCCATCTTTCCTCAGAACATTGCTTTGAAGTCCTGATTCGCGCGATCATGCAGTTCTTTCCTGGGAGATAAAACTTTTCTGGCTTTTATTCTGCTAGGTAGACAGTTTCATATTCATGAGGGAAACTTACTCTTCTGTCATAATAAATATTTCACACATATGCCACAATGTACATTCGTAAAGGTCCTTTTAAGGGTCGCCTTTCATCCATATTATTCACTTCCTTTGCCAATTTCACAACGTTACACAACGCTTCACGATTTAGCGCTAACGTTTCGCCATCTATCGTCGCTTTATAAAACTATTTTTGGGTCACATTCGGAAGGTTTATCCTATTTTGAAGTATTATGATATTCGTCCGTGCTGAAACATCCCGTATCCTGGTTTTATTTTATTTGTTTGGGAGTTTACCGACCACCGTGAGCAACTCCATGGGCTATAAGTAGTCGCCCACTCTTATTTTAGGGCCATTGGTTCCAGGGAAAGAATAGAGTCATGGCCCTAAGACAAACCCAAGGTCCATGCCTCACCAGGACCCATCTCAGAGGACTGCTAAGAAGCCAGCGGTTAGACCACTGCACCACTGGGATGGCCCAGCATTTTTTCCAACATACGACGGGAAAAGAATTACGATCAGTGACGTTGCTGCACCTAATTATTAATGTTGGCAGAAGCTTAGCCCACAATAATTTTACGTAAAAAGCATTAATTTTGAACAGCTTTCTTTTTCTTTTTTTGTCACCTTTCGTATTCCGTCCTCATATACGAGGTAGGGTCTAAAAGTTTCCGGACCTGGTCCGTAAGTCCATAGATAGTTAAAGTTACGAAGCTGAAGCATAACCTTTTTTTAAAATAAGACCTTCCTACAACAAACACACTTCTGCTAGCGGCTGTAAAATTCATCGAAGCACTTCTGGATCCCATCCTTGCAATGTCCTTCAGTGCAACCAGTAATGCGTTTATCACTTTTGCGCTCGAAAGCCGACGATCCTGAAGTCGACGTGTCAGCTCAGGATAAAAGTGGAAGTCGCAGGGGCCAAGTTCCGGTGAATACGATGAGTAGGGGAGGACAACAATTCTTTGTTTAAGAAATTCACGAATGAAGAGAGACCTGTGTACTTCTGCATTTTCGTGCAACAGCACTCACGATTCATCACTCCACAGTTGAGGTGTCTTCTTGCGGATCGACTCACGTAAACGTTGCCTAAAGTCCACATAGAGCTCCTTGTTGATATTGCGCCTCTAAGGACAAATTCAAGATGAACAATACCCTGGATGTCGAAGAAGACCACTAGCATGATTTTGCCTTTGCTCCGATCTCGGAGGAATTTTGCTTGTGTGAAGACAATGGCGATATCCAAAAAGCTGATGCCCTCTTATTCTGCCGGTCGACGGGAATCACCATTTTTCAAACCAGATTATGATTCTTCTAAGAAATTGTGGGTCTTTGTCTGCGGGTGTTACGAGATCCCCCACCATTTCCGCCCGCATGGCCAACTGATCTTCAGTTAACATGTATGGAACCATGTATTGATACTCCCGGTGCATTATCTATTATTGGGTTGTCGGAAAAGTCATGACGTATTTTAGCCATGTTTTGCAAAGGTCATTTCTTGATAGAAAGAACAAAGATCAATCAATGATATAACGCCCGTTTTGTTCCATAACCTTTTGCCATCTTTCAGTGAGCTGCAGAATGCCTCGTTCATAGAAGGACCTGTCTTCCGTGGCGAAAAACTGTACAAGGTGCTGATTTACAGCCTCATCTGAATTGAACGTTATACCACGTAAGGACTGTTGAAGAGAGCGAAACAAGTGGAAGTCTGACGGCGCAAGGTCAGGCGAGTATGCTGGGTGTGGCAACACATCCCACCCAATCTCCAATAATTTTTGGCGGGTGATCAAACTTGTGTGTGGTCTCGCGTTGTCGTGATGGAACACAACACCTTTACGATGAACGAGCTCTGGACGTTTCTGGATGATGGATTCGTTCAAATTGTCCAATTGCCGACAGTACACATTCGAATTGATTGTTTGGTTTAGTAATAGGAGCTCGAAAAACACGACACCTTAAAATCCCACCACACTGAGACCAGAACCTTTCGCTGATGAATGTCTGCTTTGGATGTCGTTTGAGGCGAAGCAGCACGTCGGGACCAAGACCGTTTGCGCAGCACATTGTTGTACACAATCCACTTTTTATCAACAGTTATCAGTAGCTTCAAAAAAGGATCATTTCTTTACGTTTAATGAGCATATCGCAGATGTTTATACGCGCCGTCAATTGAGCTTCTTTGAGTTCATTAGGAACCCACACATCGAGCTTGCTTACGTATCCCAGCTTCTTCAGGTGGTCGTGAACGCTTAAATGATGGATGTGCATTGTGTCTGCAATCTCTCGTGTCGTGTAACTTGGGTTTGACTCGATCAATGCCTTGATTTGGTCGTCATCAATCTCGGTGGGCCTCCCTTACCGAGGAGCATCGTTGAGGTCAAAATCACCAGCACAGAATTTTGCGAACCACCGCTGGCACTGACGTTCCTGTACAGCATTGTCACTGTACACTTTACTCAACTTTTCACATGCTTGACGCGCGGTCTTCCCTTTACGGAAGAAAAACAGTAAAATATGGCGAAAATGCACAGCTTGGTCTTCCATCTTCAATTTAATGTCAAATCTCCGCAAATCAACCAAATCGCTCACTATTCCTTTTATACTGCAGCTAAAACTGGCACCTGTCGAATGCCATAGGACTTCCAAAACCACCCAACCGTCATCGGGTGCCAAAATACGTCATGACTTTTTCGACAACCCAATAGTCTCCGATATCTTAGCAGTCTTCCGTTATTTGCTCGATCGTCTGCTGTCTGTTGGCGATACGATGGACGCAACCTTCGAAATGTTTTCACCGGCGGCAGCTGTCACTGCCTGTCCGTTTCCTTCGTCACCTTGGATATTCTGTCAGCATTCTCTGATGAGTCGATGCCAATCCAATCGAATGTTTGTGAACACGGCAGATTGTTTTCGCCATAAAATTGCTTTACTATGTCGTAAGTTTTTGTTGGATTTTTGCCCAAACGAACGCAAAATTTAAAGTTAACGCGGTGCTCAAAAAAAACAAAACAAAAAAACCCGCCATTTTTCATGGATTGGCGAACATTGCGTCAAATTTTAGCAAAAAAAGAACCTGTGCGATTTCCCTAGGAGGGCTTGAGAACGAGAGCAGATAAGATCATATGTAGAAGATTTTAGGAAGGAAGTGTCTTACCCCAAGTCTTAAACAACCCTGAGTGATAATTTTTTTATTAAGAGCTAATCACGGTGAAATTCAAAATGCATCTTCTTGTGTTATTGTCCCAATTAGAGGTGAAGGTACTAACGATAGTTTTGACCGACTCAGTACATCGATAGTGCATTGATAGTTTTACGTTTTTCAATGATATAAGTGTAAATCACGATGCTGTCAACTATTCAGCTTTAACTGATGGCTTTGACGACTGGAATGCTCATTTTGAGGGTATGCGGTTTTGCACTTTGTTGTTCTTCATGTTAAATCAAGCTTAAAGCGAAAGTGTACGTTTCTGTCAGATAAAGATGAAGCCAGAAGTGCTGTTCTTGTTGTTTGTACTGGAAGTTTAAAGGTGCATCAGTTGCTGGAACAAGTATTTGTTGAAAGTAAGTAATCAGTAATATAATGAGTAAACGTAAAATATTTTTTGTTCAACTTTATCTTTTCTTTTGTTTAGAATAAGGTCTACGCAAAAAAAAAAAAAAAAAAAATATGCACCTGACTGCTGTCCTTATAAATGATCCCAGAAAAAACAACTGAGGAACAGCCCCACTCAAAACTTTACTTATTCAGTTTCTCACGAATTATTACCACGATTTTGGTAAACATTGTAGAAAAAAATATTCTTCATTACAAAACTGTAGAACTGTCCAGCCCCGGGGGCGCGATGGCCTCTGTTCGTTCGTCCGAAAGGGGTCCGTATTCGAATCCCGGTGAGAAACGGATATTTTGTTCGTCTTACGGCAGGCTCTCTCCCTTCCCTGGAACCAGTGACCCTAAATTAGGGACGGGCGACTGCTTATAGCCCATTGAGTTGCTCACGGTGGTCGTTAAACCCAAGGAGGTTAGAATAAGATATCTGGAGATGCTCTTGTTAACGGAACAGCACCACTTTGCGTGAAGCCTATACCCGCGAGAGACGGTCGTCAAAGTGTGGGAAAGCTGATGATTTTCAAGGCTATTGCAATGCATTTTCTGTTGGCCGAATCCTATTCTTTCGTCGCAGATGTTTCCAGTTTCGTATCGTAACTTGCTGCCAATGCGTGAAAAGATGCTGAATTTATAAAATCCTTAATTATTTTGAGGCTTCTTTCCATTTTTATTTCAAACCGAAATACACGAACTTTAGTGCAAATTCTGAACAAACAATACGTTAAAATTGAAAAATTCACTCGTATAAAATGTATAATTCCTTCCGGTATTATATTAACACGGTTTCTGCAACCCCAAACCACACTATTTCAAAATACGCACAGTTGAAATTTCATAGGTGTAATGTAAACAACGACAAATTCCCACAGTTTGCGGCTTCACGGTTAAGAGACTCAGAGCATCTCCAGAGTATTATTCTAACTTCCTGGTCAAACTTCAAACCAAAAAAAAAAAAAAGGTTAGTTTCGAAGTTTATCGGAGCTTAGCTTTTCGACAATATGGAACAGTAAGAAAAATTCTTGTCAGAAATAAGTTTTCATCGCGGGAAACCAATTTTCTTCCGAGAAATTTTGCCTACTTCTCCACCTCTAGTCCCAATCTCCCTTCACCGGGCACCACCTATCGGATAGGGCATTTCCCTAAAAAGGGTTCTTCCAGGTGAAATGTGTTCGGGTCCGGCGGGCGAAATATAATAATTTTGAGTGCAAAGTTCTAAGGACGTACAACACATTAAATACACGGCGAACTTTTATTAAAATATGTTGTTTTTAATATAAGCTAGGGACTTATGTCCTTATTTTGCAAGTTGCTTTTAGCCTGACTTTCACTGCTTTAGGTAGCTTCCGCTCAGTTGTGGCTTTATGCACAGACAGATGTAATCCGAGGGAAGAGACACGATGTACACGAGCAACCACAAACAGGATCGCCACGTAATGTCATGCCTAATCCCGTGACATCTGATAAACAGCCGGAAAAAGATGGTAGTTTATGGAGGACAGTCTGACGGAAGCGAGGTAGAAAGGGGATGGGAGGGGGGGGACGCCCTCATTTATTACCGGGAGACTGAGAATAAAAGGGAGACAAGGCCTGAAGGAAAAGTTTTCCTCTTATACGAAAAAAACTGCATATAAATCGTCTTTTGCCGTAATGAGCTGTGTGGGGAAATTTTAACAAGGAAAGAACAGGCCATTTTTCTATGAACGCTTCAGAACCAAAGCGAGACTAGAATTAAAAAAAATATAATAATAAGGCACAAACAGAAACAACAATTAAGCAGAAAAATTTCAAGACCCATCACACCAGGGGCGGCGGAAAGTGAAGTACGTTGACCGGGTCCGTAATTTCGAATAGTGGTGCACCCCTCAATTCCCGCTTCCCGGAACAAACAGAAGAAAAACCAATGCCTAAGGAGCTTTGCTGGGGATTAGGAACACCCGACCACTTATCTAGAGACATCACAAATATCGCACATATGCCAAATAAAGAAAATAAAAATAAAAAACTTGGTTGAAATTAATGACCGGGCCAGGGCGACTTCGCCGCCGTTTCATCACACAAGCATCTAAAACGGATCCGGACACTTGAATAACCTCAAATTCTCATGATATACCGGTGACAAACATGCATTGAGGTGTGGAGTGGACATACCCCCTTACTGAAGGCTTTGTCCTGTAGTGTTTTTATGCAGTGCTACTTCATATTACCACAACTTTTTAATTTTACTGTTCCTGTTATCCTCGTGGCATTTACAGCTGTAAAATCGCTTTTTCAAATTTTAACTGGTAGAAAACAGTTGATCCTTAAATTTTGAGCAGCAGTGTTGTAGGTAAACCTTCCGAAAGTGAACCAAAATAGTGTTTTATAAAGCGACGATAGATGGCGAAACGTTAGTGCTAAATCGTGAAGCGGTGCGTTACGTTGGGAAATTGTCAAAGGAAGTGAATAATATGGATGAAAGGTGGCCCGTAAAAGGACCTTTATGAATGTACATTGTGTCATATGTGTGAAATATTTATTATAACGGAAGAGTAATTTTTTCTCATGAATATGAAGCTGTCTACCTAGCAGAATAAAAGCCAGAAAAGCTTTATCTGTCAGGGAAGTACTGCTTGATCCCACGAATCAGGACTTCAAAGCAATGTTCTGAGGAAAGATGGCAATTCCGTCGGAATAAATATTCCATAATATGGTCTGCCAAGTACATTTTGTGGTTGCCCTGTGTTAATTTATGTTTAAGGGGAGGCCAATTGGTCTCTACTCCTTGTGTATGCGCCCCTGTGAGGGTATCAATGAAGTTGAGGGAGTGGTTGACCGTTAAATGAGCGTAGCACAGATTGCGATATGCAGCCCACTGGTCCGTCATAATGGTTGTTCCTGGCTCGAAGTGTTTGATCCATGAAATAGAGGTTTCTTTATCTGTCCAAACTTCATTAAAAAATCATAAAATGGTCCGCATATTTTGAATATCATGATACTTCAAAACAGTCCGCAGAATGTTAAGTATATGGTAATATTCCATACACAAAGACCTGTAAAAATTAGCAGTGCTCATCCAACATTGATATATTCGTCAAGTAGAACCAAAACGAGTTAACAGGATATTCTATCCGCACACCAGTGCAATTATCCACCAACTGGCTCTGGGACATTTAGAATGGATTCAATTATCGAAAGATGTACAGACTTAAAAAAAAAAAAAAAAAAAAAAAAGAGCCACCCCTTACCTTTAGAACCATTTGCAGCAGATAGACAAGTAAGGTACCGTTGGAAAGCACTCGAAGGGAACTATCACGTGACGCTAATAAAATGCTAATTAAACAAGTAAACATGTTCATTAGCTCACTATCTCCAAATTTTTCCCATTAAGGGGTATATTATTTTATGCGCATTCCATTTAGCACATGGTAAAACCCTTAAATTTTAAATATCGTCCAAATCGGATGATTAAGAGTGAAGATATTTGCAAATAAAGTTAGAGGGGGCATACATATATCTACATCTGGGAAACACACCTGGAAAGTTTTTTTCCCTGCAAGGAGAGTGATAATGCTGAAAAGTTAGCGTCGTGCCTGAACCTCAGACAAATTGAACGCAGAGTACAGAGCAAAGGCCCTGACAGTGATCTGTACAGTAATTTGGGCCATCCAGGAACGGAGTTCCTTTACTCTTGCCGTTTTCTTTACAACAACTTTATTTATTGGTGCTAATGACTTGAATTAATATTAGATAAAACGGTATATATTTTTCTAATAACCGAAAACACAAATCTGTGCAAGCAGAAATTTGTTTTTAATTTTTTTGTTTCCGATCCTTACACTTTCTCGGAGCACTGAACATTTGCGTATCACTGAATCGTTGTCTCATAATAGAAAATTGAAGCAGAACCACGAAATCCGATTTTTTACGTTTTCCAACCGTAGGTTGAAGAAACGTATATGCTTCAGGTTTGTCCGTCTGTCTGCCTGACCGCACGATTACTCGCGTAAAAATGATTCGATTTGGATTAAATTTTAGTATGTGGTAGGGAACAACCTGAGGACGAACTCTGTAGAAAACGGACGAAATGAGGTCAAAGGTCAGAACATAGGAGTGGGATCCATTCTATCGCCCTTATGCGTCATAACTTAAGTAAAAATGCTTCGATTCCGACAAAACTTTATCATATTGTAGGGAGGTATACTGAACCGGTTCTGTTGAGTATCATTGAAATGGGGTCAAAGGTCAGGGCACAAGAGCGAGATTTATTCCACAGATATTGAGCCCATAACTTGACTAATGATTTCTGGAGCCGCCCCATTGGCGCAGTGGTCTAAGCGACGGCTTCTGATCATTCATACGAGATGAGCCAACGCCCCTTAAAACAAGGCCCAAACACCTCCTGCTCTCTGACCTCACTACAGGAAGACCTGTTAAATCTGACGAACGACCGTAATCATAGTTAGTGTTTGTGATTTTGTGTGATTATTGTAGCGTTGCTTTATGACGTTATTCGTTGTTCTTGCAGCTGACTGATTCATATTATTCCACTCTTAGTTATTTATTTCACGGTGTTAAAAAACTATATTTAGTTCTAATATGCCTTCACATTGTTGTGTACCAAATTGCTGTAGCAATTACGACACAGGTCCTAAAGTGTCAGTTTAAATTTCCCGGGAATGAAGAATTATGCTCCAAATGGATTCGTGCCATTCCTCGAGATTCCAGCTTACAGGAGCTTCAAGGGTATGTTTGTTTTATTAGCTCTTTTATAATACAATTTCTTTGTCATTTTATATTTAGTGTGAAATATAGTCTAGTTGACAGAACGATCTTTAACCTTAGTAAAGTGCAGCAATAAAGTGTTTATCTGAAGATGTTTGATCCGGCATTAAATCGCGTAGTATATAATGATTACCAATCTGTAAACTAGGTTGTAATGTACTGTTAATAAAGTTAATTGTGTTTTTGTTAATTCTGGGGCTGTACATTTTTCTATACACTAGAATTTCCGAATTTCAAACATTCATTCCTTAAAATATGCTAAAAACTCTAGTTTTTATACAATATCTTGGTGCATAATTTTTTTTATTCCTTCAAAAAAGAATAAAAAATGTGAAAACCATGAAATATTTTCAGTATATGGAAATGACCTTAAAGTTCGCTTAATCAAACAAAAATCCTTTTCTAACATTAAAAAGAAACTTTTTTTACGAATTAGTTTTCTAACTGCTAATGTTACATTTTTTGAAGGACATACATGAAAAATCTAGAGCAATTAGTAAAAATCCTCCAAATACGTGGCGTCAGTGGATAAACAAAGACATCGCTCTTTCCACGTTTTAGCAACACACAGCAAGCGAAAAAGTGTTATTTGGCCACTGCTGGAGTAACGAATCCCAAATCTCTCGGCTGGATATCGAGAGATCTGCGATTCGTTTCCCGAGCAGTGGCCAAATAACAATTTATCGGTTTCTGTGTGTTGCTAAAACGTGAAAAGAGCGATGTCTTTGTTTATTTATAGCAATTGGATTGGTACTTTTTTTTTTCTACCAACAGGGTGTTAAAACTAAGTTTTATTACTTTTAAACTTCAATTCCCTGAGGTAATGTTACTAATTATGGCACACTGTTGTTACAAAAATGAGAACACTTCGAACTATTAAACTGACAAATTTTGAAGACGACAATCCGAATTTTGGCGTAAATGTGACAAGGATGGTAAGTCAGATAATATTTGAAAACCTGAAAATTTTCATCGTCCTGGAGCGGGACTCGAACTCGCGTCTCGCAGTAAACGCCTAGGTATGCTAACCACTACACCACCCAGAACGACCAAGTTTCAAGTTTATATTTTTGCAACTGACGTTGCAAAAATATTCCTTAACTAAAGATAAACCACTTTTTCCATCAAACACATCCAGAGAGCATTTGTCATTTTCATGTAGGACTTCCGTCCACAGGGAGTAGAGTTTAGGTCCCAGCCACCTACAGCGAGATCGCCTTTTGGGCAGGACACAGAAACGGAAGGAATGAGAGCAAGTCTAACGACTTTTGACAGAACAGTTTGTAGTGAGATTAGAGTACAGTAGATGGCGCCACCGTTCAAGTACGATATTGCACATAGATGGGTGAGAGAATTTCAGGGAAGACATAGGAAAGGATACCCATTTAACCAGTGGGTCCAGCCTGGGGGCCGTCACTTTACGTGCTCGTCCGATGCACGGCGGATATTCAGCGATTGTTAGTAAATCACACCATTTCTGAAAGATCAGCCCAGGCGATAATCTGAAACACTAACCACTAAGCCATCCGCGGCTCTCAAACACATCCAGAATTTTTTTTTTCTTAAATACCCAAGATAGCATGTGTTGTAACTTTGCAGTGGTTGCTTTTATCATGTTCGACTTTTTATTGGTAATATGTATAAAAATTAAAAATATAACAGAGCATTGTCATTTTCACGTAGGACTTCCGTCCACAGGGAGTAGAGTTTAGGTCCCAGCCACCTACAGCGAGATCGCCTTTTGGGCAGGACACAGAAACGGAAGGAATGAGAGCAAGTCTAGCGACTTTTGACAGAACAGTTTGTAGTGAGATTAGAGTACAGTAGATGGCGCCACCGTACAAGTACGGTATTGCAAATAGATGGGTGAGAGAATTTCTGGGAGGACATAGGAAAGGATACTCATTGAACCAGTGGGTCCAGCCTGGGGGGCCTCCACTTTACGTGCTCGTCCGATGTACGGCGGATATACAGCGATTGTTAGTAAATCACACCATCTCTGAAAGATCAGCCCAGGCTAGAACCTGTGGACCCAGTATCGATAGTCTGAACCACTAAGCCATCAGCGGCTCATTAAAAAATAATTGCAAGTTTTTTTAACGGAAGCTTGAGCACTTTTAAGAATGTAATTTAAATTCGATTTTGTATTTATATAAAAGATTTTAACATTTTACTGAATAACATTATAATGTAGTCTGAGTTATTTAATCATTATGGAACATCATAAAATAAAACGTTTGGCACTAATAATATAAAAGAAATTTGAATCCTAACAATATAAAAAAATGTTTCTTCATCTTCATCTTTTTGTATTTCCTGTACTTTTCCATTTCTTCATAATTTAAAAAGTTATTTTGTTTAGTATATTTTTTTAATTTTGAAATACCTTTACCATAAACCTCTTACTAAGTATATGTAGGGTGTTCGAAAAGGTGATTTTTAAATAAATTTTATACTTCCTGTTGCAAGCTGAAACTCTTGTGCAAGCTCAGATGGTTGTCTGATCTGTGTACAAGGCTGTGAAAATGGCATTTTTAAAGAATCCTTACTTGAAGTTAAAGAAAGAAAATTTAAAGACGTTAAAACAAAGTATCTGTTAAACATCTTAGTTTACTAAAAGAATGAATGAATGACTTTCTGCATGGAAAAATGAGGTAAAAGATTAGTGGAAAAATTAAAACCGAATTTCCGTTTTTATTTAGCCATCAAAATACCTTAAAATCGAGTTGCTAAACAAACACCCCAAGTTCCATTGCATTTGTCTTTCACTAATAGAATCAACGTATTGTATAACTTGCTTTCGAAACCACCACCCACCCACCGCCTCCTAAAATATTAATAAATAGAAAAAACTTATAGTACTGATTTTGCAGATCTTGTTCTATTTACTCAATATAAATACCTTTTTTTACCATCGCAAATATCTGTTTCAAATAGTTGGAAAGAACATAGTTTCAACTGTTATAGTTTCGTAATAATATAAGTACGGGAGATCACCGTCGCGTAAGATAGCACCAGTCCACCAGGATGACGTCAAGAACTGGTTCTGCTGGATTGTTTCAGGGGCGTTGCCACAGCGGACACGTAAACCACTTTGCTTTGTTGTTATAATAACAAGAACCGATTTTCAACATCTGCTGGTGTGACGCCACTTCATCTAAATCAATCTGACATGACGTCAGAGAAGCATTACGTCATACGATTAACGTCACATAACTAACTCTTTTGAAATAAGAAAGCGTTACGTCTGGTACTTTAGTTCTTCTTTGTCGTTCATAAACGTCATATAGAACTTTTCATTTAGAATCCTATCGTCTGTTTGCCTGTCTGTTAACCCTTTTTATAGCCAATTCTGGCAATAGGTATCTCTCAATTCTTTATTCGGGAGGGTAATTGTTTAATTTCCCACGTTTAGCAGACAGCTTGGGAAATATATATGTTTCGGCCACTCACAGCATGATAAGAAATAAACGAAGTGCATCCGGGACCGACTTGACAGGGAACCATCTACTCGTTGTCGTCCCCAAGCCCAGGGGAGGCTGTGGAAAACCCGGAAAAACCGCTCACTAGATGGCCGGCAGGTCCGAGATTCGAACACACGACCAGAATTCTGTCGTATGAAATTTAATTTTAAGATTTCCCTTACGAACCTAAAATGTTTATTTTAGATTGTCAAACCAGTTTTTTTTTCTCATTTAAGTCTAAAAATTGAGAGTTCCAATAACGTAGGTAACAGTGTATTTTTCTTATTTCATGCGCATGCTGAAGTAACATGATTTGGGAACTTTTTTTCCCCCGTTTTTCTTAAACTATGAAATTCTTAGAATATAACTATTTTTTTTATCGCGGAGTATGACAAGTTATTATTTTATTTATATTTGTAGAACAAATGAAAAAGAAAAGAAAAATGCAATTAGATCCGTATTAAAATACACTAAGTGAGCTTAATGCTGCAAACTCTATTGGTTACGGTTATTTTCTTAACCAGTAGTCGAAAACCACTAATCCAGAAGAGAAAATTTGCGTGCAGATCAAAGCTACACACGTAGATTCAACTTTTGCATTGTCGCGAAAGGCAGTTCCGCTTTGTATATTACAGACAGTTTAAGCAGTATAACTACAATGGAATATATCAATGAATTGAAACGATATGCAATTACATGCGTATTATACCATAATTCGAGACGGAATGGACACAACAGCAAATCTGCAATATAAAAAAATCAGACACACGGGTTCACTCGTGCAGGGAACAATCTGGAATTTTAATTTTCATGACCAGTTTCATAATTTAACGAAGCTGTAAAGTTATTTTCTAAAAATATACAGAAGACACATACGAAGCCTTAGTTTTGTAGAACGTACTGGTGTTTTGCGTTTTTGAATTAAACAATATACAAGAGTAGCCAATAGGAAAAAATTAAATATGTAATTGCACGAACTATGTCGTAAGGTAAGTTATTTTTGTGCAAAACTATTAACTTATTGTGTTCATCATTAAAAGTTGCAATTCTGAATTTAATGGTATAACACCATTACTGCTTCCTTCAACCAACTTCACGTAGAAAAACTTTCTCCTAAGCGTTTAGAGTAAGTAGAGGAAAATATGTTTTTTTTGCACGGCCCCTTAATCGATGTATTCTTGAATTTTCGCATATATCTCAGCAACGTTTTTTATGCTACCACGCTGAAAATTTGAATTTAAGCGTTTAGTAATATTTGGCATTCAATGGACTACTAACCAGATATGGTCATAATTCATTTTTTTTTCATGATCATATATCATAATTCCCTTAATATTCCCGTTCTGATCTTCTATAGCGGCCCATAGTATCTGGGCCTCTTTGTGTTTTACTGTTGCAAAACCGAATCACAGAATCTGTTCCCGATGAAATGATACAAGTCAAAAACAACTTTTCCAGTTTAACATTAGCGGTATCTTTTTTCCGTAGCTCACTGTACACGTATTTATTATTCGATTCGTATGAAATTTGGAATTTAAGGGTTTTATTATTTGCTGAATAGAATGCGCGTAAAATAACATACCTTATATATGAAAAAATTCGGAGATAGCTAATTAGCATGTTTTTTCACATCACATAATTATTCTCTTCAAGTGCTTTCCAACGGTACGTTACTTGTTTGCATGCGACAAACGGTTCGAAAGTTAAGGGGGGTGGCTCGTTTTTTTTTTGTTTTTTTTGAGGTCTGTACAGTGTTTGTTTCACCGTGTGAATGATTTGGGCTTTATTTTGACTTTGTTTTTTTATTTCCCATTATGTAGATTTACCAACAACAGCATCAAAGTGAAATTATTCGGTTTTCCTTTCCATTTCTCTTCCCTGTGATAGTTTTGCTGTAATATGAAAATCGCAAGTATACATAAAGTGGCACTAATAATGTTGATACAGTTTACCGCTGATATGGACGTACCGTGTCTGATCTTCCCATCAGAGGCATCTGCCCACCACAATCAAATAGCATTTTGAGGATCAAAATCTTCAAATTGAAGGGCCATTGCATAAGTAATTTAAAGTGTCACTATTCAGACATGCCCGATTACTCATTCTGAGGTTCATTGCTGAGAAGCCATGCTCACAAGGAGCAGTACTGCATGGCATTAGATGTAGCATATTACCATAACAGTTTGTATCTTTTGTCCACTCAAATATCCGTGCTCAGATGTGCAAAAAGGAACGCAGCAGTAAACCATAATGCTTCTAGCAAGAAAAATGAAAAGAATTCACACACACGAAACTAAAAAATAGTCACAAATGAGTAAGTAAACCTCCACGTGTAATCGAATTTACTTACGAATCATGTGCGGATAGATGAGAATAACAGTCAGGTTTCAAGCTCCCCGAGATGTCAATGGTTAGAACTAGAAAAGTGGGCGGGACGACACATTGTTCTGTTGTGCAAGTGGCGTTAGTGTCGACCTTTACAGGAACACTGACGGACGTGAACAGGTTTTTAAGACGAGTGTCTACTAGTACCGTTTGTGATTTAGATAAATATATATAAATACTTTTTCCAACTAGTTTCAGCAAGATATTTAAAATTCGAATGTAGTATGAAGAAATAAATTTGTAAGAGAATTTATATATTTACTTGCAAAATTTCATATAACAACTACAAAAAAACGTAACATAGCATAACGTAACACAGCGATGGTCTTGTGGATGTGATGGTTCTCTACTTTTAGGTGGATTCCATCCATTCCTATAGTCCTGCAACAGCAATTTGCTCTTGAAGATATTGTTACGACTTTTGGTTACCGTAATAAATTCGATTGGCAGGTTTTGAAACAGGCGGGAACAGCATTAATAATTGGCTGAAAATTAACAGCTAGTGGTTTCCCGCATTGCAAAAGAGGGGAAGAGATAAGGGTCCCTTTTCTTCGAAGGGAGAAATCTTAGCCTGGTGTGGGGAACGCGATGCGTCACCCCTAAGCGCGCGGCGGTCAAGTTGGGTGACACAGATCAGGAAACTTATGGCATTTGCTAATCCGAACCTTGGCAGGACAAAGGAGTGTTAGTTAAGTTATGTGTTTTCCGTACTTTCGGGAAGTCGAATCACCACATATTCCGAATGCAGAGGCATGTATTTCTTACCACTTCGCCGCGCCGAATGCTTTCAGGCTGACAAGAGAGTTTGAACAGAAACCTAAATAAAAAGGAGAACAAGCGAAAAAGAGTAGTCTGAAAGAAGCTCGTGAAGGGACTAGACTCGGAGACAGCAGGATCACAACCAATGGAGATCCTGCGGCGCGGTACTTTTGCGGCGGAAGAAAAGCTTCTGCCTTCCGAAGATGCCGGCCAGTTATACAAAGAGCGGCAGCGCTGTTGATATTGCCGCGAGGAAATAGGATGGAGGACGATACCTCTTTTCTTGGTGCCAGATTGCACGTAAGGGCCAACATCCCGGAGGTCACACGATGTGATGGAATTACAGCCCCAAATGACTGAGATGTCGACCGGTGATGTAGGCGAGTATCACCTTTGTAGAGACGAACGGATCCTTCTATCACGTCAGCGGCTTCGTTCCACCACGACATTGGTGCGCATAAATGCGTCCCTGATTTCATGCAGGTGAATGCCGTGCACAAGAGAAAGTGGATATGCGGTTCGACTCCCCTCTCCATTGGTTATGGGCGTGTCATCACAAGGATACGCTTCGAAAACACATGAAATGTTAGTGCGTGCATAACAAAGTGAGTGCACTAAACATTGGTACCCGAGGAAACAGCATATCTGTAAGTACGGAGCTTATGTTTGCATGCCAGTTGTGAAATAATATAGGTATTTATAACTATATACCTATATATCTATAAAAGGGATGTAAGGTCAGGTGATGCGTAACATCGCAGCCTCTCCTTGACAAATGTCAACCCCGCCTTCTCGTGGTGCATCCTGTTCCCACTAAAGGGGCTCAGACGACCGCCAATAGCAGTATAACTCGAGATTAGAGGAAATGCTATCCCACACTCACCAACCCGCTTGGCCAGCGTGGTGAGTTATAGCCAAACCCCTCCAAAATAACTTCACAACTTAAATCTTGGCCCTCAGTCTTCGGCAGCCGGAATGTACCTGGCCAAGGCAGCGGCCAGTGCGACATGAAGGCAGAGGGTGCTAAGAATCACCAGAGGGACCGGACTAGGCTGCCATCTGCTGCTCACCTTGGCTACGTATAATGGACGCTCCCTATCTTCTGATTCAAGGATTTTTGAATTGGAAGAGGAACTACAAAAGATCAAGTGAGACATCGTCGGGCTGATTGAGGTAAGGAGAAAAGGAGGAACTCATTGAACTGAAAAGTGGACATCTCTTCTACTATTGTGGGACACATACTGGCAGAACTAGTGGTACTGGATTTATAATAAACAAGAAACTGAAGGATAAAGTTGTAGAAGTTGAAAGTTCCTCTGATAGAGCTGCACGACTTGTTATCCAACTCTCGAGAAGACACAAGGCTCACATTATTCAAACTTATGCACCCACCACAAGTCATCCTGAAAAAGAAATTGAAGAATTTTATGAGGAAATTCGTCATGTAAATAATAAAGGTAACGACTAGCTGATGACCATTATCCTGTACCGTCCAAATGCGGACTCCACAAGGATAATAAAGGTAAGCAGCACTTGAAGATAATTATGGGAGATTTCAATGCAAAAATAGGGCAACAGAATGAAACTTCAGTAGGCAAATTCGATCACGGCAACAGAAACCAGCGTGGAAATACTCTCGTTGAGTTTGCAGAGGCAAAAGGGTTTTTCATCTTGAACACCTTTTTCAAGAAAAAGCCACACAGGAAATGGACATGGAGACATCCAAATGGGACGACAAGTGAAATTGATTTCATTATGTGTAACAAAAAATTCGTCATAGAAGACTGCAGTGTGCTAAACAAGTTCAACGCAGGCAGTGACCATAGATTGGTGAGATGTAAGATGCACCTCAACACTAACCTCGAACGTGGCAAGCTCATAGGACAAACAAAATGTATTGACATAACCAACCTTAGAAAACACCATAATACCTTCAAGTTCGAATTGAAGAACAGATTCTTTGCTTTGGAAGGCTTAACATAGGAAGAAGTGGATATTTCTAAAGTTAACAGAAAAGTAACCAAAGCTCTTATGGAAACAGCAACAAAATTAGCTTAGTCTAAGAATAAGTTGCATGTAAACAAATTATCAAGAAAAACCAAAATGTTGATGCAAAAACGAAGAGAGATGAGGACAACTAAAGAAGATGTGACTTCCTAAGTAGAATATATAGAGCTATGCAAGACAACACGAAAAAGTATCACTGAAGACGTAAGGAAATTCAACTGTGAACTAGTGAAAAAAGCAATTGAAAACAACCAAAGCCTAAAGATAGCAAAGGGACATAAGGGAAGACAACAGGTAAGGGAAGAAAAAAGAGTATGGCACTGAGAAAAGAAGATGGTTCTGTAACAAGAAATAGAGGCGAAATTTTGACAACAGAGAAAGATTTCTACTCCAAATTATATGAAAGGGATGATACATGTAACCCAGACATCACGAAAGGTATCAGTACCAGAGTTCTTCCAGTCCTCCCAGCAGAAGTTGCACATGCAATTAAGAACATGAAGCGGGGAAAAGCTCCAGGAGAAGATGGAATTACAGTAGACATCATACAAGAAACAAGTGGAGAAATCGAAACAGTACTCGCCCAAATTTTCACTCGATGCCTTAATGAAGGGAAGATTCCTGAGGACTGGAACAACGCTACAATGATCCTGCTACATAAAAAAAGGTGAAATTAAGGTTCTCAGGAACTACAGACCTATCAGCCTGCTATCAGAGGTTTATAAAATCTTCACTAAAGTTCTTTCACACCGCTTAAAGTTGACACTGGACATGGCTCAACCGAGAGTACAAGCTGGATTCAGGAGTGGCTACAGCACAATAGATCATATCCATGTGCTGAGAGAACTAATTGAAAGAGCGAGGGAATATGAACTTCCATTGTGCATGGTTGTTAACGATTTTGAAATAGCCTCTGATTAGGTGAAACCATCAGCAGTTACAATGGCTCTGAAATCCTGCGGTATTGAAGATGCATACATTAATATTATTAATAACATCTATGAAAATGCAAGTGCAAAGATTCGGCTGTTTGAAAATACAAAACACATAAAAATTGGAAAGGGAGTGAGACAAGGTGACACCATATCTCCGAAGCTCCTTAATGCCACATTGGAAAATGTCTTTTAATCACTGAAGTTTGAAAACAAAGGGATAAAGATTAATGGAGATTATCTAACCCACCTTCGTTTTGCTGATGACGTAGTCATTTTCGCAACTACCCGATCAGAGCTGCAGAGTATGATCCAGGAACTTGGTGACAAGAGTAAAGAAGTGGGATTAAAAATGATCTTTCAGAAGACAAAAGTGATGTTCAATACTTTTACAAGAAATGAAGATTTATCGATTGATGGAGAAAAGCTGGAGATAACAGACACGTACGTTTATCTTGGACAGCAGATATCAAGTGAGGGTCACATTGATGACGAAATTAATCGGCGTACAAAACTTGCCTGGAGACCTTTTGGAAGAAACAGCATTATTTTTCAAGAGCAATATGCCATTATGTTCTGAAAGAAATGTGTTTGATCAATGCATCCTTCCAGTGCTTACGTATGGTGCAGAGACGTGGACCTTAACTAATAGAGACATACAAAGGCTGCAGACAACTCAAAGCGGCATGGAGAGGTGCATGCTTGGTGTAACCAGTAGAGATAAGAAGAGGAACTCGTGGATCCGAAAAATGGCAAGAGTGGAAGACATCATGATCAGAATTAAATCCCTGAAATGGCAATGGGCTGGACATACTGCCAGAAGGACATACCATCGATGGACAGCCGAAATTTTAGACTGGAGTCCAAGGGACAGGAAAAGACCCAGAAGAAGACCACATGGAAGATGGGTGGATGAAATTCGAAAGTATGCGGGAGTGACATAGAGGAGTCTGGCACAAGACAGACCGTTGTGGAGGAAACTTGGGGAGACCTTCGTCCAGCAGTGGATTGTTAATGGTTGACAATGATGATGATGATGACATGCCAAAAGCATATTAAGTGATAAAACAGAAAACCCTAAAACAAATTTGAAATTCCAAAGCGCCAGGGGCTGCATAGGAGAAAGATCAAATAACATAAAAATTCTAAACATAAAGCAAAATTTTGAACTTAGAAAAACAAAAACAAAAAAAAAAAACAAAAAAAAAAAACACGAGAGAAACGAGAAAAGGAACAAAAATCACCATATCCATTCACCCGAACCAGGCTAGCTTCAAGCGATGAAAATGCACCGAAAATAAGAATGTAGCGAAGCATATTATGACTGACTCTTTGTCGGCTTTGTCAAGGGCAAGCAACAAGAAAATCACTCATTAATCTACTGAGACTAGAGAATTGTGGGTTTCTGCTAATTTAGTTTGCTATAGGGACCAATTAAGTTTAGGGAGGAAAATGTCAATTAAAAGGAATTTCTATTAAAACCCGAACCCAGCAAACTAAAGCACATTTGCCCGACCTCAGAACAAATAAAATAAAAATTAAAATTAAGAAAGGGATCCCATCTCCCCATTAAGACAAATCCAGGCAATAAAAATCCAACAAATAAATGGTTCAAAAGGGATACTTAAAACTTGTCACATATAAATGAAGCCTAAAACCTACCAGCCATGATATAAACAGAAAACACCAACATTAAAAAAAAATAATAATCATGAACAAAAAATAATATAAAATTAAACCAGAAAAGGCAACCAACCAAATTGAAAAAGAAAGCAACAGCAAATTTAAGAAAAAGGAGTACAAAAAGCCCAAGGAGCCATTTACAGTTGGAATCCCAAGAGTGAACAAGATAACTAAGTTGCATGTCACATGGTTGCAAAGAAAAATCCTCAATGCCCACAGCACAGCAAAAAGCTTAAGAAAAATTATTCAGTAAAATAAAATAATTAAAAAATATATATACCAAAGGGCATGGATTCAAGCTCCAGGTGAGCATGAAACTATAAATACATACATATATAAAGAGTCATTTACATATAAATATGTAAAATTTCAGCGTTGGGGTCAATTTTGACAGTGAAAGTGAGGGTTCTCTGTGATATGTTCTTTGTGATGCATGTTGTCAGTGATACCGAGATCTCGCCCTCGGATATCACTGTACTCTTCTGACGTAAACGTGAATTAATAAGTTAAATGTTTCCAGATATCTTAATTGTTTGGGGGAAATGTAAGAATTTTTAAAAAGGGACGTCGTTTGTTAAATTCTGTGAACACCGTTGTATTGCATTGTATGTGCTTTTCAGCAAACACCATTGCTTCATTCTGTGCAGTTATTTTCTATGATACGATGACTATGTAAAGTGTCGAATGTTTGCTGTTGCCCTATGACCCTTGGAAAACTACAACAACAAACAAAACAGAACAGAAAAAAACAAACAAACTAAATCAAATGGAATCGGAATTACGTTATGCATTCTAAAATATCATTGTTCCAGTAGCGGTAATTAAGATGAAAATAAGAACTTGAACTTTCATAAACATGAGAAGTAATGCAAAAACAAAGATCCGGATTACTGCAACAACAGCAGAGAGGGAAAACCTGAAATTGAAATCATCATCAAATTTAATATCTATATAATTAAAAATTCATGGACTTCAAATATACCAATATTTGATGTGCACAATTTTATTTGATTCCAGTTCTCCATTGATAGAGTATGTTCGAATGGTTTTTTGCAGTTACCCCAGAATTTCTAAATACTTCGTCTCTTCTTCCAACCATAACCCCCTCCCCCAAATAGTTTTAAATACGCCGATTGATGGTATCACGTGAGCGCTTACTAAAGTAATGTTGGTTGAGTGCCCAGAAGAGGTGGTGGATCCGGCTTCGTAAGATGTCTCTATCGGTTTTCTGGCCAATCAACTACCCAAAGCAAAGACCTTAGAGGGAATAGACTGGTAAAGCTAATGTTGCCGCTTCGGAGGCAACAGCTACAATTTAGATAGCAGCTCCATCTGTTACCGCGAGGAGTTGGTGAGAAATGCATAGCTATTGGAAAGGTACATACAGTGTTTGATTCAACTCATAATATATGGTATAAATTGGGGTCAATTTTGACAATGAAAGTGAGAAGGAATATTTGGGGGCGAATGCAAACCAACAAATTTCTAGATCAAAATTTAATTAGCAAGTTCTCAATTTTGATTAAAATCAGCTATGAAATATAAAATACGCCGATACATACAACGAACACCTGATACGTGAAGTTGCAGCAATGCGAATTTAAATATACCGCATTATCGTTCCTTCACATTACCCTAAATCTCCCAATTTTGTTCCTCAGATTATTTTAGTGAAAAATATTTTTACTACATGTGCTCATGAAAAATGAATATTGTATAAAAAAGAAAAGGTGGTTATAAATATCATATTTACAAAACTATCACTGCTTTATGAAAGTAAACGCTTTTCAGTATTTAACGCGAAAATTATTATATATATAAATAAGTTTTCCCGGTTGCTGTAAATCAAAACAAATTACAAAATGTATCTCGAACGCTGTTGATACCTTTCAGGTAAACTCCAGCTTAAAATATTGGTGCTTTAAGAATTACTGTAAAGTGATTTCAACGTACAGCCTGCGAAAGCGTAGATTAGACTTCGTAATTAGGTGCGAAACTTACCTCAATCCGAAAATAGAAGTAGTATGATAACAAAAAACACCACATCAACCAAAAACCGAGGAAGAGGAACCGTTCTAACCAGAATTGCAACTCATCTTGAAGATCTTGATCTATTGCGTCACTCTGTCTCCTTAATGTGCACACTGTATCTCGGCAGCCGGCTTTTATGCTTGGCAAGCGCCGGAACGACGTGCCCCATTCTTTCGAATCCCGACTTCACCAACTGGACAATATCTTTCGTCGCATCAACGTTGGCCTGGGTCAGCCGCCTTCCCTGACGCTTGAACCTGGCCCTCAAATCTTCCATCAACTGTTCTTCGTCAGAATCCGTAGAAAGCTCGGATTCCCTGCAAAAAAATGTACTAATACCCAAAGTATCTCAGTGCTGCTTGGCCTACGATCTCCCAGCGCCTGATAGGCGCGCACTCCTTGACAGAGTGCCAGCCTGTCCCGGCGGCCACCCGTGGCACCTCCGCGTCGTTACCACGGTGGCTGTTGTTCGCAGAAGACTCGGTCAAAAGCACCGCTTCACTGGGGGGACCCTCCTCGGACTCCGTTGGCGTACACAGAAGGGGTGGAGAAGCCGTCCCGGATTCTTCATCGTGAGTCCGGGGCCGCTGCTGACCCTCCACAGCTCCGCCGGGGGAAGCAAGATCCCTTCCTACTTCCAGGAGAGCTCGTGCACTCATACCTGAGTCAACCCAAGGACCAGGGTCGTCGGTTTGGTCCGGTACCAACACCTGCACTGGATCCGGCGCGGGCTCCACTGCACCAAAACTCAGGATTTCATCACTTTCACTCGTGCTGACAACACCAACGCATAGGACATTAATAATTTCAGGTGACTCGGCTGCACTAAAACTCTCGGTTTCATCATTTTCTGAGGAGGTGGGAATGTAAATCTCCTCGACAACACAAATATCATCCTTATTCAGAATACATACACTAGTGACAGCAATTTTTAAATTTTCAACACCATTATCAACTTGAAGTTCAAAAACTTTACCCTCGGAAAATTCCACATTCTCATCCTCACTATTAACAACATTTTCGCCTTCCATTTCTTCTGAGCAAACCTCCATTTCCTCCATGTTTTTAGCCACCTTTTCCTCCTCGTCAACAATGGAAACTCCATTAAGCATATTAGCAATTTTTTCAATAGATTGTTTAGAGAAATTCCTAGACCTTTCGTGATCATAGTAAATCCCTCTCCCATCTCTGGTGAAAGCACTCTCTTATCCGCCGAGGAATCACCTGCAAGAGAAAAATTCTCTTTAGCATTTTCTGGAAAAGTTTTCTCCAACTCATCTATGTTACCGATACTTACCTGATCCACAATAACAGGAACGTCAGGTTCCTTTAGGGCACTTCCAGAGCCACGAAGTCGGTGGGTTTCAGTTTCATTCTCACTCGAAGTATAAAATTCGGTCTCTGGAAATTGCCCCTCCTTCTCTGTGGCGTCGAGCGCCTCTAATAAGTCATCCTGATTTTCCTGGTTGTTTCCGGCACTGGCCATCTGGGAGAAGGACCGGACTCCACACTCAGGCCTCTTATGGTTGGCAGATTTGCAGTTTCCACAAAGATCTTTGCAGACCTTGATGTTATGTCCCAAAGCTCTGCAATTGGCACAAGTGAACTTCTCGCAGTCAACAGCAATGTGACCACTGTTGTTGCTTTTCCTGCAAACCCGGACCTGTCCATTATACACATTCATACACCTGTATTTAACAATATGCATAAAATTCTGAAGATTTTTAGTCATATCCAGTGGGACTATTCTGGTGCCAGAAAAAGCTCCCTTCATGAAAACTTCCAACTCTTTTCTGACTTCGTACTTAATATTAAGCACTTTCCCAAACTTGTTAAAAGCCTTAAATACCTCATCATTGGGGATCTCGCAAGGAAGATATTTGCAATAATCAACCTTAATGTTCGAGTCCCACTTAGCACAAAAAATCTTTGAATTCCCATGGTACAGAGTCTTGCCGATTAGCTCCAAATACTGGTCATGTCGTTTGAACAAAAATTCAAATTTTCTAGGGTTTCTAAACCTTAGCACAAAATTAAAAAGGGGTTCAGCGGGCGAACCTACATGCTCCCAAATGGCTTGCCCAACCTGCGTAGCAGTTAGCCCGGGATGGGAAGCAAAGATAGAGTTTTCCTTTTTATAATGAGGCTTGCTAAAAGCTATAGTCTCAAGGACCAAAGTTTGTCCAAAAATCACGAAAAATGTTCAGAACAATAAAAAGAATAGTAGAAATAGTACTTACTAATCTTCTTCTTGAATAATCCAAAAATATGGCACACACAAATACCACGATTAGCACTAACAGTGAAGACCACTTGCACGCTAACCCTAACAGTGAAGACCACGTGCTGGCTAAACAATAGCGGTAAAGGACAAGTCCCAAAATACCGCAGCCGGAACCTCCGTATCAGCGGCAATCGAAGTGTTTCTATAAAAATAGAAGGGAAATGCAAGAATTCGCCGACAATCCAATAGTAGGTTAACAAGAGATCACCAAGAAATGACACTGATCGCCATCTTGAAACGATAGCGTGGCGATGATGACTTGCACTTTTCCGGCACTGCTAAGCCTAGACCATGGCCTAGACAAACTCTTACGGCTGGCACGAGCACCTCACAAATGCCGCCAACACCGTGCTCCACGCCGGAACACGCACTCGGGCGGGCGGCCAGACACGTACTCACGAAATTCCAACGGTTGTTTCAGAGACTAATATTGCATGAAAAGCACTTAAAAGGCAAAAGATTTCGTCGGTAAATCTCCAACCATATACATAACATCAAAGTTCCAGAATAATATATGTCGGTTACTCTACCTGAAGGGAACGACCGACACTCCAGAAAATTCTGACTGTACCCTCTTCAAAGTCGACGATTCCTCCATAGAAAGTACAGAAGCAGCCCAGGTTGGGCATACTGGGCGTTCACAGCTGACACGCCCACGGAAAACGCAGGGCGTACGGCTAATGTCATGTCCGCTCCGTTTTAACCTCGTATTTTAACTCAGAACTCATTTGAAAAAAAAAAAATTCTTAGTATTTTTTAAAATTGGTAAAAAAAACGTTAAAATAAATTATACATGAGTTTACTACTTTTATAAAAACAATTGAGTTGGAAATTCGCAGTATCTGTGTACTGTATATAATAATGTCGAGCCTACAAAAATGAAATAAATAATTATCCGGAAAAAAAAATTCTGTAATTAACTATAATTTGCTTCATTTCAGCATTCAGGCGTCTTATTGTGCCAGATAATCTGACCGAATAATATTTTAATTAGACTTAAACACTTTGAAAAACGTATGGTTTATTCGATTAAAAATTTCCAGATTCCCCAATAATTTTTCAATTCGGCGCCTCTGCTCACATTCATAAAGGCAAGATAGTATTACTGCGATTTTACTTAGGCATTAAATAATAATACGTTGGCCTGGACCTAGCCTTTTTTAACAGATTTTATTCCGTCGTGCTCATACTCACAAGGTTTAGACACCAAGTCAAGTTAGTATTATTGTGCTTTTACTTAGGCATTAAATACAGTTGCCTACGTATAAGCTTTTTAACAGTTTTTATTCGATTGTGCTCATATTCATAAAATTTAGACACAAGGTCTAGTTAGTATTATCGCACTTTTAATATTAATACCTTGGCCTAGCAAGGCCTTTTCAACAGTTGTTCTTCCATCTTTTTCGTATTCATAAGGTTTAGACACCATGTCAAGTTAGTATTATTGCGCTTTTACTTCGGCATTAAATATAATTTCCTTGGCTTAGGCCTAGGTCTTTTTAACAGTTTTTATTTCATTGTGTTTATATTCATAAGGTTAAATTTGTTTTCGATGAATCCCGTTTGACGAATTCGTTTCACTTTTTTCGAAAAAGTCGTCTTTCGGTAAATTGTTCGTTCCATAAATTTGTTTTCGATGAATTCGCGTTCGACGAATTCATTTTCGATGAATTCTCCTGTTCCGATTCTGCTTCCCGATTTTTGTTATCGGCCCCCTCCAGTGTTGAAATTGTTTTTTGCTCTTTTTCCATTTAATTGGGGCTTTTTAGAGTGTAATATTGTCCTACCACAAAACATCCATAAAGTTTCATGTCATGACCTTCTGAGCAAATTTTCACTTTGGAGAGCAGTCCTTCCTCTTCCGAACATTTCAAACACGTTTTAGGATCGAACTATACATCTATCAAAAAACGCTTAAATTTCCACACAGTCACACTGATACCGTTGTTTTGCCACTCACAATCAATTACAATTCTACTGATATTACAGAAGTCACAGAAATTGATGGCATCAAAGTAAATTAAAACGTAAAGTAAAAAAAAAAAAATAGGACATAGTGGAAGATCTTCTATCATTCATTTTTTAATATATCAGCTTCTATTACATTCTTACTTTTAGAATTCCAATAAGAAAACAAAGTTCACAAAAAAGGGCCGAAGCTACGGTGTTTTGAAAATAAAGCAGAGCGGCACACTGAACACGTCGCCAACAAGCGAAAATCGAAGGATATTCCATTCTGTCGATTCTATTACTTTTATGTATTCCTGAAATAGACAAAAAAGTTGTATTTGACACATACATGAAATCAAAATTTCCAAGATCCTGCTAGCCTAATTTCCGTCGGAGTATGGATTCACAGAATTTTCTTCTGCTCTTTGTCTTCGTATAAGACCCCCAAATCATGGGGGCTGGGAGAAGGGAGCACCCTAATGTGCTTTCGCACGACGTACCCTCCCCCATACACGAACTTTGTTGCAACACATCTTCACACTGTTCACTACGCCCAAAATAAACACCTGGACATGGTTCACTGATGTTTACACAAACTCCCACCACGGTCCAACAGGCAACACCAGCCAAACCCCCGAGTCATACAGATCCTCCGAAGAACTCGAAAGGACCCGCACACAAAGAGCCGGCGAGGTCACCTAGAACGGCGGGTGCAGCCCGAAGGTACACCCGGAACGTCCATGTAGGCGGACAAATGTCCCCTTCAGAGGTGACCAAGTGACAGCGACCCGGACGGGAGACTGTCAGAGAGGACACCGGACCGACGGGGGCACCAAGGCATTCACACGACCCATGGGAGGTGCCTCCCCTGCCTACTTCCACACGGAACCGGCACACCACAAGCAGCAAATACACAACACCCTCCCTTCAGATACCATCCATTCATACCGCATCATAAAGAGAAAGAGCCGAGACAGAACCAAAACACTCACTCCCCCGACTCACACATGCTCCTGCCGTCTCAGTCAGCGGCCAGCACCACCGATCTCGACCGGAGAGAAAACAGATTAAATCGCCGATGAAAGGGTCGGAGGCTAACCTCCACACCCTTCATCAAACACAAGTCACAAAAACATAACACTAGAAAAAGCCCAACACTCCCCGAGAGATCCCTCGGGCTTCAAGGGCCGAAACTAAGGGTGTAAGTTACCCCAATGAAAGGTGTAGTTGTTCTTGGTCCCGGTAACAATCCGAGGCCAAGTCCCCCACTGATACCTAAAGGCTCGGTCGGTCAAAGTGCGGGCGTCCACTCTCGCCCTGTCTCGGAGCTCACACTTGACTTGAAGAATAACCGTTGTCGGAGAGAAGCCCGAGTTAGCCGTCCGGGAATGCAGAACCCTGTTCCTCTCCCTCCACATCTTATAACAGACCTCGGTAATAATCCTCCTCTAGACCTCCCTGCCCGCCGCCGGGGCAGGATGTAGATAAAACATATTAGCCGGGTGAAACTGGAGGGCGTCAAGCTTTTTGTGCCAAGCCCAAGTCCAGATTCCCTGCCAAACCTTGTGCGCCATGGGGCAGGCCCAAAAGAGATGGAACCTGTCCTCAATGCCCGCACACGAAAGGCATCTATCGGAAGAGATGCCACTCCACCGAAACTGCCTACTCCTGGTTGGAAGGACATTGTGGGCCAACCGCCACCTAAAGTCCCTCTTCTTGCAGTCCACACACGTCGAGTGAATGCTCATCCAAGCCTCTCTCATACAGAAGTTCCTAGGAACGTGGAAATCATTGACGACGTGTTCCCTAGGCCTAGGGAGCAGGTCAATGTACATCTGCTGCGTGTTCTTCCCGGCGCGGTCAGCTTTCGCAAAGTCCTGCAGGCGACCTCCAAGCTGGTAAGACCTATGCATCCTCTCGCGCCGGGGGCCAACAAATCTGTGGCCGGAAGCGTATTTGGACGAGTCCCAACCCGTGAAATAGGAGGCCAAAAGTCCACACGGGTGTTCGGTGACATTAAACTGGAGTGCACTGAGCCATGTCGGAAGGTGTTTGACTTCCAAACCCCCTCCGACCTGGGACATGAGATGAACGGCCACCTTAGCAAGCCTGCTATGACCTGGGACAGCATAGGACCACCCAAGCCACCTGTTCTGTCTTCTTCCCGGCCCAAATGAAGCCAAAGACCGCTCTCTCCATCTGCTTCATGAGACTTCCGGTTGGGGACTCAATTTCCCCGGCAACAGTGCATTTCGAAACCAATAGCGCATTAGCCAACTTGGCCCGATTCACTCTAGAAATGCCCACCTCCTGCCACCGTTCTTGCTCCTTCTTCATCTCCGCCAGAACTTTACCCCAGGTGCTCACGTGGACCCCTTCCTTAGAAAACTGGATACCGAGTATCCGAACGGGCCCATCGGTCACAGCTAAACCTGTAACCGCTGAACTCTACCATTTGCCCCAGAGCATAATACTCGACTTCTCCTCATTGAGAAGGGCACCGGTCCCAATGCAATACTCAGCGAAAGCATCACGCATCCCGTTCAAGCTCCTTTCCGAGTCGACGAAGAAGGAGACATCATCTGCCTACGCAAGGTACTTCAACGACTCCCTCCTCCCCGGGACCGGAAAACCCCTAACACTATCCTTCCCAGCAACTCTTCTCAAAAGGGTCTCCAAGACCAAAACAAACAAAAGGGGAGAGAGAGGACATCCCTGCCTCACTCCTCTTGGAACCTCAAAGAGGGAGAGACGACCGGCAATAATGGCTCTTCCGGAGAGATCTCTGTACAACGCCCCAATCGCACTTCGGACAAATATTCCGAAGCCGTGGGCTTCTAACAATCTTCCGACAAACTCGTGCGATACCCTATCGAAAGCCTTGCTCTGGTCTGCCAAGAAGAGCCCCATCTTAATGACCTTCTCGCCCAGGTAAGTGATAGCGTCTCGTATGCACCTAGTATTCCATTGCATCCGGCGCCCCCCCCGATACCACACGTCTGGTTAGCGCCAATGAGATGAACGGCCACCTTAGCAAGCCTGCTATTGATGACCCTCGCAAGGATCTCATTGTCCACTGTGGAGAGAGATACCGGTCTCCAACCACTTAACTCCCTCGACGGGGCGTCGGGGGTCTTGCACAGCAAAGTGACCATGCTCCTCCGCATGGTCCCCGGCATACGACCCACCTGCACAATCTCGCTGTACACCCTGGTAAGCCAGGGCGCTAACACATTAACAAACTTCTTGTAAAACTCCGACGGAAGACCATCACAACCCGGAGACTTACCTGGCGAAAGGGCCTGAATCGCCACCCTTACCTCGGACACCGAGAACTCCTCTTCGAGGCTATCCAAGTCCTAACTGGGATTCTTGGCGTACCCTCCAACCACATATCCATGACGGCAGGATCAATTTCCTCGCTGGAAAAGAGATCGCCGTAATACCTAGCAGCTTCCTGCAGGATCTGCTTATTGTCCCTCACCTCGGTACCATCAATATCAAGAACTTCCAGGTTCTCCCTCTTCCGCTCCGCCTCGAGCTTCTTATAAATGTGATTAATATCCCGCTCCTGCTCAAAACTCCTAAGCACCTTGAAGTTGAACTTCAGAACCGATGCCTCTGTAAAAATCGGAAATCTCTTGCCTGATCTGGGTAATGATCCCAAGGTTACAACCGTCTTCATTACCCTTCAGAGCCGCGTTCAAGAAGTTCATCAGAAAAACCTGAGTCAACCGCTTAGCTTTTGCCAACTCCTTACCCCGAGCAACCAAGGTGCTCCGGACCTCGTCCTTTGCCCTCTCCTAACTGCCGATCTCGTCATCGGTAGCCGTTTCTGCACCGGCCTCCAAGATCGAACGGACACGCGACAGCGCTTCAACGTCGTCTAACATTGACACGTTTAGGCGCCACGGTGTCGCTTTCCTCTCCCTCGGCGCCGGCACACAGACGTCCATCGCGACAACGCTGTGATCAGAAACAAACAACGGCTGTGAGTTAGGGTTAAAAATCTCGGCTCCCATAACACAGTCCATTTTTGAGACCAACAGCATGTCGATCCTAGAAGCCAAATGATTCCTGTGCCAGGTGAACCCCGGCTCCTGCGGAAACAGCTGCCTCTACACGTCCTTAAGTTGCTGGTTTTTAATCAGGTCCGTAAGACTCCTTCTGTACGGCTCTGACCACCTGCACCTGTGAGTACTCAACCGATCGATATGGTTATCCACAACCGAGTTGAAATCCCCACCGACGACCAGAAAATCTTCGCTTCCCCTAAGGAAGAACGGCAGCTGGTCATAAAAACTGCTCCGGAGAGGACCCTCCACCGGAACATAAACACACACCATCTTAATGGACATCAATCCGCTATTAACCGAAATAGCCACCACGCGACCGTCCCCATCAGTCAGCATCTGCGTGATGCTACCCTCGTACTGCGGCCTGTAAACAATGGCCACCCCGGTGAAACCATTCGCTCCAAGAGAATACCTACAATTCAGCCCGGTGTTCCTACGGAACGCAAAAACCTCGTCGGGCTTCTTATGGTGTGTTTCCTGCACCAGCAAAAAATCAACACCCGACTCCCTGAAGTAGCCCGCGAGCCACTTCTGCTTTTCGACGGTGCGGAGACCGTAAACGTTCAACGTGCCAAACGCAGATAGGCGCCTTGGTAATTATGCGCCATACTTACCACAATCTGAAAAAGGAAGTAGTATGTTAGCAAAAAACACCACATAAAACAAACACCCATATTCAAAATCAGAGGGACCCAACCAAAAAAGCAACTCAACTTGAAGATCTCGATCTATTGCGTCCCTCTGTCTCCTTCGTATCCGCACTGGTTCTCCGTCGTAGGCGTGCTCCATTCCGTCGAATCCCGACTACGCCAATTTGGCAAGATCCTTCGCCGCATCAACGTTGGCCTGGGTCAGCCGCCTTCCCCGACGCTTGAACTTGGCCCTCAGATCTTCGGCCATCTTCTCAGCCAACTGTTCTTCCTCAGAATCCGCAGAAAGCTCGGATTCCCTGCAAAAATCTATTGCCCCTAGTATCGGAGTGCTGCTTGGCCTCCGAACTCCCGTTGCCGGCAGGCGCTCTCTCTTCGACAGAGTGCCAGCCTACCCCGGCGGCCTCCCGCGGCCCTTTCGCCTCGTTACCACGGTGGCCACCGTTCGCAGAAGACTCGGTCAAAAGCACCGCTTTACTGCGGGGACCCTCCTCGGACTCCGTTGGCGTCCACAGGAGGGGTGGAGAAGCCGTCCCCGATTCCCCCTCGGGAGTCGAGGGCCGCTGCCGAACCTACACAGCTCCGCTATGGGATGCAAGCTTCCTGCCTACTTGCAGGAGAGCCCGTGCACTCATTCCGGGCTCAATCCAACCACCGGCGTCTTCGGATTGCCCCGGAACATATCCTGCACTGGATCCGTCGCTGGCTCGGCTTCATCAAAACTCGGGATTTCATCAATTTCAGTCGTGTCGACTGCACCAAAACTCTCAACTTCGTTGTTTTTTGAGGAGATGGGAGTGCAGATCTCCTCGACAATACAAACATAATCATCACTAACTTTACATACACTAGTGACATCAATTTTTACCTTTTCAAAACCATTATCAACTTCAAGTTGGAAATCATTACCGTCGAAAAATTCCACATTCTCATCCACACCAGTCACACAAATTTCTCCTTCCTTTTCACCTGACCAAACCTCCATTTTCTCACTATCTTTGCCCACCATTTTCACATCCTCGTCAATAATACTGATTCCATTTAACTGATTTGCCATTTGCTTAATATCCTCACTAGAGAATTTTCTTGACTTTTTGATAACCGTAGTGTAACCGTCTCCAGCCTCTGGTGAACGAACCCTCTTGTCCACCGTGAGTTGACATGTAGAAAAAGAATTATCTTTATCATTTTTTGGAGAAACTTTCTCCGCCTCACCATTTCTTTCACTTATCTGCTCCACATTCGAAATGCCTTTGGCTTCCTGCTGGGCACTCCCCGAGACACGAAGTTGGTGGGTTTCTACTACCTCGCCACTCGATGAATTTCCCCAGCTTCAGGAGCTTCCCCACCTTCTCCGTGGCGTCAAGCGCCTCTAAAATATCATCTTGGTTTACCAGGGATTGTCCGGCTCCGGCCATCTGGGCAAAAGTACGGACACCACATTCTGGTCTCTTGTGTTGTGGAGACTTGCACTTCCCGCAAGGATCTTTACAGTCCTTGATATTATGACCCAGAGCTCTGCAATTCTCGCAAGACTATTAAGCACAGTCAACAGCGATGTGCCCCCGTGTCCACATCGCCGGCACACACAAGGACCTGCCCATTGTACACATTCATACATCTAAAATGGGAAGCATACATGAAATTAGGAACAGCTTTGTCCATGTCGAGGGTGACAATTCTCGTTCCCGAGAAGGCTCCTTTCATGTATATTTCAGTCTTCTTTCTAACCTCATACTTAACATTAAGCACCCTTCCAAAATCATTGAAAACGGCTTTAACCGCTTCATTTGTTACCTGGCATGGGAGGTACTTACAGAAGACAACTTTAATGTTTGTGTCCCCTTTAGAACAGTGAATCTCGGACAACTCGTGGTAGAGAGTTTTGCCTACGAGCTGCAAATAATAGTCAGTACGCTTCAAAACGATTTTCGCGGATTCACTACCCGCACAAAATGAAAAAGCGGTTCAGCAGGTGAACCCAAGTGTTCCCAGATCGCTTTACCGACTTGGAAAGCAGTAAGACCCGTATGGGTTACAAGGAGATAGTTTTCCTTCTTAGCGGAGGCCTTGCTCAAAGCCATTGTTTAGGATCAAATTCTGTCCTTTAACAAAAAAAATGTATAAAAAGCACGAAAACAAGTTCTACTTAATGAAAATAATGTAAAAAGTACTTACAGTTCTTTCTTAAGTAATCCAAAGTAAAAGGCACACAAAACACAACACTAACAATGAAGACCACGTGCTCGCTAACCCTAACAGTGAAGACCACGTGCTCGCTAAACAATAGCGGTAAAGGCTAAGTCCAAAAATACCACAGTCGGAACCTCCGGATTATCGGCGGAGCGAAGTAGCGTGGCCATGACGACTTGTACTTTTCCTGCACTGGAAAGTCTAGGCGCCCACGTACGGCTGGCACGAGCACCTCACAAAGTCCGCCAACACCGTGCTCCACGCCGGCACACGACCCCGGACACGTACTCGAAATTCAAACGGTTGTATCAGAGATGAATCAGTTGACTTACCATACTAGCAGCCAGATTCATCAGTAAATTATAATAAAGACTGGCAACCTGTTGGGAGCAACCACGTTATCTCTACGAGAGTTGAGCTTCTTCACGCGAAGCTATTACATTTTATGTTTCTGTTGTCGTAGCTCTTTAGAATCTGATGATAGCCCGATCTGTTGATGCCAGCAGATTCTGACCCACTAGCGTTCACAACAGTTTTTAGTAGATGTTCCTTTAATTTTAGTAGTTTTAAAAGTACCAATTTGTACGCTTGGAAGTAGTGGCATATACTGGTAGACATATTTACCCAATACAGAGAGCTATCGAAGTAGTAGTCTTGATGCAAATGAATTATCCATTGACACTTCGGAGTTAGCCAAGTTAACCAACGGTTTCTTACTTACAAGTTGAAAAACTTATGTGTTCAACACATTCTAACACTAATTAATTCACTGGACCCCCCCCCCTTCCCCCAGCATATTGGCGTGACTTTTAAAGAATGCATTACTTTTTCTTTTCTCGTGAGTTACATGACTACGAGTATGTTCTCTAGATACTTTGTAGTCACTAGTTTGATTGCCTCATACCAATAGTTCAGTGACTATTAAATGAAGAAACAACACAGGCTTTTAGTTTTTACTAAGTTATTGATATAATTATTTATTAGAATTTAAAAAAATTGTACTAAGTGGTAGTGGGTGCTTAGTTGTAAATTGAAAATCTGTCTCTTGCTGATTGCGCACCAGGTACAGCCAAAGATTCGCCTGGATTTTATCTGCACCCTCCGCAGGGAGTGGGAAGAACAATTCCATAAGGGAGTCTTACTGCGCATGCTCACGGGCAACATTGCTTGATGATCTCGGTCAAAGAATTATCTAACTGAGAAGTTAAGGCTCGGCGAGACGTAACTAGTGCCGCCATATCTTAAGAATTAAAATACAGTGCACACAGACTGCGCATGCGGATTTCTGTTGACGTCAGTACTTCGGGTAAACAACAATCCGTCGAGCAACTCACAGCACGTGATTGTTACTTTCTAGGTAGCATAATCACTTCCTAAATCGGATATGTTAGTTTTGTTACGCCAATTGGGTTAGTTAAAGCTTTTGTTTGCCCTTCAGTTTTTTTGAAACATTTTTAGTAATGCCAAATACTAGGGAATGTCTGCATTTTGTACGGATCTTTAGGCCTAACTGTAATATTTGCTAAAATTTAATTTAAATAGTAATACTGTTATTGTATATTTTCCCACCAAAATAAGGGATGGGCGGGATATCAGAAAAAAGCAACAACAAAAAAAAACTGCTCTAAGCAAATAGTCCTCAGATCAAAGGAAACCGTCGTGGATCCAAGAAAAGCTTCACTGCCGCAGTCCCCCCTCAAAGTCCCCTAACGTGTTTTGCTCCTGAATGTTAACTTTCCCGCAGAAGATATTATCGATTAAGATGTGGTGACGCTGTTGTCGCCTGTTTTCGTTATCTCTATGAGAATCGGCCTTCTTCAGGCGTTATATATTCTTTGGCTTGATAATCTTGGGGACTTCAATTTCGGGGGACTTACACATATTGCATTAATGAAGGCGGCAGACCGACTTCTTTTCTCCAACTCAGGCGTTGTTTAGATATTAGCATTGAACGAGCGTTGAATATGCTAAGAACATATCAGTTGTCGCATTGCAAAATTAGGAGCATCAACCGACATAAAAACATTTGGCTTTAAGGGAAAATTGGAGCAGCGGATTTATATTTCAGAAAAAAATGAAGTTAAGGTCTCTGCTGCAGTTCGGGTTGAATATAATATTCCAAAAGGGAATCCCTCATGGTTCCCATCATTTACCATAATGGAAGTTAACTAGAAGCCATGTAGATTAGTCCCATGGGTCAAGTCTATCATTATGCTCTCCATCCCACATCTTCTGTTAGGCATCGGTCATTAATGCGAACATAAATTCGTCTTCACTTATTGTTGGGAAACCAGGAAGTAGTTCACCAATTGTCTCCCGTATTCAAACATGATATTTATTTCACTTTTCACTTTCTTTAATCCGATATCTATAGAAAAGACGTCGTTTGATGAAAAAAGAAAATTATCTTTTGGTCAATTTTTAAATCTCTACAAATGTTATGCAAATCCTTTTGGTTAACCACACTGATGCGTATTGTTGGTGAATAATTTTTCTGCAGTTTATCAAGCACAACTGATTTGGGTATTCCTTGGTTTAGCCATGGCTTCCTGCGATTAATCGTATAATACAAGGATATACCACTCCGTTATCGCTAATGTACGAACAAAAGTTCATATATTTGCCGCTGCACTGAATAGGCGCTGATTCTCCATTCCCTAAGATGATTGTTTACCTTTGAATGCAATACAAATTGTGAGTGTTTTATATACGCCCTTTGCCAATAATTTAGCTCACTTACACAATTTGAAATTGTAAAAATAATCTGTTATTTATTCTTGATGCATGGCTTTCATTTTATATTTATTATTTTGTAACGCCGTGTTTTTATGTCGCCCGATAGATGGAAGCACTTTGTGGAGTTCGACATACTTCAATTTTTTTAACAACTTTTTTTCTGCGCACGAGAGTAGATGCTTACCGCCCTGAAAGCAATATAAACAGCCCCTGCGTTCGAGAGTGGAAATCGGGCTGCCGTTGTTTTAATATTACAATATGCGTACGACCCCCGAAACTGAAGTCCACGAGATCATCAAACGTCGAAAGCCGTTGATGTCCGTGAGCATTTTTTGTAAGACTCCCATAGCGAATCATTCCTGTCTATAGACGCTAGTTTATTATCATTAAGGTCTGTTACAATACGCGGACGAAGAGGAGCCAGGTTCTGAATTCCCGGACTTCTCTCCAAGAAAGGTAATTCTTCAAGTCAAGTGTGCGCCCGCACTTTGACTGACCGGGCCTATCGGTTGTGGTGTTGGCCTTTTTCTAGTGCTATGGTTTGGTGACGTGTTTTAATGAAAAGTGTGGAGTTAGCCTCCAACCCCCTCATCGGCAGTTGATTTTGTCTTGTCTCCGGCCGAGGTTGGCGGTGTAGGTCGCTGATCGAAACGCCATGAGTCTGTGTGAGTCGGGGTGGTGTGAGTTTTGGGCTTCAGTCTCTTCTTTTTCTCTCTCAGTGTGGTGTAAATGGAAAGTGACGGTAGGGATGTTATTCTGCATTTGATGTTTGTGCTGTGCCGGTTCTGTGTGGCTGTGGGCGGGGCGCCAGCCTTAAGTCGTGTGAGTGCCTTTGTGCACCCGTCGACCAGGCATCCTCACCCGTCCGGGACGCTGTCATTTGATCAACTCTGAAGGGGGCTTCGTCCGCCTACATGCACGTACTTGGTGTACCTTCGGGTCACACCCGTCCAAAGACCTTGCAAGTTCGTTGCACCCGCCGTTATTTGTGACCTCGCCGCCAATTTGTGTGCGAGACCGTTCGAGTTCTTCGGCGGAACTGAATGACTCGGGGGTTTCATTGGTGCTGCTTGTTGGGCCGTGGTGAGAGTTTCGAGGAGTGTGTATAAACATCGGTGAATCAAGTCCAGATGTATATTAGCGGCTTGCTGAACAGTGTGAAGATGTTGCGTTTCGACAAAAGTTCGTGTAAGAGGGAGGGGGCGTCGTGCGAGAGCACACTTTGGCGTCCCCTCTCCCAGCCCCCATAAATTGGGGTCTTATACAAAGACAATCTGACAAAAGAAATTAGTGAAATAGAATAGGAGAAATTTCGTATTACAGATAACTTTTTAAATCCACGGGGAGAGGCGAAGATTGCAACCATCTTTTGTGGTGTTCTTCGACTCTTGGACCCCTTAGCGGCCCGCATGAAAATTGTATTTGTAACAGTAACCTAGGACTTACAGCAACGATTGGATGCATAATAGAAGCGTTTTAAATCAAATGAATGCATGCTGATTATGAAAGCCTTAAAATGAAATATAGCCTTACTTTCTCCAGTTGCCTCACTGTTTTACCTGCTGTCATGATTATAACGTTTAATAACTTGTTTGGTATTTGCTAAGGGTCTATTCCGTCAAAGTAATACAGATCGCTCTTGCCCTAAAATTTAAAACAAGTTGTATCACGTTTCTGTATCTCTATTAGTTCTGGAGAAAGCCCTTTAGGTTTATTTTCTCTAATTGGCTCACTGCTGAGGAAGTAGAATTAAGCTGTTTAAGCACGATATGTCACCAGATTGAAATTGCAAAGTTAAAAATGCTGTTACGAAGTCGAATAGGATAGGATATTCTCGCCGAGTTTTGAATATCGGTTTTGCATTTGTTGGGATCGCTTAGAGCTGGAACTCTCCAAACTTTCCTCTGTAAGTCGCGCTGCTCCTCGGTAAAAGGGCATTGAACTGTTGTGTTTACGGCAAGCGACAATGAGGAATGTGTGCGACTGAGTTAGATCCCTGCCTACCCTCGATAGAGCGACGTGGGACAAGAGGTCACCAGAGAAGAGATGCGAACGGCAGTGTGCAACTTGGATCTACCAAAGAAGGTCTGTTCCGTGGACGAAACGAATGCAAGAGATTCGGGGAGAATTTCTTCTACCTCACTAAGAACGGAATATAATTAAAAAAAGAAAAAAAAATTCGAGCACTAGCAATTTTCTGGAATATTTTTGTATAAAATTTCATAGAAAAGTCAGGAACGCTGAAAGAGCCGCGGATGGCTTAGTGGTTAGTGTTTCAGACTATCGATGCTGGGTCCCCAGGTTCATGCCTGGGCTGATCTTGCAGAGATGGTGTGATTCGGACGAGCACGTTAAGTGACGGCCCCCAGGCTGGACCCACTGGCTAAATGGGTATCCTTTCCTGTTCCCCACCTGAAATTCTCTCACCCCTCTATGTGCAATATCGTACTTGTACGGTGGCGCCATCTACTGTACTCTAATCTCACTACAAACTGTTCTGTTAAAGTCGCTAGACTTGCTCTCATTCCTTCCGTTTCTGTGTCCTACCCAAAAGGCGATCTCGCTGTAGGTGGCTGGGACCTAAACTCTACTACCTGTGGACGGAAGTCCTACAAGAAAATGACGCTGATCCTGACGAACGCTGAAAATAGGAAAAGTCTTTTGTTTTGAGCTCGACTTGCCTAACGTGATACCACCCCCCAACCCCATCCGGCCTTCTGGACGGTCCTGGTCATGTGCTAGAACAGGAAGTTCTGACTAGAAGATCAGAAATGAGAGGGAATACAGTGTTTATTCAGCGTATGTAGTACTAGGAAGTTTCTGTAGAACTGAACCACCATAGCCCATATTAATAAGTTACTGTTTCTTCCCAATTTTACCTTATTTCAATACCTTCGCAGTGTTTGCAGATTTCATTACGAGAGCAAAGAGCAATGACGGTTTCAGTTCCGCGGACGAAACAGGAAGGAGGAGCAGAGAAAAGGAGCGTTTTGATGGACCAGTTTTCCAGACGTCGCACCTCTCTCCTTGTGAGGCTTTCTCACAGGACCCACCTCCCTTTGACCTGCCATCAGTTCAAACAAAATGAGTACGGCTTGATTGACAGTTCAACTGGAGTCCATTCATAACTTGGCAGGAGAATGAGCAGGGCAGACGGCAGGTAGTTTGCCACCTGAAGAACGGATTGTTCTTTTATTGCTTTCTAAGTTTGCATGTGTTGAGAGATAGCAATCGCTGTATGTTGGTAGAAAGTCTTGATAAGGTGGTAATGACATATACTTTTGCCATTTGCCTTCTAAGTTACCTTAGTACATTATCATGGGCACCCAAAGTCGTGACCGCTTACTTACGAGAAATTTTGGTTGCGATTTGCGATATTTGCTGGGCGTGATGTTTAAGTGAAGTCTGAGAAAGCGTATTTATGTTGTTAACATTTCAAGGAAGCTCCACTAATTCGATCACCGAACGGCGTACGTATGACAGGGAAAGCGGCTGTATGTTTTGCTACAGCCAGTAGTACACCATGCTACAGCCAGTAGTTGTTGTTGGTGGTGGCCGATGTAACGCCCTCTCTCGTCAGTATGGAAGGTCTCGAAAAAATTCGAACTATAAAGACTGTTGTGACATGTGGTCATGATTTGTTTGCTCGGTAGTCAAATAAAAACTTTTTCGGAACAGTTTTCGGGGTTTGTTTTTTTTCAGCATTTTATCCATCAACGGCTACCAATTATTACATCTTCTGAAGTTATTTCTGTTAATAAACCAAAATTCAAAGTGCACATTCCTTTATTATTCGGGATTTAAGCTGTAACAGAACAATGCTGTTAACTAGAGTTCAGAGCATCTTTCATACAGCGTCTTTATATTAAAAGAAAATGGCCTTTAATTCTTAGAAGTACCAAAGTTACGTTCAGTTTTTTATTCATAAATTAAAATATTTAAAATTCATTATAAGATGTTCTCGCAGAAATTTCATGACAGACTCTTAAAAACAAACGGCTGCTGAAATAAGAGGCCGTTTATGAATTTGGTATGGGCGAAAAATTGAATCGTAAATATCGGAAGAATACTTCTGATCTTAATAAGATGGATATTTCGGTTCATACTGCCTCAGGGTTATCACTGAATCCGATCCGATCTAATGTTGTGCTAAGTATTAACGGTTTGGAACTTGGGGCTTGTTTGCACAAATCTCAGCCAGCGCTAAATAAAGCTTCTGTGCGGCGTCATATGCAAATCTGTATTGCTTTAATGAATACAGAGTCAAACAAGTGTGTATAAATAAATACACATAAACTATTCCTTACAGATCCGGAAACGATAGAAATCGCACGGTTCACATATAATAATTGTATAACTTATGTCACAAGGAATTTTCATAGCAATTTTTTCTTTCTAAAACACGAAATTTATACTCTAGTTCCAGGGTTCTTAAAACAATCTAAGAGCATAAAATGCAGCTTGTAAATATAGCTGCAATCAAGTTTTGTTAATACCATTAAAATAGTGATATCTCAGAAAAGTACTATACATTACTAACTTCGTACCTTTACAAGACTGACGCTGTACTTGGACATAAACGTTGTGCGTTTATTTTGCCATTTTGCGTCGTTTTGTTGTGTAAATAATTATTTCCGATAGCGGAATTGATATTTAACGTTTTTTTACAAGACCGACGCCATGGGTTTCACGACTTTAAAACTCGTTAAATACTTAGTGCTCCCTTCCAAACAGCTAGTGTCAAGCAAACATTTGGCACAATTAATTGCCTTTTAATCAAACCAAGAACCCATATTTATGAGTGCAAATGCAATTTTTACATTATACTTTCCAAAACCCAAAAGCTGATTTTCTTGTTTCATGTGTGGGCATTGCTCGACGAGCATGGATATGTTTGCTGCCAAGAAGTTTCCAAAAATCCCAGTTGCATAGGAATGTTTTCATGAGTTTTTCATCAATGTGAGATTATGAGAAGTATGTATTTCCAACATTTCGAGAAAAGGTAAGTTCAGAATGGCATAAATGACAAAACAAAAGTACTTATTAATTCCAGCTGACTGAAATCTTAACCATCAATTAACATGAAAATAACTGAATTACAGAAAGAATAACGTTTTTTATTGGCATGAAAAAAGTTAACATTATATCAGCTTGCAAGGAAATGGTATGTAAAAAAATCTTTAAAAAAACTTTGTCATTATAATTTTTAGAGCATTTTGTATTCTTTTATATTTTTCAGAAGGTGTGAACAAAGGTTTGCTATTTTTTTATCGTTTAAGACAGAACACAATGTTAATGGAGTATACAGATATAATTACTTCCACAGTGTAAGCTAAAATAGTTCCCATGGCATAAGCAAAAAAATTAAAGAGCTTATAATATGTTCACAAGTGACATTTTTATTAAAAATAGTGATTAGAGTTTGAATAATTTGTGATAGCCTTTTCATAGAAAGCAATTATTTTTCCAGAAAGATATTTAAAAAAATGCTAAAGATTATTAGTTCTCTGTTAAAAAACGATTATAAAAAAATCATAATCCAAATTAATCAAGTATATATATTTACTAATTAATTAATGAAAGCCATACTAATTAATGTATGAAAAACATAAAAAATATCATAATCCAAATTGATCAAGTATATAATTAATGTATGAAAGCCTGTCTCTCCTAGATAACATAAAAACGAATGGACAGTAAGAGGAAATAACATGCTGTAAGTGTGGGAAATTCAGCAGATCAAGACGAAAGTTAATTATGCTCATATTTTTACCAGATTATTTAATTACTTCAGGAAGTTTTACTATGTATTAAAAAGATAAATATCAAAGGATGATAAAAAAAAATAACGTCTGATTTATACGTAGCCTGAATTACAACAAACTTTATACTACATAACTTGTAAGACATCAAGAAAACTCTCGAAAAGCTGTTTTGCATTTCCTTAGCCAGCTGTTAAGATCTACGTACTTTATATCTTCAACTTCAAATTGTGTGTCATTGATATGTATTTAATTTTGGTCAAAGTGCCAGTTTACTTAACTTCAAACATAATACTCTTAGGCAAAAGATTAATCTGCTATCGACCGTTCTTTAAATTTCTTATCTGGGTGCCTACCGTCAACTAATAGTTAAATTTTTCAACCATCGAGGTTTTAAACACAGCAGGCATTTTTCCTTGTAGAGTTAGTTCTAGAAATCGGAAGGTGACATAATATCATGTGAATCTCGATAATGAGATCGCAGTTTGATAGTTCTCAAGCAACATAATTTTCGTGACATGCCAGAGGAAAGAACACAGATTTCATTCCACAAGTGAAATCAAATCGGCTATACGCTGATAATTGAATATCGCACCGATATATTGATTTTCCGATATATCGAAATATCGGGCGGAAATATCGATATTTCGATATATTTTTATAAATATCGCCCATCCCTAATTCCTGTGCGAGCCGAACCACTTTATATATAGTCCCTACCGGTTTTCCTGCACACCGGGAAATGCTACTCTCCTGCCGCTTTGCATATTTTAACCGTGGTGTACGTAATAATTTGTCCTTTCAGTGTATCTCATCATCAGACATAATCAGTCCGTTTCTAGATAAAAGTCTCCTCAAGTCTCATTCACAACCTTTTATATTGTGCTAGTCACTTCCAAGTCACTCCAGCAAGCTTTCATTTAACATCCATCCATGTTCTATGCAGTCTTCCTCTAGATTTTTACCTGTGCCTAAGTGTCCAGTCTAGCATTTTAGTTGTTTCAACATGATAGTCAGTTCTAGCAATATGGTCAGCACAGTGCCACCTCAGCTTCTTACTTTGATCTGAACATCAACAAATCTTGTCTTACCAGTTTGTGTTCTACTCTTCCTATCTGTCCTGGTTACACCAAGCATTGGCTTCTTTGTCCATTGTTACACCAAGCTTGCAGGCTTATTTGCCCATAGCTTTGCTATGTCTCTTTTAGCTAAGGTTCATGTCTGTGATCCATTAGTATGAATTCAAATATATTGATTTAACATCTTTCTTTGAACACATAATTGCATATTGCTCTTGAAATCGGTATTGTTTCACTTTCACATAAAATGAGAAAGCTATTTCGTATTTCATTCTGTATAGAGAACCGTTTTCTGAAAATTGAAACTGTTTTTTTAACGAAATCCCTAGATACGGACTGAGAAGAGACTGCAACAAAACATTTCATAAAATATTTCTTTAACAATGATAGCAATAATAATTATAATAAAAGGATTTTTAACAATGATTATGCAATTTCTAGAAAACGTTAACATTTTCTAAATAGGGGCCCATACTTTGTAAACCTGTGCTATAAACAGAACCTGGTGCTTAACTACACAGACACACACACACCTAGAAAGAGTTGGTTTGAAAGTACCAAATCAGTGACAAAAGAAGTGCGAGTTCTGAGGGAGAAAATCCTAAGAACAAACAAGAAAAGATGGAGACAAAAAGGAGTAATTTTCTCCAAGGGAAGCCTCGGAAGTTTTAATTTTGACGTGATCGCTTTAGCTTGAAGGGATAGACGGTCGAGTCACATTATTCTGACCACTAGCTAACATCCAGAGTAACCGCCGCGTGCAGCGCGGGCAGAAGCTAGATGGGCTGGGAGTGACTCAATAAGGTGCTGGAAGGTGTTCACAGGTATCTAGAAGGTGTTCACAGAGGCACTAACTGATTGCAATGGGTCTGACAGCTGCTGGAGGGTGCGTGGTGGAGGATCCATATAGCGAACAACACGATCGAGGTGGTCCCACAGATGCTCAATTGGGTTTAAGTCTGGGGAATCAGGGGACCATGGAAATACTTTGAAGTCTTCATCGTGCTTTTCCAACAACTGTAGGATATTTCTAGCTGTGTAACACGTCGCATTGTTGTGCTGAAAAATCCCTTCAGCCCCAGGGTAGACAATCAGCATGTAAGGGTGTACGTGGTCTGCAAGGATGGATTCATAAAGAATTCGGTCCACAGGTAGGAGTGGACCCATGGAATGCACCGAAAACATTCCCCAGACCTTAATGCTTTCCCCACCAGCTTGTGTTCTTCTAGAAATGGTTGAAGAGTGTTCGTTCACCGATGTGTTTCGCCTTATGCGAAAATGTCCATCCGTTGGATGAAGCAGAAACGTGACCCGTCGCTTTGCCCGTAAGCAGCCGGGGCGAAATTTAACAAGGCGTCTTCCTCCTCCCCCTTTAGAGAAGGATACACTTGGCACAGTAAAAAACAATATTTAACATCAATTTCAGATACCCATCTTAAGATACAGGGAACAACACAACTGAAGAAAAACACAAGTCTGTTCTACACAAAAATCAGTAAACTGAAACTCAATAAATCAAGCGATACCGCGGTGCAGGTTCCTACAACCCGTCACTGTCTCGTCTGTGTTGTTGCGGAGAAAAGCGTTTAGCGACACAAGGAAATTGGTAATATCCATTTCCCTATACGACACTCTCACGCATGCGCGATTCTCCCTCTCGATTGCGAAACTATTCCTTAAGAGACGTCAATGGGTAATTATGCTATTTGACAAAAGCGCATCGTAGGAGGGAAATGCCGCCCCTAACGATTTTATCCCACTCCAGGTTTAGTAATGCTTTCGCATGCTGTTTACCACAGATTCCACACCGTCGCGTGAGAAAGAAAGGGTATGCGATGGCTCCGATGCGATCACCGAAACTTCCTTGGATCACTCCGGCACCGGCATGGTAAATAGCACACGAAATCGGCTGGGACGACACGGCAGATATGTAACCTGAAACCGAATTCAGATGTAACCTGAATACGATCCAGAACCCTTCAGAAAGACCTCCACCCAAGGTCCACATATCCCCGTACGCAAGTGGCGTATATTCGAGGCTAGTTTGGCTAGCTACGAAGCCCAGGGCATGAACAAATTAAAGTGAATTAAATATACAAAAATAAAAGTCAATTATAAACGGTATTAAGATATATCGATGCTTTCACGGCGAAAAAAAAAAAACGCGTGCGGATTCGCTTCTTTGACTCAGTCTGGCGAGCGAAAACCAAGGGCACAACGCAAGCAGCTTTTCCAGAGTCTTGGATGTTCTGATTCGAAAACCTTCCATATGATCACCTGCTAACATTTCCATGACAATATGAGTGAGCGGGTGGAGTGTAATGCGCCATTGCTTTGGGCAACGGTTCGTTCTGAAAAGAGAAGACTTCGACTGTCTTAGTTACTCGCATACTCCCGCCCATAACAGCAAGTATTTCGCGTGAGTTCTTTCAGTTTGTGTGAAATGTCAATAAATTAAAATCAGTGATAAATCTAAATTTCGTGGCTTTGTTGGATTCAAACTGTTTTGATAAATTTTGTGAAAGCTTCCCGGAACATTTACTGTCAGAACTTAAAGAACTCTATGCTTCAAATTTTGAGACAGCTAGACTAAAAAGTGAACCGAAGGTGTTTTATTCCCTTGACGAATACAAAAAGAAATCAGTAGGATACATTACTTGTTACATAAAGTTCAATAAATTGGACATAGTGTTTAGTGAGGTGCACAAATTAGCAGACCTAATGTTAGACTTTCCATCAACAACTGCAACTGCCGAAACAAGTTTTTTCTGCATTAAAAAAAATCAAGATATGTCTTAGAGTCACACAAGGACATGTACAAGCGAGCAACTTGTTTTTTTTTTGTTTTGTTTTTTGTCAATAGAGAAAAACATTCTTTTTAAATATGAAAAAGTACTCGGAAGAAACCTTTTATGAAAACGTAGCACTCAAGTTCACACCAAAGGAAAGGAAAGAAGAATGTAGTTCATGTGCAAGTAAAGTATTCAGAATCAAAATGGAGGTCATGTACAAATAAGTGTTGAAATCCTAATCCTCATAATTATTTGGTAACATGTTAACAATGGCACGTACCTAAAATTTAGGAAAAATTACTTAACAATTAAAAATTAAACTTCGCAGTTAAAAAAAAAAACACTACTGGGGGATGGGGGTTGGGTTGAAATAGCCTAGGTCGCGGACCAAAGATACGCCATTGCTGTAGTCACATGCCTCTTGAGTTGGCCATGCCTTAGTACATAAATCTTAATCCACTTTTTTAAAGTGAAAGTTTTGTGAAAATGTAATATAGAGACATTAAAAAAATAAAAAATTCGAGCTCTAGCAATTTTCTGCAATATTTTTGCTTAAAATTTCACAGAAAATCCAGGAAATCTGAAAAGTCTTACGTTATGGACTCGACTTGCCTAACGTTATACGAAAGAGTGGCGCCTCTGGGCAATCGCCCTGCCCCCCAGGCCCGCTCGACGGGCCTGGGGTGGCAGGGCGATTATATCGCTTTCTTGTAGGACTTCCGTCCACAGTGAGTAGATTTCAGGTCCCAGCCACCTACAGCGAGTTCACCTTTTGGGCAGGACACAGAAACGGAAGTAATGAGAGCACGTCTAGCGACTTTAACAGAACAGTTTGTAGTGAGATTAAGGTACAGTAAAAGGCGCCACCGTACAAGTACGATGTTGCACACAAAGGGGTGAGAGAATTACAATGCGGGCATAGGAAAGGATGCCCATTTAACAAGTGGGTCCAACCTGGAGGCCGTCACTTAATGTGCTCGTCCGATGCACGGCGAATATTCAGTGATTGTTAGCAAATCGTACCACCTCCACAAGATCAGCCCAGGAACGAACCGGAGGCTCTGCATTGGTAGCCTGAATTGCTAACCACTCAGCCATTCGTGGCTCGGTCCTGATCATGTGCTAGAGCAGGAAGTTATGTAGTACAACGAGAGAGGATCCTGATTGGAAGATCAGAAAAGAGAAGGAATACAATGTTTATTCAGTGTATGTAGTACTAGGAAGTGTACGTAGTACTGAACCGCCATGGCCTTTATTATTAAGTTACTGTTTCTTCCCAATTTTACCATATTTGACTACCTTCGCAGTTTTTGCAGGTCTCACTACCGGAGCAAAGAGCTACTGGGCTTTCAGTTCGGCGCATAGAACAGGAACGAGGAGCAGAAAAAAGGAGTGTATTGATTGACCAGCTTTTCTAGACTCCTTGGGAGGCATTCTCACAGGACCCATCTACCTTTGACCTACCATCAGTTCAAACAAAATGAGTACGGCTTGATTGACAGATCAACTAGAGTCCATTCATAGCTTGGCAGGAGAATGAGTAGGACAGACGGCTGGTATTTTGCCGACTGAAGAACGGATTGTTCTTTTATTCCTTATCACTATTCCTTTCAAAGTTTGCATTTGTTAAGAGAAATCAATCGCTGCATGTCGGTAGAAAGTCTTAATCAGGTGGTAATGACATATACTTTTGCCATCTGCTAACTAAGTTACCTTAGTACATTATCATGCGTACCTAAAGTCGTGGCATCCCGTTACCGTTTATTTACGGGATATTTTTTGTGCGATTTGTGAAATTTGCTGTGCGTGATGTTTCAGTGGAGTCTGAAAAAGTGCTTTCATGTTTTTGACATTTTAAGGAAGTTCCATTACTGCTTTGCCTCCATTAATTCGATCACCGAATGTCGTACGTATGACAGAGAGGTGGCTGGATGATGTTACACTATACTGCAACCTAGTAGTTGTCGTTGTTGATGACCGATGTAGCCCGCTCTCTCGTCAGTCAATAGCATACAAACACATCCAAGGTCTCGAATAAGTTTGAACTATAAATTGTGTTAGGACATGTTATCATGGTCTATTTGCTCGGTAGTAAAATTGGAACTTTTTCGGAACATTTTTCGGGTTTTTTTAGCATTTTATCCATCCACGATAACAAATTACTAAACCTTCTGAAGCTATTTCTAATAATAAATCAAGATTCTAAATGTAAATTTATTCATTACTCGGTATTTAATTTAAGCTGTAACAGAACAATGCTGTCAACAATGTCAATGCTGTCAAGTTCAGTCCATCTTTCACACAGCATCTTCATATTAAGAGAAAATGTCCGTGGTATCCTCAGATGTCCCGTAGTTAACATTCAGTTTTTTATTCACAAATTAAAATATTTCATATTCTTGAAAGCATCAGCTGTTTAACTTTAATGACAGACTTTTCAAAACAACGGTTGCTGAATTAAGTGGCTGTTCATGAATCTCGATCAAACCACCGACGGAGCTAACTGGTTAGTGCTGTCTACCGTCACGGCCGTACTCCATCAAGAGAGCGGTAGCGCTTCGCACTTAGTGGCCTGTCGAATGTTAGTTCCTATTCTTTCTGCAATGACGGCGGACCCTATTTTTCACCCGCGTTTTCGACAGTTGTTATGCATTACGTCAGGTAGAGCTAATTAAAATTGGCATTGTTTTTGAAGGGATTTTATTGTGGTTACGCCCACATAATACAGCAAAAAAAAAATGTACTACATACTATAATGTAATATAATGCGTGGAAATCTACGATTCTTATATATGATATATACATCCAGCTAAGAAAATGTATATTAATAATGTAATATAATGCGTGGAATTCACAGCAAAGCTCCGTAGCAAAATCTACGATTCTTCAGTTATGACTTATGAGCAAACACGGTGTACTCGTTCAGATTAGTAAATAGTATGTTTATCAGTCTGGTACCACCATTTAAATGCTAAAAATATATATATATATATATATATATATATACATATCCCACTCTAAAAACTTTTCTCAAGTTTTTATTCACAAATTAACTTTTCTCAAGTTTTTAGTAACTTATTCAAGGTAGCAACGACTAATTTCATTGCAAAATTATTAACAGAAAAAAAAAAAAAAACGTAATATATTCAAAACGAAATTTATGTAATCAAAAATAAAAAAAAGGGGGGAGGGCAGGGTGTGTGAAATATCCGAACGATGATCACTTTATTATAGTTCTACTACATCAATATTTTCCATTTTTATCATCTGTGGTTGGTTGTTTTCTGAGTACTGGTTTGCCTGTGGAATTAATTGATATTAATGATATAACCTTTTTTAAAAGAATTAGAAATATACTTGCCTAATAACAAAAAAAAAAAAAAAAAATGGGAGTAACATACATATCTTTCCCTTACTGTGTTTTTATGGCCAGTGTTGACTCATTTATTCTGTTTTGGGGATTCAGGGCACGTCAGGTCTCTGTGAGGCCTTTTCCCTGATTTTCTTTTCTGCTATTACTTTTTATTTGCACATACATATCTCTGATTTATGATGTCATAATGTAACAGCATAAATATTGAAATAAATTAGTAAATAAAAAATAAAATAAAATTTCCTGGGATTTAGAATTGCGAACGCATAAATAATTCATGGTGAAATACAGATACATTCCAAAATGCTCGAAATTTTACTTGGTTGATTGCGATACATAAAATGTTATTTTACCTCGAGATATAATAATTTCCCCCTGTTCTTTTACTGTTTACCCGTGGAAGGTCGAACATTTTTTAAGCACACAGTTACGGGATGATATATTTCTTAAAATTTGGACATGAGTTTACATTAAAATAACAGAGATCAAATACCTACTGTCGAAAAAAGTACGAGTATAACTTATACCATCCGTTAAAAAAATTAAAGGAAAAACGGTAGGTTGCAGAACCGTAGACTGCTATTTCTGCTTTCAAAACCAGAGAGCACTTACGTTGGAAAGCTCACCAGTTGGCGCTTTTAACAAGGACAACTATCTGCTGATAGTTTCGAGTGGGTGTGCTGACCTTATACAATTAAAACACATAAATTTTCTCCATAATCGCTTGATTTTTTTATTTTCCCTTACCAAAGCGAATAATCATAATCATAATAGAAATTTATGACTAATAAATAACATTGATGGTATAGTTTATCAGTTTTATCCAATAATCTAGCATTCTGTTATGTTCTGCATCAATGAAGTTACGCGTTTTGGGACCCATTACTTAGATATATCGATTATCTGCTATTTAGAATTTTAATACATATTTTTTAGTAATTCACTGTCCCAAATCTACATAACTACCTACTTTCTTCTTTATTTGAACGTTTTCCACCCTTAAAAGGTTCGTTAAGCTCATGCTCTGCTGTCTGCACAGTTTCTCGTGTGAAAATACTTATTTAAGAGAAGCGTAATGCGATAGCTTATTTGTCCAATTTTTAGTTAAATTAAATCAAAAGAATTGTCTACAACGGAAAAAAAGTTATATTATGAAATGAGACAGTATGGTGATTCCTCATTTTAAATGCATGTTGTACACAAAATGAATATGATGGTATGTGTCAGTCATATACCCAAGGAGGTTAGAATAAGATATCTGGATGTTGCCGCCATGAAACGTTCGTGAAAGTTCAAAACAAATAGAACATTGATCGGGCAGTTCTACTTTGCTTGAAGCCTACTACCGAGAGCGGCAACCATTAAAGTGTGGGAAAGCTGATGGTTCCCAAATCTATTGCAATGCATGTTCTTTTCACTGAATCGCATTTTCTCGTAGCAAATATTTTTAATTGTTCCTTGTAACTTGCCGCTGATGCGCAAGATAATGCTGTTGAATTTATAAAATTTGTAATTATTTTGAGGCACCTACCCATTTCTGTTTCAAACTCAAATTCATGAAACGTTCCTGCAAGTTCAAAACAGATATAACGTTAAAATTAAAAACTTCACTCGTTTATAAAGTATAATTCATTCCAGTTTGATATTTATACGATTACTACTATCAAAAACCACGCAATTCGAAAATGAACACAGCTTAAACTGTACGAGTATCATATAAACAAATCAAAATTTCCACAGTTACCTGCTCTAAACTTGCTTGTGAAAATATACAAAAGGCGCACAGTAATACCTCATTTCTTTTATATAAAAATAATTGCAAAAAACGAGAAGCCTAGAAGAGTATGTAGTTTCGTACCTTACGGTAGTATACTAAAATCACTAACGGTAAGGCTAAGCTGTCCTCGGTAAAAGCGGCTTTTGGTGGAGTTGGAAAAAACACAAAGTGCTTTCATTTTTTTCAGGAAATTTGACACAAAATAACAGGCTTCTTTAACGATCGTCATTTGTTGTAGGCTACGGTATAACAAGAATTTTCTATTTTATGAATGCCTGTGCCCCCCCCCCCCTCCGCATCAAATTGTTCGGGTTAGTGATGCACCTCGCTAATAATAAATATGCCGAAAGCAAGTGATGTAAACATCCTTATTTTAAGTCATTCTGCTACAGTATTCATGGCAGAACTACGACTTCACCGAACAACAAGTCAAACGTAACTTTGCACACTTTTGACAATTCGCAATTCATATCTTCAAGAACGCAAGTAAATATCTTTCTTAGATGGTCTTTTGTCTGGCGCTCTTTTGCCAAACATGGCTCTTGCACCATGAAAAACAACCAACCAAGTATGAAAGCAGCGACCAACACTGAAGCTAATACTGATATCCGCCTAGACTAGGAGACATATGTCCTACGTACAGATAATCTGCATCAACTTGTAATTCTGTAGGTTTGCATGTGTACAAACTTGTTCTGCTTCAGTAATTGATCAAATGAAAGAAGAAAAATGTCTACTAGAGCACAGAGGTCAATTGTTTCAGATGTTGCACTATGTGTCTTAAATCCGGGTCATATTGACCAATGAGTACAAGTGTAACAATTTCTATTATTAAGAAAGGTAAAATACAGTGTTTGAGGTTGTAGAGGTAGAACGTTTATAAAAACAGGGCCGTCAAATTTTGAGCACTAACTATATGCAAAAAAAATTACGTATAATTAAATTACTTTCCGAGGCATTTGGACCCCGATGATATACCTCGCCCCAAGTGCAGCCCTGCATTTCAAAATGGCTAAATACTGAGACTTCTTCGCCAAGCAGATTCCTATAAACACAATGAAGAACTTCAACTTTCAAATATGAAGAAAAGGAAAAACAACCTATGTAAAATTTAACTTTGAAGTAAGTAAAACACACTTCAGCCTATAATTTTTGGATATGCAATGTAGTGAAATCTTCAAGAGGAAATCTCTGCACAACGGCAGTGGCAATTTTTGCTCGATACCGAACAGCTTCCGTAGAATTAACATTACGATTACCTCCGAACAAAGAAACCGCTTAACAGCGCTCAACGAACACCCTGTCCTTCATATTTTACGTAGTTCCTTCGGTATTTCGACTAGATGGATAATATAGGAATAAAGAATATTTATTGCTAAAGGCAAAAGGGTTGGATTACGTTTGGTACAGAGGTATGCTTAAGTGAAAAGAAAAGAGTTGAAGTTCAGTTCTGCGTGAGGCGGGCTGCAGCTTCCATGTATGTTTCAATTGCCCCAGTGGCTGCAGGATTGTAGAAGGGGCGTGTAATTTTGACCATTGGGGCAATGTTTCTTGGTTTGGTACCCGTGGGCTCTGCTCCTGCTTCACAGCTAGTTGCTGGATAACTGTGCAGTTACGCTTTACATCCAACATTTCTCTTTCCTATAGCACAACCTAGCCTTAATCTCCTTGCTTGCTATTTTAAAGTGCTGTTTCACTTTAACTTTCTCTCATCTGTTTTAACTGTTTTGTCTGCTACTAGACGGCGATTCGATAGTTGAGAAAGGATTCTAATCGGAAACGAAGTAGCTCCACTTCTTCCAAGTAGATCATACACTTGTCAGATTGTCAGTTACAGTTATGGTCTTCCTTGAATTCATGTTTCTTCGAGGAAATAAATTAATACCTCCCTCAGAGAGTTGTGGGTACATCTATCACGTCTGTTTTGGTAGGGGCAGTGACTCAGTCCCCCATGACTTTAGACAGAAATTTCCTTTTTTTTTTTTTTTTTTTTTAAGAGTTAACGATATACATGCGCAACTCTACGTCCATGAGTTGAGTCTGGACATTTCGCCAGTCGAACAAATTGTCAAGAGCCAGCTCATAGACGCCAAAATTTGCGACATCATGCAAACTTGTTTGTTCAAAACCCTGCATGATATAACTTAGGCTAGATGTTCTCAGTTCAATAAACAGGCGCTTAATGTACGTCCATAAAACAGCGATCGTAGCCAGGTCTATCGGGGAAACACTAACCCTGCAGCTTGTTCAAAAATATTCCAGTGATTTAAAAATCGGGGTGTGTTGACATGTCTGCAAAAACTCGTTCACTTACACTTAAGGCTGCAATGGTTCTTAATAAATGTCAAATGTTTCTATAAATTTTGATAAACCCAATATTTCCACTAATATGCTCTGAATTTCGTGGTGAAAAGGTGAAAACCGGTATGTCCTCGAATAATTTGAAAAAAAAATAAAAATACTTTTGTAAGAGGACGGATTTCGAAATACCAAGTCCTTACTCTCTAAAACGAATAGACATTTCTTGAGGGTTTTGTTCGGCAAACTTTCATTTATGTCATTATATTTGGAATTTCATATTGGCAAACTTTTCATCTGCATGAATTATTTTCGAAACCAGATATTTGCCTTCTTTTGGCTTAGAACACATTTTTGTTTAGATTGTGAACATCAGCCTTTAGAGGTCAGAATGTGATGAAGAAATTCCAACATTTTGCAGTATTTAATTTAAAAAGTATAATATATTATTTTACCAATTTTCTTCAACAGGATGTTACCATTGATTGAAATCCTTTTATTATTTCTGGGTTGTCGGTTGTTCCTTGCGGGTAGCACAATCGACACCAACACACTTGCTTTCCCTCACCACATGTATAAGACATGGGCAAAGAATATGAAGCTCGGCAGGGGTTTGGTTCCGCAGGCACCAACAATCGAACCCTTGAATCACTTTGCTCCAACCGACAGCGGAGTTACCGCGACAACTTATTCCTAAACTAGGTTTAGAAGTTAAAGGCTCAGTGAGACGTAACTAGCGCAGCTATATCTTCAGGAAAAACATGCAGTGCACATGAGCCAACATACACGCTCATCCGCTGATGCCGGGTCAGACTGCGCATGCGTATTTCTGTTGATTTCAATGCTTTGGGTACAATGCCTAGAGGAGAGTGTGTAGGGCTCGCAGAAAAACTTGCTGCCCGGAATCATGAAAGCGGTAGATGGCGCTGCCATCGGAAGTCACGTCGTTTTTCTGGGAGGAAGGACGACGAAAACGTACATCTTTCTATGACACACACCTGCTCGTCAGTATTATGTGTACTTCTTGATCGATATTTTATAAGCAGATAACTTAAGTATATACGAAATAATCGACACACCTCTGACACCCCCACCCCCCAAAAGAACGAACGAACGGGGTCCTCAAGATACATTAATAAGCGTATCGTAGTTTAAGTTAAGCTTTGCACTGTGCTAACGTCAACATTAATGTTAGATATTTCGGAAGTTTTAGTCATACATGGGTACCATTATGAAAAAACACTGGAGACCAATATGCAGTTTACAATCATTGAAACATCAACTTAACTTATAAAATAAATATTAAAAAAAAAGAAAATGTTTTGCCCTTCAAAACCTTAACAAATAAAAAAGGGGGAATAGTTTCTCAATGTGACATCGGCTTTATAATTTGCATTCCAATAATCCAATTAGGTCTTGAAATTCAGTAACCTAAAAACTTTATAAATTACTTAATAATGTACTTCATTTTTCAGCAATGAGTGACTAAATTTCTTGGTGAGAACATGGGATCAAGATAAATATTGAAACTTAATGCTTCCCATTTAGTTGCAGAGTGTGGCTTTGAAAATAAGCTTTTTAATGAATTGAAAATAGAGTACAACACAACTTTCGTCAAGTTTCTTATCAGCTATGAGAATCGCCTTATCCCATTTGCTCAACATATCAGGAATTTTGGGGACAATAAAGAGTGATATTTCATTTTTGCAGGATTTATAGCCAGTATTACATCCTGGCACAAAACAGCTGCTTTGCCTTTTCCGTTTTCTATGTCTTTTTTATTGTTTGCTAATGCAGAATTTCCCAGTCCTTTCATAGCTGATATTATTTCCCTATGATCTGATAACTGTTGCAGTCGATTTCAGTCCTGCACTTAAGTTTAACCGCACAGCAGGTTTAACGCGTGACAGCCAATACTTGATCAACTTCTACATCTTCACGAATAAAAAGTTACTAATTTCGGAAATAAATTTCGTTATAAACAATCCACAGTTGAATAAAACAAGAACACTAACACCCGAATAAGCCTATTGCGTTTTAGCGAACAACTGTTGAATTGCAGTTACTTTTCACAGGTAAGCAAAGGAGAAACATTTAATATGAAATCTTTAAATTTCCGAAAATCATTTAGTAGTAAAGCGCGTGTATGAAGTCAATTTAGATATGACCAAATTAATTTCCCATTTTGATTGACAGAATGGCACGGAACAGTATGACATTTTGTTGTGCTAACAGAGGAAACAATTATAATAGAAACTCGGAAAAGTAATCTTTCGGAGCATATGCTTATGCCTACAGGTAAAAAGTCTTACCAACGTGTTGTATGTTCCCACCAATTTACTCGTATGTATTCTCCAAAAAATTTCCGCTGCCCCGGTCTAAGCGATGGCCGCTGATCATTCGTCCGAAAGGGGTCCGGGTTCGAATCCCGTTGAGGCATGGATGTTGTGTTTGTCTTACGGCACCGGCTCTCTCCCCTTCCCTGGAACCAGTGACCCTAAATTAGGGACGGGAGACTGCTTATTTTACCCATTGAGTTGCTCACGGGTGTTGTTAAACCTTCAATATCAAAAAATAATAAAAATAATCTCGAAAAAGTGATCTTTAGAAGCATTTACTCATTCAGACGGGGGGAAAACCTCACCAATGTTCTGCATGCTCCAAACGATTTGCTCCAAAAAATGTTCTTTCGTAGTATTTACTCATTAACACGGGGAAAGCCTCACACATGTGATATATGGTCCAAGCGATTTGCTGAAAAAGTGTTCTGTTTCTTTGATTTATACCTCATGTCCGAAACTTACGAAAGTCCGGCGCATGAGGGACTGTTAAAGAACTGTTTTAGGAAACTATTATTCTTTTACCTGGTTTTAGCATTTATTCGCACATTCTTGCTTAATTTTAGTAAAGAATAAAACATTGTGTTTAATGATTTTTTTTCTAAATTTTGAAATATGAAATATTCATAAGAGTGGAACCTGTAATAACTAACATTTTCTCATACTGCCATCCAGAGCAGACAACCAACTGAGGAGGTGGAAGCCTGCGCAAGAGTGACCGCTTGCAACAGGAAGTATACAATTTATCTAGGAATCCCCTTAAAGAACACTCTATAAAACATGAGTTTCCTGTCAAAGGCATTTCAGGAAGACAAAAACTTACAAACAGTAGAATAAGCAAAATAATTGTTAAAAACAAGAAAGGACAGGAAAGTGATCTAAAACAATAGCACAAGAAATATTAGATTGAAAAAAACATCAATACATCCTTTACATCACTATTATGAGTGACAGTTATTTTTTTTTTTAAACTATAATTCAGTAAATTGTTGGAAAGACAATAACATAGTAAAAATTGAAATGTACGTAATATTTAAATGTTTTGAACAAATTACTGAGTAAATATTGGGAGCACAATAATATGCTTTTAAGAATATGGCACATCGATTAACATCTTAGCTACAAATATTTAAAATAAAAATCAGTTACTCTATAATTTTATTAAGAACTTTTGATCTTTTCTTATGCATAAAGGGTACCAAAGGCATCCATTTATTACAAGTCTTTTGAGCACCGTTATTTCTGGTTTCAAAATTCCAAATATCTTCTAAGGTCACATTTTATGGCAATATGATCTGCTCTGTATTTTTAGATTTTTGTTCAAAAGATAAAGCGTTGTGTTTTTCCAAATGAGATATTTCGCAATTGCAATTATTTACATCATGTATTATTAAAATTTTAGATTCGGAGCAGGAAAGAGGAAGATGATAAAAGATTTGGTGAGTCGAAAATTTATCTTTATAATTTAAATATTGATGTAACCAATTCCAGATATGTTTTGAAAATTACAATCAGTGAATAAATGTTCTAGCGTTTCCTCTGAACCCACAGTAGGTGCACGAAGCGTTTACTCATTCACATCAATGAAAAGCCTCACCAATGTGATCTATGCTCCAAACAATTAACAACCCATCACCCTTCACACAGGTAGAAAGCCTCATCAATGTGATGTGTGCTCTAAGCAATTTGCTCAGAAAAATCATCTTTCAAGGCACTTGTTTGTTCATTCAGGTGGAAAGCCTTACCAATGTCATGTATATTCCAAGCAATTTCCTCGGAAAAGTAATCTTTCAAGGCATGTGCTTGTTCATAGGTGAAAAGGCAAAATCATAATACCTCTGCGATAAAGTAATATTGGGGTATTACAGCTTAACATTAATTTGCGTACACTATCATATTCTCTTCATTTTAACAGAGCAGATCTCTGTAAAACGTCACTAAAATTAGGTTAAAACCCGTCACTAAACTTAGATTACCATACACACAACTTTAAAAAGTATGAAATTACACAGCGGTTTTACCTACAAAATGAGAAAAATACTGGTACTTAGCGCATCCCCAGAAGTCAGCCGAAAAGTTTCCTAAATTCTTAAAATGTGGAAGTAGCCGTAACGCCCTAAACATTGATAAATCCACTCACTAATAATATCGTTGAGAACAGTATAACAACGATTAATATAATAAACAAGGGCAATTTTATTAATATTAAAAGCAAATTCCCAACTTCATGCCTCGCACAGCAGTAACAGCTATTTCATAGTCTGCTCATGTCAGGCTTAAGATGGCTGCAGTGACGTTTCGCTGGCTTCAATTGGATTGCATTGCTCCAACGGAGAGTGCTTTCTCCCCTTATTGCTACCTCCATTAAAGATACTGCCAATAAGATTTCCCTCCACTAACCTTTATTTTTTGAAAATTTCAAGTTTCGTAAGGTGACAAAAACTTGACAAATACACTTCCCACCCTTGAATTGCATGAAGCCGATGAAACATCCTAACGTAACTTCCGATGCCAGCACCCTCTGTCATTTCATGATAATTGGTCACAAAACCGTGAGGGACATCTTAGGGCGCACGTCATTCTATTTCTTCTAGGCACTGTAGTTGTGTAGTGGCAAAAACGGCTCACCACATCTTAAGTGATAATATGCTCTGCGGGAAAGTTAACATTCAGGAGCAAAACAAGTTAGGGCGCCTACTGCAGTGCAACTTTTCTTTGATCCACGATGGTTTTCTTCGATCTCTTGCTTAGAGCAGTTTTTTTTTTTTGTTGTCGTTGCTTTTTTTGATAACCTCCCCATCCCTTATTTTGGTTAGAAAATATGCAATAACATTAGTATTACTATTTAAATTAAATTTCAGCAAATATTACAGTTAGGCCTAAGTATCCGTGGCATTACTGAAAATATTTCTGAAAAACTGAAGAATAAACAACTCACCCGGTTGGCGTAACAAAACTAACATATCCGATTTGCGAAGTAATTATGCTACCGAGAAGATTACAATCACGTGCTGTGAGTCTGAGTAGCTCGGCTGACTGTTCTTACTTCTTTACCTAAAGAATTGAAGTCAACAGAAATAGAAATATGCATGCGCAGTCTGTGGCTTATGTGCACTGTATGTTTTCCCTGAAGACATGGCTGCGCTAGTTACGTCTCGCTGAGCCTTAACTTCTTCTCTCGCCGCCAGTTTGTGTTCGAGTTCTTTGGTAGTGGTACGTCAGGTTTCGAAAGCCAACATCTAGCATTCAATTTCTTTTTTTCAATTTTTTTCTTTGTATTTTCGTATAAATCTAAATGCAAAGAGGTTTAAATTTAAGCAAATGAAGCTAAAAATAATAGATTTAATTAATTTAATGTCTAATTCTAAAAGTCAAAGGATTTCCACTTTTTATCCCGGTAGATGGCAGCACTAAGAATGATGTGTAGTAGGACGGACCAAGGAGGTTAGAAGAAGAGGAGGTGAAGGAACCAGTTTTGAATGAAGCCAAAACAGATCAGCTGTTTCTGTCCTCTCTCTGAGGTGGTGGGCAGTCTGCGCTGTGGGAGTTCGGGAATGTGACGTCACTTGCTGTGGCCTAAGCAGTTTTGCTTAGCGCATGCAAACCAAGGATGGAAAGAAGGAATATTTCGGACTTCTTATTTCTTAACATTAGACTTTTGGTTATATTTTAAACATGGTTACTTGCACATGCGCAGTAAGTAACCATGCGCACTATGCACTTCCACTCAAAAAGTCATTATTTTGTTCAATTTAAAAAAAAAATACCAACACATATTTTCCTGTTTTTTCTGGAAATTTTTTATTATGGGAATAAATATTTCAGCCTCAATTTTTGTCATCCCTGTATGAATAGAGTAAGGTAAGGGTCAGAAAAACGCGTTCAAAATCGCGATTTCCCCATAGAGGTATACAGGAGATTCTTAGGTTGTGCGCATTGGCGTAGTCAGCTGATAAAACGTGGCGTCACGCCAGAAGCACATGGAGAGGGTCTGTTGCCAGCTCCTTTTACTTCTAACCTCCTTGGGACGGACAGCACGCCCTGTGTTTAGGTTCATTCGGAATGCTGGGGAAGATATCAGTTCTTGTAATGAAGCTGACTTGATCACGTGTTCTTTCTGATGATAGAGGTGCCTCAGAATGTATACTACCAGGTATGATTTTTGACCATTCCCTTAGTTGTTAATTCGGTTAACGTGAACCTTATGTTGCAAAATTCAGGGACGAAAAATTTCAAAAAACGGTAACGTACATCCTTTTTGAAATCAAAAATGATGTAAAATAACAACAACAAAAAAAATCTTTGATAGAGTCATTTTTGAAAAAGTTTTACGTAAAATTTACCTGTCTATTTGGCAAGCGGAATTCCAGTCAGCGAAGTAGATGACGCTGTGGCATCGCCTTCGCTGACTGGAATGGGTGCTCTAGCTTCTGCCCGTGGTCTCAGCGGACAATCCCCGCAAAACAGGTTAGGACTAACCGTCCCACACGTGCAGGGCAACCACCAGCTTGACTAACTGTGGTGAGCGCGGAAGGATACTACACACATGCAGAAGTACAGGATGGCTCCGCTTACACAAGCAACAAAAGGGCCACCTTTTTTTACTTTAAAATATTTCCTATTCTTCAGTGGTTTATTTTAGGAATTTGTAAATCGCAGAAAACATCGATGTTTGTTTATTTTCTGTCTTCTGCAGTGGTGTGTGAAAGAATGGGCCACCATGCCCCCCGACCCAAACAAGGGCACCAAAATGATAGCAAAGTTTATGTATTTATTTCTAAGTTCGGAGGTAAACAATAAAGCAGTACATAACCAGAACAGTCAGGATGAATAATTCCAGTTCTTCCAATAAAAATCTGTAAATTAAGAATACAATAATATGTTGAACATACCAAGGGCGTATTTAGAGAGGGACCAATATGAAACACTTTCGACAGATTGTGCCCCCTCCCGGAAGTAATTTTTTAAGGGTTTTGGTTGATTATCAAAAATGATCATACGTAGAGGATTTTAGTAAGGGAGTGTCTGACCCCAGGTCTTAAACAACCCTTTGAAATCGGAAGCTAGGAGATTTGGGCTAGAGTGCGCGATAGGAAAGTGACACGGAAGCAAAGTAGAAAGGGGGAGGAAGACGCCCTTATTTATTACCGGGGGGGGCCAGTACCCGGGGTCGCACGGCGGATATTTAGTGGATCGAACCTGAGGTCCTTTCCGTGGCCGTCACGAACGTTGCCCAATAGGCCACCCGAGGCCCAAAGGCTTTGGTTAAAATGTGACTTTAATTAAAAAAAAAATGCTTTAATTTAATAAAAATGCGTCAACTTTCATTAGAAACAAAATTCTTCAAAACAAATGCTTGAAAGTCGGGGAGGGTTATGACGCCCCCCCCCCCCAAACGCCTCCAGTGGTTACGCCTTTGAGAGACTCGGAGGTTCTTCTGCTTTTTTTTGTTTTTTTCAAACCCGACTAGTAGTTTTGCTTTCCCGAGCAGGCGGGAGGGAAGGTGAAGGAGGCGCCGCATATTGGCATTTTCGATCGGTGCATGGTACTGTCTGGAAACGTCATAAAACGACCCAGAAGAAAATCACGTGGCAGCCTTGTGGATTAATATGAGCACGAGGGAATAAAAAATGCCGACCTCAGATATTTTTCACACCTTGTCAGCCTGCCACTTGTAAGATCGCTTGTTACTAAAAAAGTCGAAATACTTATGAAACATCTGAAAGTTAGGGGGGGGAAAAATGGAAATGGCGACCAAGGAAATTTTCAATTACAGGCCGGTCTCTCCTGCGAATGGGGCGCCATCTAATTGGTGAATGAACAATTGCCCGGTGACACGTTTTATGGAATGTTCTTATCGTATCTGATAGATGTCGCAGTGAGCCCGAAAGGATTTTGCTCAGTAACAGAATAAATCCAACTGTTACATAACGTTTGGCCATTAATTTTGTAAACATCACAGTGATTTTACTTTTTCTCCAAATCCTTTCTAACTATTGGATGATTATTTCTCACACAATTCGCGCACACACATACTGAACAGAACAGAACTCCATAAATAGTATACACATACTGAACGTGTAACAAAACTTCATAAATAGTATTTATAGAGTAAAACATCTAATTTATTTCTCCCAAAAGGAAAATTCGTACTACGAACTTTGGTATGCCTTTCGTTACTTCTCGCTAGACGGCCCTAATTGGAAGAAATATAAAAAGTTTCCATAATACAGCACTTCACAGTTTTCAACTGTGCAAGTATTCTTTTGGTGAATATTGTTATTTAAAAATATATAAATATTCACCAAAAGAATATTTCCGTTTACCTTGTTCATTTGCTGATGAGCAATTGCAATTGCGTTTTAAAATACACGTCCAAATCTCATTGTTTACCTTTTTGCCTGCTTCGACTTTTAAAATTTTCCACCTGGCAATGGAAGAGTCGTGTTCCTCCCACGTATGATCACTTCACCACCCCTCCACAACCCATTCAGGAAAAGCAATTGTGAAGTCCGAGATCAGTTTCAAGAGAAGCAGTGGGGATTGTGGATGGCAGTGTGGTGGAGTCAGAACTCTATCCCCTACTGCCTCCTTAAGTAACATTTCCCCTTCGAGTTTGCCCGATTACCAATTTATTGTCGCTGTGTTAGATGTTTTCTACCACTTCCTTCCTCTCCAAGCTAGACAGCATCAGTTGAAAGTGCCAGGCTCTTGACTGAGTAACTTCCAATATCAAACTTATTTCTGAAACTGCTCTGTCGTCTTGAAAAACTTGTTTTACATAGCAATTTCGTCCAAAAAACTCTTGCCCAAAGAAAAACGGATTCTGAACAGTACTTGTGTTACTTTTGCTCTTAACACTAGGGACTTATTGTTCGCAGCGGAGGTAGCTGTTTCCGCCAGCGACAACAGGGGGAGGAGAGGCGTCTGACTCAGCCGAGGCCGTGCTTACACCAAAACACTAATCTCTTGCGGCGTGCGTCTTATTGCATCGATCACCGATACTTCTGCCCGAACCGAACGACACGGCTCACCCCGGGCACGCAAGCGTCATCGTTGCCGCTGTCTGGGTTTCAGCGTAGCGCATAGACAGGAACATTTTACGTAAAACTTTTTCAAAAATGACTCTATCAATGAATTTTTTGTTATTTTACATCATTTTTGATTTCAAAAAGGATGTACGTCACAATTTTTTTAATTTTTCGCCCCTGAATTTTGCACCATAATCTTCACGTTAACGTTCGTTTGATAGGAATATTATATAGTTTCATATCTAAATACGCCCTTGGTATGTTTTTATTATGAACATAATTTCGATTCCTGACTGTTCTGGTTATGTACTGCTTTATTTTTTAACTCCAAACTTCGAAATAAAAAGAATCGGACATAAATAAACAAACTTTGCCACCATTTTATGGCCCCTGTTTGGGTCGAAGGGCCTGGTAGCCCACTTGTTCAGACGATACTGCCGAAGACAGAAAATATACAAACATCGATGTTTCTCACCAATTTACAAATTCCTAAAATAAACTACTGAAGAATAGCACATATTTTAAAGTAAATAAAGGAGGCCCTTCTATTCAAGGTAGTTAGAATGAGAGAGGTAGGTCAAAGATCGTTAACAAACCGCGGGTGGTCTCCTCTCGCGGAGGGCTTGTGACGTAGCTGGTCCCCAGCAGTCTTCGGGCGTGGTGGTAATGAATGGTGAAATGCGTGCTTCTTAGTTCAAATTAAAACGTTTTAAGAACACATAAGCGGAATTTTTACAATAGAAATTACAGAATTGAAACAAAACTTACCGATTATTAAAACTTGGAACTTTCGCTCCTTTGTTTGCTTTTTTTAATTCCCTGGAATTCAATGCATGTGTTTGGTTTTTTCTCTTTCTTAAATTTTGTTGGTTTACGTCGTTAATATATTTAATACGAAAAAATGTTCTTGCTCTCGCATAGGTTTTAATGACACCCACATCAACTTCTGGAAAGTTTAATTTCAATTTCCGATTGAAGTTTCTTTATGGCACCTTGGGATTTACATATGCCTGTTCCATGAAATTCTGAAAAAACTGATTCAAACTGTTTAACAGTTTCTATCCAAATGTTGTTTGGTATCATTAGCCCATCTCGTGATAAAGTCTTAATCCAGCCTTTATTTTGGTTCCCCGTTAAGTAGGAAAACGTTCCCAATTCTTTATCCCTGTGACGAAATGCTAAATATCCAGCAAAATAGCGTATGGCTTCTTCCTCTTCAGGATTAGCGAAATTGCAAGTATTAATTGCCCCATTGTCCTTCTCACAAGCATTCGAATTTTCATCCTAGTCTTGTGTTTCCATTAAATTAAAAAATAAATTGGCGCTCAATATTTTGTCTTCGTCGTTTTTAACGTTACCATTTGCCGGCAGCGGAAGCTTTGATCCAAGCAACAGCATTTTCATCCTGTGCTTGAAATCAGTTGGTAACGGATGATTATAAAAATTTCCTAAACCCCGAATTCGGGAGAAGAGGTTTTCTAATGCATCCTGGTTGAGTCGACTAGTCATGATGCTTTTTATTTCATACTGGGTAACATCTTGATGCAAACCTCTCAAACTAGAGATGATGCAAGTAATCCGTTTTGAAAGGGAAGCATCTTTAATTTATTGCCAACTCGCAATTCTGTGATGGCCCTCTCCATTCTGTTCAATACTTTATCTTGTGCCTCCATATATTTCCATAGGCAGAACGAATATTATTATTGGAATCAATTGGAACCCTTGAGTTAAAAACGTCAAAAACTCGTTAACTGTTTCAAAAAATTCACTCATAAGATTTTTTCTTCCGGCAAAAATGTTTTCAGTGCACAGGCTGTATGGTGTGAAAATAATTGCACTGCATAACATACTCGCTGCCTCTAACCTCAATATGTTTTGATTTTAATTTTGGACAAAGCCTCATTTCATTTCCGTCTGGTTTTAGTATTTCTTCGATTTCTCGCTTTTGCATTATTTTTCCACCTAGTTTTAAGCCACTGTCTAAAAAGTGATTTCTTATTAATTTGATCATATGAGGAATATCCGCAAATGCCCACACTTTTCTTTGTTCATCAACTGGATTATTAAAAAAGGATTTAGTAGAGTTAATGCCCAGTTGTTTTCACATACTTTGATTTGTGGCCACTAAATCTGAAACGACAGCAACAACTTTGAAATCAACATTTTCTAATTCTGTAATGACATCAAAGAGCACATGTTTTGTCATTCTTTCGTCAAAATCGTAGTAAATTGGTTGCTTCCAATTATGTGTTAATCCTCTAGCTAAAAGTACTTGATAGTTTTTAAAAGGGCCTAAAATGCAATCAGTGGCATGATCATAAACAACATCACTCTTTATGTTCATCTCATCGAAAGACAAAACTGTAATTTTTTCCATTGCTGCTAAATTTTTACTTTGCATATCCATCATTCGAATTACTTGAGACAGTATGCCAGGGGAACAGTGGAAACCTCGAATCCAAAGTTTAAGAGTACTTATGCTTGGTAGTGGAATCTTCAGTTGCTCCCTTATGTGTGTATATGCCTTCCTCGAAATTGCTCACAACACTAACGCTTTTGCAACATCAGCATCTTGCCAGGGTGTTTTCATGTTGTCATTTAAGAGTCGTGCAATTTGCCTGGGTGTAAAACATTTCGACAATAAACGCACAGTTTATTTATGTGCTAGTTCTTCCTTTTCCTTTTCCAGCATTACACATTTTGCAGTTAGAATGCCAAAATCTTTTCGCAGTTCCTCATATTCTCTTCTTAAATCTTCAATTCTACTTTCAAGAACCTTATTCTTCATTTCAGAACCATGCGATGCTTCTTTCAATTTCTTTAATTCCGGAATGTAAATCTTGATTTTCTTTATACAAGTGCTGATTTTCTATATTGAGATCATTTGGTTGGTTGGTTGGTTGGTTGATAGAGTTTAATGGCGCAAGGGCCAAGGTTGGCCGAAGAGCGCCGGGATCATTTGCAAAGGACACATTACCTAAATTTTGAAAGCTGTTCAGAACTGGATGCAAATTCTCCGAAGTATTGGCGTCATTATTAAAGTTTATTAAGTTATTGATTTCCTTTTTCTGCGTGCGCCGATCATGCCTATTATTTCTTCCAGAGTCACCCGATGCATTGCGATTAATCATAGGTAGTAACAATGTTGGTACAGCATCTGGTTTCAAACGTTTTTTTGAAGGTAGGTCTAATAATTCGGCTTGTAAGTCACGCAAATAAGATGCTTCGTCAAAATGCGCAGAACAAACACGTGCATTCTCGACACGGAAAAAATCTTGCCTTCGACATCTCAAAGTCCACAGTTTACGCAATTCAGCATTTTGCGGAAAACGGTGAAACGAAATTCCTTTATTGGACTTTCCGCTTTTGCATAAAGCGACAGCACAATAAACCATTTTCAGCAGTTGTTGATTAAACAAAGAAATATAACTTCCTTGATCTGAAACGAATTCAAGATACCAAGTGGACGTCTGCAATCTGCACTGGGGAGCGAGAGCGTTGGACGGCTCCTCGAACTCATTCACCTACGTTCTCTCATTCTAACTACCTTGCTTCTATTGCTTGTGAAAGCGGAGCCATCCTGTACTGCTGCATGTATCATTCAGCGCTCACCACAGATAGTCAAGCTGCACGTGTGTCACCTCTAGATCTAACCTGTTTTGCGGGAAAGCTTCCGCTGAGCCCACGACACTGGCTGGATTTCCACGTACCGCATGGACAAGTACATTTTACGAAAACTTTTTCAAAAATGACTCTATCAATGAAATTTTTTATTTTACATCATTTTTATTTCAAAAAGGATATACGCCACCGTTTTTTGAGATTTTTCGTCCCTGAATTTTGCGCCATAATCTTCACGTTAACCGGAATTGGTTTACGATACGATACGATATTTGAAGAAGTTTTAGTTAGGAAGTGTCTGACCCCAGGTCAGAAACTACCCTTTGAAATAGGAAGCTAGAAGATCTGAGTAAGTAAACTCAATAGGAAAGATGAACAGAAAAATTGAGTGAAAGGAAAGGTGATACATCTTTCAAACTGTGAACCATGACCACCAATCCGGGGGAAGGGGGCATGGGGAACCAAGCACCGCATAACATCACAGAAAACCACAAACACACCCGGCCGCCGACGCACCAGGGAGTCGCTACAACTCAACGAGACCAAATCCAAATGCCCGAGCAGAATCCATTTTCACCATCCCGATGCCAATCTGAAAAAGAAATTGGTGGTGGTCTGTCTAAGACACACCACTGTTCACATACTTACTCTCTCTGTCAAGGGGGTCAACGATCGCCGCCTTACTTCTGGGATACCTAAGGATTTCGCTGGGATTGTAATCAACCGCGCCCCTAACAAGTTCATTAGGGTGGGTTTCCTCTTTCTTGAAGAACTTCTTGGAAAGTCTGGTGGAAAAATCATGTACCTTCTCGATTCCAAGTCTGTTCCTCAGGTTCCGAAGTGTGAACCCCAGTGATCCTTCGAAGTGCTCGGCTCTTCACCCTCTCGATTATCTCTCGCTGATTCCTACTAATACCAATCCAGATGTAGGAGGCATAGTTAAGCACCGGCCTAACGACCGTCTTATACAGCGGAACTTTGTGCCGTGTTGTAAGGAAGCTTCTCCGGTGGAGTGGTGGAGCTAATTGCGCAAGGCATTGTCTAGCTTTATTCGTGTGGTAGCTTTCGTTCGCCACTCACGAAAGTCGACAATCAAGTTGGAGCCCTAGGTACTTAGTGAAGGTAGCCCAGGGGATTGTCTCTTGAAATATAACGAGTTTCGGTACTCCTTGGAGAAATCCAAAAAACAACAGCGCACTGCTCTTAGACAGATTGATCTTGATCCACCAGCCAGTGTAGTAGGTTTCCAGCTGAGAGAGAGAGAGAGAGAGAGAGCCCTGGAAGAGCTTCACTGCTCTGCTTTTGTTCAGGGACCTGATGGCAACAGCTTTATCATCTGCGTACATCATGACCTGCCCTTGGTTTGGTTTGGGTAAGTCGTGCAGATAAATGAAGAACAGCGTTGGTCCAAAAACCAAACCCTGAGGAACAAATCTTCTTTTCCGAATAATGCTCACCGTTAATCTTAACATTGAAACTGCGACTGTTGAGGTATGAGCCAATCAGCTCAACAAGTGGGCGAGGGCATCGAAGCTTCTGCAACTTGTGTAGGAGTCCATCATGACAAACGCGATCAAATACCTTGCTGATGTCCAGGAACACAGCAGTGGAATATTCGCTCTTATCTCGTCCTTCAGAAAGGAATTCCGCAAATCTGATCAACTGGTGGATCGTAGCATGCTTCGCCCGGAAACCAACCTGTTCATCGGGTTGGTTTCCGGGCGAAGCATGCTACGATCACATTAGCTTCACAGAACTCCAGAAGCCTAGAGAGGATGACCCTCTCCAGGAGCTTACCCAGGACGGGCAAAGGAAATATTGGACGCCAGTTCTCAGATAAGGTATGATTGGTTCTAGGTTTGGGCAACACCAGTACCAGAATCCAGCTCTCAGGGAGTAGTTGAACAGCGGAATTGGTTTATTTTAAATTAAATAATTTTTCAGCTTATTGTTTCTAAATTATAGGTGAAAAGAAAGGGGGTTACTAAAGGAAAAGTCAAAACTCTAACCTAACTCAAATCAAATCTGGTATAATTAGGAAACATCATACGCAGTTTAATGTTTCTTAATTATAGGTGGAAAGAATATTAGTTTCTCAGTTTTTAGTCTTTTTCGTCTTAATATGAAATATCGTTATAGTTACTGATGGAGTAGTCGACTCAAAGTTTAAAATGCAATACAGGACTAGTATCTCAAGGCATGTTTGAGATCCTTCTATTCAATATCTCATTGGGTAGTGCGGCGCTGACCCATCACATTACGAAATGGCATCTTTGTTTGAAATGCGTCCTGAACGTGTGATGATGATTCTTTGTCGTGGAAACTTTTAAAGCTGATGTTTGGGTTTACCGTTTACGATGTTGGCTGCACATTCTAATTTTTACTGCAGTGAATGACTGTGTTATATATAACCTCTCGACGGCATCCCGTTACCCCGCGACTTTACCCTGCTAACGTCCAAACGTTAGCAGGGCAAAGTCAGCATGTAACCTGTGCGTTCCGAGCAGACGGAATTGGCAATGCACAGTTTACAGTTCACAGCAGATGTGACGCCTAAACAATGGCTTTCGTTTTTGGAAGATCCTCGGTACACGCTTTTCCCGCATACTATAAGTTTAGTGCAGGACCCAAGAAAACATATAAGAAATACATATTCAGTTCTTAAAATAAAAATATTTCTATGTATAACTACAATCCTCTGTAACAGTCTTGCAACACATCTGGTAAGCAATAGTTTCCCGCGGATATTTTATATTCAACAGAGCACGTGTTAGGTAATATTTTATTCCAAATTGAAAATAATTGTTATCCAACCACATTAAACGTTGAACAACTCTCCCTGTGTTCACAGAATATTCTAGAGCAGTAGTTCCCAAACTGCGGTTTTCGAAATCTTTCTAGGGGTCCGCCGAAATATTTCCGTAATGGTGGAATTTGACAAACAGATTGGGAAATTGTGAAATTTCAGAGCAAATTCACAAGATTCTATTCTAAACTTGGTGTGGTGTTTCTTTCTGTTATCTCTTCAGAAACCTACCCTTACTGTTTCACCCCCCCCCTCTCAATAATTTATTACGCTTTCCACAACAACCTGAGTCTCCATGGGGAAAATTCTTTGTGACGGAAATCACAGAGGAAATCTCTTCGTTTCCCGTCCTTTCATGAGGTACTTTCGGTTATTCAAAACGCAATGTTTGGCTTGAACTGTCCGCCCGCGGATTCTAGAACCCGTCCTGGAAAAGGGTCAAGAAGAGTAAATTCATTTTGAAGGGGAAAAAAGGGGCGAACAATGTTGGAGACGTGAAGGCCACGTCTCCCTAACGGATTGCGTCAACAGCACAGTTTTGTTTTCGCTTTGGGTTTTCACTGTGCTGGAATGTACTTCTTTTTGGTTGTGCAGTTGTGTGTGAGTTCAAGTAAAGCAGTGTTCGTTCACATCTGAAATGGATAAATGGTTGAAAAACGGTAGTTTGAAACAGGAACACAGAGTGGTTAATTCTGCGTCCAGCTCATCGAATGATACAACTTCTAACGATATGCTTCAATCCGGCAACAGTCAGCCGTGTGTAAAGAATAGAAATTATGTTGTTAACTATATTACGTTTGGATTTACTTACACAGGTGACAAGAACTGTCCACGACTGCAATGTGTTGTTTGTGGTGACATTCTTGATAACAGTAGTCTGAAACCTTCTCTACTTAGGCGCCATTTAGAAACTAGACACCCCACCCATGTAAACAAGCTTGTTGATTTTTTTACATGAAAAGCTAACGAGTGAAAAAGTTATTTAAATTATTTTGTACCTGTTTGAAACAGTGACAATGTGAATACTCTGGGAGCTTTTTATAGCGTTAGCTACAGAATTGTTAAAACTGCAAAACTTAATTCGATCGCAGAAGATCTAGTGCGCCCGTGCGTAAATGTAGTGAAGTGTATATTTAGAGAATCTTTCGATAAAAAGATCCATATGGTACCATTGTCCGACAGTACGATCTACCATCGGATTAACGACATGGCAAACTACGTCGAAAATGTACTTTTGGAAAGAGTTCACAGCAGTCCTATATTTTTTTGCAGTTCAACTTGACGAATGCACCGATGTTGCCAATTTAGCAATTTTGTCCCTTTTCGTCAGGTGTACTAATGGGGAATCCGTAGAAGAGCTCTTGTTCTCCAGACCTTCAAAAGAGAGAACTACTGGAGGAGCTATATTTAAGTTAACCGACCAGCACTTTCACGGAAATGCAATAGACTGAACGCATTGTATAGCATTTGTTCAGATGATACGGAATCTATCAAACGGACTTACGCTGGGTGGTTGTTGTCAGAGTTAAATCACTAGCGCTCAATGCTTCTTGGACACACTGTTGAATTCACAAACAAGCTCTTGTTTCCAAACGCATGCTCGAAGGTTTGAAAATTGTGCTAGACGACGCAATTAAAATAGTTAATTTTATTAAGTCCCGTCCCACAAATTCCCGCATTTTTGCAGCACTTTGTGATGAAATGGGAAGTATTTATAACTGTTTATTGTCTAACACTGAAGTTAGGTGGTTATCTCGAGATAGAACTCCTACCAGATTGTTAGAACTCAAAAAGAAAGTTTTCGTTGTTGTTTTTACCGAAAATCCCTTTTACAAAACAAAGTGCATGCAAGTTCAAATGTGGCTACCGGATTTTGTCTGTTTGGCAGACATTTTATCTAAAATTATCAAATTTTAACGTTTACAAGATCGTACCGAATCGTTCATCAAGATATGAACTTTTGGACAACATGTTTAATTAGCAATCAAACTGAGTGCTATGATACTCTTTACGACTTCCTGGTAGAAAATCAGCTTTCTTCGGACGAAAACGTTAAGAATATGGTTTTAGAACTCCTAAAGGAACTTGGAAAAACCTTCAGAGAATATTTCCCTGCTATGTCCAATAATAACAATTGGATTCGCAATCCCTTGGAAGAGAGAGCAGTTTTGAAATCCTCTATATTAAGCGTGAATGAAAAAGCGCAGGTCCTTGAATTTTCCACAGATCTTGAGTTATTGAGAAGTTTTAAATCATTAATTGGTTTCTGGTTAAGCTTAAAGGAGTTCCCAGTGTTAGCGAATAAAATCATTACAGCATCGTTACCATTTTCTTCCACGTATTTGTGTGAGAAATGTTTTTCTTCATATGCCTATTTAAAAAATAACCACAAGAAAAAGCTCACTGGTAAAAGTGACTTGAGACTTTATTTATCTTCTATGGTTCATGATTTTAAAGCTTTGTGCCATCCATATAAACGCAACCTTCTCACTGAAGTCACTTGAAAAGGTGAGTAACTATCAAATCCTTTTGAAAGCAGTTTTGAAACTGAAACCAGCATGGAACTTTGTGATTGCAGAAAGTATTTGACTAATGTCAAAGCTGCAATTTTCAGTACCACTTCAAAAAACCTATGGTTTGTGATAATATTGTGACAATAAATATAAGAAAATTTGAAAGGTATTAAACATTTTCATAACATATAACTAACTTTCTTAAAAAGGAGGTATAAAATTACGTACGTGGCTATGGATATTTATAAGGGGTTCGCCAGTCGAGAAAGATTGGGAACAACTATGTTAAACACCGCGGGATGCAGCAGTGTGAACTAACATGCTGACACCTTTCAGCCAAGCTGTCAGATGATGATCCATGAAATCCGTATCGATCTCAGAATCTTCATTAATTTGTCTATACCTTAAAAGTATCTTCAGTGACGTTGAATGAGTATTCAAGGGAAACAGTTTTGAGACCTCCGAAATATGTATTCCAGGGAAACAATTTTGAGACCTCCGAAATATGTATTCCAGGGAAACAGTTTTGAGACCTCCGAAATATGTATTCTAGGGAAACAGTTTTGAGACCTCCGAAATATGTATTCCGGGGAAACAGTTTTGAGACCTGATCAATCAGAACCTGTCTATCTGGTATAGAAAATCAAGTACATTGATTAATCCCCAGCGCATGCCAATCCTGAGCGGAACAATGAGGTAATAAATTCGTGGATCTCAAAACTTTGTTCCAGACGCTAGTCAAGAAGTTTCCAACTTTCTAGTAGGGTTAAATATACTAGATACTAAAGGACAAACAGAGTTGGATGGCGTATGCAGCTTTAATTTCACAAAGTGGAGACATGTGTGTCCAGAAGAGGGGTAGCCGCTGATCTCAAAAGTGCTGGTAGGTAGCCGTGGTTTTCCAGCTGACTCAGTTGTCTTAGGGTTTTGTCCGTAGGATCAGTTCTATAAACGTCATGAGAAATACCTTGAATGGCTTGCATCATCCTTGCTCTTAAAAATGGTTTCTCACCCTCTCTGATTGATGACCTATGTTCTAGGGTTTCTCACCCATTTCGTTGAGCTTTGATTTGAACCAAGAAACCATGCATTTATATTGGCTTTCTCTCGTACATATCAACCTTGACTAATGTGATACAATGTTCATGTTCAACACACGCTATAAATATAGGTCTTCGTTCAGAAAATATTTTTGGTTTTATTAGGAGTGACAAAAAACGTAACAATATGTTAACTTCGCCTGGGGGCTACCTCATTCCTTTGAGTAATAACTCTAACTCTGGTTCCCCTGTATCACATACAACCTACTATGTAGGTAGTACTAGAAGAAGACTGAAATATAGACTCTCTGAACACCAACGCTTTTTGAGAAATCAAGTTCGAACCGCAGCACTCACGAGAACTTGCCTAGAGAAGAATCTAACACCCATCTGGTCTGATTTAAACTTATTTCGGGTTATGGAAACGAATAGTTGTTGAGATGCGAGGAAACTGCCGTAATTCACAAATTGTCGAATTCTTGCTACAACGATTATTACCCTGTTAATCTACCCAGACCTTGGTTACAGCTCATAAACTCTTTCTTTTGAACATCCGCAGCGTAATCTGACGTCATTATCACAGCATTTAACTTCATGAGATCACCTGACTTCTAACTTATTAACCGTACCTGTCTTTTTCATCCTTAACTGTAAGTTTGTTATGCCGTCTGTGTATGTTCTTGTCTTTCAAGTAGAGGTGTCAACTGTCTCTTACATATCATGTAGCTTTTAACTACCTCATTTTTATACCTGATGATGGGAACAAGTTGAGTTTCCCGAAAGTACTTGTGAGTTTTAATTTTTTTTAATGAATAAATGTGTCAACGTGCCTCGACGGTAATTATCCTCACTTTGTGGCCCTTTTTGGTGCTTAGTTGAAATATACCGAGGTCATTCTTGGTTAGTCTTAACGTGTAAAACAGTTAGGTTTTGTGAAGGACTACAGTTTCAAAACTTTCTGTAAGTGAGTTAATTATACGTTCCCGTAATACATTCGTATGATTTCTATATAACCTACGACAATCCTTGCAAAGATACTTTTTGAACGCCCTGTGTATGTATGTATGATTATGTATAATCACAATTTGATTTAGCATTTACAGTTCAACACAGATTTTTCCGGGTCAGGTCATATTATGGGACGTACGGGACGAAATTCTTTGACTCCTTTCCAACTCGGATCACCTGGGTTTTCACCTCCACCAATTGGCCTTGTCTCCTGGAATGAGAATCGATATTGTTTCAATGATGGCATGCTTAAACAGCAGGAAGTTAAAGTGCATAACAATAATGTAACTATCTTATTCGTACATAGAAAAGAAAAGAGGTTTGTTTTGACTTATTAAAGAATTTAATTTTTTTTTTATTGTCGACATGTTGCAGTCTACTTTATCTTGCAAAGGGCATTATTACATTTTTTAATCTCTGTTTTAGAATTAGTTTCCAGAGTGTTCATTCTTAGATCTTTTAGCTCTAGTTTCATGGTCCAAGAAATCCATTTTGATCTGCTGTAATCCCTTGCTTTCTGGATCAACGGAATACATTGTAATCTGTTGTAATCCCCTGCTGATAGGCGGTAAGTGTTCATGATATGTAGTAAGCATTCATGGCCAATGCAGACTTATTTACAAGCCCGAATATTTCAAAGCGCTTATGAAGCGCAGTTCGCATATTTTTCTCTACACGTTAAAAAAGTGCTCTATAAATTGTTTCCTGTAAAAATTGTTAGCAAATCTTCAGAAACTTATGTGCGGCGGACGAGAAAAACTGTAAACAAATATTTTTTCACAGCATAACGTTTCCCATTGATGTTTAATAGTAAAAATCTGAATTCCTGGAAATGTTAGCGTCTTTCTAAGTAAATTTAAAGCATAACTTCTATTCGAATTTCTGATAAAATGCATTACAGAAATAAAAGCTCTAAGAATGAACATGTGCTGAACTTATTTTAACTCCAGATGTAACACGGAGGTTAAAAAACGTAACAACTCGTGTAAGATGAAGTGGACAAGAACATTTCGTTAGCGAAAAGAAAAAGATATTATTTTCTGGTAAATGCCATTTATTATTATTTTTAATTTTAGGAATATACAAAGAAGACAATCGCATTATGGTTATGCACCTGTTTCATCATCACAATGGATTATGTCAATCTAAATAGATGCTCCTCTATTTCCAGAGAGAACAATGCTAGGTGAAAATCCTCCAAATACGTGGCGACAGTAAATAAATAAATACATCGCTCTTTCCACGTTCCAGAAACACACAGCAACCGAAAAATTGTTCCACAGCGGCGGCTGAAAAACAATTTTTCGGTTGCTGTGTGTTTCTGGAACGTGGAAAGAGCGATGTATTTATTTACTTGAGAACAATGCTAATTGGTGGGTAGTGAGGTAACACATCAGAAGAAATAGAGTATTGTGATTGGCAGTACTAAGAGAAATTAGTTATTTCTCTTAGTACTGCCAACCAGTATATATAATGAACTACCAGTAAAAATTAGTGGAGAGAGACGTGTCTCTCTTACAAAGAAAATTTTTTGCTGAGAAACACCAACACGCATTTGTAGAACATGGTTTTAATTCCAAAAGCTCCATCAATCGACCCAGCGTCACTCAATTAGTTTACCTCAGTTACAAGGTTTTTAGATATATCTCATGGTATAAATATAGTGGCCAGAAGAGATAGTGTGCCGTGCGATAATACCTCACTGTTTAAATTTCAGTTCTGTCTTTTCATGAAACCGCTAGATGGCGCTCCTGCGAGCTACCATGCTATGATTTCGAAACGTTAGCATGCTTTTCTATGGCGTGTTTAGCGGAAAGCCAGTAAAAACGTAATTTATTTGTTAGATAGATCATGAAAAGAAGTAATAATAAGAGTGTAACGTTGAGAACGTGTTTCGTACCTGGATGTAATAGTGGTTACAGATCATCTAAACAAAAAGTAACTCTGTTTTCCGTGCCGAGAGATGAAACAAGGCGGGTGGCATGGAGCAAGGAAATTCCTCGTGGTGACAAACAGCTACAACAGAAGTGTGTGGTATATGACGTCATTTTCATGAACGTTTTATGGAAAGAAATTTTAAAACGCTTATAAATGGTGAAATGATATTAACTCCCAGAGCTCGACCAGTTCTTTTAGATAATGCTGTGCCCACACTTTTCCCAGTATAAAATAAAATTGAAAAAAACCAACGATTTTTTTTGTTTTGTTTTAGATAAATATAAGTTGATGAGTACATGTTTTTTCATGTTATTTAAACAATAATAAAAAAAAATCAATTTTTGGGGGGCGAGGGTTCCATATATATATATGTATCACTAAGCTGTTCTCTGAGATTAGCTCCAAAAAGGAATACAAACTACCAGATAGTTTTTACTTACTGCTGTCGTATCGAACTTCTCCAGTTACAGCGATCTCGACATACAACTCGGGCTTCACCAACGAACCCCGAAATAAGGCCCAAACGCCTCCTGCTCCCCGACGTCTGACGTCAATACAGGAAGAAACATAGCTTTGAGGAAGAAAAGTTGAATTTGACGAAAAACCGTAAATTGTTATTTGGCAGTGCCCAAATAACAATTTTTCGGTTGCTGTGTGTTGCTAAAACGTGAAAGGAGCGATGTCTTTGTTTAATTATAGCAATTGGATTGATACTTTTTTTGTTTAAAAGTATAAAACTTAGTCTTTAACACCCACTAACAGGGTCTTAAATCTAATTTTTATTACTTTAAAACTTTAATTCCCTAAGGCAATGCTACTACTTACGGCACACTGTTTGGCCAAAAATGAGAACTCTTCGAACTATTAAACTGACAGTGCAAACAGATTTCTTAACTGAAGATAAACCACTTTTTGCATCAAACATATTCAGAATTTTTTTTTGTTTAACATGATTGCCCTAGATAGTATGTGTTGCAACTTTGCAGCAAGGGTAAATATTAGAGATAGTAAGGAAAAAGTATTTGTGAATGTAAAACATAAAAAAAAATGCAAATTGTCTTCGTATAAGACCCCTAAATCATGGGGGCTGGGAGAGGGGAGCGCCCTAATGTGCTCTCGCACGACGTCCCCTCCCCCATACACGAACTTTGTTGCAACACATCTTCACATTGTTCACCACGCCCAAAATAAACACCTGGACATGGTTCACTGATGTTTACACACACTCCCACCACGGCCCAACAAGCAACACCAGAGAAATCCCCGAGTCATACATATCCTCCGAAGAACTCGAAAGGACCCGCGCACAAATAGCCGGGGAGGTCACCTAGAACAGCGGGTGCAGCCCGAAGGTACACCCGGAACGTCCATGTAAGAGGACAAAAGTCCCCTTCAGAGGTGACTAGGTGACAGCGACCCGGACTGGAGACTGTCAGAGAGGACACCGGGCCGACGGGTGCACCAAGGCACTCACATGACCCATGGCAGGTGCCTCCCCGGCCCACTTCCACACGGAACCGGCACACCACAAGCAGCAAATACACAACACCTTCCCTTCAGATACCATCCATTCACACCACATCGAAAGAGAAAGAGCAGAGACAGAACCAAAACACTCACTACCCCCGACTCACACAGCCTCATGCCGTCTCTGTCAGCTACCAGCACCGCCAAACTCGACCAGAGAGAAGACAGATTAAAATACAGATGAAAGGGTCGGAGGCTAACCTCTACACCCTCCATCAAAATAACAACCACAAGTCACAAAAACATAACAGTAGGAAAACCCCAACACTCCCAGAGAGATCCCTCGGGTCTCAAGGGCCGAAACTAAGGGGGTAAGTTACCCCAATGAAAGGTGTATATGTTTTTGGTCCCGGTAACAATCTGAGGCCAAGTCCCCCACCGATACCTAAAGGCTCGGTCGGGCAAAGTGCAGGCGTCCACTCTCGCCCTGTCTCGGAGCTCACACTTGATTTGAAGGATAACCGTTGAAGGAGAGAAGACCGAGTTAGCCGTCCGGGAATGCAGAAACTTGTTCCTCTCCCTCCACATCTTATAACAGTCCTCGGTGATAATCCTCCTCTAGACCAGCCTGCCCGCCGCCGGGGCAGGATATAGATAAAGAACATTAGCCGGGTGAAACTGGAGGGTGTCAAGCCTTTTGTGCCAAGCCCAAGTCCAGATTCCCTGCCAAACGTGGTGCACCATGGAGCAGGCCCAAAAGAGATGGAACCTGTCCCCAATGCTCGCACACGAAAGGCACCTATCGGAAGAGATGCCACCCCACCGAAACTGCCTACTCCTGGTTGGAAGGACATTGTGGGCCAACCGCCACCTAAAGTCCCTCTTCTTGCAGTCCACACCCGTCGAGTGAATACTCATCCAAGCCTCTCTCATACAGAAGTTCCTAGGAACGTGGAAATCTTTGACGACGTGTTCTCTAGGCCTAGGGAGCAGGTCAATGTACATCTGCTGCGTGTTCTTCCCGGCGCGGTCCGCTTTCGCAAAGTCCTGCAGGCGACCTCCAAGCTGGTAAGACCTATGCATCCTCTCGCGCTGGGGGCCAACAAATCTGTGGCCGGGAGCGTATTTGGACGAGTCCCAACCCGTGAAATAGGAGGCCAAAAGTCCACACGGGTGTTCGGCGACCAGGGCTCCCTTTACACTCTTAAACTGGAGTGCACTGAGCCATGTCGGAAGGTGCTTGACTTCCAAACCCCCCCCCCCCACACACACACCTCCGACCTCGGAGAGTATAGGACCGCCCGAGCCACCTCCTCGGTCTTTTTCCCGGCCCAAATGAAGACAAAGACCGCTCTCTACATCTGCTTCATGAGACTTCCGGGTGGGGACTCAATTTCCCCGGCAACAGTGCATTTCGAAACCAGAAGCGCATTAGCTAACTTGGCCCGATTCACTCTCAAAATGCCCACCTCCTGCCATCGATCTTGCTCCTTCTTCATCTCCGCCAGAACTTTACCCCAGGTGCTCACGTGGATCCCTTCCTTAGAAAACTGCATACCTTGTATCCGAACGGGCCCATCGGTCACAGCTAAACCTGTAACCGCTAAACTCTCCCATTTGCCCCAGAGCATAATACTCGACTTCTCCTCATTGAGACGGACACCGGCTGCAATGCAGTACTCAGCGAAAGCATCTCGCATCCCGTTCAAGCTTCTTTCCGAGTCGACGAAGAAGGAGACATCATCTGCGTACGCAAGGTACTTCAACGACTCCTCCCTCCCTGGGACCGGAAAACCCCTAACACTATCCTTCTTGGCAACTCTTCTCAAAAGGGTCTCCAAGACCAAAACAAACAAAAGGGGAGAGAGAGGGCAACCCTGCCTCACTCCTCTTTGAACCTCAAAGAGGGGGAGAGACGACCGGCAATAATGACTCTCCCGGTGAGGTCTCTGTACAACGCCCCAATCGCACTCCGGACAAATACTCCGAAGCCGTGGGCTTCTAACAATCTTCCGACTAACTCGTGCGATACCCTATCGAAAGCCTTGCTCTGGTCTGCCAAGAAGAGTCCCATCTTAATGCCCTCCTCGCCCAGGTAAGTGATAGCGTCTCATATGCACCTAGTATTCCATTGCATCCGGCGCCCCCGATACCACACGTCTGGTTAGCACCAATGAGATGAACAGCCACCTTAGCAAGCCTACTATTGATGACCCTCGCAAGGATCTTATAGTTCACTGTGGAGAGAGACACTGGTCTCCAACCACTTAACTCCCTCGACGGGGCGTCGGGGGTCTTGCACAGCAAAGTGACCATGCTCCTTCGCATGGTCCCCGGTATACGACCCACCTGCACAATCTCGTTGTACACCCTGGTAAGCCAGGGCGTGAACACATTATCAAACGTCTTGTAAAACTCCGACGGGAGACCATCACAACCCGGAGACTTACCTGGCGAAAGGGCCTGAATCGCCACCCTCACCTCAGGCACCGAGAACTTCTCTTCGAGACTATTCAAGTCCTCGTCTGGGATCCTCGGCGTACCCTCCAACCACATATCCATGACGGCAGGAACAATTTCCTCGCTGGAAAGGAGATCTTCGTAATACCTAGCAGCTTCCTGCAGGATCTGCTTATTGTCCCTCACCTCGGTACCATCAATATCAAGAACTTCCAGGTTCTCCCTCTTCCGCTCCGCCTCGAGCTTCCGGCAAATGTGACTAAAATGCCGCTCCTGCTCAAATCTCCTAATAGCACCTTGAAGTTGAACTTCAGAGCCGATGCCGCTATAAAAATCGAAAATCTCTTGCCTGATCTGGGTAATGATCCCAAGGTTACACCCGTCTTTATTACCCTTCAGAACTGCGTTCAGGAAGTTCATCAGAAGAACCTGAGTTCCCCGCTTAGCTCTCGCCAGCTCCTTACCCCGAGCAACCAACGTGCTCCGGACCTCGTCCTTTGCCCTCTCCTAACCGCCGATCTCGTCATCGGTGGCCGTTTCTGCACCGGCCTCCAAGATCGAACGGAAACGCGACAGCGCTTCAACGTCGTCTAACATTGACACGTTTAGGCGCCACGGTGTCGGTTTCCTCTATCTAGGAGCCGGCACACAGACGTCCATCACAACAACGCTGTCATCAGAGACAAACAACGGCTGTGAGTTAGGGTTAAAAACCTCGGCTCACATAACCAAGTCCATCTTCGAGACCAACAGCATGTCGATCCTTGAAGCCAAATGATTCCTATGCCAGGTGAACCCCGGCTTCTGCGGAAACAGCTGCCTCCACACGTCCTTAAGTTGCAGTTTCTTAATCAAATACGTAAGACCCCTTCTGTACGGCTCTGACCACCTGCACCTGTTGGTACTCAACCGATCGATATGGTTATAGACAACCGAGTTGAAATCCCCACCGACGACCAGAAAATCTTCGCTTCCTCTAAGGAAGAACGGCAGCTGGTCATAAAAACCGCTCCGGAGAGGACCCTCCACCGGAACATAAACACACACCATCTTAATGGACATCAATCCGCTGTTAACCGAAATAGCCACCACGCGACCGTCCCCATCAGTCAGCATCTGCGTGATACTACCCTTGTACTGCGGCTTGTAGACAATGGCCACCCTGGTGAAACCATTCGTTCCAAGAGAATACCTGCATTTCAGCCCGGTGTTCCTACGGAACGCAAAAACCTGCTCGGGCTTCTTATGGTGAGTTTCCTGCACCAGCAAAAATCAACACCCGACTCCCTGAAGTAGCCCGCGTGCCACCTCTGCTTTTCTATGGTGCGGAGACAGTAAACGTTCAACGTGCCAATACGCAGATCGGTGCCTTGGTAATTATGTGCCATACTTACCTTAATCTGAAAAAAGAAGTAGTATGTTAACAAAAAACACCACATAAAACAAACATCCATGTTCCAAAACCGTGGGAGAGGAACCCAACCACAAAAGCAACTCACCTTCAAGATATTGATCTATTGCGTCTCTCCGTCGTCGGCTTTTATGTCCGGTAATCGTCGGAAAGACGTGCTCCATTCCGTCGGATCCCGACTTCGCCAATTTGGCAAGATCGTTCGCCGCATCAACGTTGGCCTGGGTCCGCCGTCTTCCCTGACGCTTGAACTTGGCCCTCAGATCTTCGGTCATCTGTTCTTCCTCAGAATCCGTAGAAAGCTCGGATTCCCTGCAAAAAATCTATTGCCCATAGTACCGGAGTGCTGCTTGGCCTCCGAACTACCGTCGCCGGCAGGCGCACACTCTTCGACAGAGTGCCAGTCTGCTCCGGCGACCGCCCGCTGCACTTCCGCCGCTTTACCACGGTGGCCGCCGTTCGCAGAAGACTCGGTCACAAGTACCGCTTCACTGCGGGGAACCTCAACGGACTCCGTTGGCGTCAGCAGGAGGGGTGGAGAAGCCGTCCCAGATTCCTCCTAAGGAGTCCAGGGCCGCTGTTGACCCTCCACAGCTCCGCTATGGGATGCAAGCTTCCTGCCTACTTGCAGGAGAGCTCGTGCACTCATTCCCGACTCAATCCAAAAACCGGTGTGGTCGGATTGACCCGTGAACATATCCTGCACAGGATCCGATTGCCCCGTGAACATATCCTGCACAGGATCCGATTGCCCCGTGAACATATCCTGCACAGAAACTCGGGATTTCATCAATTTCAGTCGTGTCGACTGCACCAAAACTCTCAACTTCGTTGGTTTTTGAGGAGATGGGAGTGCTGATCTCCTCGACAATACAAACATAATCATCACTAACATTACATACACTAGTGACATCAATTTTTACCTTTTCAAAACCATTATCAGTTGGAAACTATTACCGTCGAAAAATTCCACTTTCTCATATACACCAGTCACACAAATTTCTCCTTCCATTTCACCTGACGAAACCTCCATTTTTTCACTATCTTTGCCCACCATTTTCACATCCTCGTCAATAATACTGACTCCATTTAACTGATTTGCCATTTGCTTAATATACTCATTAGAGAATTTTGTTGACTTTTTGGTAACCGTAGTGTTACCATCTCCATCCTCTGGTGAATGAACCCTCTTATCCACCGTGAGTTGACCTGTAGAAAAAGAATTATCTTTATCATTTTTTTGAGAAACTTTTTCCGACTCACCACTTCTTTCACTTACCTTCTCCACATTGGAAAAACCTTCGGCTTCCTCCTGGGCTCTCCCCGAGCCACGAAGTTGGTGGGTTTCTACTACCTCGCCACTCGAGGAATTTCCCCCAGCTTCAGGAGCTTCCCCACCTTCTCCGTGGCGTCAAGCGCCTCTAAAATATCATTTTGGTTTACCTGGGATTGTCCGGCTCCGGCGAACTGGGCAAAAGTACGGACACCATATTCTGGTCTCTTGTGTTGTGGAGACTTGCACTTCCCGCAAGGATCTTTAGTCCTTGATATTATGACCGAGAGCTCTGCAATTCTCGCAAGAGTATTTAGCACAGTCAACAGCGATGTGCCCCCCGTGTCCACATCGCCGGCACACACGGACCTGCCCATTGTACACATTCATACATCTAAAATGGGAAGCATACATGAAATTAGGAACGGCTTTGTCCATATCAAGAGTAACAATTCTAGTTCCCGAGAAGGCTCCTTTCATGTATATTTCGGTCTCCTTTCTAACCTCATACTTAACATTAAGCACCCTTCCAAAATCATTGAAAACGGCTTTAACCGCTTCATTAGTTACCTGGCATGGGAGGTACTTACAGAAGACAACTTTAATGTTCGTGTCACCTTTAGAACAGTGAATCTCGGTCGACTCGTGGTAGAGAGTTTTGCCCACGAGCTGGAAATAATAGTCAGTACGCTTCAAAACGATCTCAAATTTTCGCGGATTCATTACTCGCACAAAATGAAAAAGCGGTTCAGCAGGTGAACCCAAGTGTTCCCAGATCGCTTTACCGACTTGGGAAGCAGTAAGACCCGTATGGGTAACAAGGAGATAGTTTTCCTTCTTAGTGGAGGCCTTGCTCAAAGCCATTGTTTAAGGACCAAATTCCGTCCTTTAACAACAACAAAAAAAGTATATAAAGCACGAAAACATGTTCTACTCAATGAAAATAATGTAAAAAGTACTTACACTTCTTTCTTAGGTAATCCAGAGTAAAAGGCACGCAAAACACAACACTAACAATGAAGACCACGTGCTCGCTAACACTAACAGTGAAGACTACGCGCTCGCTAAACAATAGAGGTAAAGGCTAAGTCCAAAAATACCGCAGTCGGAATCTCCGGATTATCGGCGGAGCGAAGTCCTTCAATAAATGTAGAAGGAAAAAACAAAAAAACAACTCGCCGAAAATCAAATATTGGGTTCACGGAAGATCACCAAACGGAAACCAACTAGCGTGGCCCTGACAACTTGCACTTTTCCGGCACTGGTAAGGCCGCCAAGACTGTACTCCACGCTGGCCAAACACGTACTATCGATTCCAACGGCTGTTCCTGTAACAGCTAACTGAAAAACGTGCACTTAATTCGTAGATCCCTTGGTTAATCCTGTAATCTCTGACCCTACGGGAGACTACTATATTGACAGAATGTAATGTGACTTGTAGTGTGTTTGTTTAGAAATGCTGGTCTTATTTATATATTATTTCTTATTTTGTAAATAAATTACTGATAGATTGTTTGAACTTTCACATTGAGCACTGCCTAACATAAAAAAACAAAACAAAGACAGAAGCACACCCACTTTAGAATTAAAATAATAAAATAAGGCAAAAAAATTTTGGGAGGAACTTGAGTCGTATGGCAGAGAGCAGTCTTCGTCTATAGCATGTTTTTTCAAAGCAGCTTTTCTTCCAAAACTCATAGTTACTGATTTTATAAATGGATATTGAAAGTGTTTTATGAGCAGGAGCAGTTTATATTCTTATAACCATATGAACGACTTAACTTTTAACCTTCCACAAATGGGTATGAAATATGAAGAGTCGTAGTTAAACATAGGCTTTGTGGACAATTTACTCTCAGGTTGTAGTAAATTCATTGATATGTAAAGATGTACAGGAATAAAAAAAAACAAGAAACAATATCGTCTCTGTAAACAGCTAATCTAAATTATTCCTTTTTCCTTGTAGGAGGATGACCTTTTTATATTAGCTCTGATTCAATAGGAGCTACGCACCCATTGATGAATTTCAATGAACGAAATTAATTGAAGCGGTTTCATGAGCCCTGAAGCACCCAGGTGTCCGATAAAGACGGCCCTTGATTTGTTCCAGTCTAAACGGCAAATAAATGATCGTATTAGACGTTGATCCCCTCCAATGGAATACTTTCAGAGTAATGAAAAGTTTCCGAATTATAATTACAGAATAAAACATGAAATTCGTACATAGAATACGTCGATATTATTTCAATTACTTCCGGTAAGTTCGAAACAGAAATATCTACCAGGGACGAATATTCGGGGAGTGCTAGGTCGGGCGGCGCAAACCCACACAGACTCCAAATTTAACCTATATTTTTTATATTATTTTTTCCGATTTATTTTAATTAAAACTCGCGAGAGTTTGTCTTAAGGCTTCGGGTGGTGGTTAAAATTAGTTTCTCCACAAATTGTTTTCATTTAGAAGAAAAGGTTCATTCAATAAGTATATCGCATTCGCGCTAGAATTCTGGGGTGTGCTGTTTCGCGTGTGCACATCCGACTGAAGTTTGTCCGCTAAACTTTATTTCTTTTTGCAATATTTTCGTGAAGAGGAGAACGTTTGTTGCTTCGTGCAGCTGCAAGAGTCAAGAATGGCAGGCTGGGTAAGATTTGCCGCAAAAGTTAAAGAGAGCGACGCATTAAGTGATTTGTTGAAGTATGCAATTTGAATTTTGACATCCATTGAAGTTGATGAGGTACTAAGTGTCCCATTTTCTACCAGATATTTTGCAGACTGTGTAAAGTGGGTTAAAGGATGTAAACATCGTACTATATTTAAAACTTATAAAAAATTACCGAAAATTCGTTGTTCATTGCACAAGAAATCCAAATTTTTCTTACAATGCAGTGTATGTAAAGACCTTTAATATACGTTATTAGACGACAGTGAAATAAAAGTAATGCTTTCGTATGGTCAAAATCAATGTGCGAATTTTGCACTGAGGCGTTCGTTCATTTTGCTAAAGCAGGAAGCGAAGCCAGAGTTTCCGTGGATTTTGGAAAGGCATGTAGTTGCCGTTTTTGTTTATTTGCTCTTCGTCAAACGTCCGTTCGGGAGGAGGGACGCGTGTCTGGCCGCCCACCCGGGTGCGTATGCCGGCGCAGAGTGCGGTGCCTGGCGGTCTAGCAGGGCGCTCGTGCCGGCCGTATTGGAGCTGTGGCAGATCACTGTGTCTTGTTTTCTGCAAGTTATATTCGGATCGTTTATCGATTGCCTTTAAGATTCCAACATGGCGTTTTTTTGACATTGTTTGTTCGCTATCTTGGCAATTACCTGGTGGACTTCTATTAATTTTTTTTTTTTTTTTTTTCCCTCTCACTTCAAATTTCGGAGAACTTTGCTCCGCCACTAGTCAGGAAATTCCGGAGTCGGTATTTTTGAATAACTCTGTACCGCTTTTGATTAACGACCACGTGCATTTGTTTTGCGGCCACGTGCATTTGTTTTTGCGACCACGTGCCTTTCTTTGCGGCCACGTGCTAAGTGTTGTGTGTGTGCTTGTGCCTGTTCGTTTGGATTACCACGCTTAGGAGAATAGGTAAGTACTTTCTGCTTATTTTTCTTTAGCGAGGGTTTGTGTTTTATAAACTTTTTCTGTTGTGTGAGCTTCTGGAGGGGTCGGACTTTTGTCCTCTTCCACGATGGCTGCTAAGACTGAGCCCGATAGGGCTAACGCTATTGTTGTCACCCATAAGGGTATTTCTGCTACAGACGTTTGTTTAGCGCTGTATAAACATTTAGGGTCTCCTTCGACTCCAGTTTTTGCCCTGATCCAAGAGGCAAATAAAAACAAACTCGAAGTGGTGCTTAATAAGAGGGAGCATTATTACAAGCTTCTTGATTGTGAGGTTGAGTGCAACAATACTTTGATGAAGTGCACTAACGCCCAGACAAATGTGAAGTTAGTTTTTTGTAAATATCTGCATTGCGGCATCACCAATGCCGAGGTTGCTACTGCTTTTTCGAAATTTGGTAAGGTGAGGACCGTTAAGTTTGAAGTGAGGAAGGAGAATGCTCCCTACATGAAAGGGGCCTTGTCAGGTACCCGTGTAATTTCCATTGATATGAAGGAGCCTATTCCTAACTTTATGCAAGTGAACGGTCAGCGTTGCATGAACATTTACAGGGGCCAGATTCGGGTGTGTAGACGCTGCAGCCACGCTGGACACATTGCTGTGGACTGTGAAAAGTTCACTTGTAGCAATTGCCATATTTTAGGGCACTCAGCTGAAGATTGTAAGGAGGTGTGTGGAAATTGCAAATCTCCGCACCAACAGAGGAAGGCCTGCAGTCAGAGGTCCTTTGCGCAGATGCTTGGAGGGGGCGAACAGTCCAAGCGCGATGACGAAATGGAGGCTTGCCACGCTGAGGAGGAGGGGGCTCAGGAAATGTTGCCGAGGCTGAGATCTCGAGCAAAACAGAAGGGGCCCACCAAATTCTCAACTCGGTGCAAGCACAAGGGGCTCTGGAGAAACAACAGGTAAGTGTTGTGCCTAAGAAAGGCAACAATACAGGTAAGGTTACTAAAGAGAGTGTTTCTTTTACAGCGAAGAAAAAAGAAACCGTTCCTATCGGTGAAGATGGGAAGCGGGGTCTGTCTTCTTCGAGTTCGGATGAGGATGGTTTTACGAAGGCTATTAAAAAGTCAAGGAATTTGACTCCTGAACAGGTTCGGGTTCTTCAGTCTATCCCCGGAAGTGTGAGTATTGTGGAGGGTAGTGAGATGGCTGAAAATTGTGACGATACTGAGGATAAGAATATGGAGGTTGATATTCCTAGTGAAACCATTCCTAAGGGCCTTCAGACTCCCAGTAGTGCTCGAACCGAGTCTGGAGGTAGTGAGATGCCCAGCGAAGAAGGGGAGACCTCCAGTGCTGATGGTACAGAGGGCAGTAAGTATGATTCTGATCTTAGTGAGAGTATTGAGGAGGGAATTGCTATTAGTGAAAGATCTCAAGATGATATAGAATGTAATGATGACAGTGATATTGATATTTCTAATGATTTAACTGATAATTGTAGTAATGTTGTTGATAATGATTGTGATAATAGTGTTATTGAGTGTTTTGGTGCTGCCACGAACCGTGAAAAATCTGAAGTCCAATGCTTTTGTGCGAAGGAGGTGAATTTGGTTTCCACTGACCCAGTGCATGATTTATTTCCGGATCTTCCCAACGACACCGGTCAATGGGAAGGGACGGATATGAGGGCACCTGCCCTCCTGGCCATCGCAAGGGGGCAGCGGTCTTCCTCCGCGGCTGTGGATGGTCAGGGCATGCGTCTTCCTGAAAGGGAAGCTGCATACCTTACTCCACCCTCCGATGGGCTATCTGAGCACGTCGGGGGTCCCGGAGGCGCACTTGCGCTTGGACGCGCTACGACCACGAGCGGCAGCCACGTCGCCGCTGACTCGGAGGCGATGCCGGAGACTGCCGGGACAATCTGGGCTCCGCTCGATGGAGTCCGGGCTGTCGGTGTTGGTGGTGCGCAGGTTCGCCAGCACTCTGGTACTGAGGCAATAAGTGGCAAGTTCTGGGCTTCTACGGAGCCTGTGACGGGTGATGATGAAGATGTGGACCCTGTTCGGGCTAACTTACAGCACCAGTACCAGAGTAAGTTTAAAAACTCTGGCAAAGAATTCACGGCAGCTAATTTTAAGGCTGTCAACGAGCTTGCCGCGGCGTCCGTTGTGATGTTGCACGGCACAGGTCACGTCGTTCCGACGGCAAACGGCCAGAGTTTTACTGCTGAGAAAATGGATCGTGGTGCAGCAAAGAAAGTGAAATTTGACAAGTAATGTGGTTTCTTTTCCTCTCTCTCCGTTTCCAAGTTTTCATGACTCTTGTTTATTTTTGTCTTTGTTTAATCTCCACTTTCCCTTTTCAGCCCAAGGTAAGTATGCATACCAGTAGGGTCAATTTTCTCGGCACCAACATTAGGATTGGTACGTTGAATGTTCAAGGCCTTAACTCTGCGGAGAAGCATTGTTGGCTTGAAGGATTCTTCCGCCAGAGTAATCTGGACTTCCTTATGATTCGGACGATGAGTTACGGACGATGAGTGCGGCGTGTGGGAGAGGGTTAAAAAAGAGATTAAGGATTACCTTATGAAGAAAGGTAGGCTGGCTGCCATGGAAAGGAGGAATCGTCACATGATTTTGATGAATATCCTGAATGCGGCGATTCGTGGAGAGGAAGGAGGTTGTAATTCCTCTCTGATTAATAACGTTAGAAGTTTTTAAGGAAGAGGGTTCGGCGGTCAAATTGACCGGCTCCCTCGAAGTGCTCCGGCAGGAGAGTGACATAAACTACATTTTCAGGAAGATGGAGGCTGAGAGAGTTAGGGAGAACCTCCAATGTCTTGATATCGACAACAGGGAAGTCAGGGATCTCCCCGTCATTCTGAAGGCTGCCGCGGACTATTACGGCGAGTTGTTCAGCAAGGAAGCTGTGGCCTCTGAGGTTATGGATGCCTGGTTGGAAGGCACGCCGGTTCTTGCGCAGGAGGATAGGAATCTCGTGGAAAGGGAGTTTACTGATAATGAGGTCAAGACTGCGATCCTGGATCTCAAGCTCAACAAGTCTCCTGGTATTGATGGCTTACCGGCCGAGTTCTATAAGAAATTTTCCAATATTCTGGCTCCGTGGCTTTGTAGAATTTACAACCACATTGTGAATAGAGGAATCATGACTGAAACTATGAGAACCAGTATTGTTACTCTGCTTTGTAAGACCCCGGAGAATCCTGCCAGGGATCTTGGTGGGTGGAGACCAGTGTCTCTGTCTACAATTGATTACAAGATCATGGCAAAAATCATCAATGCTAGGCTTTTGCGGGTTGCGGAGAAGCTGGTTGTTTTTGGTCAGACCTGCAGTATACGTGGGAGACAAATGTTTCACAACATCAGGTGCGTAAGAGACTTGGTCACTTACGTTACCGAAAGAGATCTTAAGCTGAGAATGTTTTCTGCGGATCAAAGCAAAGCCTTCGATCGGGTCTTCCACGATTTTATCAGGAAGTTGCTGGAAGCTCACGGCTTTGGTGAAATATTCCGAAGGGCTGTGGACTCGTTGTATAGAGACCTCAATGGGAGAGTTATTGTTTCTGGCCGTCTTTCTCCCCTCTTTGAGGTTGGAAGAGGAGTGAGACAAGGCTGCCCTCTCTCTAAATTGTTGTTTGTTTTGGTCATCGAGACCATGCTGAGGAAGGTTCTGGCGCACCCGAACATCAAAGGGGTTTCTGTGCCTGGTTGTGCGTACTCCATGAAGTACTTGCCGTATGCTGATGATGTCACGTTCTTTGTGGACTCGGAAGGAAGTCTGACTAAGGTCCGGGAGGTCTTCGCGGGGTACTGTGGGGCCACCGGTGCTAAGCTGAATGATGATAAGTCCAGTCTGCTGATCTGGGGAAGATGGGATTGCACTGCCGTTCATGGGCTGGAGGTGACCGATGGACCCGTCAGGATACTGGGTATCCTTTTCGATAGAGACGGTGTTCATAAGAAAACTTGGAGGGACATCCTCTCTAACGTGCGGAAAGAAAGGGATAGGTGGCAGAAGCTTCATATTCCAATGACTAATCGTGCTAAGTTGGCCAATGCCCTCTTGGTGTCAAAGTGTGCTTTTGCCGGAGAGCTTGAGTCACCCCCTCGGAGTCTTTTGAGGTTATTGGAGAGGGAGATTTTTGCCTTCATCTGGGCTGGTAAGGCAGTTGAGGCGATAGCCAGAGCCGCCCTTTTTTGTCCTAGGGAGGAAGGCGGTTTAGAGGTTAAACACCTTTCCTCTTGGTTCAGCGCCCTCCAGTTTCGTAGTACTAAAGGGGCTCTTAACTCCTCTCATCCGTGTAAGAACTTTGTGTCTTTTTTGACTGGATTATCCGCGGACAAGTTCTTGCCTGGCTATCGTTTTTTCCGGCCCCGCAGGGAAACTACCCATAAGTGTTACAAGCTTGGTGGGCACCTTCAGGCCCTTGCGGAGGATAGCCGGAACGGGAATAACTTGAAGCAGATGTACTTTCATATCCTTCCTAGACCCAGGGAGAAGATCATTGAGTTCAATGTTGTTAACTTCGATAAGAGGGAGGCGTGGATGTGTGTCCATGCTGCTGGGGTTGATTGCAAAAAACGGGACTTTAAGTTACGTTTGGCGCATGATGTCCTTCCTACGAGGAAACGGCAGTGCAGGTGGGGTGGTGCTGTCACTGACAGGTGTCTTTCCTGCAATCTTATCGAAGATGGACACCACTTGTTTTTTAGTTGCCCTATGGCTGTGCAGGTTTGGCGGTTGGTCTGGGATTGGGCCGGCCGCCCTCAGCAGTTTATGCCTCAGCATGTTTTCTACCAGTATCCCGGTCCCAAAGCGGGAAGGGATGTCTGGAGACCCATCATTACGGAGACGACGTACAAATTCTGGAGAGAGAGGAACACAGTTCTTTATTGTAATCACGGTAATGTGGGATTCAGCCCTATGAAAGTTGCCTGGCAGGTCAAGTGCGAGATCCGGAACAGGGTTGAACTTGACGCCCACTCCCTTTCGGACCGTGCCTTCAGGTATCGGTGGGTCTTCTGGCCTCGGATTGTTACCGGTACTAGGGAAAAGTACTTCTTCCACTGGAGAACTTAACCCCCTCCCACCCACCCCCTTGTTTCGGCTTGCAATCCTGCATTACCGGATCCTTTTGAATTTTTGATTGATGTTTTGTTTCGTTGATACATGGTTTGTGTGTTCTACTAACTTCTCGGATCGAGCGTGAGGGACACCGGAGACGCCGTTTTCCGGACCCCCGATCGGTCGATTCGGTGCTTCTTGTTTCGTTTCAGCCACTTCTGCTTTGCGGTTTGGATCCAGCTTCGGTTTCCGGACCCCCGGTTTCCGCGTTCGGTGTGCTGTGCTTCGGGGGTGTTGCTTGCGAGAGGGTTTTATTTATTTGTGTGTGTATGCTTGTGGATGCCTTGGGGAGTTTTTTTGTTGTTGTCTGGTGTGTGTCTGGCGTGTGTCGGTTCTGTGTGTGTGTCTTTAGGGGGGAGAATTCCTCGTTTTTTTAGATGCCTGCTGCTCTCCGCCGTTGCCTCCTCTGATATTGTCATCCATTGGGTGACTATGTCACGGGGTCTCCTCCGAAGGAGGAATTTCCTCCTACATGAACGTTTCGAAGGGCCTTGTCCCTTCGTCGTTCTAGGAGACTCCGCCGTCGGTATGTATGGTGTTGCGTCGGGGCTTTAGGGGAGGCTTCCTCGTTTTTGGAGATGCCTGTTGCTCTCCGCCGTTGCTTCCTCTGATGTTGTCATCCGTTGGGTGACTATGTCACGGGGCTCCTCCGAAGGAGGAATTTCCGCTTACATGAACGTTTCGAAGGGCCTTGTCTCTCCGTCGTTCTAGGAGACTCCGCCGTCGGTTTGTATGGTGTTGCGTCGGGGGTGTGAGTGTCCTTGCTTGTGGAACCGTGGTGTGTGTATCGGGGCGTGTGTGAAAAACCGGTGGAACCGATCCCATGTTCATACATGGGAGCGGGGAAACAAGCGTGTTGGTGTTGCTGGGCAACAAACGTTCGTAATGGGAGAGAGGTCGTCCCTTTCTTTCTGTTTCCAGTGAATGGTATACGAAGACAAGGAAACGAAATCGTTTCTACGTCATAGTTAGCTACTGCAATTTCTAAAACATTAAAAATCATGAAATATTAATAAAGGAACGCAATTTTTTAAAGATTTATGTAGTCTCAACGCAATACATTGAGAGGCAGAAAGAATGGGTAACACACTCTTATTCATAACTGAGGGTGAAGGGGCAATATCCAAGTTCAGATGGCTTAACGTTCCTACCCGAGGCTTGGCGGTTAGTTATTCGTTCGAGCGTTCATACAAATTCGTACCTGCCTGACTTCGATCCTGGGACTTCACCGAAGGACACACAAGGCTATGGAAAATTTATATCAAGAGCTTCAGAACTATTTGAGTTTCGGGTGCTCAAGTCCCGCAATGGATATCCTTCCGGTTATCAGCTCCTCAAGTAGAGTAGTTCAGTACATCTCGTGCGATTTTTTGTTTCAATTGGAATATTAATAAGTAGCGATTTTGTTCTAAAAGTAGAATTTGTTTTACAGAAACGAAATTCAAAGCAAACTGAATTTTGCTTGTACTACTTACTGGTCACCCATGTAACATTTCTCAGAAAACTTGAAAACTTTATCGCCCAGGAGCGGTAAAAAGTTTTTAAGTTTTAGGAGAAGTGTTACATGGATGCAGTGCCCTCTTAACACTTTGGGGGGGGGGGGCCTCTGAGATATAGATATAAATATATATCAGAGGCTTCTTGTTGGGTTTTTTGCTATATGTATATGTATATAGCTAAAAGACCAACAAGAAGCACCAAACGAAAAACAACTTTGAAATTCAAAAGCGTCGAAGGCTGCATTAAAGAAAGATCAAACCATAATACAGAAATAATGCCAAACTCGAAGCAAGAAAAATAATTTTAAAAAAAGGAGGAAAAATAAAACATATTAAAGCCGAGAACAAACCAGAAAGCACCAAAACAAACCCCAAACTTCGGAAGGAAACAAGCCTCGAAGCAAGCAAAAAACAAAACAACAAAACCAAAAAACACAACAAATGAAAAAAAAAAAAAAAGGAAACGAAAAAAAAACATAAAAACAAAACAAAACCAAAGAAAACGAATAAAAAAACATAAAAACAAAACAAAACAAAACCAAAGAAAACGAAAAAAAAAAAAAAAAAAAAATAAACAAAAAAATTCCTCCTTTTTTTTTCTTGCTTAGGGTTTTGCATTATTTCTGTATATATATATATATATATATATATATTCCTGTTGAAATTGCTTCTACTTGTACTAAGTATGTACATATAAATGGATCCTGAAAGGCATGTTTCTTCCCCATTCTACAAATTATTTAACGAAAATTAAATTAAAACAGGATTCATAAATAAACCAACCAGCGCCGTTTCCAGACAATATCACGCACCGGACAAAAATGCCAATATGCGGTCCCCATCCTTGTTATTCAGTTAAACAAGGAAGATTGAATATGTTTAAGTAGGTTAGCAAACCCCAGTGATAAACACTTCGTATAGAAAACACAAATGACTGTTTAAACAGAAAAAGTGATTCGGAAAAATGCGACTTGTGCTGGGAAGGAAAGCAAAAAAAAAAAAAAAAAAAAGCCTGGGGGACTCTCATGAGCAAATTATTTTAACGTAATTTTATATCTAGCTTGACATTTGGCTCCTAAATTTTTTTTGGGAATGAATCATCTGCTGCCGGGAAATATTTTGTGTTTTAAAAATCGACACTTCTCTTGAGAACACGTGCACTTGTGGAAGTGTACTGGTTGTATTGTATTCGAAATTATATAGATGTATGCCAGAAATGAGATAAAACGTAGCACTTGTTCCGTCACTTTCTTGAGAACTATATTCTACGGATACATGTTGACACACCACTTTGTTTTTCGGATACATCACACGTGTTTACGAATTACACATTTTTACTTCCGTTCAGAATTTTTATTTAACTGTTTTAAAAAAAGATCCCACAAGTCTGTTTCTTCGTTTCCGCGAAGGACATGTTTTAGTTTATTACATTCTGAAGGATGCGTAGTTATGTGCAAACAACTGTAATACATAACACCTTATCCTTATTGGTTCAAAAGTTTCATTCATTGAACTGATATTTCTTTCACATTGTCTTGCTAATATATATGTATATGGCTTCGAAAAGGAGCCTCATGTCCTCTGGAAAAAAAAGAGATGCTTTCCCGTCATTCAGATTTTGCGAACTAAAACCGTGGAAATGTTTCTAATTATTTATCTTATTTATTGAAAAACAAGTCAGTAAAACCATGCAACGCATTGATCATGATATGCTTCCCAACATACCAGAAATCATTACTCAATTTATTACTCAAATTACGAAAATACCTGTTGTGGAATAAATCTCGCTCCTGTGCCCTGACCTTTGACCCCATTTCGATGATATTAAACAGAATTGGCTCAGTATACATCCGGAACAACATACTAAAGTTCTGTCGCAATAGAAGCATTTTTAGTCAAGTTATGAAGATAAGGGCTGCGGAATAAATCTCGCTCCTGTGCTGTGACCTATGTCTCCATTTCGATGATATTCAGCAGAACCAGTTCAGTACATCTCCGGAACATTATGATAAAGTTTTGTCGCAATCGAAGCATTTTTAAAGTTTTGTCGCAATTGAAGCATAAGGCGCCGATGGAATAGATCCCGCTTCTATGTCCTGGACTTTGATACCATTTCGCCCATTTTCAATAGGGTTCGTCCCCAGCTTGTCCCCTACCACATACTAAAATTTCATCGAAATGTAACCAATTTTGCGAGAGTTATCGTGCGGACGGACAAAGCTGGACCATGTACGCTTATTCAAATTACGGTTGGAAAGCATTTAAATGCCGATTTTTTTTTTTTTTTTATATTTCCTTCAATTCAGCCGTCAGGAATTACATGCTATTTTTAAAACTACTTTCATTTGAAAACTTTTGTAAAATCTTTTTACTGAGACGACCCCCCTGCAATGCAAGGTCTATCAATACGACCCCTGGAAGGCCATTCCAATGAACTTGTTAAGGGTGCCGTTGACTATATAAATCCCGATTATGTCTGTATAATCGGGATTTATATATACATACGTAGCCCGATGACATGAACATTATGCCTGAAATATCGTAATTTTCTTGTGTTATGTGTAATTATTGTACGATATGTTAACGCAAGTGAAATGTTAATGAGACTCTAAAAACAAGCTCCATTCGTACGGAGAAAGGATGATTCTAGAACTTTTCAGAGTTCATTGCGTGGTGGGAAGAGAAGTTTTTATTCACCACCCTCAGATAAGGAAAACTCTTTTCCCATACAGATAGCGCATCAGCCATTAGAGTTATGACTTCCGCTGGACATTGTCGAACACAAGCACACACCAGTATGTTTGGCGAACTAACATTAACCATTGCGTTCGTATAGTAGTGTATATTGTCCTTTATTTTACAGTCATAAGACTTTTGAATTTATACTATGTCACGCTCTCAGCTTTGTGGCCCTGTTAATGTATTTTCAGAATAATGTAAATCTGTCTATAGAAGTACCGAGTCGAAAGACTTCCTTACATTATGGTGGGCTGACAGCTTTCCCCGACCACAGCTTTTAAACATTGGTTCAATTTGGGTGATTGAGTATCGGTGTCCGGTGAATACCTACCCTTCAAGTGAGATTTCTCCCCGCAGCCAAAATCTGGACCAAGGAATATTAAAACCAATTGTCAACGGAAGTGGGAAGATCCTGACAAACATATGGCTGGGTCATAAACTCTAAGCGGGTAAGTTTCTTATTTTTGCATTTTATTGTATTTTTATTTCTTCCCATGTATATGGTTTGGGTTGGTTTGTGACTGACATTGTCAGGTCTCATTTCTGCAGCAGTTGGAAAAGAAAGCTATTTTTTCTCTTCTCAGACACCAATGTTCATTTGATACTAAGTGTAATCAAAAGGTGTTTTTTTTTCGGGTCTTCCACAAATTCTTGAACCATGGGTCAAACACAGCATACCCAAAAATTTAGGAAGGAATGATTAAAAGATGATAAATTTAAAACATGGTTGATGGAAATTCAAGGGGATAGTGCAAAGTGTTTCTGCAAATTTTGTAAGTGTCATTTATCTCCAAAATACTCGGATTTATAAAAACATATGGGTACTGCAAAGCATAAGAAAGCAGCAGAAGCCAATAACATCTAGCTTCACTCCACTACATAATGAAGCCAAAGTAGCTGAGGGAAGGATGTGCATGTACATTGCTCAGCACAGCACCTTTAGAAGTGTGGATCACTTAAATGAAATGTGCAAGGAAAGCTTTAAAGATAGCAAATGTACACAATCTTTGAAATTGCACAGAACCAAGATTGGACAAGTCATTCGAAATGTACTTGAACCACATTTTGAAACTAATTTGAGAAAAGATATTGGAGAACAGTCATACAGCATATTAATAGATGAGAGTAATGACATCTCTGTCAACAAGTTATTAGCTGCTACAATTCGTTACTATTCAGTGCTGAAAAATGACATTGTAGTTACTTTTCTTGATTTGGCTGAATTATCTGATGACACAGCTGATAGCATCTGCAATGCTGTTAAAGAGATGCTTAACCGAAAGGGACTGGATATAAAAAAAGCTTGCAGCCATTGGAACTGATTACGCATCAGTAATGGTTGGTGTCAATAATGGTGTGTACAGCAAACTGAAGGAAGCAGTCCCTAATCTACAACTTGTAAGGTGTGTTTGTCATTCTTTACAACTGGGTATTTCCCATGCTGCATCAGAATCTGAATTTCTTCCAAGACATTTAGAATTTCTCATCAAAAAGACTTATAACTGGTTTTCACACTCGGCACTTCGCCAGTCTGTATACAAACAATTGCATTGCTTAATCAATGATAATAATTCACCATTAAAGATTCCTCAGGTAAGTCAGACACGATGGTTGTCTATAGAAGCAGCAGTATCACGAATACTGCAGCAATGGGAAGAACTTAAAACATATTTCAGTATTGCTCACTCTATGGAGATGTGCTATACAGCAGACCAGTTGCACATGATGTATGCTGACAAGCAAAACTATTTGTTTCTTCTTTTCCTCCAACCCATTTTACGTGAAGTAAATATGGTTAACTTAAAATTTCAGTCTGAAAAGCAAGACCCAACTAAGTTGCTTGATGATCTGATTTTCTTATTGAAGTCTTTGTGTGGAAAACTTTTAATGCCTGGAATGAAATTTGATGTTTTCTCAGTAGTGATTGAAGACCATTTGGATCCTTCCCCATACTTAGGATACCAATTTGAACTTGAAATGCGCAAAAGCACACTTTCAGAATTTTTTATTTTTTTTAAATTTTTTATTGGAGGTTTAACGACCACCGTGAGCACAGAAAATATTGAAAAGGATATGCGCAAAAAATGTGTTTTGTTCTTGCAGGAACTTGTAGCCCAGCTCAGGAAACGATTGCCATCGAACATTGAGATTTTGCAGCATATGTCTTTGTTATCTGCATCAGAATGTTTAAGACCACTAAAGGCTTCTGTTGTAAATTTAGCTGCACTTTTTAATTCCGATGCATCTATATTAACGCAGATTGAAAGGCAATGGCGAAATTTGCATTATGTCAAATGGACTGAAGTTCATGACACTGTAAAACTGTGGTGTGAAATAGCATCATACAAGGACTCAAGAGGAGAAAATCCTTTTAAGGAACTTTCTGCTTTTGCATTACATGTTTAAACACTTCCGCATTCGAATGCAGATGTTAAACGAGTTTTCAGTTATGTAAATCATGTAAAAAACAAAACCAGAAGTACGATGAAAATTGACACTTTAGTCAGCATACTGAACATAAAGTTTGGTTTGAAACATGAGGGCAAGTAGTGTCATGAATATGAGCTTCCAAAAGAAGCAGTTGAAAAAATTGCCACAATGGCAAGTTATGACAGATTTACAGAGGGTCAATCATCATCTTCTCAGATGCCATATTCAGATGATGAATTTGAAAACTTTTGAGCAGACTGACTGATAAAACAAAGTCTTTATTTATATTCTGTGAAATTGTTCAGTTTTCTTACAAAGCTAATCCGAAGATAAATTTATGTCCAAACTTGTAAATTATAGATGTATGACAGGAAGTATATTTAAGGCTTCAGCTGTGTAAGTAATACACTAAGAAATGGTTTCAAATATTAATACAACATTTTCATGTGATGGGGATATATTCCATCTTATATCACAATTTCATTTTTTATGGGTCCTTCAATTAACTCTCGTGCTATTGAGAAATCATATTATGTGCCAAATGTTTAGTATATCAAAGGCAGTTGAATTCACAATAGTAACAACATATAAAATATATATATTCGTTCCTTTAACTACGTCATTGTTTTATTCTCTGAATTTTATTGTATTTGCATATAATTTAACTCTACGTCCTTGGTTTTAACGTTCATTAAAGTTTTAAAAGTCTGCATGTTGTTTGTTTTTTTAACTTTATCATGATTTTATTCTCAGTTTTATTGCATGTACATATTATTTTACTCTAAATCCTTGGGCTTAACATTCATTAAGGCTTTTAAAAGTTCGCATGTTGTTTGGTCTTAGCGTTCATTGATATATATATATATAACTTATTTTTCGTTTCAGACTTGTGTAATACGGCACTGCTGATTTCCTTAAATCTGGCGATTTTCTGGAGATATTTGCTTGTGATTTTGGGATATAAAAAGTGGATTGTTGGCCTCCCCGGATGCGTATGTTAGTCTGAGTTCGGGACGAACAGAGGAAGGACTCTCTGGTATTGCAGCTGAGGAGAGCTAAGGAGCTTGTTCGGCTTGGCCAAGTTCGTTGGTCGCGTACCGTAGATCGACTGGACGGGTCATAAGTTATACGTAATTCGTCATACAGGTTCTAGATCGAAAATGACTCTCACGAATTGCGCAGTTTATTTTAGGTTGAGATAGATAGCGTTAGGTAGTAACGCGTAAGACTAAGAGATATAGAGCAGGAATAATATTCGATTAATATTGTAACTGCACAACCTTTCGTCAGAGAGCAAGCGAAGGGAAGTAACTTCAAAGGACGGTGACTCTATAGTCGGACAGAACGTCGTTGATTTGACTTCACTAAATAAATCCATTAAGTTTATTCTCGGAGACTTTTTCACTTAGTAGTATAATAGTGATTAAATCAAGTTCCAGACATCTTACTCCATCCTACTGATTCGCATGTCAGATCCAAAGTGGTGAGAATCAACCAATCTTGGTTTGGGATGATTTCAAGTAACGAACTTTTACTGGTTGTAGGGGGAAAGATTATGGCGTGAGTATTCACGGAACATCATAACAAGACGTCATTAAAATAATTAATGAGCTAGTCAGTCCGCACAACTGTCAAATACTGGTTCTTGTGTGAAATAGTTGAATCAGATGGAGAAAATTATTGGGGTGGTAGAATGGTAAGTCTGTGGGAAGTTGCCATGTGGGTGTTAGACAGACCACCAGCGATGTGTTTGAAGTTAAACCGACGGCTTTGATTAAACTCTTACTTTCATGTCGGTGGTGACCCTGAGTTATAGAAGCTGCTCCCGCTCCGGATGGGGTTTGCCGGAGTTTCACACGCCCGACGGGGGAGGAGGAGGGGGGTGTTAGCTTTGTTATGGTTTCTCTCCAGGTTATGTGATTTGCTTCTTTTCCTCCAGATGTGGCGCTGCGGTTTTTCCACAAGATTTGTTTCACTACCTTTCCTTCAACCTTCTGTTTTTCTTTCCCACCGACTCCACTTACTTAAAACTGTAATTTTACTAAGGACAGGTTTAGATCTGGGTCAGGCACGTCTTTACTAAATATACTTATCGTTATATATAAATTGTGTAGGCATATCACGACAATTTTGTGGGAGAAACAAGAAATTGTGGTTTAATAACTGAATAAGTTATGATGTCCACGAAAAGTTTAGTTTAGTTCTTACCTTATTTTTTATTATCGTTTTGTGAAAATCTACAGTAAATTGGTCTACAAATTCATGTAATGTGAATTGAAACAGTTTTTGGTATTTAGTATGAAAATTGTATTATATGTATTTAATTTTGCCGGAATGATTATGGGAGAAAACAAAAATTAAATTGACCCTGGTACGTTGGAGATATACTCTGGCGTCAAAATGTAAGTGATTTTCAACGCGAAAGTGCCTTTTTGTTGTTGCCATTCGAAACATTTTAACATGAAGAAATTTATTCTCTTACGTAACGGCATTTTAAGAAGTTTTTAGGAAGGAGGTCTGAAGCTACCTTTAGAAAGCTAGGAGATTTGAGTAAATTAGCTCAATAGGAGAGGATGACAAACTGGGGGAAATTGTTTCACTTTTAAAGAGTCTGTGGTTATTAATCAAATAAAGACCTACTTTGATTTAGTTACTTGAAGTTTAGAGAAATCAAATTCTTAAATGAAGTATCAAAACTCAGGACGGTAAATGTGGGTTAAAAGAAGATTATGGTGCAAAAATTCAGGGACGAAAAATTTCAGAAACCTGTGACGTACATTCTTTTTGAAATCAAATATTATGTAAATTGAAAAAAAAAGTTAACTGATAGAGTCATTTTTGAAAAAGTTTTACGTAAAATTTACCTATCTAATCGGCAACCGAAAATCCAGTTAGCGGGAACTATGACGGTCGATTGCCCGGTGGGAGCCGGGTCTTTCTGGTCGGGAAATTACTATTAAACGACGCAAGACGCCGCAAGAGGTTATTGTTTTGGTGCAGCCACGACCTCGCCTAAGCCAGACGCCATTGCTCATCGCTGGCGGAAACAGCTACCTCCGCTACAATAAATAGTCCCTAGTGTTAAGAGCAAAAGGCAACACAAGGACTGTTCGGAATCCATTTTTTTTGCTCAGCAGTTTTTTCGGCAAAATTGCTATGTTAAACAAGTTTTCATAAAGTCAGAGTTTAACGGCCTCGCCTGAGCTAGTCGCCATTGCTCCTAGCTGTTGTCGATGGCGGAAACAGCTAAATCCGCTACGAAAAATAATCCCCGGGGGTAAGAGCAACACAAGGACTGTTCAGATTCCCTTTTTCTTTATTCAACAGTTTTTTTTGGACGAAATCGATATGTAAAACGAAATTTCAAAACGACAGAGCAGTTTCAGGAAAAAATTTATATTAGAATTTACTCAGTCAAAAGCCTAGCACTTGGAGATGAAGGAAGTGGTAGAAAACTCCCAACACAGAGACAAAAAATTGGCAATCGGGCGAATTCGAAGGGGATGCGTTACTTAAGCAGGCAGTAGGGGATAGAGTTCGTATTCCACCACAGTCCCATCCACAATCCTCACTGCTTCTCTTGAAATGAATCCCTGTCTTTAGTTTGTTGCAGGAAACCAACTCCACCAATTTTTTTTTATTTTATTTTTCTAGTGATCATACGTGAAAGAACACGTCTCTTCCATCGCCCGGTGGAAAGTTTAAAAAGGGGGGAGGGGAGATTTCGAGTTTTCGACGTGTATTTTAAAACGCAATTGTAAATGCTCAACATCAAATGAACAAGGGAAAGGAAATATTCTTTTGGTGAAGATTAATTTTCTTTTAAATAATATTCACCAAAAGAATACGTGCACAGTTGAAAAACTGTGAAATGCTATAATATGGAAATTTTTCGATATTTCTTCCAACTAGAGACCGTCCAGCGAAAAATAACGAAAGGTATACCGAAGTTCGTGGTACGAATTTTCTTTTTGGGAGAAATAAGTCAGATGTTTTACTTTATAAATACTATTTATCGAGTTCTGTGACACGGTCAGCATGTGTATACTATTTATACTATTGTGAATATAAATAGTCTACACACACTGAAACTATTTAATAGTATACTATTTATGGAGTTCTGTTCAATATGTGTGAGCGAACTGTGTGAGAAATAATCATCAAATAGTTAGAAAGGATTGGGAGAAAAAAGTGATATCGCTGTGATGTTTACAAAATTAATTGACAGACGTTATGTAAAAGATGGACTTGATCTGTTAATGCGCAAAATCCTTTTGGGCACACTGTGACATCTAGCAGATACAAAACAAACATTCCATAAAACGTGTCACCGGCGAACTGTTCATTTCCCCGTTAGATAGCGCTACATTCGCAGGAGGGAACGCCTCTTAATCAGAAGAAGTACCCAAATGGGTTGAGAAAATTTCTGAGGTCGGCATTTCCATTTTTTTAAAGTGTACTTTAGCGTCCTGAATTATTTCGTCGGAAAAATATAACTGTGTGGGAAAAGTGCTACGTACAATTTTGTAAGCACGCAAAATAATGGGGAAAGGTGAAAAAATATAGTATTTTTACATGAAAGGAAATTTTTGTTCCGAAGAACTTATGTGCGAGTACGATGGTTTGCAGCAGTTGGTGCGGGAGGCCAAAGCGATGCTAACGGCCACGACGTGAAGGGTCCGTGCGTTAGAAGGGAGTAACAGATGCTAGTGAATGCGCGGAAGAATACAACAAGAGTGGGGTGTATGTCTCGGAGGAGTGTGATGCGTCTTATACTCGTGTGCAAAAAGTAGTAGTTCAGAAATGTTTCATTAATAAATGAAGGTGCTAAATGTTTTTGTTTTTATTGTAAAAATGTCAGGGAATGTAATTAAATGAAGGAATGTAAATGGAATAATGTGCGGCAGAAGTTTTGAGTAAGAAGTTTTGGTTACGGTTGACCCAAAGTTTTGGTTCTGGTTTCGGAGATGTTAAAATGTCGGTGATTTCTTCAAGCACCTCATTTGTAGTTCTGCTGTTATCCCGTCCATCGTTCATCTCCGTTTTTTCCCTCGTGAAACGGGTATTGTTGAAAATAAGCGATTTTCTTCTAATCGGGAATCGGACTATGGCAGGAAGGCCCAGAGCTTCGTGTCGAATTGTGTTGAGAAATGTTCGTTCTTTCACATATGATTCCCTTATTAGAAATAGAAAGTGCTAATATGCTTTTCTATATTGCACAGAAAGTGATTAAGTATAATTGTTTGTTCGGGTTTGAACAGCTTCCGTTCGTAGCTTTGCTGTGTGACTGCAATTTTGGTTCTCCTGTTAATAACTTGTTCGCAGGTCAGTTTCTATCTTACGCATACGTATCTTTAGCAAATCTGAGAGGTTTTATCCGGTTCTTCTGCTACAAAGTACAGGACACAATAAAATAAAGGGTGGATGATGTGAACTGATTTTCTGTAGCGTATGATTACAACATTTATCGTCTCTTGTACTCTTTCGTCTGATATTTCGGCACAGCAACGAACCTTCCTTTTAACGGACCAAAGCTTCACTTCGTCGCGCTAGCGATGCGTTAAGCCAACCGCAGCTTCTCTTCACAGCGTCGGATTCAAAGATCAATATTACAATAAAAATCTTTAAAACATTTAAAATATGAAATTTCTGCGCTTTTGCCATTAATTTCTATACTCTAAAATCTGTACGTTGCACTTTTTCCAGGTACTAACATTTTTCCGACGAAATAATTTAGGACGGTAATCTACACATTTACTGTTTTCTTTTTCCATTTGTGTTTATTTTCTTCGCACTGTTTGCAGTATGTCGTTAATTCAGGGATCATAAACCGTCTGTTGTCATGGACAGCTCGAGTCAAACAGCCATCGAAAAACATTAGTGACCCCTTACCCCATATCTCAGGTTGGGTGGATTTATGCTGTCCTTCACTTGGCTACATCTTCACTACGGCTACAGTCGGACAGCCAACAATGGCCCTGATTCTTTCCATGCAGATCCCCTAACGAAAATGCATTCAATAGACAGAGCATTAGAGATACCTACCTAACAGCGTGTTGGTTTCCCTGTAGGGCAAAAATCAGCCTGTACAATACATGCCCAGGAATTGACTCCTTAAGATGCTGGAAGGTTTGCGGTGTTAATCATAGACATGCCGGTTGCGCAGTGAGAACAACTCAACTCGAAACGTCCGTCCAGGATCCGTGGATCTGACGTTCAACTCCACGGCATCCCAGAGAGCTTCCACGGGGTTTTAATTCGTAGACCTCTGGTCAACTAGGGTTTTGACACTGTGGGAATTCCTATTGTCTTTCTTTAAAATACAAACGGTCGTAAGATGCACGAAGGCCATGAACGTGGGAAGCATTCTCAGGGTCCCTGAAAACTGTGGCCAGAACGTAGGATCGTTTAGCACCAAACACTAGCGTCTGGTTTTAAATTCACCAACTGGAGTGAGCGTCTAAATATTGGTGGAGCTACAGATGTCAACCAATTGGCGTAATCTGCTGAACACGCATGAAGTACATCATTAATATATATATATATATATTTTTTTTTTTTTTCGTTACCGAATTGTAGTCGACTTGCTTTCATACTTCTTAATTCGCTAAAACATCATCCAAATGGCGAGCATTCTGAAAAATTCATATAGAAATTCTGCTAGAAATTGAGCATTGAACAGTTTTTCTAAACACATTCATTTCCGACGTTTCGCAAACAGTTTTAAAAGAAATTTCTGAGAAGTTTATGCACAAATAAGCGAATCCTACACCATGCCGCATGAGCTTTTCAAAAACACGTGAATGGAAAAACTATTTTGAACATGTTTCCAAAAAAATCATCCGAAAAAAGATTTTTAGACTTTTAGTGCCTTAAGGAGCTGAATATAACTCTTAGAGTGGTGGTGCTGGGCGGAGGGGTGGGATGGAGAATAAGTAAGTACTCTTTATGAATATCATTTCAACATGAACAGTGCTACTTTCTAGAAAATCGTATTTTTGCTTTCCAAGTAATGAAAATGTACCAAAGAATTGGTCACATTTTTCTGAAAATCCTGTTTAGATTACTGTTTGAACCATATTCTCTGAAACATATTCATTTCTGAAGATCCATAAATAGTTTTAAAAAGCTTCCCCAACATTTAAATTCAGCTTCTTAAGGACATAACTATATAAATCTACTTCGTATGATATTTTTGGGAACCTGTTCAACATAGCTATCGAAATACCTATTTTATTCAAAAGTTTTTCAGAAATTCATATAGCGCGGCGGAGGATTCGCATATTTGTGAATAAACTTCTCGGAAATCTCTATTAAACTGCTGTCTCTAAAAACAGTTCCTGAATATTAGAAAATGAACGTGTTTAGAAACCGCAAACGTTGAAGGATTTCGAGAAAGTGAGACGTACAGATTTTAAAGAATGCAATTTCATGGCAATTTGTGAAAAAACGTAATATTTGAAATGCATTTTAAAGATTTTTGCAGTAAAACTGACCTCCAAGTACGATGACTTGAACACCAGCTGGCCGACCGGGTGGCGCAGTGGTCTAAGCGATGGCGACTGATCATTCGTACGAGAGGGGTCCGGGTTGTAATCCCAGTCAGGCATGGATGTTGTGTTTGTCTTACGGCACTGGCTCTCTCCCTTCCCTAGAACCAGTGACCCTAATTAGGGACGAGCGACTGCTTATAGCACATTGAGTTGCTCACGGTGGTCGTTAAACCTCTAATCAAAAAGAAAAAAAAAGACACTAACAGCAGCAAGCTTAACACAACTGCGTGGTGACCTCGTCAAGCTTTGCTCTGCTGAAATTATGGTCTAGTTTCGGCGGCCATTTTGCTGGCGGAAGAGTACAAGAGGAACGGGGAACGTTCTTGCCAGAAAAGCGTTCCATTTTGTAGGGCTGCGCTACAAAAAATATCTCATCATTTCTGTCAGGTTTTTACACCACAATCTGACAATTTCTTGTTTTTTCCATGTATGAATCTTCGATGCGCATTATATGAACTCACTTCTGCTTCTAGGGTTTCTTTTTTTTTTTTTTTGAATTCAGTTTGAATCAACTGGGAACCACGCCGTCAATAGGAGGAGCAAAACTTTCATGTTCGGATGCAATGTAAATTCCGTTGAACAAAACGCGAGATCTACTTCAACACTTTTCTTGAAGAAACAAAAGCGTCTGTGCATTTTCTATATTTTCTATTTTGAATCAAGGAGTCATGCTTAACGATGCGTTTTAAAAAAACTGCGACAGAAACAAAGAACTATTTTCTGTCGGGTAGCACTACAAATGGAGCGCTTGCCTGGCAACAACTTTCCCCGTTCGTCCTGTATTCTTCCGTCAGGAAAATGACCGCCGGTACCAGAAATTCGTGTCAGCAGAGCGAAGTGTGAGGTAGTCTCCGCGGAGGCCTGTCGCAGCACTGTTCACGTCGTCGTGTTTGGAGGTCAGTTTTACGGTAAAAATCTTTAAAACGTATTTTACACATGAAATTTTTTCACCATTTGTTATGAAATTACATACTTTAAAAATGTGTACGTCTCACTTTTTCGAAACCCTTCAACATTTGCGGCGAAATAATTTAGGACGCTAAACTACTTCGTGTTTTAAACACAAACATTCATTCATGCAGTAAAAGCCAAAATACACACGTTCAATCTTGGAAATTTTAAAGTCCTCGCCGTTTCGATTGAGTTTTAGCGAATTAGAAAAGTGAAAATTCCGTGTGTAAAAAAAAGTCTACTATAATTTTACTGCCGTACTTCCTGCGTGTCAAGTAGTTCGCATGGCCGTATTTGAAAGAATCACGCCAATTGGTGGGAATCTGTAGCTCCATCCATATAGACGCTGACCCCAATTAGTGAATCTCAAACCTGCCCCTAGTGTTTGGAACTAAATGAGCCTAGTCTATGTCGGCAGCCCTGTGGGAATTCTGTTGTAGAACGCTTGTGAGAAGACCCCCCCCTCCTTCGCATACTACGCAGTAGTGGTGCCCGTTAAAGTGACCATACAAGCAAAAATACACTCGGAGGTCCTACAAGAGAGGAAAACCTGGTCTTCAAAGAATAAAGGCTCCCCAGTGAGACACGCTATTAAGAATGTGTCTCAAGCTGGTCTCTGAAGTCACTGTATTCCTCTCCCCGAAGGCGAGGGGGACACAGTGAACTCAAAGAGAACTTTCTCAACCATTCAACTAATTAGGAACGGTCTCGAAAGTCAGTCATTACTTAAAACAGTCATCACCTTCACACAAATAAGGGAATCAGGTTGCGCTCGCTTCTTGATAAAGCAGCCAGCACAGCTGATCCCATTCAAAACTAACTAAGATTACATCTTCACACTTTCACTTTCTTTCATATGCAGTAAATCCAGCAGACAAGCCAGCTCCCGGGAATGGACCTGAAAGTAAACCAAGCTCCAAAGTGGTTTATAGAGAAAAAAACAACAACACATATTCCTTCACTAGGAAAGACAAGTCATATTCTTGTCCCCCAAAACAACAATAATAATAAAAAAACTTCTTCCGAATGGGAAAGATCTCAAAGGGTATCTCTACTTATACACTTTATTATGACCACACCCTCAGTACTTCGTTGGGCCACCTTTTGCTTTTAATACTGCGTCGAATCTTCGTGGCATGGACTCCACGAGATGTTGATAGGTGGTTTGTGGAATCTGTGACCATGCTTGATGAATAGCACTTTCGAGGAGTGTAAGATTGCACGGTTGTGGATCCAGCTGTCTGATGGCTCGTTCAACTTCATCCCACAAATTCTCAATGGGGTTGAGATCTGGAGATTGTGGGGGCCACCTAAGCTAAGTAAACTCACCGGCATGTTACTGAAACCAATCCTGTACAATACGAGCACTATGGCAGGACGCATTATCTTGTTGAAAGTAGCCATCGCTATTGGGATAAACCATCCACATGACAGGATGCACTTGGTCCGCAACGAGGGTTAGATATGATGCGCCAGTCAGACACGAATTAAAGGGCACAAAGCATGCCAGGAAAACATTCCCCAAACCATAAAGTTGCCACTACCAGCTTGAAGGGTTGTAGCAATGCATTTGGGGTCCATGCTTTCGTGCTGTTTCCGCCAAACTCTCACTCGGCCATCTGCATGGTGCAGCTGAAAACGTAATTCATCGGACCACATAATTTGTTTCCAATTATCGACTGTCCAATCCTTGTGCTCATGTGTGAACTGGAGACGTTTTCTCTTGTTAACTGCAGACAGCAAAGGTGTTCGAACAGGACTTATTCCATCCGATGCAGTGTGCGGCGAACAGTGCGTGCAGAGATCATTTGAGGGGGATCCTTAACTAAGATGGTCTGTAATTTGCTTCTCTATTGCCCTTTTGTTGTCTGTTACCAGTCTGGACACTCTCCGTTCCACCCGAGCAGTCACTAGTCGATGAAGACCAAACGTTGAACGTAGAGACCCTGTTTTTTGTTTGACAGTCCAGTGTATAAACACTTTAACAACAGCTACTCTGGAACATTTCACGAATGCGGCGGTTTCTGTGATACTTGCTCCATGGCTCCGAGCTCCTACAATCATCTCACGTTGAAAGTCCGTCAAATCGTCTTTTTTACCCATCTCGCCACCCAAAAATCACTTCTACTACTGTCGCAAGCACTAAGCTTTCCCTTTTTGTACTAGCCACGTCCTCTAGCGGCACCAGCGTGCAGCCACAGCTCATTTGCTTAAAACTGTTAGGTGGTCATAATAAAGTGGCCACTCAGTATATTAAATGTATAGCCAATGAAATTCACTCATGAATTCTGGGCGAACTTCTCCTTTTTTAGGCCCAGAGAGTCGCTGAATGGTCTCTTTTGTTCGATTCACAGTGAATAACTCTGTTCTTTCCACCCAGATTTGGTAAGGTGTTTCAACAAAGTCATTCAGACAAACATAGTTGGTTTTGAAGGAAGGGGGGGATTGGATGCGGCAAATTGAGGTTTCGTGACTGATGTTTGCAACTGGTAGAGAATATTTTCTACGAAAAGTAAATGCATTTCTTCTAGTTACATTCTTATAAAGAGGAAAGAAATATCACCATCTTATTGGCTGTTTTAGTTGATTCGTTTGGGAAAACCGAGATCTTTTCCTCGAAGACATGTGAGCCAATGAATCGTAAAAACGTCGAGCGTTCTAAGAAATATTATTAGTTACTTTGGGGTGAATTAGTGACCAATCACTATTATATTGAACAGATTTTACCTACTGATGTGGCCATTCGCTGCTACAGATCAAAAAGTGTGAAATCTTCGGCTTGTTAGCAAAACATCGTGGTTCACACCGATACTTCGAGCGTTTTAATAAACATTACGTTACCAGATGTTGAATATCATTGTTACATTGAACAGAGATTTTTTCAAATCGATTACCCATTCATTGCTTCAGATGGGAAAAGTGCGAATTATTTAGTTTATTAGCAAAACATCAACGTTTACGCCATTGCATCGAACAAAAATAGAGGTTTCTACTAATACATCTAGCATTTTATGATATACAGGGTGATTCATAAATAAGTATACAGTTTCAACGCACTATAAAACAAGAACAATGTAGGATATTTTATGTTACCTGTAACAGAATTGAAGGGGAATGCTTCCAGCTTTTTTCAGAGACAGTCACAGATGTTCAATGTGTGCACCCTTAGTCACACATCGAACCGGTAATCCACTTCCGCCCAAACGCGAGGTAAGATATCTGAATCAAGTGCAATGATAGTGGCTGTGATACGCTGTTTCAGCTCCGCTATGTCAACAGGAAGGGGAGGGCCGAATACCTTGTCCTTTACGTACCCCCACAGGAAAAAGTCACAACGTGTTAACTCAGGACTTCTGGGTGGCTATTGGGTCAGTGGCATGTTGTAGTCCGCGGTTCGTCCAATCCATCGGTGAGGAAGATGTTCATCGAGGTAATCTCGCACGTCGCCTAACCAGTGCGGTGGTGCACCATCCAATTGGAGAATAAAGTTGTCACTGTCGTCCTGCAACTTTGGCATCAACCAAAGACTTAATATATCCAGAAAAGAGCCACCCGTGACAGTTTTCTCGTGAAAAAAGAAGGGGCAGTACACTTTCTTTTTGGACACATCACAGACCACATTAACTTTAGGGGAATCTCGCACGTGTTACACTGTAAATCTGGGATTCTCCGTTCCCCAAAAGCAAAAATTGTGCTTGTTTACCTGACCACTCACGTGTAATGTAGCTTCATCGGTGAAAACTAAGTGATCGGCAAAATCGTCATTTTCAAAACGGTGTTGCATTTCGGCACAAAATTCAAAGCACTTTGTCTTGTCAAGGTCAGTGAAATTTTGCAACATCTGCATTTTGTATGGAATCATTTTCAGCTTCTTTCTCAAAATCCTCTAGCCAGTGGGTTGTGAAATCTGCACTTCACGACTCACCCTCCACGTTGATTTTCTTAGGCTTCGTTGAATGGCGGTGCAAACACAACTTCTTCCGATACACGTGGTCGTGAAGGACTTTTAAGTTTGCACAAACATCCCGTAGTTTCAAATTTTTTATGCCAACCGTAGATAGATTCTCTGGTTGGAGGTTCTTTTCCGAATCGTGATCAAAAATGCCGTTGCGCAACAGTTACAGATTCCGTTTTGCTCAATTCGAGAATACAAAATGCCTTCTCCACTGCAGACGCTGTATTTTGACTAACTAGTCACGTGACACGCGCTGTCGCAAAGTCACTTCCCTCAGTAGCGGGACACTAACTTTATGAGCACATCTACCTAACGGTTCGCAGTTATGCTCCGTGTTTTCAACTGTTACTGTTTTACACCATCTGGATTCTTCTTTATGAATCACCCAGTATATTAGTTACCCGATGTTATTCATGAGTAAACACTGTTATATTGCACAGCATACTTACTGCTGCAGATTAAAAACAACGAAACTTTAGGCTTATTAAGCGAAACACCTAAGTTTCCACCGATACTTGTCTTCGTATAGGACCCCCAAATCATGGGGGCTGGGAGAGGGGAGCGCCCTAATGTGCCCTCGCACGACTTCCCCTCCCCCATACACGAACTTTCTTGCAACGCAACATCTTCATCCTGTTCACCACGCCCCAGGTAAACACCTGGACATGGCTCACTCATGTTTACACACGCTCCCACCGCGGCCCGACAAGCAACACCAGACAACCTCCCACAGTCATTCAGATTCTCCGAAGAACTGGAAAGGACACGCATTCAAATTGGCGGCGAGGTCACCTTAGAACGGCGGGTGCAGCACGAAGGTACACACGAAACGTCTATGTATTCGGACGAAAGTCCACGTCAGAGGTGACCAAGTGACAGCGACCCGGACGGGAGACTGTCAGAGAGAACACCGGGCCGACAGGTGCACCAAGGCACTCACATGACCCATGGCAGGTGTCTCCCCGGCCCACATCCACGCGGAACAAGCACACCACAAGCAGCAAATACACAACATCCTTCCCTTCATATACCATCCATTCATACCACATCGAAAGAGAAAGAGCAGAGACAGAACCAAAACACTCACTACCCCCGACTCACACAGCCGCCTGCCGTCTTGGTCAGCGGCCTGCACAGCCAACCTCGCCCGGAGACAAGACAAATTGAACTACCGATTAAAGTGTCTACACACCCTCCATCAAAACAACAAACACAAGTCACAAAAACATAACCCTAGAAAAGCCCAACATCCCCCTAAGAGATCCCTCGGGTTTCAAGGGCCGAAACTCAGGGGGTAAGTTACCACAATGATACGTCTAGTTGTTCTTGGTTCCGGCAACAATTCGAGGGCAAGTCCCCCACCGATATCTAAAGGCTCGGTCGGTCAAAGTGCGGTCGTCCACTCTCGCCCTGTCTCGGAGCTCATACTTGACTTGAAGGATGACAGTTGTCCGGGAATGCAGAACCTGTTCCTCCTCGTCTTATAACACACCTCGGTGAAAATCATCCTCCAGACCTCACTGCCCGACGCCAGGGCAGGATGTAGATAAAATACGTTAGCTGGGTGAAACTGGACGGCGTCAAGGTGTCGAAGGCCAACCTTCGGCAGCGGCCCGGGACACTACTGACCCACCCACAACTCCGCTGGTGAATGCAAGCTCCCTGCCCACTTGCAGGAGAGCCCGTGCACTGATTCCCGAGCCAATCCAACGACCAGTGTCGTCGGTTTGGTCCGAAAACAACGCTTGCGCTGGATCCGGCGTTGGCTCCACTACACCAAAACTCAGGACTTCATCATTTTCACTCGTGCCGACAGCACGGACACATGGGACATTGATATTTTCAGGCAACTCGACTGCACTAAAACTATCGGTTTCATCATTTTCTGAGGAGATGGGAGTGTAAATCTCCTCGATAATGCAAATATCATCCAATACATACACTAGTGACATCAATTTTTTAATTTTCTACACCATTATCAATTTGAAGTTCAAAAACTTTACCCTCGGAAAATTCCACATTCTCATCCTCACTATTAACAACCTTTTCGCACTTCCTCTTCTTCTGAGCAAACCTGCATTTCCTCAGCTTCCTCCACGTTTTTAGCCACCTTTTCCTCCTCGTCAATAATGGAAAGTCCATTAAGCATATATGCCATTTTTTTCAATACATTGTTTAGAGAAATTCCTAGACTTTTTCGGGCCCATAGGAAATCCCTCTCCCATCTCTAGTGAAAGCACTCTCTTTTCCGCCGAGTAATCACCTGCAAGAGAAAAATTCTCTTTAGCATTTTCTGGAAAAGTTTTATTCAACTCACCTGTGTTTCTGATACTTACCTGATCCACAATAACACGAACGTCAAGTTCCTCCAGGGCACTTTCCGAGCGACGAAGTCGGTGGGTTTCAGCTTCCTTCTCACTCGAAGTATTAACCTCGGTCTTAAGAAATTACCCTCCTTCTCCGGGGGGTCATCCTGGTTTTCTTGGTTGTTTGCGGCACTGGTCGAAGGATCCTGCACTCAGGCCTCTTTTGGTTGGGAGATTTGCCATTTTCACAAGAATCTTTATCTTCGAAAACCAACATTTGGCATCCGAAAGAGGGGGACGCCACTGTGCGTGAGCACGGCGATCCCTCTCCCGGCACTAAATTTTGTTGCCCAGCAAAACACCAACACACTCGCTTCGCCGAACCACATATTATATGTGAGTTCGGTTCCACTGGTGTTTCACTAACTCCCCGATGCACCAACCACGGTTCCACAGTCAGCACATCCTGACCCCCGAATCACACTGGCTTGCCGAAGAACTCGAACAGGCCACAGTTCACTCTTATACATAAATTCTTTCAATCCTCACTGTTTAAACAAATAACAATGATGCGGGACCCCATATCGTCATTTCTGTCCGGTGAGTCATTTTGTCTAGTTTATTTCATTCTACTGTTTTAATTTAGTTTTCGTTGAATTATTTGTAGAATAGAGAAGTTATATTATATCTTTGTCTTCGAAAACCAACACTTGGAGAACCAAGACTTGGCATCCGAGAGAGGAGGACGCCATTGTGCGTGAGCACGGCGACCCCTCTCCCGGCACGAAATTTTGTTGCCCGGCAACACCAGGGAACTTCACTCATTTTCAAGGCGAGGAAAGTTTTGTACTGTCCTTGCCGTCTTGAAAAGAGATTGTTGAATAAATATATATTTACCCGGGTTCATGTCACATTCTGTTACATTTTTAACGTTGTGTCTTTCCTTTCCGTTGTCCGAAGCTACATTTGTTTTAAAGAGTAAAAGATATTTTATTTTACTTCTCGTTATTTTTAGAAGCGAATACCTCCCAGTCTGGTGTATTCAACCCATGGATGAGTACACCACATAGCGTTGCTTTTTTTTTCTTTCAAATAATTAATAAATTTTGTACGCGTAAATTTCTTTTTTTTTTCCAACAAACGTTGTTTTAATTGTTTTCCAGGATATTTGTTTCAAGCGGTTTCAGATTTTTTCTTGTTATTCATGGGAATGGAGTGGGTGTATTTCATGGCTGTAATATAAATGCAGATCTAGATGAGAACAACAAAACCTTTGAACAAAACGCCAACACAAACAAGCGTTTATATTCTTTGAACACAAACACGCATGCTCAGTCCAACTCAGTCTGCTCCGGCATCCTGCGGCATCAGCCTGTAATGTTAGCTTCTGTGTAATACTTTCGGCAATTCTTTGCCGCATAATATAGTGGCGCTAGTTACGTCTCGCTGGGCCTTACCTTCTTATCAGTTAGCCACAACCACGCTAAACCGACACACCACAAACAGCAAACACACACAGACAAAGTGAGGAAAGATCACAGAGAAACACAATAACCCCCTCCCCCACAATATCAAGGATTGCAAAGGAATCTTTGTCTTCTAAAACCAACACTTGGAGAACCAAGACTTGGCATCCGAGAGAGGGGGACGCCATTGTGCGTGAGCACGGCGACCCCTCTCTCGGCACGAAATTTTGTTGCCCAGCAACACCAACACACTCGCTTCGCCGAACCACATATTATATGTGAGTTCGGTTCCATCGGTGTTTCACTCACACCCCGATGCACCAACCACGGTTCCACAGTCAGCACATCCAGACCCCCGAATCACACTGGCCTGCCAAAGAACTCGAACAGGCCCCAATTCACTTTGCAGACAGGGACACCAAGAATGACGAGGCAGGCCCCAGGCCACCCCGAAACACTACAGTAGGAGAAGACTCTCCTTCACGTGTGCCCTGTGATGACGTCCCAACCGAGACACCACCAGAAGGGTCGCCGAGCCGTCCGCGTGGCACAAAGACCAGCTTTCGACCCACCAATGGCTCCCAACCCTGCACACAACCACGCAGAACCGACACACCACAAACAGCAATCACACACCACCCACCCAAAAAGCAAACACACACAGGCAAAGCACACCCGGAAAAGCAAAGTGAGGAAAGATCACAGCGAAACACAAAGACCCCCCGATTCACACACAAAGACGACCAGCCGCCCCTAAAGCCAGCGCCGCTGGAGGAGACTGGTATGGTACACAAACAGGCGCCCGGCAGGGAGGAAGAAGGGTAATCTCCTCACTCCATCCCGGAATCTAGAAAAGAAACATCCCAAAGATTAAAACACAAGACAAAGTTCATCAAAAACTCAAGAAACCAAGGGTGCGGAAATGCAGGATTACAAGCCGAAAAGCTGGGAAGACTAAGTTCTCCAATGGAAAAAATATTTTTCCTTCGTTCCAGTAACAATTTTGGGCCAGAAGACCCACCGGAACTTAAAGGCACGGTCCGAAAGAGTGCGGGCATCCAACTCAACTCTATTCCTAAGCTGGCACTTGACGTGCCAGGCCACTTTCAAAGGGTTGAATCCTGCATTTCCGTAATTACTATGCACAACTCTGTTCCTCTCTCTCCAGATTTTGTACGTGGTCTCAGTGATGATCAACCTCCAGACATCCCGCCCAGTCTTGGGGCCGGGGTACTGGTAAAAGACCTCCTGAGCCTTAAGTCGCTGCGGGCAACCTGCCCAGGTCCAAACGAGCTTCCACACCTGCACGGCCATGGGACAACTCCAGAACAAGTGGTACCGGTCTTCAATGAGATTGCAAGAGGCGCACTTGTCGGTGATGGCAGTACCCCACCTGTACTGCCTCTTCCTAGTCGGAAGGACATCGTGAGCCAGGCGGAATTTAAAATCCCGCTTCTTACAGTCAACACCAGCCGCCAACACGCTCATCCACACCTCCTGCCTGTTGCAGTTGACGGCACCAAACTCAGTAACCTGCTCCCTAGGCCTAGGGAGAATGTGCAGATACATTTGTTTCAAATTCAGCACATTACGGTCAGCCTCCGCGAGACCCTGAATGTGCCCCCCAAGCTTATAGTGCTTGTGAGTGGTCTCTCTACGCGGCCCCATAAATCGGAAGCCAGGTAAGAACTTCTCCGCAGACAATCTTGTCAAATACGCAACAAAGTTCCTACAAGGGTGTGAGGAGTTCAGAGCTTCCTTCACACTCCTAAACTGCAGTGCACTGAACCAGGAGGAGAGGTGTTTAACATCCAAACCACCCTCCTCCTTCGGGCAGCACAGGACCGCTCTGGCAACAGCCTCAACTTGCTTACCGGCCCTAATAAATTGAAAAACTTGCCTTTCCAGAAGCCTCATGAGACTCCGAGGGGAGAACTAAGTTCTCCGACAAAGGCACATTTCGAGACCAGGAGAGCGTTAGCTAACTTAGCCCGGTTAATCATCGAAATGTCAACACTCTGCCACCTTTCCTTCTTCTCTTTAATAGCGAAGAGGATGTCCCTCCATGTCTTCAAATGGACACCGTCTCTATCAAAAAGGATACCGAGTACCCTGACGGGTCCATCCGTCACCGCCAGCCCACGGACCGCAGCGCGATCCCACCTGCCCCAAAGAAGCGGGTTCGACTTATCCTCATTAAGCATGGACCCGGTGGCACCGCAGTATCCCACGAAGGCTTCCCGGACCTGCTTAAGACTAACTTCCGAGTCAACAAAGAAAGTGACGTCGTCAGCATATGCAAGATACTTTAGGGACCCCGCGCAGCCAGGGATGGGGGCTCCCTGAATGCGCTGATGAGCCTGAACCTTCCTTAAAATGGTCTCAATGACCAAGACAAACAACAACGGGGAGAGTGGGCAGCCTTGTCTCACACCTCTTCTAACCTCAAAGAGGTGAGAAAGACGGCCAGAAATAATGACTCTTCCGTTGAGGTCCCTGTATAAAGAGTCCACCGTTCTTCGGAAAAACTCTCCGAAGCCGTGGGCTTCCAGCATCTTTCTAATAAACTCGTGAGAAACACGGTCAAAGGCCTTCCTCTGATCCGCTGAAAACATTCCTAACTTAGCATCCCTGCCTTCGATATAAGTAATCATGTCCCTCACACACCGAATATTATGGTACATCCGCCTACCACGGATGCTACACGTCTGCCCAACTCCCACTAACTTCTCCGCCACCCGCGAAAGCCTCGCGTTGACGATCGCCGCCAAGAAATTTCTTGTAAAATTCGGCCGGAAGCCCGTCAATACCCGGCGACTTTCTGGGCTTGAGGCTCAGGATCGCACACCTGACTTCAGTTTCGGTGAATTTCCCTTCCAACAACTCCCTATCTTCATCCGAAATTCTCGGAGTACCTTCCAGCCAAGTTTCCATGACCTCAGGCTGCACTTCCTCTTGGTCAAATAGCCTGCCATAAAATTCCGCCGCCGTCTGCAGGATATCGGGAAGATCCCGGACCTCCCTACCGTCAATGACGAGGCATCGAAGGGTCTCCCTAACCCTCTCCGTCTCGGCTTTCCGGTAGATGAAGTTAATATCACTCTCCTGCCGGAGCACTTCCAAGGCCCCAGTCAACTTGACCGCCGATCCTTCCTCCCGATAAAAATGACTAATTTCGCTCCTGATATTAGTAATCAGAGAGGAATTACACCCATCTTTATCACCTCGAATCGCCGCATTAAGAATGTTCATCAAAATCATGTGGCGCTTCCTCTTCGACGTGACCAACTGCTTACCCTTCTGAGAAAGGAAATCCTTCACCTCCTCCTTGGTCCGCTCCCACACACCGCACTCATCGTCAGTGATCGTGCCTGCGCCCGCGTTCAGGATCGAGCGAAGGTGCACTAGCGTATCTTCATCTTCTAACATGGAGATGTTCAAACGCCACGGGGCAGCCCCTCTCTCTCTCGGAACCGGCACACACACGTCCATCAGAACGGCAGAGTGGTCCGAAACATACAACAGTGGAGAGTTCGGACCAAAGATCTCAATCCTGTCAATCCAGTCAATCTTCGACACAAGAAACATATCCAGGCGGGAGGCGCTGCCCCTCTAAACCAGGTATAACCCGGAATACTGAAGTTAAGTCTCCTCCAGGCATCGCGCTGCCCCTGGCTATCCAGGGGGACCCTAACCACGTTCCCATACGCTTTCGACCACCTACTGGTTCCGGCCCTGTCGAGGTCGCAGTCGGCGACCGCATTAAAATCCCCGCCAACAATCAACACATCTTCCGAACTTCTGATGAAATGCGGAAGTTCATTATAGAACGACATCTGCATATTACCCTTATTAGGAGCATAAATACACACAAGTTTCATAGAGATTTTCCTACTGTGGACGGTAAGAGAGGTCACCCGACCTTCCCCGTCCGATTCAAAGTGAGTGATATCTCTTTCAAACTTCTCTTTGTAAATTATAGCAACTCCCGTGTAACCAGTACTCCCAAGCGAGTACTTAAATCTGAGACCGGACCTTCTGCGAAAAGCAAAAATCTGTTCCCTGTCCTTATGGTGGGTTTCCTGAATCATGAGGAAGTCCAGATTATTCTGGCGAAAGAACCCTTCGAGCCAACACTGCTTCGCCTCCAAATTGAGGCCCTGAACGTTCAAGGAACCAACCCTAATGTTTGTGCCGGCAAAATTAACTCTACCAGAGTTCATACTTACATGGTCCTGTAAAAAGAAAGAGTTACAACAACAAACAGAGAGAAAAAATGCAAAACCCATACTCCAACCTTGGAGAGAGAGGAACCGCAACCAAGTTACTTTTCGGTACTATCCTTCTTACCCACACTTCTTGTCGACCTTTCTTCTCGAAGAACTTGGCCATTCGCTGTTGGAATCACATGTCCCGTGCCATGCAACATTACAGAGGCAGCGGCAGCAAGATCGTTAACCGCTTTAAAATTGGCCGCAGTAAACTCTTCCCCAGTTCTTTTTTCTTGTTCTGATACTGACGTTGCAGGTCAGCACAAAGGGAGTCAGTATTCTCGTCATCCACTTCGATATCAGTACAAGCCCAAAACTTACCGTTCACAACAGCAGTATCCGAGCATTGATTCTCCTCCTCACTCCCGACGCCGACGTTCAGCGGTCCTGCTGGAGGACCCCAGAACGTCCCGGGGGCCTCAGGCGTCGCCTCAGAGCCGGCGACAACGTGGCCGCCGCCCGCAGTAGTGGGAACACTAAGCGTAGGTGAGCCTCCGAGACCCCGAATGGGCTACTTCTGCTCGTCTGAGGGTGGAATAGGGCACGCGGCTTCTCTTTCTGGAGGCCGCCCGTCCTGGCTATCCACGGCCGTGGAGTTGTACCGCTGCCCCTTGGTTTTGGCCAAAAGGGCGGATGCAGTCATTTCCGTTTCTTCCCAATGACTAGGGTCATTGGGGAGACCCGGAAACATGCTATACACAGGGTCCTCACTGGAAACCAAAGTTCCGCCGATTTCACTAAAACACTGGGCTTCACTTTCTCCTTCACTTTGACACTTTTCAACACACTCATTCTGCACTTGACCCTCAATAAGAACATTATTATGACCAAATTCGGGGAATATGTCACCATCACTACTTCCACTTTCACTGAGAACACCCTCCAGCGTAGAACTGGTGTCAGAGAATTCAGACTCACCTTCCTTGCTCTCTGAGACATCAGCGCTTTCCACACTAGAATTATCTTCTCCATCGCTGGAAAAGTCCCTACTTACTCCAGGCTCTTTTCGTGCACTACTAGGAGCCTGTTCGTCCTCTTCGCTGGGAATAACCCTCGCGCTAGATTCCACCGGAATAGTAGCACCGGAGCCATTAACATCAACCTCCATATTTTCTTCATATCTCCCCTCCACGACGCTTATGCTTCCAGGCCTGGATTTGAGACCTTCAAGGTCTTTGACAGACAACTTCCGTGATTTCTTCAAAACTATAGTGTACCCATCGTCATCAGAATTTGAAGGGGAGAGACCCCTCTTCCCATCTTCACCGATAGGAAAGGTTTCTCTCTCCTTCGCTGGAACAGAAACATGCTCTTTATTCTCATTGTTTATCACACTTTTCTTACCTGAACTATTATCCTTACCTTCCTCGGGGATCCTGTGAGGTTTTGAGGCGTGCTCCGAGCTGGTAATTTGGTGGGCCCCATCTGTTTTACTCGAGGCCGCAGCCTCGGCAACACTTTGTGAGCCCTCCGCCTCACCAGCGTGGCACTCCTCCATCTCTTCATCTCTTCTGGTATTGTCAGGACCTCTGGTCATTTGTGCAAAGGACCTCTGTGTACAAACCTTCCTTTGGTGGTGTGGTGATCTACAGTTTCCACACGGCTCTTTGCACTCCTCCCCAGTGTGACCCAAAATGTAGCAATTGCTACAGGTAAACTTCCCGCAGTCCACAGCTATGTGACCTGCATGGTTGCAGCGCCTGCACACCCGGATTTGCCCCCTGTACACATTCATACAACGCTGTCCTTTGACCTCCATGAAATTGGGGACAGCTTGTTTCTTGTCAATTGTAACAACACGAGTCCCGGAAAGGGCTCCCCTCATGTGCGCAGCCATTTCTTTTCTAATATCGAACTTCACAGTTAATACTTTACCATATGGTCCAAATGCGGTTGCGACTTCTGCATTTGAAATTCCACAATGCAAAAATTTGCAAAAAATTATTTTTACATTTGTCTTAGCATTTGTGCATTTTAACACAGTGTTATTGCACTCAATATTGCTATCAAGCAACTTGAAGTAGTGATCTCTACTGTTTAGTACTACTTCAAGCTTGTTCTTATTCACCTCTTGAATTAAGGCAAATACTGGGGTGGGGGTGAACCCACGTGTTTGTACAAGGCAAGACAAATGTCCGAAGCAGAAATACCCTTATGTGTAACAACGACGGCATTAGCCCTATTGGGCTCAGTCCTAACAGACATCCTAACTCTTCAAAGAGGACAAAAGTCCGACCCCTTCCAAAAGCTAGCAATAGTCAGAAAACAAAAAACACACAGTCCTAACCAAAGAAAATGTGAAAAAGTACTCACAAAATTCCCGGCTTGAAATCCAATCCAGTAACAGTGGCACAAACACAATACACTCAGCACAATATATGAAGACCACGTGCACCTTAAAACAAAAGCGATATAGGCAATCTGCCAAAATATCGCAAACGGAGTCTCCGGATTGGCGGCGGAGCAAAATTCTTCAATAGAAATAAAAGAAAATTGCCAAAAATCCCACGCAAATCCACTAGGGAGTTCTCTGGAAATTTATTATTACACGAGCGGCCATCTTTGAATTGTTATTGTAACCGATGCCTGCTCCAAGCCGAAGTCCCTCACGGCCGGCACGAGCGCCCCCTCGGCCACCAGGCACCGCACAAAGCGCCGGCACACGCACCCAATTAGGCGGCCAGACACGCGTTTCACCTCACGAACGGATGTTCGGGAAACGATCTGCAAAAGGAAAAACTAAAGTTGACCGAAGAAGCAAACAATACGGCTTTCCAACATGGACGAAAAAACTACACTTCACAGTGATCCATCGCACATTAGTAAAATGTGAAAGACTTTCACGCTTTTCCTCGATATTATGACACAGGTGTAAGGATTAAGTAACAATGGAAACAGCAATTTACGAAACAGAACGACTATCTTAAAAGACAGTCGTCGATTTTAACATATCCACGATTGGACAACCGAAATTAGAAGTTGTTCTCAGTTGTAAGTAATAGTATTTTAATTTATCAATAAAAAAGTGAAAGCTCTGCAATTTTCAGGAAGTTTAAAAGGACATTCTTTGTAACCTAAAGAATACTAATTCAAATTTGGGAGTACATACTAAAAATTTCAATAAACAAGAGACATACAACATTTAAAAATGTCATGTTAATTCTCGTGGAGAAAGTTAGGTACTTCTTCCAATTACGGGCCGTTTCTTCCCGGGAATGTGGTGCCATTTATTTGTGTGAAAGAACAGTTCACCGGTGACAAGTTTTATCGAATGTTCGTTTCGTATCCGATAGATGTCGCAGTGTGCCCGAAGTGATTTTGTGTTTATCAGGATTTTCAGTATGATGCTTAGTTTTGTAAGCATCACAGTAATTTTCCTTTTTCCAGACATTCTCCCAATCCTTTCTAACTGTTTGATGATTGTTTCTCATACGACTCGCGCACACATACGGTAAAGCATCGGCTGTTTCGGTCTGCCGTGACACACCTGAAATTTCAGAAAAGCATTTTTCCTGAAATTGCACGTGTTCCAGAACTCCATAAACAAACAGCATTTATAAAGTAAAACATCTAATTTTTTTCTCCCGAAAGAAAAATTCGTACCATGAACTTCGGTATGCCCTTCGTTATTTCTCGCTGGACGTCCCTCTAACTGGAAGAAATATAAAAAGTTTCCATAACACAGCATTTCACAGATTTTTTCAACTGTGCACGTGTTATAGAACTTCATAAATAGTATTTATAATGTATTATATCTCATTGTCTGCTTAAAAGGACGTGCTTAGCACCAATTTAGTTATAGCATTGCTCACTTTCAGCCCAACGGCCCTTGATCGGAAGAAGGCTCTAAAAGTTCATGTTAAGAATTTCACTGTCTATGCATTACTTATATAAATAATAATTTCTTGTCCGATATGCCGTTCACGCAGTTCAAGATGTGCCCATTTTCAATATTTTTTACATTAAAATTTGAACTTTGCCAAGTAATAATACCTCTTCTGTTTTTCGTCGTGTGGCGTTACGTACTGTATTTCCCACTAGGAAGTCCGTTATTTACTTATCCACATAAAAATTATCAAAATAGCATCCGCAGGTCCATAAAACTTCTGTTCTCTACTCTTCGAATTCTTTAGTTTAAGCATTTTTTGATGTTACCATGGCTGGGAGTGAATGCGAAGGGTGGATAAGTATTCCCTGATTGAGGTTTCTACTAATTGCTCTGCTGCTTGACTTATTTACTAAACAGGGGATTCCAACATGGAAAGTGGAGCCTGAACCAACAGTAGTGCTCTTAAGATTGCATTCCTGGAATAACAACACTTTTATAACTATTTTACGAAGACTTGTCATCAATAGCTGTGATTAAGCTTGCGATGAACATAATGAAACAAGTTACACATTTTCGTAATGGAAATCAATTTCCTGCCATGGCCCTGTACCAACCATTGTTTGCGTTAGCAAAACTGATTCAGTGGAATTATCCAGACACATATGGGGAAAAAAAGGTTCCTGGTAATAGTGGGTGCATTTCACATTGAACAAGCTTTCCTCCGAGTTTTGGGTCAGTGGATGTCAGGAAGCGGATGGAATGGTGCAATTGCCCATTCTGATATTACATCTCCTCGGGCTGCTGAAAGTTATCTAAAAGTAACCTACATGACAAAATTCCAGTGTAATTCACCAGTTAACTACTGCAGCACTATACTATTTGTTGCATGATGTTCATCAAGAAAATAATCCCGAGATTAAATTTAAGATTTGGTGTAAAAAAGGAGCAAAAGAGAGTGTCATGTTCAAATATTGGCTGACTTGTCCTAATATGGAAATCCTATTGCTTCTCTTTGTTCGCGAAATCAGAGAAGGAAACTACTCTTGGTATCCTGACTGTCTAAAAAAAATTATTCCTTGGTGTTGTTTTCTTGATCATCATAATTATGCACGTTGGCTACTTATCCATGTTAAAGGCTTTTTGATGCTGAGATTCAACTATAAGACATACATCGCTCATTTTCTTCAGGACAGTTTGCGATAAGAAAATAAAACAGAATCCTCTTAGAAGTCAGCGTAGACCAAGCACATGAACAAAGTATCGCAATAATAAAAGGGGATGGCGGCGCAGTAGGGTTGACGCAGTATCCATCTGCACTACGATGTTGGATGGTTGCAGGACCAGAAATCTATCGGTTAATATAAGAATTTGAGCGTGGCATTCATGCTTTCACAAGCTATGATAGCAATCCTAGATTTACAAAAAAGACAAAAAAAAAATCAACTTGGAAGACATAGATGCTCTTTAACGAAGCTACCACTTCATTTTAATTCATCTTACAACCGCACATTTCCATTCCTACTGAAATTTCAGACATTATTAAAAGATACTGTTCAACCAGTGACAATACAAGTGTAAATGATGCAGGACAAGAGTTGTTCATGATCAAAAATCGTCGGCTTGAAAGTCTGCTACTGACAAAGGGTGCGTTACAACAATAGGTATTACGTAGTGCTTTCCAAGCTGGACACATTTGGGTACAAGCAAACAGATGCACAATATGTGTGCAATCTCCAACCGAATGGGGATGGTGGTTGGATGATGTATCATAGCAGATGAAAGGTTCGAAATTATCAGATATTTCTGATTCATGTAAAGAGTTAATCAAATGTATGTGTAAAATCTGTAAGGACAAGTGCGGCTGCAGGAAGTGGTGGTTTGTCTTCCATACTATTGCGCAACTCTAAGAACGAATATGAAGAATGATGTGGTGCCGGCCGATGTTGCTACAAAGCTGTGTTTTTAAAAAGTAATGTTCACATTTGGTGATATTCAGTATGCTTCAGGCCTTAATAAATACTCATTTTTTTGTTAGTAGGAGGAAATATTGAATTCCCCTTTCTTTCACTTTGCCGAATATATTCCACAAAATAGCACCTATATTGATTCTTAGCCTATTTTTAATATGAAAAATGAAATCCTTGACCTCAAAAACATGTAAATTGATACCAAACACTCTTTTGTATGATATGTAAAAAAGTTGTAACAAAATCTCAACACGTGTAGCCATTTTGAGAACTAGCCGCCATCTTTGATTCCATCACTTTGGGCGATGCCTCCCCATATATTCTTATCACAATTTGCAGTTTTTTAATGATATTTAATGGATTCTTCCAGAACGTCTTCATGTGAAAAATGAACGATAAAAAGAGAAAGAAATGTAGCCATGAGTACCGGAAAGAGAAAAAAATGCAAACTACCAGAGTCCGCAAATGAGTGCTCAAAAATTTCCCAATTTTACCCCAAACCAAAATCTACAAGTCATACCATACCGGTCAGGCAGAGAGTTTGACCTCACATGAAGTTCCACTTCCAGTATCAGATTCGGTGGATTATTTTGACATTGAAACACAATCCAGCAACCAAGAAAACTTCCCTGAATCAACATCTATTGATCGAACTCTCGTATTAGAAAGTGCAGTAACAAATGAAGTTAGAGAAGGCTCAATCAATCCAAATGTAGAATCAACGAACTATTTTATAAAACCTGGCTAGGATGAATTGCCTGCGTATTTGGCTTACCATTTTGCACAGCCCTGTGAGAAGGATATGCCCTTCCATGACAGAAAACCGATGTTAAATGAAGAAAAATGTGACAAAAAAAATTTAAAAAGACAGTGGTTGACTTTTAATGAGAAGACCCAGCAATTATTTTGTTTCTTGTGCATCGCGTTTAGCGATAGCAAATCTGTTTTATGCTCCGACTTCAACGACTGGAGGCATGTTCACCAAAGAGTAGAGGAACACGAAACATCCAAAAGCCACATGGATTCCGCACAATCATTCATGGCAGTGAAATGCCAGAAAACTGTTCACGATTTATTGTTAAATAACCAGCTTGAGAAAATAAAACAGCAAGTACAAGAAAGGAGACGGATAATTGAAATAGTAGTTGATGTGATTAAGTTAAGAAGCAAACAAGGGCTTCCTTACCGAGGCTCTCTAGAATCGGCATACACGCTTTATAATGAAAATATAAATCACGAAAATTTTCTTGAGTTAATTCTTTTATTAAAGAAATATGTGCCAACACTTGAAAAACACCCCAACAACGTTAATGAACAGAGTGTAAGTACGTATTCATGCACAGCGAGAGAAAAGAAAGAGATCAAATGAGAAAGCAGTAGAAAGAGACACTTTGGTGACATTCTTGGGTAAGAATACTGTAATAAAAATTATCAACATTATCTTAGATGAGATGAAAAGACATAATGCTGAGGAAATGACGAAGGCGGTTAAGTTTCTAGTGTTATGTTTTTGTGACTTGTGTTTGATGAAGGGTGTGGAGGTTAGCCTCCGACCTTTTCATCGGCGGTTTAATCTGTCTTTTCTCCGTTCGAGGTCGGCGGTGCTGGCCGCTGACCGAGACGGCAGGAGCCTGTGTGAGTCGGGGGAGTGAGTGTTTTGGTTCTGTCTCTCCTCTTTCTCTTATGATGTGGTATGAATGAATGGTATCTGAAGGGAGGGTGTTGTGTATTTGATGTTTGTGGTGTGCCGGTTCCCTGTGGAAGTAGGCCGGGGAGGCACCTGTCATGGGTCGTGTGAGTGCCTTATTGCACCCGTCGGCCCGGTGTCCTCTCTGACAGTCTCCCATCCGGGTCGTTGTCACTTGGTCACCTCTGAAGGGGACATTTGTCCGCCTACATGGACGTTCCGGGTGTACCTTCGGGCTGCACCCGCCGTTCTAGGTGACATCGCCGGCTCTCTGTGTGCGGGTCCTTTTGAGTTCTTCGGAGGATCTGTATGACTCGGGTATTTGTCTGGTGTTGCTTGTTGGGCCGTGGTGGGAGTGTGTGTAAACATCAGTGAACCATGTCTAGGTGTTTATTTTGGGCGTGGTGAACAGTGTGAAGATGTGTTGCAACAAAGTTCGTGTATATGGGAGGGACGTCGTGCGAGAACACATTAGGGCGCTCCCTTCTCCCAGCCCCCATGATTTGGGGCTCTTATACGAAGACAAAAGTTTTCAGTTATGGTGGACACTACGATAGATATTTCCTGCAATGACCAATGTGCATTTGTATTTCGGTACGTTATAGATCACAGATTTGTTGAAAGACTCCTTACATTGAAATTTATGGTGGACACTACGATAGATATTTCCTGCAATGACCAATATTTCGGTACATTATAGATCACGGAGTTGTTGAAAGACTCCTTACATTGAAATTTGTTTTTTCGACATCTGGACAGGATTTATTAAATACCTTGAAAGATGTGTTGAGTGAACTTGAAATTCCTATAGAGCATTGTGTGGCGAATTCCTTTGATGGTGCCACAAACATGAGTTGGAAATACAATGGAATAGTGCCTAACCTATCAGCAGAAGTTCCTAATCATATTCATACTTGGTGTTACGATCATGTGCTTAACTTAGTACTATCTGATACTGCCCAGTGCCTTTAAAGTACTATATCTTTCTTTCATTTACTTCAAGAGGCACAAGTGTTTTTGAAGGAAATCTTAAAACGACAGCAAGTGTACCTGGAACAAAAGCCTTATTTTAACTTAGAAGCTATTGGAATACAAGATGGCGAAGCAGAAGTGACGCCACAATAAAAATCTTTGGAAGGATTGATGGCTGGGTTGAAGTTCAACTAGCAATTCAAACTATCTAAAGTTGTGTATTTAGAATTGGTTGTCGCATTGTTCAACATTTCTTATTCTGAAGACTAATCTTAAAGTCAGAAATGATGCATCGGCAATTTTATAGAAGTTTTTATCATTTAAAACAATTTTGGTAGCAATGATGTTTCTACAGATTTTCAAAGTAACAACTCCTCTATCACATTACTTACAGACAAAGAACCTTGATTATGTTCAAGCAGGAAGGTTAATAGAGTGTTCTTCGTCAAAGTTAAAATGTGTTCGAGAACAGTTTGCCACCACTTTGAATGCTGCAAATATATTTGTAAAAAAAAGTCTAGTATGCCAGAAGAAAGGGGAGCCGCGGAAGGTTTAGTGGTTAGCGAGTCAGAGTTATAAAAATTCTTGCCAACACTTATGACAATTCCAACTGTAAGCTCATATTTCCAGAGAAACTTAGTAAGAGAATTAAAATTGAAAGGGGAACTAGGCAAGGTTGCCCCCTATTCTATATACGCTTTGCATAAACCTGATTCTAAATATGATGGAAAAGGACGAAAGTCTTTGTGGGATACCTATCCCAGGTGGCAAAGGCAAAACTATTAAACATATGGCTTATGCTGATGACCTGGTGGTATTTGTTAAGGAACAGAAAGATGTAGACCAGGTTTTCAAATTATATAAAAAATTTAGTGACCTATCTGGCGCTGCCTTAAATCCTTCAAAAATCAGATCTCTTGTCTTTGGCCGATGGGGCAATTTAGACGAGAGACTTGGAAGCATAAATGAGGATCTTAAAGCACCGGTATTCACTTTTAATCGGGATGGCATTAGTATGATGAATTACTCTGAAGAAGCGATTACGCACATTAAGAACTTTGCCAATATATTCAAAGAAGAAGATACCTCCTACTTTGCTAAATCACAGATAGTGAATGCTATTTTCTATCCTAAATCCATGTATACTTTCTACTCAAGCAGCCCTAAACAGGACTTTCTGAAAAGATTGGAGAGAATGACATTCGGTTTTCTGTGGGATAGCAAATGTGATAAAATTAAGAGGGCTACCATGTATAATCATGTAAAGGAGAGAGGTGTTGGTATGAAAAATCTCTTCATCTTAGCTAAACTCTGTCTAATTAAGGGATTCCACAACATGATGACTGACTTTGAGCACATTGCTCACAATTTCATATCTTGCTGGGAATCAGTACAAAAAGGTCACAGGAAAGAAGAATTGCAAGCCCTTTGACTTCTTTCTTAGTAAAGAGATTGTGGATCTTTGTAAAGAAATTGTTGAATTAAAGGGAAAAAGTGATATTACGAAAATTCACCCCGAAGATAAACTTAAAAAAACTATATAATGCATATTATACCAGTAATGCCACCAATTTAGAAATTAAAATAGGTAAAAATAAGTCCCAAGATTCCTGGGATAACATGAGTGTCATGAAACTTCAGCCCAAGGTTAGAAATCTTAATTTTAAGATTGCCCATAACATAGTCCCCACTATGGAATGGTGCAAAAGATTTCTTCTGCTCCTAGTGATAAATGTCCTCATTGTGATGAGGTTGAAACTATCACTCATCTGTTTGCGCAATGCAAGGAAAACAAGGAAATTTGGGAGTGGTTAAACAACTATTGAAGCCTAACCTATGTTCTTGACACAGAAAACATCTTGTACCATACCTAAGTCAAGAATATATATATATATATTGATTGATAATGCTGTTAACGTCAGTATTGCTATGACTAAATTTCAAATTTGGAAAAGACGAAACGCTAAGATATACGGTCAAAAAGTCAAAACAATAAATGGCATCAAACTTGCCACACTTTGTGAAATTAGAGATATTTAAGAAGTGACTGGCGTTGACTGAGTAAAAAATCCTTTGGGAAGAAATGGTTAGTACACAAGAATTTGTGTTATATCAACAAAAACACTAATGAACCAAATGTTCATATGAGATTCTAAAATAGTGAAAGTCTATAATTTCATTTTCTTGAAAAATAAAAAAATTAACAAAGCAAAATTAAAAAAAAAAAACTTATTAAAGGACCTTAAAATAATACCGTGATGGGGATGTTCTCCAACTCCATTAATGATATGATGGAGAGGATTGCACTCCTCCAAGCCTAACAGGTAAGTGAAATTTTGTTTGACTTTTCTACATTTCAATAAATGACAGGCTTTCCAATATTAACTATCCTCTTGTTTTGGTTGTCTTCAAGATGTCACGGGATTAGGCATGGCACTACACGGTGGTCCTATTGGGATTGTTAATGTACACCATGTCTCTTTCCTCGAATCACATTTTCCAGTGCATATAGCCCAAACTGAGCGGAAACTGCTCGATGCAGTGAAAGCGAGGTTAGGCTTAGAGCAATTTGCAAAATAAGGACACATGTCCCTAGTTTCTATTAAAAAAAAAAAAAAAAATCTCATAAAATATTTTTTTTTCTTTTTGTGTTACACGTCCTTATGTCTTTGCAGTCAAAATTTTATTTATTTCACCCGTCGGACCCGAACACATTTCACCTGAAAAAACCCTTTTTAGGGATAGGCCTTTCCGATAGGTGGTACTCGGTGAAGGGAGATTGAGACAGCATCACAAGGAGATGCAGTTTGCATCACACCGTGATTAGTTCTTAATACAAATTGAACAATGCAAGGTCCTCAGTTTCGATCCTGGGCTGATCTTTCAGAGATATTATGATTTACTAACAATCGCTGAATATCCGCCGTGCATCGGACGAGCACGTTAAGTGACTGAACCCACTGGTTAAATGGGTATCATTTCCTATACCCCCCCCCTAAAATTCTCTCACCCCTCTATGTGCAACATCGTACTCAAAGAATATAAACGCTTCGCGTTAGATATTCTTTGTCGTACTTGTACGATGGCGCCATCTGCTGTACTCTAATCTCACTACAAACTGTTCTGTCAAAGTCGCTAGACTTGCTCCCTTTCCTTCCGTTTCTGTGTCCTGCCCAAAAGGCAATCTCGCTGTAGGTGGTTGGGACATAAACTCTACTCACTGTGGACGGAAATCCTACAAGAAAATGACGACTACCAAGAAGAAAGGGTCGCAATTGATAGTTCTCGTGAAAACATCGTAATAGAAACTGAACGAAAGAAGAAAAGGGTAAAAACTATAAAAAATGCCAAGAGAGGCTGCAAAACATGAAATGTTGCTTCAGAAGTTCAAGCAACATTTCATGTCTTGCAGCCTCTCTTGGCATTTTTTTCATGTCTTGCAGCCTGTCTTGGCACCATAAGTCCTTGTACTTGGATCTTTCATGGTTTGATCCAAAACGGTTGTCCGAGTACGAATCACCACCACTGAATGCCTTAGACAGAATCTGTGAAATTATGCCTTCAGTTGATAAAGGGAAACTAAAAGAAGAGTTACTCTCATTTTCAGATATGTGGCCTTAGATTAGTAATCGATCTACTGTTCAAGATTACGCTAGGATAAAATGAATTAGAAAAAAGTTTGGGTAAGACTGATGATGCCGAAAAAGAGGACAGGGAGGAATCTGTCAAATGTACTGATGTGAAGGAGTGTAACTCTTGTATTAAGTGCGTTTTGAAAGTAATTATTTAAAGTTTACAAACACCTGCTTACAATACATCTTACTCAAGTCACATGCGAGAAAGTGCTTTCGAAACTTAAAATAATTAAAACCCATCTTCGGACACGATTAACTAATAAACATTTAGAAGCTTTTGTTATGATGGCCACTGAGAAGGATGTTCTTAACTCAGTCGATTGCAGTCATCATAAACAGGTAGTGTGAAGCAGTGGCGGCCCGTCAGATGAGGCAAGTGAGGCGCCGCCTCACCTGAAATTTCGCAGAATGAGAAGTGAAAAAAAAAAAAACCCTTCTGTCAGTAACAAAGATATAAGAACTTTGCAGGATAAATGAAACACTGAAATTCACATTGTGATTCATGAATTAGGTTAAAGAAAGGCTTTCGAGAAGAGGAATGAATCATTATTTTTGCAAAGCAGCTGCATGTTTCAAGCGCTTAGAGGCGACCGGCTGAATCGTCTCGATGAGAAGCCGGTTTTGGGAACTGAGGATCAGAGAAGAGCCCTACAGACAGAACCCCCCACCCCACGGTCCGAGGTCTACGTAAAGAGGTGCCGGACTTCCAGTAAGAGAAAGGAAATTTCTGAGGCGACCCTCCATTTCGCTTAAACTGGAATCGCATCTCCGCTGTTATTGGAGAACCCAAGGATTGTGTATCCAATGGGCGCGGGAAAATGAGCAGATGACCCTTGCGAAAAGTGGTTTCACAGGCGATGACGCCGTTCGCCTCTATACGCTTTGGAGTACGAAGATTTCTACGTAGCTTTAACTATTCGTCAGAGTGTATTTGAATCTAACTTTTTGTAGTGTGTTTTCAATCCTCTCTTCTGCGGGTGTTTGCTAGTTCATAGTAATGTTGAGTTTTTTCTTTTTTATTTTGTTATTGTTACTAAACAGCATATTTTGATTTTGGTTGGAAAATATGAATGGCCCAACAAACGACGTGATTTGTGTTCTGGAAGAAATTCCTTTTAAACACTGGAAAGATTATGATAACAAGGATGTTGTCATATCTGGAAGACCGACACCTATAATAAGTTCAATATCTAAAGATAAGAAGTGCGGCAAATCGTTTTTTAGGTCTTTCAATAAATCATAGTACGAGATTTTCCCCTGGCTTTCTGGTGCTATTACAAGCAAACTCTCTTTTGCTGGCCATGTTTACTTTTGAGCAATAAGAAAAATGTGTGGAATACAACGGGTTATTTTGATCTAAAAACTTTTCTCGTAGTGCAAAATTGCACGAAAGCTCTAAAGAGCATAGAACTAACCAACCACGTAGGTCTAAAACAAATGAAAAAAAAACAAACACTATTTCTGATATGCTCAAAGAAAATGCTGCTCTTCATAAAGTCAAGTTTAATGAAAAGGTCAGACTAAATAGGCTTTTTATGGAACATATAATCGATTTAGTTGTCGTTCTAAGCAAGCAAGAACTGCCTTTTCGAGGACATGATGAAACTATTTCCTCATTAAATAAAGGCAATTTCAAGGAAATGTTCCAAATGTTACTTCGTAGGAGCACCCCAGAATTAAAGGCACATTTTGAAGATATACGAAGCTTATTTTCTGGACAATCTAAAACGATACAGAATGATTTAATGGAGTGTATTCATGAATATATAAAAGTCCAAATAAATACCAGATTTGAAGATATGGGAAAGCTCGAGTTTCTGCAGCTAGTTGACAGCTCAAAATACCATAGTTATTCAGAGTCATTTCCATCCAGTGCCCTTAACACTCTCAAAAAAATTTATCCAAACATTTTTACAGACACACAACGACTAAAAAACGAATTAGATTTTTTATATAATGATCACAACTTCAGGGAACTCAGTTTTCAGAAAACCTTAAAAACAATGAAAGAAAACGAGCTGAAAGATGTGTTACCAGAAGCCTACAAATTATTTTCTCTTGTATTGACACTGGCGTCAACAAGTTCTTCTGCTGAAAGGAATTTTTTCTTGTTTGAAGAAAATTAAGACTTACCTCCGTAATACAACGGCACAAGATCGTTTGTCTTCACTCGCTAAAATTTCAATCGAGAAAGAATTGCTGAACCATCTAATGTCCACTCAACCATTTTATGATCTGATCATTGACAAATTTGCAGCCAAAAAGGATCGCAGAATTGAACTTATTTATAAAAAATAAACTGAAAGCATTCTGTTCGAGACCAAAGCAAATTAATATCGTATTCCTCTGTTTTTAATTCCAGGTTTAAATTATTTTATACTTTTTTTATATAGAAATGTGCTTCCTTAGCTTGACTTCTCCTGTACATAGTTATCACGAGCCTGGACTTCAGTTTGTGACCCGTGCTAAATGCACCTTCACTAATATGCCAATCGAACTGTGACTTTTATTCAAGCTCAAGAAGCACTTCGTGAGAAAAAAAAAATTATATTCAAATGATTTACTTTGAATTTTTTAAGAAGTGGATCTCCGATTGGCGTTGGGATGTGAGTGACGCATTGACTAGCTAAAGAAACCGCGCAAATTGCGTATTTTCGCTCAAGTGTATTACATAAAAGAATACTGGTGAAATATTTCTTTCTTTGTTGTAAAATTATCGAATAATTGTTTTCATAAAAATATTGTTGCAAAAGTAGCGTATGTTACGCACACACATATATAGAGAGGTATATGTACATTTTTCCTCTAACATTTTTGGATTTTTTCGTGAAGAAAGACTCCCCACGCCGTGTTTCATATATTTCTATAATTTTATTCCATTACTGTTGAATAATATTTGTATATAAGCGATAAATGACATGGGATGGAGCCCTAAGGGATGGGGTTTACAGCTGTTAATAACAAGGCGCCGCCTACCCTGGACCAATGGCTTAACGAGACTTCCGAATCTCAGCGGATTTTAATGATTCAGCCGACTCGAACCCAGGACTTCAAAGATATCCAATGGGGGATACTGCCTTTGGCATGAAACTTTTTGAAGGGGGGGGGGGGGTCTGCACTTCTGCTGTATAACTGTGTATAAGTACATATAACAATTTGGGGGGGAGCGCTTCGACAAATATTTTCCTATTGGTACGTACGGACATCTTGAATATTAATACAAAATGAAGCTAATTTAATAAAATGAAGAAAATTCAATAAATTATAGTTGTTTTAATAAAAATTTAATAAAGCAACTTCTTTGGCCGCTTTGCTTTACTTTCTCTTCTATTATCAAGAAACTACATTGCTTTCCGAGTTCTATAAAAATCAAAGAATTTAAATAGGGAAATTATCTATAAAACGTACTTAGAAAAAGCTAACTGTCTCGCTTAATAAAGGGGGTGCAAACCACGACCCCCCTGCTACGCCACTGATATATATATATATATTCGTATAACGTTATACGAATTTATATATTTTTCAATAACATATGTTTTACTGTTTTACATTTACATCAAGACCGTTCGCCTCACCTGCATTGTACACCACGAGCCGCCACTGGTGTGAAGGCAGCTCTGAAATGAGGCGGCTTCTTGCTTTTTTAAATTCGGGACATAATCCGGCAGTAGTATTCTGTCAGTCGTCTTTGGGTCTTTTTCAGTAATCATTGTGCATCATTTGTGTTTTGTAATGCACCTGCAAATATATGTATAACAAAAATGAATTTCACTCAATTCTGTTCATTTTTAAGCGTCTGAGGGGGCTTTAGGCACCCCTGTGGGTGCGGCAGTGTGGCTAAGCCCAAGATTTGTGGGTCTGGGTTGTTTGGTTTGAGAGGGGTCTGGAGCCCTTTAGATAGTTGGTCCACCGCCCTACAAGGTGACCCAGGGCGGCCCGGGGGGGGGGGGATTTGAACGACTTCTGACAGTTAATAAAAACGTTATGCCCACTTTTGCATTACTTTCATTATAACCCTCGTATATATTTCTTCTGATTAGCAAAAACAAAGACATATGTGTGTGAGTGTTTATTGTAAAAGTAACCCATTGGTTAAAAATATTTCGTCACAATTGCTTTCCACATTTACTTATGCAAAATAATATAGTATGTGTGCAAATACTTTTTTATGTCCACTGTATGTACGTATATATACACAGGAAAAGACCCAGAAGGCCACGGGGGAGATAGTTGAATGAAATTCGAAGGTATGATGTAGGAGTGACATTAAATAGTGACTCGGGACAGACCGTTGTGAAAGAGACTTGGGAACAGGAAAGCGGACAATTGTCGAAAGATTGTGGAGGAGCTGGTCTGTTCGTTCAGCAGTGGATTGATAACACTGGTCAACACACTTTTTCTGGCATAAGGTATTCTAACGGTTTTAAGGTAATTTTGGGGTGCTGATTCCAAATCTGGCATCAGTTTTTGTCTATCACATCAGATTTTTGAGATATCAAATATTGCATTTTCAGTAAAAAGAGCAAATTTATGCTCATATACGAATAGCTAAACAGACATACATACAAGAATAAGATAAGATACAATATAAAATAATAATGAAACAAACATTTAATGAGACGTAGCTCAAAGTTGTGAGAGTGACTGCATATCAGTGTGAGTGAATGCATATTTCCATGTAAGAATTGAATTGTGAAGATAAGAAAAATATGTGCAAAAAGGTTATTAACAATAGTGATGTTACATCTGCATAAACGACCTCTTCTTTGACAATCTCCGATGTTCAGCTTGTGGAATGTCTCTCATCAAGGACCAGCAGTAATCTGCCATCATGTTTGAGTCCCATCGGCTTGCTAACGTTCTTCCATAACTTTAAAGTCTTGATGAAAGCGTTCACCTTGCTCTTCGCTCACGTGACCTATGTTCTCTGGAAACTGGGCCAAGTGACTATGTAAGTAGTGAACCTTGATGCTCATTCTACATCGAAGTGCTTTGAAACTCAAGAGCAGCTCCTCCACAATCTCTCGATAGTTGCCCGCTTTCCTGTTCCCAAGGAAATTCCGCACCACATCAGAGAATGCATTCCAAGCTCTAACCTTTGCCGCAGTCATTGTTGTAACAAAGTGTGGATCCCTGATGAGTGTTCTTATTTGAGGGCCATCAAATATTCCTGCCTTTTTCTTCTCGGCACTAAGACTTGAAAAGGTAGAACATATATAGCCGAAGCAGTCTGCAGTGGAATCAAGAGCTTTGACGAATTGCTTCATTAACCCAAGTTTTATGTGCAGTGGTTGAAATACAATTTTATTCCTATCAACCAAAGGCTCATTCTTGATATTCTTGTCACCAGGCGTCAAACTGATTCTTGGTGGCCAGTTCTTTTTAACTCAATGTTCTAATGTAGCCCTACTGTCCCAGTAGCACAGGAAACAAGGGTATTTGGTGTGACCTCCTTGCTGACGCAGCAGAAAATTAACCATTTTCAAATCAACACAAATTACCCATCGATGAACATGGTATTCCAATCTATCCAGAACAATTTTGATGCTGGCATACTCTTCCTTCATTTTTACAGTGTCCTATTGGGATTGAACCATATATATTTCTGTTGTGAAGTAACACGCATTTCAAACTCCTTTTACTACTGTCAATAAAAAGTCTCCATTCACTTTAATCATATGCGGGCAGTCCCATATTGAGAAGAAGCCCTTCAACATCATTACAATAAACAAGTTGACCATCTGAATGGAAGTACTTTCGCATTGCTGCTTCTCTGTTACGATAAAAGGAGACACTAGTGCCAGGTCTGAGTAGTCCTTTCTCTTGCAGCCTGGAAGCCAACAATTCAGCAGACTGCTTCGGCAAATACAAATCTCTTACAAGATCATTCAATTCAGGCTGACTAAACAGAGAAATTTTATCACAATCTGCATCAGATGGCGCATATTCGATCTGAGCATCATTATCATCATCTGTAGAAGCAGGTAAACTGAGGGATTCAACATCAATCTCTGGTAGCTCAGTAAATTCAGGCACAGGTATTTCCTCACAGTGCTCAACCAGTCGTCTGGCAGATGGGATATCTGGGTATTGTGAGCGTTGTTTGTTTTTCTTATTGAAACCTTTTACATTGACAAGGCAGAAGTAGCAGTTATCCAAATGGTTTGTTGGTTCTCTCCAAACCATTGGCACACCAAACTTCAGCTTAGCATTCTTTCCTTTAGACCATGATCGCAAAGTTTCAACACAGGTTTCACAGACTTTGTGAGGAGCCCAATTTTTGTCTTGGTCTCCAAGTCGTACTTTAAAGTAGGCAAGATAAACCTTCTTGACAAAGGTATTGATGTTGCGCCTTTGATCCTGCAAAGTGAAGCTGCCACAGATGTAGCAGAAGACAGCTGGGTCATTACTTCATTTCCTTCTTTCGGATGTTGTAGCCATTGTTAGATCACGACCTGCAGAAACAAAAATATTAAATAAATGTGGATATCTACATAAAAATGATATCATAAACACACTATCCTAAAAATACAACACCATATTTTAACACTAAAGCAGTTACTGACTCGCAACAACTTGCAATCATAAGTGACAAAGAGTTAATTTCGGGTAAAATCAATGAAAATGGGGTATGCCGGTAGCATAAAAATGAGATGTAATAGAGCAAATCTGAGATCAGATTTGGAATCAGCACCCTGAAATTAGTCTAAAACAGCTGCAAAAGTCCTAGCCAGTAATTATTTTTTTTTTTTTTGTTGGCCAGTGTAATGGTTGAAGATGATCGTGATATATCATATTTTACATAATCGATTATAATTATTCTACGAAAGAATGTGCACCACTCCTTAAAAACCAAAGTCGCCGTCCTGCCTCGGGAGTATTTTCATCTTTTGAAACAAGACCAAGGTGAATCACAGCGGTGACGTTACTATGGCGGGGAAAACGGAGCAGCTCAAGGGAATGAGCAAAACTTACAGCTTACGATCTGATTACAAATGAAATTTCAGGAGCATTTTCTCATACAGTTTTCCCTCGTTTGTCCAGATAGAGTTGGGAGGGCCGTAGAGATCACCCTTGAACATATAAGAAAATTCTTCAAATAGACAAATGATGGTGGGGGAAAACTGTGCCAGAAACTTGTGGTAGAGTTTTTTTTTTTTTTTTATTGCTTTCATACAGTCATTTTAAAATAGTATTTTTCCGCGTATAAGAGGAGCACTACTTTTTCGAACCGAAAATTAAGAAATCAATATTTTTATTACAAAAAAGGACACATTTGATATTTTTTAGAATTTTTTTTTTTGATTGGAGGTTTAACGACCACCGTGAGCAACTCAATGGGCTATAAGCAGTCGCCCGTCCCTAATTTAGGGTCACTGGTTCCAGGGAAGGGAGAGAGCCAGTGCCGTAAGACAAACACAACATCTATGCCTGACCGGGATTCGAACCCGGACCCCTTACGGTCCGGGTTCGAATCCCAGCGCCAGAGGCCAGCGCCACCATGGCGGCTTTTTAGAAATTAATAAATATCATTGAAGTACATTTAGAAATTAGGTAATATCACAGACAAAGTCGGTGGTATTATATACAAAAAAAGATGTTCGGAAATTTATATTATTTAGAAATTAGGTAATATTTTTAAGATGCAAACTATGAAATTGTGCGACACTTTCTTCATCGCTATTAGTTCCAGACATATCACTTTATTGAACCTCAACTGCATGACATCACTGCTCTCGTCTGAGTTACTGTCACCCTGAGTTCCATGTATGGCGTTGTTGATTCTCCATTTCTTGAAGGACTTCACAAACACCTCTTGCTTGACTCCATTCCACGAGTTTAGAATCCAATTGCAGACCTCAGTTATGGTTGGTTTTTTAACTTTCCCTGTTGGTGTCAGGTTTGACCATTATATGTGCTTCTCATAGTCAGAAGGAAGCATTTCTGTTTCTCTGAAACACTCCCTGAACTCTGTTCGGGCGAACAAACGAAGCCTCCTCCACTTTGCTATAATATCTGTGAACCAGGAAGGCGGAAAGCAACGGCTGAACGAACAGAATAATAATCACTACTACACTAGAAGGATCTCGAGAGGATTTATCAACACAACACAAACATTTATTGAGTAACAGTTAGGTTCTGACGGCGGTGGATTATTCTTCCTCTTGCATCAGGTTTCACTAAGTTCTAGATCTGACGAATTTTGGGATTGGAAGTCTAGAAGAATCATTCCTGAAGAAAAATATCTAATTACTAGTTTTCGACTTTGACGTTCCAGAGAGAATCTGCCTACTATTAGGTAGATCTGTATCTCTGAGAATGTTATTATGGTTTTAACTCGTGCTTCCACGTCGTTGCGAACTTAGTCTTCGTTAGTACTTTAAATTACCTTGTAATGGATGAATATCTATAACGCAAGCGGGATTTCCTGACCGGGACCTGTGCCTCTGCAAAGATAGTGCGCTGGCTAACATCTCCCAGAGCCTCGGACCTCCATATACCTGGAGCGGCCGCTTGCTCGAAAAAAAAAAGGAAAACGCTTCGCGTACCCTTATCGGAGAACTACTCTCTCCGCTAGACGAAATCATACTAACTAACTCGTTCTCCCTAAGAGACCCGCTCTCCTCACCTCCTCCGCACTACGCATGCGCAAAGCCTCCGGCCCCAACACTCCTCTCTCGCCAACCTGCTGACGTAGCGTTCTTCATCTGCCAAGCGTCCCTTCGCTGACGTCACGTGTCCGCAGATCCTTGGCGTCGGCGAAGCGTACTTAACCGATGGGCTTAATCCCACCCTTCGTGTCCCGGCGGTCCGTCAGATCTATCCATTAGGAAGTGCACCCTTTGAGAAAGTAATCCTACCGCCGAAGTACATCCTTACATTAACCCAATATACACTGCTATAGCTACACAAAGGTAAATGGATGGCTTTCCAAACTTTTAGGCGTCTGTGCAACGCTGACAATGTACGGCGAAAGTCGCGGTATAATTGTAGATGCTTATCAGTCCGTTGGAAAGGCCTATCACTTTTTAGGGCGTGAGAAAACCGAAGTTCTCTGTCGGAGGCCATCGACATCGAAAAAATGTTCTCGAACCTTCTGTTGCCTTCTTCGGCTTTGTACTCTGTCTTCCTTTTCTTTTGTGCAAAAGTAGCATAATGTTCAGTTCATTATATCTTATCATAATTTATGTGTCCGTTCTTACACATTTAAAAGACAAAAAATAATGCATTGTATAAGATCCCTCTTGGATTTCAATTTCTAGTTATAAATATGATGTGAATTTCCATTTTTGCATGTAACAGATTATGAGTAGTAAGCTCATGTTTACTGGTATGACCGTTTTGGAGGGCAAATGTGGTTCTAACCCCCCCCCCCCCTCTCCCAGTAGCTACTGCCTTGATGAAATTCTTGTAATGTATTCACTTGTACAAGGAAATAACATTTCATTGAACTCCCCAACGCGCAAATTTTTTTTTGTATCCTCACCGTTTACCTGAGTAGTTAGTTCTACATTGGTTAATAAGTATTTCAATTGATTTACTTCAAAAGTATAAATCACGATAAACAAAATATGCAACTAGGAATTCCATAAGCAGCAAAGTATGTAGTCTTTTCAAGTAATTCACAAATATGCTTGTAAACTGATCTGCTACGATGAATTAACCTATCATGGTTATTCATGACATATTTTTATATTAGTTTTGCAAGTATACTAATAAAACTTCGGTAGATATGATTGATTATTTCTTACCATTTAGATTTCATCCTGTTCATTAACTTGATATTTATATTTTATGTGTTTTTCGTTGCTTGAAATTTTTATTATGTGCACCCAAATTTGAATTAGTATTCTTTAGATTACAGAAAATGGCCATTGCAATTCTTGAGATTTGCAGAGGTTTTACTTTTTTATTGATAAATTAATATATAATTATTTGTAACTGTGGTTTTAGGTTAACTATTGATGTATGCAATTCAGTTTGGATATATTGAAAACGAAGGCTGTTGTAACAAAGCGGGAAGGGAGACTCATCATTACGGAGACGACGTACAAAATCTGGAGAGAGAGGAACAGAGTTATTTATAGTAATGTCGGATTCAGCCCTATGAAAGTCGCCTGGCAGGTCAAGTGCGAGATCCGGAACAGGGTTGAACTTGACCGGTGGGTCTTCTGGCCTCGGATTGTTACCGGTACTAGGGAAAAGTACTTCTTCCACCCCCTTGTTTCGGCTTGCAATCCTGCATTACCGGATCCTTTTGAATTTTTTGTTGATGTTGTGTTTCGTTGATACATGGTTTGTGTGTTCTACTAACTTCTCGGATCGAGCGTGAAGGGCTCCGGAGACGCCGTTTTCCGGACCCCCGATCGGTCGATTCGGTGCTTTTTGTTTCGTTTCAGCCTCTTCTGCTATGCGGTTTGGATTCAGTTTCGGTTTCCGCGTTCGGTGGGCTGTGCTTCAGGGGTGTCGCTTGCGAGAGTGTTTTATTTATTTTTGTGTGTATGCGGTTTTTTTTTTTTTTTTTTTTCCTGTGTGCGTGTTTTGGTGGAGTGGGTGCCTTGGGGAGTTTTTTTTTTTTTTTTTGTCTGGTGTGTGTCTGGCGTGTGCCGGTTCTGTGTGTGTCTTTAGGGGGCAGGCTTCCTCGTTTTTGGAGATGCCTGTTGCTCTCCGCCGTTGCCTCCTCTGATGTTGTCATCCGTTGGGTGACTTTGTCACTGGGTCTCCTCCGAAGGAGGAACTTCCTACTACATGAACGTTTCGAAGGGCCTTGTCCCTTCGTCGTTCTAGGAGACTCCGCCGTCGGTATGTATGGTGTTGCGTCGAGGCTTTAGGGGGAGGCTTCCCCGTTTTTGGAGATGCCTGTTGCTCTCCGCCGTTGCCTCCTCTGATGTTGTCATCCGTTGGGTGACTATGTCACGGGGTCTCCTCCGAAGGAGGAATTTCCTCCTACATGAACGTTTCGAAGGGCCTTGTCTCTCCGTCGTTCTAGGAGACTCCGCCGTCGGTTTGTATGGTGTTGCGTCGGGGGTGTGAGTGTCCTTGCTTGTGGAACCGTGGTGTGTGTATCGGGGCGTGTGTGAAACACCGGTGGAACCGATCCCATGTTCATACATGGGAGCGGGGAAACAAGCGTGTTGGTGTTGCTGGGCAACAAAAGTTCGTAATGGGAGAGAGGTCGTCGTGCTTCTGCACAATATGACGTCCCTTTCTTTCTGTTTCCAGTGAATGGTATTTGAAGACAAGGCTGTTGTAACAGACTGTCGTTCCGTTTCCTAAGATTAAAATTAATTGGAGGGAGCTGTTATTCTCTTTTTCAACTTAACTTTAACGGATCGACCAGCACTGAGTCCTCTACGAAGGAGGATTCTCGTCTCTTGGCCCGACTTGATCAAGCTGAGCGGCCTGCCACATGCCCAAAAGAACAATGGTTCGTCAGGAATCACGCCCACTTTTCTACTTCTAACCTTTGACGTCTGGGGACGCTGAAACCCTACTGTTATTCTCATCTATCCACACGTGATTCGTAAGTAATTTCTAACACACGTGGAGGTTTACTTACCCATTTGTGACTATTTTTTATTTTCGTGTGTGTGAATTCTTTTCATTTTTCTTGCTAGAAGCATTATGGTTTACTGTTGCGTTCCTTTTTGCACATCTGAGCACGGAAAAATGAGTGGGCAAAGGAAACAAACTGTTATGGCAATGTGCTACATCAAATGCCATGCAGTACTGCTCCTTGTGAGCGCGGCTTTTCAGCAATGACCATCAAAATGAGTAATCGGGCAGGTCTGAATAGTGACACTTTAAATTACTTAATGATGATCAGATGCAATTGCCCTTCAACTGAAGATTTTGATCCTTAAAATGCTATTTGAATGTAGTGGCCTCTGTTGGGAAGATCAGACACGGTAGTACATATCAGCTGTAAACTGTATCAACATTATTAGTGCCACTTTATGTATATATATTCTAGCTTTTGCCCCTTTGTTTTAAATATTATTAAAGAAATTCAATGGCCTCTGGAAAATAAATTATGTACGTGTAAATTAAGATCGTAATGATATTACAGCACTGAAAATAAATGGTCAAAATCTCATTTTGGAACAAACGTAAATGCAATATTTGTAATCAATCAAATGTTTCTGTGCAAGAACTGCTGTGCATCTGTTATTTTTAGGTAAATGGGAGAGCATTTAATTTCATAAAAATGTAAGTACAGAAGTTACTGAATCTTTTTTTTTTTTTTTACTTGGCATGGCTAGTAGATTTTGGCATTTGGCTAATACAATTTTTATACCATTAGCCACATTGGCTAGTAGAAATTTCAGCACTTTCGCAAGGGCTGATAGTGAATAAACAGAAACACACTTTTAGCGAAATGCAAGTACCCACCCCCATCTCTTCTTCCCTATTCCTAATCAGTAACAGTCTTTATTCAGTGCAATTTGACTCCGCTTCAGTTTCAATTTATTTGGAATACTGATCTTCTGCAGCATTACTTTTGGTTGTAGAGATCTAATATATATATATATATATATATATATATATATATATATCTTCTCCCCTTAACAAGAAACCCCAAGAGTCAGCTTAAAGTTTGCAAGTTTAGCTTTTGTGGCTGGATATTTAGTAAAAGTTATTGATAAAAGAACAGACTGCCTCTCCTGCTGGGAAAAAATTGGCTAACTGTAATTGCATGGCACCCATTCTTAATTTAATCACAAATCAAAACCGTGGAGGTCTGACTTACCCAACTCCAGCATTTATTATGATCCTTTCTATCATACAAGATTTTGTTGAAAAATCTCTTCCATATTTGCCACAAAACTGTTTGGTGCAAAACTTATCGACATATCATCATTGTCAACCATTATCGATCCATTGCTGCACGAAGGTCTCTCCAAGCCTCTTCCACAACGGTCTGTCTTGTGCCAGTCTCCTCCATGTTACTCCCGCATACTTTCAAATTTCATCCACCCATCTCCCATATGGTCTTCTGTTGGGTCTTTTCCTGTCCCTTGGAATCTAATCTAAAATTTCGGCTGTCCGTCGATGGTCTGTCCTTCTGGCAGTATGTCCAGCCCATTGCCATTTCAGGGATTTAACTCTGATCATGATGTCTTCCACTCTTGTCATTTTTCGGATCCACGAGTTCTTTTTCTTACCTCTCCTGGTTACACCAAGCATGCACATCTCCATGCTCCTTTGAGTTGCCTACAGCCTTTGTACGTCTCTGCACCATACGTAAGCACTGGAAATATGCGTTGATCCAACACTTTTCTTTTAAGACATAATGGCATATTGCTCTTGAAAATTATGCTGTTTATATATTCTTCCAAAACTGGAAAAATGCCATGAAGAGGATCACAGTAAACTAACCAGCAAGTTAATTTGCCAAAAATTTCTTCCAGTCCTGCTTTTGAAGCTTTTGTTAAAATTAATTTGCCAAAAATTTCTTCCAGTTTTGCTTTTAAAGCTTTTGTTTAGAAAGTGTTTGTTAAGTGTCTTCAGGAAATAAAGGGTTCCTTGTAATGAACTGCACTGCTTTCTTTAGATGTGTATAAGTGATTTTCAATGAAATAATTAAATCAGGGTAAATTTCAAAGTGCACGAAAGCAAATTACAATGTGCTGTATGGTAAAACATATATATATATATATATACTTAAGAGCAAAACTGAAGACTAAGGAAAAACTTTAGAATTTAAAACGAAAGTTGCAAAATAACCTGAAGATCAAAACGCGCAACGCAGCAGTTTTGAAAATTCAGAATTCACATTCTATTAAGAAGATACCTAAGCAAAAAAATACATATATAATTTTGACTCACACCAAGTACAACATAGAAAAGGTTATGTATCTACCTGTGTGAGTAAAAGGAGAAAAGATAAAAAAATAAAATATAACATCTGAATGTAGAAGGTGTCGAGAATACTGAGCCTTGGCTTTATCAAGGACCAGCAAAAACTCTGCATTTTCTCACTTCCACAAAGACCTAGTTGGAAATGGGTTTCTGCAAGGCCATAGATGCAAGTAACATTCCCACCTAAAATTGTTTTAAAAAATATATATATGTAATGTCCTCCGCAGAGTTGTATGACCTAGCACTAGTTAACAATTTCGCTTGCATCCATTAACCTTCCTGGCCCGACCCATGCTCTTCATCTGTTACTATTAAACAGAGAGAAGAAGATTAAAGAGAACTCAAGCTGTGAGAGTGACATAATAATTAGAAATAATTTTCAGCTATAACGAAATGCCAAGTTCGTTTGAGAGAGAATTTAAACCTGAAAATCAATGCAAAAGAAATCCAAATTTTTACATTGCAATTAAAAAAGGAAATATTAATTTTTAAAAAACAGATTTTTGAAAGAAAACTTGAGTCTAAAACCCCCTACTCTACAACTTATGACAGCACGAAAACGAGAATAAGTTAAAGACAATAATAATCTAAAGAAAACTTTGTGAAAGTTATATGACTTAAGCAGTTAGTTGCATTATGTACAAAGTATTTCAGCAGTGCTTTAAGTGCATAATTAATTAGTTATTAAGAACTTAACTACTTTGAAAATACAGCGCATAGAAAAGGAACATGCTTAGCCATCTTCTGTTCCTAGGTACCCCAAAAGACGCGCAAAGTTACAAAGAAAAGAAAGAGTTAAAACCCGCAAAAATGTTAACAGACAAGCCAGTGCCTAAAAGCTGAAAGGCTAAAAACCAACAGAGAAAAAGTACATGAAGTACAAACATTGAACTTATAAAACCTAAAACCCAAATACAAGGAAGAGAGCTTACCTCTTGTGTGACTAAACTTTCTCCTCACAATAGCAAAACATGGCTGACCTCTTCCGCCACTCCCTAGTCGCTGGGGGGCAGCGAGGGTGGGGCTGATGGCCTCCTCATACAGAAAGAAACCAACTCGCGGAGATTTTAACCAGAGAAAAAAATATATAAACTTAAGACTGTGGATCTGTATGATCAGAAAGAGCAGAATTAACTCTCCAGAATACATGAGAAATATTATAAAATACACGAGTAGTGTATTTAATAATATTTGCATGTATTAAATCACCTTAGTGAGCTTCTATAGATTAATCAGAATCTTATTAATTTTAATGTTGGTTTTCCTATTTTTAGTATAGCTATCCTAGTGATGAATAACTAGTTTTCTTTTTTATTTGTTTTTATTTTCTTTTATAAACAGATTTTTGAGCTTTTTTTGTGATTTTGTTTATATTATTTAATTTTTTGTTTTAATAGGATCTTCATATCCATAGCACTAAGGTTCCTTTAGGTAGTTAATAGGCATCCTCTAGCCAACTTCCTTACGGCTTTGATTGGTCAGAATCATATTATTAACTGGGTAGAAAATTAAAGCAGATCTGCCAACCTTACTCTATTATTCAGAATAATTTTTCTTAAAGTTCTTTTGATGAAAGAAGAAGGAATTTCGTTCTCTAGAAAACTATCTAATAGTATATTAATGTGGTAATTGAAGTCCAAATTGTTGCTGCAAATTCCTGAAATTCTTAGGACCTGAGAAATTAGTACATTCTCAATTACTTTGGTTGAAATGTTATTATTCCAGTGTAGATATTTAATTACTTTGAAAGGAAAATTAACTCTTTTATCAAAGAGGCTAATAGATGGGTTACCTCTGTTGAGCTTAATGCTTAAGTCTAGGAACTCAAGTTCCTGATTACTGTGGTTGGTTTTACATAAGTTAAGAGAGCTAGGATAGATATTATCAAAATCACTCTCTATAACTTCTGAATTATTGATACACAGCAGATCATCAATATATCTAAAAGTGTAAAGGTAGTTATCTGAGCAGGTGGGGTGATTTTTAATGAATTTATATTCCTTAAAGAACAGGAATAGATTAGCGATATTCGTGGACGTTGATGTTCCCATGGGAATACCGTTCACTTGCTTATAGAGAGTATTATTATATAAGATATGGTTATTTTTTATGCAGCAATTGAGATAAGAGTTCCAAGTTCCTACATTAACAAATTGGTTAAGTTTAAATTCTGCATACAGCTCTTTAAAGGTAGTGATTATATCTGATAGAGGCAGATTAGTATATAGGTTTTCAAAATCATAACTATTAATATCTAGGGGACAAACTTTGAGTATAGTAGAAATTACTTCTGCATTATTATTAATTATCCAAAAATCTCTGTACATCAAGTTAGTACAGTTTCTAATGTGTTTCAAAACCTTCTTTAAGACATCTTCAAAAGCAAGATCTATTTTCTTTTTATGACTCCTTACTCCACTAGCTATGAACCTGAACTTCACAGGATCCTTATGAAACTTAACCGTTGCAAAAAGAAATGGAAATTCAGGCTCATATCTTCTTGTTTGTGGAATTTTAAGTTTCTTGAAGAATGCCTTAAACCGATTTTCTAACTGCTTGGTAGAATAACTTACGGGCTCGTATGTTACTCTATTATTGAGTTCCATAGTTAACAATTCAAAATAGAACTTCTTACAGATAATTGCAAAATTATTGCTAGCTTTATCCGTAGTGGTAAAAATAAAATGGTCTTGTAGTTTGGAGAGTGACCTTTTAGCTTCTCCAGAGAAAAAGAGATTTCTGTCGAAACAAAAGTCCAGACCTGCCAACTCACCGGTGAAGCTATTGATTATATTATATTTCCATTCTGCGAAGGCCTCAATAGGCTGATTGTACGTTAAACTGGTTTTTACGATGTACCTATTAACATCTTGAGTGAAGCTCTCAAGAATCCTTTCTTTGGAAATTGTGAAGGAAGGTCTGAATTTAGAGCCATACTCTAATAAATTCCTAAGCTTTTCATTTTCAACAAAACTCAAGTTTCCGGTGATAATATGGTTGTAATTCTTATCATAGTGAACTGTTTCTTTATGTTCATCACAAGAACATGTAGTAATTACAGGAATGTAGCTCGAAGAGTTAAGTTTGTAGTTTTTAACTATTGACCCTAAGGTCTTATATATATATATATAGTATAAAACTTTGTTTTAACACCCACCAACAGGGTGTTAAACTAAGTTTTTTTACTTTTAATCTTTAATTCCCAAAGGTGATGCTACTACTTATGGCACACTGTTGGACCAAAAATGAGAACACTTCGAACTTTTAAACTGACGGTGCAAAAAGTTTTCTTAACTGAAGATATACCACTTTTTTCACCTAACATATTCAGAAAAAAATCTTGTTTAACTTCAGTGCCCTAGATAGAGTGTGTTGCAACTTTGGAACAAGGATAAATATTAGAGATGGTAAGAAAAAAGGTATTTGTGGATGTGAAGCATAAATAAAACTGAAAATTATATTGTAATTCTATCAAATAAACGAGTTCTGTAAACTCAATGCACCGAGGTTGTCTTATTTATGAACATTTTTTTATGGTGCTGTTGTTGGCTGAGGTACCCTACTCGCTCGCTTGCTCAACAACACCATTGGCAGCACTGCCAATGGTGCTGTTGTGGGCTGAGTGTTTATAGCTACTCGCTCGCTCAACAGCACCATTGGCAGCACTGCCAATGGCGCTGTTGTTGGCTTAGGGTATGGCCCTACCCGCTCGCTCAACAGTCCATTGGCAGTACTGTCAATGGAGCTGTTGTTGGCTGACTGTTTATAGCTACTCGCTCGCTCAACAGCACCATTGGCAGCACTGCCAATGAAGCTGTTGTTGGCTGACTGTTTATAGCTACTCGCTCGCTCAACAGCACCATTGGCAGCACTGCCAATGGTGCTGTTGTTGGCTGAGGGCTTATAGCTACTGGCTCGCTCAACAGCCCATTGGCAGTACTGCCAATGGAGCTGTTGTTGGCTGACTGTTTATAGCTACTCGCTCGCTCAACAGCACCATTGGCAGCACTGCCAATGAAGCTGTTGTTGGCTGACTGTTTATAGCTACTCGCTCGCTCAACAGCACCATTGGCAGCACTGCCAATGGTGCTGTTGTTGGCTGAGGGCTTATAGCTACTGGCTCGCTCAACAGCCCATTGGCAGTACTGCCAATGGAGCTGTTGTTGGCTGACTGTTTATAGCTACTCGCTCGCTCAACAGCACCATTGGCAGCACTGCCAATGGTGCTGTTGTTGGCTTAGGGTATGGCCCTACTCGCTCGCTCAACAGCCCGTTGGCAGTACTGCCAATGGTGCTGTTGTTGGCTTAGGGTATGGCCCTACTCGCTCGCTCAACAGCCCATTGGCAGTACTGTCAATGGAACTGTTGTTGGCTGACTGTTTATAGTTACTCACTCGCTCAACAGCCCATTGGCAGTACTGTCAATGGAGCTGTTGTTGGCTGACTGTTTATAGCTATTAACTCGTTCAACAGCCCATTGGCAGTACTGCCAATGGAGCTGTTGTTGTTGGCTGACTGTTTATAGCTATTCGCTCGCTCAACAGCACCATTGGCAGCACTGCCAATGGTGCTGTTGTTGGCTTAGGGTATGGCCCTACTCGCTTGTTCGATCGAGTAGGGCCGTGTTGACCCCGAGCTAGTTTTCCAAAGCGATGATAGATGGCACACTCACTCCTGTGCTCTGATTTCAGTATGGAATCTGAAAAATTCATGTAGAAATTCCGCTTGAAATTTACTTAGGCAGTAGCTAAAATCTCAAGGAATGCAGCCTGCATATTCTGACTTTTACTGCAAATATGCAATTCCTTCAACGCGTTACATGAACTTTTGAAAAATGTGTTAATAACATACGTACTTAGACTAGGACAAGCCGCCAACAATGACCGATAACTCGGGTGCAGTTGGCAAATTTTGAGAGAAGCTGTTGCAAAATCTAAGCTCATTAAGCGTCTATTGTAGCGTAAAATTTATGACTTCTATAACAAAAGTACGAAACACTCTAAAAAAGTAATGCCTAAAATTTATCGTGAACTACCTTCCTTTACGTTGGTTTTGACAAGGTTGCACGTAAACAAAGCGGAAAGGCACACTCAGATCGGGAACCACGTTGTTCATTTTGTATCCCGAAAGAAGGCTCACAAACTTCCTTTTATTATTATAGATTAAGCAAGTATTGAGCTAACAGACGGAGTCTTTCCGTTTCTTCGTTTTTAAATTCAAAGGTTTTTTTTTTTTTTTTGATTAATATGTTAGTGAGCCGACTTTCGTGAAACGGTTCAAGTAAAAGGCCATCTGGTTTTAATTGAAATCTCTCAATGACACGGAATTTCGGGAATCGGAAGGCGTCAAAACTTGTGCATGGACGATGCCCAATCGCATGCCAAAAATTACGGTGAACGGATGTGTCCTATCGCAGCCTTGCCCAAACAACTAATTATCCCGAATCTCGTACAGAGAGAGAGGATTTTTTTAATTATTATTAAAATTGGTCAGCTTTATAATGGTCATTATTTTTATACGACACGACCAATTACCATGATACAAACCCCATGCCACTCATCATGTCCTTCCTCTTCTCTGTGGCAAGTGTCACCGTGATCGGCTGAAGTTCCTTGGAGGAGATAGGTAACAAACGAATCCTTGTCAATACCCGGAAAAACCGCTGAAAATGCAAGTTTTTCGACGATTATTCTTCAATGACACGAAATTTTGGAAATCGGTAGGCGTCAATGTCGAATCGCATGCAAAAAATCACGGTAATCGGATGTGTCATTTTGTACCTATGCCCGAACAACTAATTGTCTGGAGTCTCGGAAAGAGAGCTCCGGTCGGCATTCAGCCACGCTTAGCTCAATTGTTAAAATTGATCAGTTTTTAAATCGTCATTATTTTTATACGGCACAGCAAATCCCCATGATACCAGCCCACGTCCTTCCCTTTCTCTGTGGCAAGTGTCACGACGATCGGCTGAAGATCTCTGTAGGAGATAGGTAACAAACGACCACTTCTCAAAACCCGGAAAACCCCATAAAATTGCAAATTTTTAGACGATTATTCCTCAGTGGCACAGAATTTCGGGAATCAGAAGGCGTCAAAACCTGACCACGGACGATGTCCAAAAGCATGCAAAAAAAAAACAAAAAAAAACCACCGTGATCAGATGTGTCATCTCGTACATATGCCCGAACAACTAATTGTCTCGAGAATCGTAAAGAGAGGTCCGCTTGGCCCTCGGCTTCGCTTCGCTCAATAACTATTTTGAACAGGTTCCCAAACCAAACCAAAAACACACCGGAAGTAGATTTACAAAGATTTAATGCCTTAAGAAGATTAATTTAACGGCAGGAGTGTTTGTGTGTGTGTGTATGGGAGGGGGAGGATTACTTTTCATGATTATGATTTCAATATGAGCCGTAGTGCATTCTAGAAAACTGAAATTTTTACTGGAAACAGAAACAGTTTTCTTCCTAGCAATGAAAATGTAGCTAAGAAATGCTCTCATTTCTCTGAAACTCCTGTTTGCAATACTGTTCGAAGAATATAGGTAATGTTTATGGACATTTAGCATTGAATCTAAACAGATTCATTTTATGGATCTTCAGAAATGAATCTAAACACATTCATTTCTGAAGATCAATAAACTGTTCTGAAAAGCCCCACCACTACCCCACAGTTAAATTCGTCTACTTTAGGTACTAATTTTCTATAAATCTACTTCGAGTGATGTTTTTTGGAAACTTCAAAATAGTCATCGAAATACCTATTTTATTCATAAGTTTTCCAGAATTCATGTAGCGCGGCGGAGCATTCACGTATTCGTGCATAGACTTCTTAGAAATCTCTATTAACCTGTTTTCTCTAAAAACTATTGGAGAATCTTAAGAAATGAACGTGTTCTGAAGAACTGTTCTTTGTTCGAACCCCAAACATTTATTCATTACAGTAAATGTCAGAACACACAATTTGCATCCTGGAAATTTTGTTGGCATTTAGCGGGTGTTTTAGCAAATTAAAAAGTAACAATTCTGTGAGTAAAAGAAAGTCGATTAAAATTTTACCTCCGCGTTTTCAGCAGATCACAAGGAACATTGCCGCTGCATTGATTGTACGACCATATTTGAGAGAACCACGCCAATTGATGGGAATTTGTAGCTCCATCCATATTTGAGACGCTCACTTTAATTAGTGAATCCCAAACGTACCGCTAGTGTTTAGAATTAAACGAACCTAATGTCTGGAGGCAATCCTTTTGCATGAAGCCAGTGACGAGAACCCTCTTTCTTAGAAGATTCAGGGCTAGGTTCTTAGATATTTCTTAGATTGGGTCAATTAGCGATCTACGCTCTCATTGGCTGCCATTGTGACGTCATTGTGGAGGCACGGAACGGAAGCACGACACAGTTTTCATAGGTAACTCAAGGGAAAAAGAACTAAAAATATATTCGTCACGCAATTACTAAAGAAAAGAAAAATGACGGAATGAATTCTTAACTAATATAATAGAGTTTTGTTCACCGTTTTTGATATGCGTTTAGGAAACTAAACGGTAGGATCTGAGATTTTTGCAAAAACAAATACGGAATTTATATCTACAAGAAAAAAATTCCACGAATTTTTCTAATTTGCGCTGTTTCAAAAGCTACCGTCAGAACTATTCTCATAGGTAGCTCATGGGACAAAATTTAGATATAAAATATGGTTTGTATTGATTTCTATCAGACATTTATCTGTTTCCCTTCACTATGGAAATGTATCCGACTTTCTTTTGCACGCGGCATTGTTACTTTTGTAATCTCCATTTCATATTTGGACCTCGAAATAGCAAGTATTTAAAAAAATCCGATAACAGTCATACTTGAAATTTACGTAGAAAGTCACTTAAATTTTGGTGATGCAACCTATACATTTTCACTTTTAATGCAGTGAAAGAATGATTTTTTTTTTAAAAAATCACGTTCATAATCATCATCGGTAAAAAATGTTCAGAGCAAATTCTGGCATGTTTCACATTCTCAATAACTTTTTGCTCACATTTGAGCAGCAATGTGTTTTTTGCAACATCTGATTACCTGGCAATGAATGAAAAATATACCAACTCGTTTTATTTTATTTTCTTGCGTTGGGTATAGAACAACGACACAATTAAGCATCGTTATTACGAAATAATATCACAGACCGGTGGTGTCGTGAAGTTTTCTAGCAAACAACCATACTATTAATCTTAGTCCTATCACAATAAAAATATGACTCTCCATCACAAAGTACTGGTCAAATGAACGCAAGACTAAACCGTAACCGTTTGAAAAGAAACCACTGAAGCAAATGATTCGTCTCCATATCCCATAGCTTCAATGTGCGAGCGTGGAACCAATTCAATTTTATTTGAAACCGAAATATGGACTCCAAAGCACGATAATTTTTAAACTATACGGCTACCTGTTACCGCAGCCGCTGTATTTAACAAATCCACGTTTGGACAACCGAAATTAATTCTACGGATCAGTTGTAAATACTAATATTTTATTTTATCAATAAGAAAGTGAAATCTCTGCAAGTAGGAAAGTTTAGTGGGTATTCCTTGTAATTTAAACAATACTAATTCAAATTTGGTAGTCTATACTAAAAATTTCACGAAACAAAAGACATACAACATATAATAACCAAGTTAATTTTGTGAAGAAAGTTAAATGGTAAGAAATAAAGTTACATATCTAGCCAAATTTCATTAGTATACTTGCCTAACTAATATCAAAATATGTCATGAATACCTCTGACAACTTAATTCATCGTTGCAGATCAGTTTAGATGAATATTTGTGAATTTCTATGGAAGACGAAGTACTTTGCTGCTTATGGAATTGCTAATTGCAGATTTTGTTTTAAACATGATTTGTACTTTTGAAGTGAATCGATTGAGATACTAACTAACCAATGTAGAACTAACTGTTCAAGCAAATGGAGAGGATACGAAAAAATTGAGGAGTTAGGTAGGTCAGTGAAATGTTTTCCCCATGTATAACTGGATACATTACAGGAATTTCATCAAGGCAGTAGGTACCGGTAGGGTGGGAGGAAGTTGGAGGATACGCCGAGGATCCCCGACGAGGACCTGGAGAGTCTCGAAGAGGAGTTCTCGGTGTCTTAAGTGAGGGTGGCGATGCAGGGCCTTTCGCCCGGTAAATCCCCCTAATGCGATGGTCTTCCGTCGGAGATTTACAAGAAATTTGTTAATGTGTGAGCGTCCTGGCTTTCCAGGGTGTAAAACGAGATTGTGCAGTTGTGTCGTATGCCGGGGATAATGCGGAGGAGCATGGTAATTTTGCTGTGCAAGACCCCAGAAGCCCCGCCAAGGGAGCTAAGTGGTTGGAGACCGGTGTCTCTGTCCACAGTGGACTGCAAGATTCTTGCGAGGGTCATCAATATCGGGATCGCGATGGTCATAAATAGTAGGCTTGCTAAGGTGGCCGTTCATCTCATTGGTGCTAACCAGTGAGATGAACGGCCACCTTAATACTAGGTGCATCAGAGATGCTATCACTTACCTGGGCGAGAAGGGCATTAAGATGGGGCTCTTCTTGGCAGAGAAGAGCAAGGCTGTCGGTAGGGTATCGCACGAGTTTGTCGGAATATTGTTAGAAGCCAACGGCTTCGGAGTATTTGTCCGAAGTGCGATTGGCGCGTTGTATAGGGACCTCTCCGGGAGAGTCATTATTGCCGGTTGTCTCAACCTCCTCTTTGAGGTTCGAAGAGGAGTGAGGCAGTGATGCCCGATCTCACCCCTTTTGTTTGTTTTGATCTTGGAGTCCCTTTTGAGAAGATTTGCTGCGGAGGCTAGTATTAGGGGTTTCCGGCCCCGGGGAGGGAGGAATCGTTGAAGCCCCTTGCGTACGGCGATGAAGTATCCTTCTTCGTCGACTCGGAAAGGAGCTTGAACGGGATGCTTTTGCTGAGTACTGCAGTGCGACCGGTGCCCGTCTCAGTGAGGAGACAGCGATTATTGCACTCTGGAGCAAGTGGGACATGTCGGCGGTTAGAAGTTTCGCTGTGACCGATGGAACCGTTCGGATACCAGGTATCCAGTTTTCTAAAGAGGGGGTCCACGTGAGCACCTGGGTTAAAGTTTTGGCGGAGATGAAGAAGGAGCAAGAAAGGTGGCAGGAAGTGGGCATTTCGGGAGTGAATCGGGCCAAATTAGCTAATGCGCTTCTGGTTTCGAAATGCACTGTTGCCGGGGAAATTGAATCACCACCCAGGAGTCTAATGAAGCAGATGGAGAGAGTGCTCTTTGGCTTCATTTGGGCCGAGAAGAAGACCGATAAGGTAGCTCGGGCGGTCCTGTACTGTCCCAAGATGGAGGGGGTTTGGAAGTAGAGCACCTACCGACATGGCTCAGTGCACTCCAGTTTAAGAGTGTCAAGGGCGCCCTGGTTGCCGAACACCCGTGTCGAGCTTTGGCCTCCTATTGCACGGTTGGAACTCGTACAAATACGTGCCCGGCCACAGATTTGTTGGCACTCGGCGCGAGAGAATGCATTGGTCTTACCAGCTTGGAAGTTGCCTGCAAGACTTTGCATAAGCTGACCGCGAAGGGAAGAACAGGCCGCAGATGTACACTGACCTGCTCCCTAGGCCGCAGATGTACACTGACCTGCTCCCTAGGCCTAGGAAACACGTCGTCAAAGATTTCAACGTCCCTAGGAACTTCTGTATGAGAGAGACTTGGATAAGCATTCACTCGACGGGTGTGGACTGCAAGAAGAGGGACGTTATTTGGCGGTTAGCCCACAATGTCCTTCCAACCAGGAGTAAGCAGCTTCGGTGGGGATGCATCTCTTCCGATTAGTGCCTTTCGTCTGCGGGCATTGAGCACAGGTTCCATCTCTTTTGGGACTGTCCAAAAGCGCATCAAATTTGGCAGGGAATCTTGACTTGGCCTTGGCACAAAAGGTTTCACGCCCTCCAGTTTCACCCGGCTAATGTGTTTTATCTACATTCTGCCCCGTCGGCTGGCAGAGAGGTCTGGAGGATGATTATCACTGAGGTCTGTTATACGATGTAAAAGGAGGGGAACAGGGTTCTGCATTCCCGGACGGCTAACTCGTTCTTCTCTCTGACAACGGAAATCCTTCAAGTCAAGTGTTAACTCCGGGCGAGAGGGGACGCCCGCACTTTGACCGACCAAGCCTTTGGTATCGGTGGGGGACTTGGCCCCGGATTGTTACTGGGACCAAGAACAACTACACCTTTCATTGGGGTAACTTACCCCCTTAGTTTTGGCCCTTGAAACTCGCGGGATCTCTCCGGGGTGTTGGGGTTTTTCTAGTGTTATATTTTTGTGACTTTTGTTTGTTGTTTTGATGGAGCGTGTGGAGGTCAGCCTCCGACCCCTTCATCGGTAGTTTAATTTGTCTTGTCTCCGGTCGAGGTTGGTGGTGCAGGCAGCGGACCGAGACGGCAGGAGGCTGTGCGAGTCGGAGTGATTGAGTGATTTGGTTCTGTCCCTGCTCTTTGTCCTTTGGTGTGGTGTGAATGGAGGGTGTGTTGTATTTGCTGCTTGTGGTGTGCCGGTGTCGGGTGGATGTGGGCCGGGGAGGCACCTGCTATGGGTCATGTGAGTACATTGGTGCGCCTGCCGTCCGGGTCGCTGTCACTTGGTCAACTCTGAAGGATACTTTTGTCCGCCTACATGGACTTTCCGGGTGTACCTTCGGATTGCACCCGCCGTTCCTGGGAAACATTAAGTGAACCAAAAGTCATCCTTTAGTAAGGAACATTTAAAAATCTTATCACACATGAAGCACTTATTTTCCATATTTTTAAGTTTCCAAATTATAATGCACAGCACAAACTACTAAACGTTCATTCACAAACACAACACGGGCATGGAGATAGCGTAGGGTAAACAAATATTATCGAGTACTTACTCCAACTAAACTTGAGCATGCGCACGACGTTCAAAGGGAGCACCAAATTTTTTCAAAGTCCAAAAGCATTATGCATCCTTCTGTCCCTATACGCTTCAAAGGAATCCATTTTTTCGTGAGCTCTGAATCTTTTGGCAAAAATATATACATTACATTCTTTTTATCAGGATATTTTTTAGTTTGCCAAAAACTATTGTTGCAAATTGCAACGGTACATCTCATCCCTGGCATCACTGATAGTCAGTCACATAAAACAGTAGCTATGAGCAGATAATGAATCACTCTGAAAAATGTTGCTGCACGAAAAACGCCTGAGCTCAAAGTGAGATTACATTGGATTTAGCTCTTCCGGGAAGGGATGGGTTTAGACCTTGACCGCGGGTGTTTCACTGACGTTAAACGGCCCCTGAAACCTGTCTGTTCCTACATCGCTGAGTGTTAGGAATCTTGTTGGCTTTGCTCTCTGTGGGGAACTCTGATGATAAATACAACTACTGAGGTGCCGAATATGAAACAAAATGGTGAAATGATTTAAAGAAACAAAAGGAGTGAAGGAGAATATATCATTGATTGTTTCCTCTTGTGTATATTACGTGTATTACTTCCACCAAACGCGAAAAGAAGACGTTTTTGTCAATAACAAAACCTATGTTACTGTAACTTTTGTAAAACGTTTCGGATACTCAGATGTCCATTTAATTCGACTTTTACCCTCTACAAGCGAGTCTACCTGTGTTTTTGTAAGTATGTTTACGAAAGCATTTCTCATTTTTGTGGTGTTTTTTTCTCAATTTTTGATTTTTCGTATTTTTTTTTTACCTTAATTTTCAGTTCTCTGATTTTCTTCAATAAAAGCCGGCGCGAACGGTCTATCTTCTGGCTTTGCGAAAAAAGCTCTTTAAAATCTCCCCCCCCCCTCGTTTTTAGAAAGTTTAGTTCTTTTTCCGTTATTGACAATATGTCATTTGAAAAAAATTTCTTTTTTAAAACTTATCACATTTCAGGCAGAAAACTGTCTCTTCATCTGATGCAATTGAATAACGGCCACGTTTTCTTCAAAAGACCTTTTCATGGTACTAAGATTTTTAAGTCTACTAAAACCATCATGCAGTATTTTTCTGTCTTTCACCTCTTGCAGTGCCATTTTCAACGTTTGATCTCGGTAAATTGGCTGTTGGTATAGTCGACGATTTCAATATCTTTTTCATTGGTAAACCAAGCAGGCGATTCATCATATCATCTTCGCACTTACTATTTAAAAAGTGCTCACTGCAAATCATGGTATTTTTCTCATTAAAAGAATCTGCCTTGCTACACCTTTTAACCCAGTCTTTTGTAACTACTGCGTCGTTTCGAGGGAAACAATAAAAACATATGTTTCACCCTTTCGAATTCCTGCTGATATTTCGGCACGTAGCAACAGTGCAAGGAAGCCATTGTACGAAAACGATGTATTATAGTAAAGAAATTAAAAGAAAAATTTCGATGTCAGAAATACAACCAAATAAACAGCAAGTAACTAATGCGAATGCAACAAACGTCAGGGGTTAACAGGATCTACTGAGCGCTTTACATTTCACACTGCCAAGACGTCACAAGTAGCGTAAGAGGAAATAAAAAAACGATTGGAAACTGATTAAACATGAGTTTTGGGAAGCAGAGGAAATAAAAAAACGATTGGAACATGAGTTTAGATAACCAGAGGAAATAAAAAAACGATTGGAAACTGATTGAACATGAGTTTTGGGAAGCGAAGACATTTATACTTTTAGTAGATATTACTGCAAATAAATGATTCCCTTTATCTAATATGCATTTACTCTAAAGAAAACCATATCAGTTTGACTTCTACGAATCAGGCTCTCCACTTTATTTTTGGAAATTTAAATATTTGAAATAATCACTCCTTGAACCTAAATATCAATTACTTCCAAAGTCTCCGATAGTAATCTTTCCGCGGAAGTTCCTGGTGGTTTTGTTTATAATTTGCATTGCAGCTCTTCGTTTGTGACTACGCGACATATAAAGTTCCACAAAGAAATACAAAACAGGATCCGACTTTTTTAATAACACATATATATTTCAATGAGACACAAGTAAAATATGTAGACTGGAACCTAAAAATTATCCGAATTCGTAAATTCCTTCTTATTTCATAAGTGTGAATGAAATCAATACTTTCTGCTGCCACCTATTCAGTTTCCCAATGAGAGGAGTGTCAGACAGTTCGTACTTGATCAGATCAGATCATAAGTAGAGGATTTTAGGAAGGAAGTGTCTGATCCCAGGTCTTAAACAACCCTTAGAAATAGGAAGCTAGGAGATTTGGGCTAGGGTGCCCATTAGGAAAGTGTCACGGAAGCGAGGTAGAAAGGTGAAGGAAGACGCCCTTATTTATTACCGGGGCCCCAATACCCGGGGTCCGACGGCTTATCGTGCCCATCCGACGCACGGTGGATATTTTGTGGTTCGAGCGTTCGTACTTGTCTGGAATCGAACCTTGTCTTCCTGAAGGACCCCCAAATTATGGGGGCTGGGAGAAGGGAGCGCCCTAATATGCTCTCGCACGACGTCCCCTCTCCCATACACGAACTTTTGTAGCTGCGCAACATCTTTACACTGTTCGTCACGCCGCAGGTATACACCTGGACTTGGATCACTGATGTTTTTTACACCCACTCCCACAACGGTCCAACTAGCAACACCTGTCGAACCACCGAGTCATTCAGGTCCGCCGAAGAACTCGAACGAACTCGCACACAAATTGGCGGCGAGGTCACCTTGAATGGTGGGTGTGACCGGAAGGTACACCCTGTACGTGCATGTGAAAGGACAAAGTCCCCTTCAGGTGACAGCGGCCCGGACGGGAGATTGTTAGAGAGGATACCGGGTCAACGGTTGCACCAAGGCACTCACACGACCAACGGCTGCGCACCCCCGCCCACATCCACACAGAACCGGCACACCACAAGCATCAAATACACAACACCCACCATACAGTCCAAGAATATTTAACTGAGAAGAAGTTAAGGCTCGGCGACACTAGAGCCGCGGATGGCTTAGTGGTTAGCGAGTCAGACTATCAATGCAAGGTCCTCAGGTTTGAACCTGGGCTGATCTTTCAGAGATGGTGTGATTTACTAAAAATCGCTGAATATCCGCCGTGCATCGGACGAGCACGTTAAATGACGGACCCCAGGCTGGACCCACTGGTTAAATGGGTATCCTTTCCTATGCCCTTCCCCCTGAAATTCTCTCACCCCTCTATGTGCAACATCGTACTTGTACGGTGGCGCCATCTACTGCACTCTAATCTCACTACAAACTGTTCTGTCAAAGTCGCTAGACTTGCTCTCATTCCTTCCGTTTCTGTGTCCTGCCCAAAAGACGATTTCGCTGTAGGTGGCTGGGACCTAAACTCTACTCACTGTGGACGGAAGTCCTACAAGAAAATGACAAATACTGTGGCTCGGCGACACGTATCTAGCGCTGCCATATCGTAAGAGTTAAAATGCTGTGCAGAAGCCAACATACAGGCTGAGCAGAGTGCGCATGCGTATTTCTGTTGACCTCAATTCTTTGGGTAAAGAACAGTCATCCGAACTACTCACAGCACGTGATCTCAAATCGGTTATGTTAGTTTTGTTACTCCAATCGGGTTAGTTAAGGCTTTTGTTTGTTCTTCAGAAACATTTTGAGTGATGCCAAATACTAGAGAATGCCTGCATTTTGTACGGATCCTTAGACCTATTTATAATATCCGCTAAAATTTAATTTAAATAGTAATACTAATTTTATTTCATATTTTTCTCACCAAAATAAGGGACGGGCGGGATATCAGAAAACAGTTACAACAACAACAAAAAAACTGCTCTAAGCAAATATTCATCAGATCGAAGGAAACCATAGTGGATAAAAGAAAAGCTTCACTGCCGTAGTCCCCCTAACCTGTTTTGTTCCTGAATGTTAACTTTCCCGCAGAGTATATTAACGCTTAAGATCTAGTGGCGCTGTTGTCGCCTGTTTTACGTTATCTCTATGAAAGATGGCGTTCTTCAAGCTTCATATTCTTTGACACAGTCGCCCTTCATTCAGCCCCCTCCCCAGACACACACAAAGGAGAAACTGAACAAAAAAACTCAACCCACCGACTCACACAGCCTCCTGCCGTCTCAGCAAAGAATATGTAACGCTTAAAGAAGGTCAACTCTCACAGAGATAACGTAAAACAGGCGGCAACAGCGCCACCACATCTTAATAGGTAATATGCTCTGCCGGAAAGCTAACATTTAGAAGCAAAACACGTTAGGGAGACTACGGCAGTGAAGCTTTTCTTTGATCCACTCTGGCCCATCCCTTATTTTGGTGAGAAAAATATGCAATAACATTAGGGTTACTATTTAAATTAAATTTCAGCAAATAATACAGTTAGGCCTAAAGATCCGTACAAAAGGCCGACATTACCTAGTATTTGGCGTTACTGAAGAACAACAAAAGCCGATTGGCGTAACAAAACTAACATATCCGATTTGCGAAGTGATTATGCTACCGAGAAGGTAACAATCACGTGCTGTGTGTAGCTCGGCTGACTGTTCCTTAGCCAAAGAATTGAAGTCAAAAGAAATACGCATGCGCAGTCTGCTCCGGCATTAGCCTGTATGTTGGCTTCTGTGCACTGCATTTTTTTCCTGAAGATATGGCGGCGCTGGTTACGTCTCGCCGAGCCTTACCTTCTTCTTGTTAGATATTCTTTGGTCTCAGTCAACACCGCCAACCTCGACCGGAGAGAAGACAGATTAATTTACCGATGAAAGGGTCGGAGGCTAACCTCCTCACCCTCCATCAAGACAACATACACAAGTCACAAAAACATAACACTAGAAAAAGACCAACACCCCGGAAGAGATCCATTGGGCTTCGAAGGCCTACTCATGTCGGGCGGAGTTTTCGTGGCAGTCAGAAAAGTTGACCACTAGGTTGTCCTCGGCCCGATCCCTACAGACAGTGACGCTGTAGGTCTAAATGCCATGTGAAAGGAGGAAAATACTGTTGCCATTCAACAGATTTCTCAGTAGATTTACTGACTGTGTATTGATGAATTTTTGTAATCTACTGCTTTTTCACTATTTTAAGGCCATCTGTTGAATTTTTTACTTTTACACGTAATTTTGTGGCTTGAAACGTAATTTTTTGATTATTTGACAGATATTCCATTCTCCTGTGAAATAATTTGTATTATGAACTTCTGATGCTCGTGGGGTACAATGACTTAAAATTTATCCGGGCTAAATATTTAAAAAATTGCCCTCAACATTCTTCCATTCTGTGAAATTTAATTTCAGTGAATTGTGAGATTTCCAAACGCCGCCTGCTGAGATCATACTTAACCATATACAATGTAGTAGAAATTTTATTTATATATATGCAGTGTTGCATAACACCAAGAAAAAGAGAGAGAGAGAGAGGGAGAGAAACAAAACCATAGTAAACAGTATTTGTATTTATTTGTAAGCACATCCCTACAGATGGTATATCTAGTTACAGAAATTCCTACAGTGACATTTACATTGCCAAGTGATATTTTTAGTCTTGCAAAATTACGACTTACGTCAAAAATATCCGGACATTCTTCAAATGAGATGTGAAGTTTATACATTTTGCACACAGTATCTTTTCCAGCATCAATCCTGCAAGACGGCACTACAAATAGTTCACGTTTTGTTCTCGGTAAACACGGTAACTTAACTGGTTTAAAATTTGAGTATCATCTATCTCTCCATTGATGATACCGTACAGGAACTTGAGGTGGAGAGCCTTCCTTCTCGATTACAGTGAGGTCACCTTAAAGAATGACAGGTCAGCGGTCGGTTTGTCCGCTATATAAACACATGTCGATTTGTAGAAAAGGTGACTAAGATTTTTTTTTTTTTTGCTAACTTTCTCGATTTCATTTACTAGAGTTACGAGGTTAATGCTCCTAATGATCGCCACATACTCTAGTGAGGATCTGACCATAGTATCAAAAATACGAATGTCTGAGGGTTCGAAAAATATTTGGAATGGCACATGATGAATCCAAGATTTCTACACTAGCGGAAAGTGAAAAACGAACACCAAGAAGGAATTGGCGGACGATCATAAAATTTACAGATGTTAATTGGGTCAAGTTTACGTAGCTGTGATGTTAATTTCGGGACCAACCGGCAAGCGCTTGCGCCACAGCACGGCATAATACGCAAATTATCGTAGGTGGCATTTAAGGAGTACGGCGAAGTGAATGTAATCAGTCGGCGGCGTACGGACACGTGCGAAGACCCTGAAGAAGCTGCAATGCCTGGACATGGAAGACGTGTACGATTTCAGCAGTTATCGGACTTTGAGCGAGGTCGTCTAGTCGGACTCCGCGAGGCCGGGTGGTCGTATCGTCCTATTGCGGAGCGAATTGGACGGGAAGTATCGGTGGTGGTACGATGGTGGTGTAGATGGTCCGAGGAACATTCCTACACGAGAAGACGTGGTACCGAGAGTCACAGACGGACTGATGAGCGGACCGATCGACGCATAAGAAGAGCGCCGTTGTCAAGCAGAACATCCACTGCGGCGCAAATCCGAGCTGCCGTTGCACCTGAGGTGACTGTGCGAACAATCCGCAACCGTCTACTGGATGCAGGACTACGTGCACGTGTGCCTCTGACTGCAGCCCACCGTCAGGAACGTCTGCACTGGATAACGCAATGGCGATCTGTCGTGTTCAGCGATGAAAGCAGATTCTGCTTGGGAGCCTCCGATGGCCGTATGCGTGTTCGCAGACGCACAGGGGAGCGTCTCCACCTTTCTTGCATCCGCCAGCGACACACAGGGCCTGCAGCTGGTCTCCTGGTGTGGGGAGCGATCAGCTATCACTCCCGTACACAACTAGTGTTTGTACCGAGTACGTTAAACAGCAGCTCCTACATCAACAACATCATTCAGCCCGTTGTTATGCCATTTGTAAGGTCGGACTATCGTGGTGTTTTCCAGCAAGATAACGCACGCCCACACACGGCACGTGCAATGCAACATGTACTTCAGGGAGTGAGAACTTCCATGGCCTGCACGCTCACCGGATTTGTCCCCCATTGAGCACGTGTGGGATTTTATGGGACAACGACTTATCCGGTCTCCACGGCCAGCCATGACCATCCCCGATTTACGCGTCCAGGTTCAGGATGCTTGGAACTCAATACCCCAAATTTACATCCAACATTTGTACGACAGACTCCATTCCAGAAATGCACAGTGTGACGCAGTTCATCGGTTCAACCTCGTACTAACCATGTTACATGGAAATCTTATTTTTCAGTTAATCAGCAAATACAGCTGTATTTGCCATAATGTTTTGATCACGTTATCCTCTGTATTCCATTATTATGCTGTATAGATTACGTTGGTATCAGACGTCTCCTTCTTGGTGTTCTTTCTTCACTTTCCGCCAGTGTATATACGCTGTATAAAAAATTCTTTTGATATGACTTTTGAAGTCTGAATTGGAATCAAATGTGACTTCCAAGTCCTGGACATCGTTTGTTTGGCTATGAGAATAGTCTTCAGCTTTGTAGTCAAAAGGAATTGGGTTTCCTTTCCGTGAAAAGATTAGAGGTGGAGATGGTTTAATGTACACCATTGAAACATGTTATTGACTTCAGTTTGAAGAGCAAGACAGTCATCAAGAGTCTGTACATTATGCTAAAGCTTCAGATCATCTGCGAATAAGAGACAAGGGTTATCAATGCAAAAAGGAAGGTCATTAATGTATATGGAAAACAAAAGTGGTCCTAAGTTAGAGCCTTGGGGTATTCCAAGCATGGCAACATAGAAATCAGAAACATGGCTGTCATAAGTAACAGACTGGGATCAATTGAAAAGATCGGACAATAGAAACAGAACATTAGTAAATAGTAGAAACGAAACAAGGTATGCACGCTTTCGCTTCCAGTTAGCCAGGATAGTAGTATAAAATGACCGATCCGAGACCAAGGATGCATCCTTCTAGGAGAAGGATGGGGGCATGGCCTGGCAAAGAATGATGTGGGGGTGTGACAGGTGGCGCTAGTGTGTAGGGTCGATGCTGATGTGCTGCCCCTAGCGGTGCTTCTTGGAACTTTATTATTACATTGGACCTTTGTTTTTGAGGGATGGCAATGACCGAGTGGGGAAAGGGGGCGGATATAGGGGGATGTTTACTCGATGCTGATGTGCTGCCCCTTGCGGTGCTTCTTGAAATTTTATTGTTACGTTGGACCTTTGTTTTTGAGGGATGGCAACGACCGAGTGGGGGAAAGGGCGTGGCAGAAGGTGCTAGTGTGTTGGGACGATGCTGACGTGCTGCCTTCTAGCGGTGCTTTTTGGAACTTTATGTTTTTCTCGGGAGATTTATTGGACTTTGACGAATTTTTGAGAAGTCTTTACAATATTTTTTGTTTCCTCGAATTTGTTTTATTAAACTTATATATTTAAGAATTCCCTGAAGTGTTAGGAATTTTTATAGACGTTGCATCATTTATTTATTTTTTTATTTTCTTGGGATATTTATTGGACTCTGACAAATTTTTGAAGGAAGTTTTTTCAATCGAAGCATTTCCTCGAATTTGTTTTATTAAACTTATATTTTTAAAACTTCCGTGAGGTGTTAGGAATTTTTATACACGTTGCATTATTTATTTATTTTTTATTTTCTCGGGAGATTTATTGGACTTTGACAAATTTTGGAGGAAATGAAGCAGAAATGTGAATTCTGAGTTTTTCTCCCTTGCCATTTTTTTACGATGATGCTACTTCCCCCTAGCAGTGCTTTTTGGAACTTTATCATTTTCTCGGGAGATTTATTGGACTTTGCCAAATTTTTGAAGGAACTTTTTTGTCGTTTCCAATATTTTTCGTTTCCTCGAATTTTTTTTTATTAAACTTATATTTTTAGAACTCCGTGAGGTGTTAGGAATTTTCATAGACGTTGCATTTTTTTTTAATTCTTGTATTTGTCCTCCCTCCAATTTTAATTTAGACGAGGAAAGGCTTTGTTTGAAAAGATTTCGATCTTGCTGATTCATGTTCCGCTATTTTTTGTCCGCCATTTTAGTTTCACCACGTTGTCATTTTGTTAGCCATGTGTTTTGGGATGAGTCACCATTTTCTCTTTGTCTCAGACCATACCATTTTGTATGCCACGTGTTTTGGGACGAGCCACTATGATGGGTGACGCTGCCGTGATCGCAGACAAAACCATGACATCAGCCAACGCCATTTTGTCCTCCGCGGGGTCGGCGGTTGACGTCATTTGAGATTCTGTTAGACACATTAAGCTCCAAGACTGATTTTTTTTTCAATAACTTGATCATTTTGCAACGAATTTATTCCTTATTTTTTTCCCATAATTTCCCATTTTATATCCATAATTTTTCAACGTAACAATTTTTTATTTTCTTGGAGGAGACTTCACGCATCTTCAACGGACATACCAACATAAAGACGTTTTCCAAAGTTTTGTGCTGCAGACATAATCTTAAAACACGATTGTTTATCAACGTATTTACGTGTTCATGACATTTTCTGTTACATTTTTTAACGTTGTACCTATTTCCACCGTATAAAGTCACAATTTTTTATGCAAAGTTAAAATGTTTTTTTATTTCTTCATGATTATTCAGCGAAATGTACCTTTTAATGCATTTTCTTAATCATTTTTTTCTAAATGCTTACGTATTCGTTAAACTTCTCGATGAACCAACATTATTTTATTTTCTAACTTTTCAAAATATCAAATACTTTTTCGAGGCTTTATTTCTTCTGATTCAAGCAAGCAAACGTTTCTTCATTATTATTTCTCTTTCCTATGCAAACAACTTTCCTTACTTGCTTTTAATGTATGACTTAATCTGGTTTTCTATACAGCTGTTTCATGTTTGTGCAAGAAATATACAGATCTATAGCAGCTAGCTATACACAACATTCGTTCGTAACAGTATCTTTTTTTTTTTTTTTTTTCCAGATTTAAACCAACATACGCTTCTTAACGAATTTTTTTTCCTTTTCTTTTTCCTTTATTCAATTTTATTCCAGATCATGAGACGAGGAAATGCTTCTTTAGAAACGATTTCGTTCCTGTTTGCAGTAATTATTGGACATTGTCAAATTTTTTGTGAAATTACTTCATGCTAATTCTGAGTCTTTCGCCTTTGCAATATTATTTTCTCGTAATTTTTTCGTGTGTTCAAGAACTCTACAGGTCTTTCACAGTTAAAATTCTGATGAAACAATATTTTCTTACTTTATTTCGCATATCATTATAGCTTCCCAATTTCGCTATTTTACTTGATCTTTTTTTTTGAAATTTCGTAAAACTTTTCAATATGTCAGTAATTTATTTCTTACTTGACCAAACTTATGACTCCTTTTATTTAGACTATTTTTTTTTCATTTCATTTCAGCAAAACAATTATTTTAGATGTAGCAAATCAGCAGGTTTTTGTTTCCTTATATATATCATATTTTCCAACTTGCTTAAAGTATTCCTCAAAGCTTGCATGTATGTCAAATATGCATTTTTGTATTCTTTCCTAGTATGCTATACTTTTTCGTGGACTGTCCCCACAGGAAAGCATTCATTGTCAAGACATGCAATCTAAAACCTTTTTTCTTACGATAAAAGTTGTATTTTTTGGAACATATTTTCTGTCTCGTCCGAAAAAAATTCATTCTGGAGGCAAAGCGAGTAATTCCGTTGCTCCACTAAACATTATTTTTTGACGTTTTACTAACTCGCCACCCCATAGCGAAAATAAAGAAATACTTACTTCTTTTCCCTACATATCGACTCAATCTATTTCTTTTCGAAATGCTGATCATGACATTTCAACTAAAACTTCATACTTTCACCAAAAATCATTCTTGAACGAGCTATTTTTTTACTTTATTTCATGTATAACTAAATTTTTATTGTTTACTCACCTCATCAAAGTCAGTAAGAACTCCCCTAATCTCATTCCTTTTCTTCATTTAGTTCGCTTTAAATTGAGATGTTTCAAAACTTTGCGTATACTTCATTCACCTAATGTCCAGTTCTCCCGTGTCTGTCCCTTCATTTTTAACTTCTGTGCCTGCTGCATTTTATCTTTAGACGTTTAGTTTCATTGACCTTTTCTTTAGTTTTAATGAGGTTTTCATTATCGTATTTTTCATTCATTGTTTCAGCAGAGAAAAGCTTTCATCCTGGAGACATAGCGACTAGGTCCGTACTTCCTCTATTTTTTTTTTTTCACGTTTTACTAATTCTTCAGAAAAGGAGTTGTTTCCAAACTCCCATAGTGAAAATATCGTATTCCCCTTAGAGTACTTATTATATTTTCCCTTCTGTTCAGTGTTGTATGATTCTTCAAACTTTGGTTTATTTTTATGAAACTTCTTTTTTTTTCTTAGGTTTTTTTTTCTGATTCAAACTATCAATCTTTTCCACTGAAGCGATGAAAGATTTCAGTCTTTAGCACGATTTAATTATTAAAAGATGAGAAATATATATAATTAAACCAATAAATGGTTTTAATTGTACATATCTCTCATCTTTTAATCATTAAATCGTGCTAAAGACGGAAATCTTTCATTGTTTCAGTGATTAATGTCGCACGAATCTTCAATATTTGTTGCAATCTTTTCCTATCGATTTAATTACTCTTATTTTCCCATTCGACTTTACTTTTGAACAGAAATGTATCTAAAATCTTCATATGTATTTTAGTCTATAAGGCCGATTCTTCCCAGTTTCAAATAAAGTCATGTAAGATTTTAGTGTAAGTGCCCCTAAATCTTTAGAACTTCCTTTTCATAGTTAGATACCAATTCCTCGAGGTTTACATTAAAACATGAAAGAAGAGTGTTTTTACGCTCTCTCCAGTGTGTGAGCTTTCCCCAAGAAATTAACTTTGAGATCCCCCTGTTTCTGCCGGAAATTGACTATCTCCTACGACTGTTTTCACACGTCTACTGCTTGCGGAAAAACCTCATATGGCATGAAATCACTTTGCTTGGGAGTTTAAACTAAATTCTGGTTTTGAACTTTGAATGCAAATTCAAGCTTGCAAAAGCATAGTTTTCTGAGCGAACTTAAACTGTCTAAGATGACAAAAATCTAAAACTGGTGACTCAATGGGACATAGCGTTTGAACTTTGTCGTTCAGTCAACCTTTAAGAGATCCGTCGTGAACCACTAGAAGGGAAGTAAGCAGACCCTGATTTAGTCCACTCTTTCCAAGGAAGGTAGAAAGCTAGTGCCGTAATTCAAAAGCTCATAACACAAGCCTCCCCAGGATTAAATTTCGGACGGACGAATAGTCAGATGTCAATGCTTAGACATTGAAAAATTACTTCAGACAAATATTTTCTTACTTAAAGTGCTGCAATTCAGAATTTTTATTACTTAAGATTTCCCTTAGTCAATATTTTTTCTATCTTAAAAACTTCTAAAGGGTTGATTTTGAAAAAAAAAACGAGTTCTCACAAAAATGTAAAATTTCCTCAGATTGTATGAGGAACCAAAAAAAAAAAAATGATGAAGCTTGAGAATGTTAGCCATTTCTTTCTCTTCATATTTCATTCCATAAACTTTTTTCAAATTCCTATATATCCTGGAATTTTGTTAAATGTCCAAGTTCGGCTCCCCCAGAAATTTCCTGAAAATGATAGTTTCTCTTTAAAAAAATTCAGAGTAAGAATTCCTTCACTGAAACAAGAAATTCCGATTCAAAGCATTCCATCCCTCTTTCTACTTCAAATACTCTATTTGTAAATCTAAGGAAGTTTTTTTTATATTCATATATTTTCCCCTCTAACTTTAGAAGATATTGCCCCAAAATGTATGTACAGTCCTCAAAAAAAAAAAAAAAAAAAAAAAAAAAAAAAAAAGAACGAGCTTCCCTTCCCCCTTTAACTTTGGAACCACTCGCCACAGATAGACAAGTAAGGTACCGTTGGAAAGCACACGAAGGGAACTATCTCGTGATGCGAAGAAACATGCTAATTAAGCTAATTAACATGTTAATTAGCTCATTATCTCCACATTTTTCCATATAAGGGGTATGTTATTTTATGCACATTCCATTTAGAGCACGGAAAAACCCTTAAATTCTAAATATCAACCAAATCGGATGATTAATAGCGAAGATATTTGCAAATAAAGTTAGAGGGGGATCCATGTATCTACATCTGGGAAAAAACACCTGGAATGTTTCTTTCCCTGCAAGGACAGTGATAATGCTGGAAAGTTAGCGTCGTGCCCGAACCTCAGACAAATTGAATGCAGAGTACAGAGCAAAGGCCCTGAAAGTGATTTTTGCGGTAACTTTTGCCATCCAAGGACGGAGTTCATTTAGTATTGCCGTTTCCTTTATAACAGCTTCATTTGCTCGTGCTAATGACTTGAACTAATATTAGAATAACAGTATGCATTTTTCTAATAACGGAAAACCTGCAAGCTGAAATTTGTTTTGAATTTTCTGGTTTCCGATCCTTACGTTTTCTCGAGGCACTGAGCATTCGCGTATCACTGAAACGTTGTCTCATAATAGAAAATTGAGCAGAACCACGAAATCCGATTTTTTACGCTTTCGAGCCGTAAGTTGAAGAAGCGTATATGCTCCAGCTTTGTCCGTCTGTCTGCCTGACCGCACGATTACTCGAGTAAAAATCATTCGATTTCAATAAAATTTTAGTATGTGGTAGGGGACAATCTGAGGACGAAATCTGTAGAAAACGGACGTAATGGGGTCAAAAATTAGAACATAAGAGCGGAAACCATTCCATCGCCCTTATGCGTCATAACTTACGTAAAAATGCTTTGATTCCGACAAAACTTTATCATATTGTTTCGTAGATATACTGAACCTGTCCTGTTGCATATTATCGAAATGGGTCAAAGGGCAGGACACAGGAGCGAGATTTATTCCACAGTTATTATCCTCATAACTTAACTAAAAATGCTTCTATTGCACCAAAACTTTAGTATGTTGTTCCGGAGGTATACTGAACCAATTCTGTTTAATATCATCGAAATTGGGTTAAAGGTCAGGACACAGGAGCGAGATTTATTCCACAGCCATTCTCCTTTTTGGAAATGGCTTTAGCAAAGTGTTACGAAAGCGTGTGATCTATTCCAAATGATTTGTTAATTTCCACCTCAAAAACGCACTTTTCTTTCATAGTTATGGTGCTTAACATACGAATTAATGGGAACAGCTATGTCTTGTAATTTAAAATTGCACCTGTCACATAATAATTCCACGTGTCAATTTAAAACAATATAATTTTCTTTGTTCGAAAGTATGAACTTTTTCCCTTTTGTCGCTCACAGCCAACGCCCCCTGAAACAGGGCCCAAACCTGATGTCACTACAGGAAGACCTGTTAAATTTGACGAACGGCCGTAACCATAGTTAGCGTCTGTGATCTTGTGAGATTATTGTAGCGTTGCTCCATGAGGTTGTTCATTGTTCTTGCAGCTGACTGATTCATTTCACGGTGTTAAAAAAATATTTTTTAGTTCTAATATGCCTTCACATTGTTGTGTACTAAATTGCCGTAGCAATTACGACACAGGTCCTAAAGCGTCAGTGTTTAAATTTCCCGGGAATGAAGAACTACGCTCCAAATGGTATCGTGAAATTCCTCGAGATTTCCAGCCTACAGGAGCTTCAAGGGTATGTATGTTTTATTAGCTCTTTTATAATACAGTTTCTATGCGATTTTGTATTTAGTGTGAAATACAGTCTAGTTGAGAGAACGTTCTTTAACCTTAGTAATGTACCGCAATAAAGTGTTTTATCTGAAGATGTTTTAACCGGAATTAAATAGCGTAGTATATAATGATTACAAATCTGTAAACTAGGTTGTAATGTACTGTTAATTCTACGGCTGTACATTTTTCTATACACTAGAATTGCAGAATTTCGAACTGATTCACTCTTTAAGATATGCTAAAAACTCTGGTTTTTATACATTATTTTGGTGCACATTTTTTTATTCCTTCGAAATAAAGAAGGTGAAAACCATGAATTGTTTTTAGTATATGGAACTGATCTTAAAGTTCGCTTAATCAAATGAAAAATCCTTTTTTAACAGTAAAAAGAAACGTTTTGGCACGAAATAGTTTTCTAACTGTCCTAGGGTTGAAAATGGAACACTTCATTTTTCTTAGTGGACTGCTTTGATAAAACACAGATTTGAAAAGCAGGTAAAAATCCCATAGAATAACATGGGAAAACTAGCATGCATAAAAAGACTGTTTCGAAGCGAGTAAAAATCTGTTGAAGATCGTTTTCGAAAAAGTTGAAAACAAATCAGGTAGAAAATAGAATGCAGTAAAAACAGTCACAGCAAGTTCCTGAAAGTTGAAAATAGATGAGGTTGAACATGGATGTACTAAAAATGTCTAAGGAAAGAATTTTTTATGAAACACAGACTGTTTAGTTTTTCCAGGCTAGGGGGTCTTCAGTGAGAACGCTTCTTCTTTTCAACTCAAAGAATAAAGCGAGTCTGTTTGAAACATTTCAAACTCCCCGAAATTAAGCCGTGTACTCTGGTTTCGACTCAATACTGTAAAGCATTGCTCTCAGACCAGTCGGAGTTCCGCCCCAAATGGTTGCCTAACGGAAAACATCAGGCCCCTTTCCAATAACAATTCCCAAATATCATTAAGAAAAGTCTAGCAAAAAAATAAAAAAATAAAAGAAAAAGCTCTAGTTCCCCATTAAAACAATTGCATGCATTCTGTTACTGTTTTACACATTTCAAAAGAGAAGTTTACATACACACTTTTACTTTTAAAATCTTGAAAGCTCAATATTTTGACACATTTAAAAAATAAATAATTTCACTTAAAATTTAATTTAAAAAAAAAATAATTACTCTTTAAATTTATGCCTTAAAACTAAAAAAATATTTACGCTTAATATTTCCATAAATAATAAATATTGTTGCGTCCTTTGGGTCTTAGTTGTCAGGAAGCCCAATTACTTCCGGACGGCGATTCGAATCACTGGATCCGGCAATACCTCGTCAGCCAATTAGCCGACACAGTACACCAATGGAGGCACAGTATAACAATTAAAACAGCGATTTAATGGATACATGCATAAATTACACCGGAATCTTCATCTAATTACAAAGCTATAATTTCCGGCCAGCTTTGGCCCTCTTCGGTGTTTCAGAAAATATGTCCTAACGAAAAGTCTGTTCGTTCACAATGAGCCGCAAAGAATACTGGTAAAAAGTACTTACATAGGTCCTTGAGTATCCTCAGTATGGTGACACCCAGAAAACAACACAACACTCACTCACATTCACTAATATGTCGGCACTACGGGTAGCTCTTTTTAACTTCCATCACCGCTCCAGCTTAGCTGTGGATAAAGCGATGTCGTTCCCCGGTCACTTTAGGTACGTAATCAGACACACGCACAAAAGTTCCATCCCCGCTTTCTTTGCGAAGAGGCTAGCGGTTGCTTCAGAGCTCTCTGCAGGGGAGGTCCTCCGTGGTTCCTGGTGCTGGCGTTTCTTATCTCTCTCTCTGTCTCTCTCTCGGGATGAGCGAGGATATTCCGTAATTATTTTGTTTCTGTCGGCATTCCACCTGAAATCGCTCCTTAGGACAGGTATCCGTAGTCCGGCGAGGATCAGAAAGTTTTTAGGTAAATCTGGTGGTTATTATTCATCAGCTTATGCTTTTCAGCTGGATTCCCTTCTTATGTTCAAAATTGTAAGAGCACGCAGACGGACGGCAAGCAGTTTCTAGCACGAGGAAAAATCGAGGCCCAGTTCTCTCGGATATCAAACGGGATCTGTCTTCAACAACAATCTCCCCTCTCCGAGAAATTGGTAAGCGGTGAATTCCAACACTTGAAACCGCGACATTTTTACTATAAACCGCTCTTCAAGTCTAAGAGCTCCCATTGTTTCGCGCACGGCACAGACAAAAGCTTCAAACGCTTTTGCCGTCTAAACACTTTTGAGTCATGGGAAATAGCTTTTAAACTCTGACCCGTCCCATTTCCGTTTATGGGCTCTTTGTTCTCGTGGCAAACACCTGCAACTCGCCACTTGAATTCAAAGTGCTAAAAGACCTTTTCTCAATATACCGTCCCTCGCAAGTGTTTAAATTATAACTCTCTGTTAATTAAAACCCCCAATCAAGTTTCAATTACCGTTAATTAACCACGCCTCTCGCCAATTAATTATGCGAGCGGGGGGGGGTCGTCACAATATTGACAAACTCACTTTCTACCTTACCCATTTAAAAAAAAAAACTACATTCATTTCTGAATTTATATAATCGAAATCATTACTTCTCCAAATAGTTCTTTTCCCCTGATTGTAGAGAAGAACTCTTCTGAAATCTTCACTTTTCCACATGTGTTCATAAAAGCTTGAGCTACTTCCTTAGGATTCAACAAGGCCACAGCGTTCTGGAAACTTGAAATCGCTTTCCTGTTCCACTCAGTGGTTAGGCATGGAGGATGCATCTGAATAGGTGGAAGTACTTCAGAAATGCATTCGCGAAATCTACATACCTTCAGGATGCTCTCCCGATTAAATTTTTTAAACATTCAATTAAATTGTGTCTAAGTTCACACTCCTCAATCGTTGTATTTTGAAGCTTTCGGGATTCTCCGAGTACGATTTTCTGGAATTCTGAACCCATTAATAATTCCTGGATGCTGTCCCACACGCCATCCAAAATAATTTGGAGTTTCTTAAACTGCTTTCTGGTTAATGCAACTCCTATTGTTTAGTGAAAAATCCCGCTAGCATCAGAGAACTGTTTCTGGAATCAATGGAATTCGCCGTCTCGAGAAGTTGAGAAAAAGAGTTCACTTCCAATGCTGTGAGTTTTTCCAGTCTCTCCCAGTTGAAAAACACGACTTCTCAAGTTCAAGAAGTAACTTGAACTCATCGTAATCCCACATGTAGAGGGGGTGAACAATTATCCAGTCCACTTGAATTCCCTAACATGAACTTTGATTACAGAAGAAAATACGGAAACAGTCCTAAAAAAGATTTCCTCCTAAATGAAAATAATGTTCTGGAATTGATTCCAGCCTGAACCCAATGGGACAGCTTATCTCAGGTTGAACCTCTCGAACACAAGTGGAGACGAAGCTCATCACAATTTTCAGATGGAATCAAAGCATTTCAACAGCAGGGGAAACGACACACTGATTCTTAGCGTAAGAAACAGAAACGTCTGGAAGATTCATACTGCTTCTTTCACAATGATTAAATGTGGGGGAAAAAAATTACGCTAGCGAGCTGACGGAAACAGAATTTGAAAGACTTGAAGACGTCTTACTTTATTCAAACTTAGAACAGAACTAAAATTCGCTCAGCGTTTCCTTTGCATACTTTCCGAATTTCCACTAAAACGATGGTGGTATACGGAAAGCGTGAGAATTTAATCAGACACCTTCAAAGAATTCATCTTGGAATCAACACTGGTTTTGAAAAACGAGTGAACTATGAAATTTTTTGTTCTCCACACAGAGAAATTTCAGATTTCGAAATCTCGCCGTCCTGACCCACCTTTTCTTGAGTGAAATTTAACACATGGTGGAAATCTCCACTTACACATTCCTTTGAGTGGGGAATCGCTCTCATGAAAGGGGTCAACGGTTCCAAACGACATTGATTAAAATTGGAGAGAGGAAAAATATAAGAATTAAAAAAATAATGCATAAGTAGGATTCCCTAAAACATAAAAAAATATAAGTTTTATCTAAAAAAGAAACTCCAGGAAAAATATTGGAGGGCGAAAGATTTCCCATTTCTTCTTCCAGTACCCCCAAAAATTTAACGAAGTCCAATAAATCTTTAGAAAAAAAATTAAACAAATACTTGGACTGACAACAGAGAGGGCGACACGCGACATCAAACCATCCCGCGTCTAGTAGTCGGAAATACACTGTTCCCACCCCAGTCATTCATTTTTTCTATGCGAACAGAAATTAAAATTAACAACCGTCATAGAAAATTCCTCATCCACATTTTTTCTTTCCAACCGTGCAAGAGCAATCAGATTGCCTTTTCCAACCAAAAGTTCTCAAAATGTAATAAACCCAGAATTATTAATGAGGAACATTAAAACCAAGTCAGCTTAATGGAATAACCCTTTCAGCTTTAACATTCCTTTTTTTGTTTTTAGTTTAACTTTATCACATTTTATTATGTTTCAATCTCAAGTAGGAGGCAGGAACATAAGCCCGAAGGAGCTCCCTCCCTGTCACGCCCCCTTGTTATTCGGCTCCTTGTTATTCACCGTGAGCAACTCAATGGGCTATAAGCAGTCACCCGTTCCAGGGAAGGAAGAGACCAAGTGCCGTAAGACAAACACAACATCCATGCCCTACGGAGATTCGAACACGGACCCCTTTCGGACGAATGATCAGGGGCCATCGCTTAGACTACTGCGCCAACAGGGCGGCCAGTACAGTATTCAGCAGATACCACAAGATTCAGGGCCGGATTAAGGCCTTAGTGGGCCCCTATGCTAAGACGTCTGAGTGGGCCCCCAAATAACTTATGGCAGGGAATCATTATGAAATCTGTTAAAACACGAAATTGCAGCAACATAATTGTAATCATTAATACGTACGGCATTCATCAAACTAATAAATCACATGCAGAGTTTTCATAAAAAGTCACTGCATTTTCAAGTGTTTTCACACACATGAACATGAGTTGAAAGCTTAAGATTCCTAGATTTTGTCTCAGAATTTTTATTAATTTTGTATTGTAGACTTTTCTTGTTGCATTTCTTTTTTTTTTTTTTTAATACAATGTGAAATCAGAGTGAGTTCCGCCTATTAACGGTTCAAGTACAAACAGGGAGGTGTGGGTGGATAATAGTGAAAAAGTTGAAAGTGTCTCTTCTACCCCGCTGTACACAGCGGCACGAAACCTTTAGCCTTTCTTAGTGTCAGTGTCTTGAAATCTGTTCGTCTTCTAGCCGCTGTTTGTTATCGAATGGAAGTCATACGGGACAAAACTAAAACTATTTTGCTTCAGTTTCTATATACATACTATACTGTGCAAATTAATTGGGACAAAGTAAAAAATCGCTCTTTTTTCCAAGACTATGCCTTTATATCATTCTATGCCTTGATCATCATAATCATCATTGTCAACCATTATCAATCCACTGCTGGACGAAGGTCTCCCCAAGTTTCCTCCACAACGGTCTGTCTTGTGCCAGTCTTCTCCATGTCACACCGGCATACTTCCGAATTTCATCCACCCATCTCCCATGTGGTCTTCTTCTGGGTCTTTTCCTGTCCCTTGGAATCCAATCTAAAATTTCGGGTGTCCATCGATGGTCTGTCCTTCTGGCTGTATGTCCAGCCCATTGCCATTTCAGTGATTTTACTCTGATCATGATGTCTTCCACTATTGTCATTTTTCTGATCCACGAGTTCCTCTTCTTATCTCTCCTGGTTACACCAAGCATGCACGCTGCAGTCAGAGGTACACATGCCAGAGGCACACGTCTGACGAGGTACACCCGTTCATGTCCTGCATTCATGCTGATGAGTTCGGCCTGTTCCAACAGGACAATGCACCTCCACACAAGCGTCGGGACGCCACATTCTGGTTAGAGAAGCATTCATCTGAGTTTGGGGTGTTGCCATTCCCACTCAAGTCCCCAGATCTGAACGTGATAGAACAGATTTGGAATGCCATGCAAGCGGGCACTCTGTCGAAGAGAACTTACGTTCATGCGAAGGCTGCTCGGAGGAAAACCAAGAGGATATCCAAGAGAGTACTTTGTTCTGCAGGCTCACGGAAAACCACTCTGACGATGATGATGGGTTAACGGAGAGAATGACACAGCAGTTGACTGAGTCATTTCGTCACAAGGAAAGGCAGCTGAGGCAAGCCAGTGTGAATACCGTTAAGGATCTCGCTTAGTTCGGGGTATCGGCGTTCATGGAACGGGGTAATTATCAGGCGGTTTTCAATGCCAAAGGTGGTCCGACACCACATTAGGGACGTAAAACATTCTTTTCCTAGGTGTTCATATTATTCTGTCCAGCATATATATACATTATATTGACAAAAGTCACCGGACACCTAGAAGGTACCAACAAGGCTCAGTTCCATAGTATTGCCATAGAGTTCATAGGGTATGATTGTCCAGAATATCGAGGTAGACGTGCTGGTTAACAGGTTTGTCCACGATAACCAATGGGCCGGGACCGTACCACGAAAAACGCCCTCACACGAGTACACTGCCAGCTCCAAACCTGGCCGTAGGAACAGTACACTGTGGTAAATAGCGTTCCTCCGGCTGCCTCCATACCCACACACGTCCATCAGATTGATGGATCGTGTATCTGGATTCATCAGTCCATATGACCAGTTTCTATTGATATACGATCAACGATAAATGTTCTTTACACCATGCTAAACGACGAGTAGCATTCCTAGTAGAGATGAAAGGCTTATGAGCAGTCGCACAACCACGGTAACCCATGGAACGAGTTTCTGTACGAATGGTACGTGTACATACCGAGGTTCCAGCATTTTTACTAACCTGTACACTGAGGCCTTGTGCAGTACCCCGTCGATTAGCTTTAACGACTCTCCTGAGGCTTCGACGTCCCCTACCACTGACTTTCTTTGCTCTGTCGGTACGTTTTGCTGCTTCAGACATGCTATGTTTCTTCCACTTATTCACTACATCCAAAACAGTTGACTCGGGTGTGTTTAATCGCCTCTCGGTTTCTCTTATGGATAACACAATAATATAACACCCAACAATCTTTCGTTTCTCAAAGTCAGTTCTCTCCCGCCGTGACATTTTCACTCAACCTCAGAAAGTGATCTGATCGCGGTCAGCTGCGGACTTGTTTTTATACAGTTTGCAGCTGTACCGCGCATCTTAACGAAGCAGCTGCAAACTGTATAAAACAGGTTGTCCACGATAACCAATGGGCCGGGACCGTACCACGAAAAACGCCCTCACACGAGTACACTGCCAGCTCCAAACCTGGCCGTACGAACAGTACACTGTGGTAAATAGCGTTCCTCCGGCTGCCTCCATACCCACACACGTCCATCAGATTGATGGATCGTGTATCTGGATTCATCAGTCCATATGACCAGTTTCTATTGATATACGATCAACGATAAATGTTCTTTACACCATGCTAAACGACGAGTAGCATTCCTAGTAGAGATGAAAGGCTTATGAGCAGTCGCACAACCACGGTAACCCATGGAACGAGTTTCTGTACGAATGGTATGTGTACATACCGAGGTTCCAGCATTTTTACTAACCTGTACACTGAGGCCTTGTGCAGTACCCCGTCGATTAGCTTTAACGACTCTCCTGAGGCTTCGACGTCCCCTACCACTGACTTTCTTTGCTCTGTCGGTACGTTTTGCTGCTTCAGACATGCTATGTTTCTTCCACTTATTCACTACATCCAAAACAGTTGACTCGGGTGTGTTTAATCGCCTCTCGGTTTCTCTTATGGATAACACAATAATATAACACCCAACAATCTTTCGTTTCTCAAAGTCAGTTCTCTCCCGCCGTGACATATTCACTGAACCTCAGAGTGTGATCTGATCGCGGTCAGCTGCGGACTTGTTTTTATACAGTTTGCAGCTGTACCGCGCATCTTAACGAAGCTGCGGATCCGTTCATTTGCTTTTGAAGGGTGTCCGGTGACTTTTGTCAATATGGTGTATATATATATACGTATAAATCTGTGTATGCCTACCTGCGTATTATTCGTGATATGCCTCCTGGCCCCTCTGTAATGGTGGGCCTCTAGGCTATATCCCCTTTAGATCCCTGTTAATCCGGCCCTAGTATCGATCACTATATATGTATATATATATAGAGAGAGAGGGAGAAGTTTATAACATAGTTTTAGTTTTGTTTCGTTTGATTTCCAGTTGATCACAGAGTCTGAAAGGAAAACGTTTTTCAAGGCAGTAACTCCAAAAATGTAAACGTCTCATGTCTCGGCGTACAACGGATTCGGCGAGATAGTTTAAGCTGTTTTGCCATCATTTATCCACATCTCCATCCTTTAACTTGTAACAATTAATAGTCGAAATCCTCTGTGGCTTCACATTGCATAATGAAAAATTAGCACCAAGAAAACTATACAACGGTAAATCATTAAAAAATATTCAAGACACAATTTAGGAATCTTAAACCTTTATCTCATGTTACTGTGAGAACGATGGTAAATACAATGACTTTTTATGAAAACAATGTAACTAATTTATTAGTTTGAATATTGCACTACGTATCAATTATGACAAGCATATTGCTGCAGTTTCGTGCTTTTTACTGACTCATAACGATTCTCCGTCATAAGTTCTTTTGGGAGGCCCACTAAAGCCTTAATCCGACCCTATTGGTGACTCTTATCTACGAAGCAGATTTCGGCGACTAAGGTGTTGACAATGAATGAGTCATTTTTTTTTCAGCTTCGTTGTGTATGTTTTTCTTAAACGCTGAAACGAAATTCTTTCGGTTGTTTTCCAAACTGGATCAGATCATCTACGGAATTAGCTTGTACAGAAGAAATTTATCGACCTCGTCCGAAGAATCTGAAACGATCTAAGTCGTGCACACCATCTTTATTTAGTCTAACCGTGTAAAATACATACGATTATTTGCCCCGTCCCCCAACGATGAATAATCAGAATTCTAAAAGACGTGGACTATAATTTTGGATTCTTTTGTTCAATGGTTTTAGCAGAATGGGTATGCATTTCTTCATCATGATTTGTGGCAGAAAACGAGAAATTTAACAAACTCATAACCACATTCACCCACGGCTTTAATATTCGAAGATTCCGACGTAAACGAAGCCCTGCCCTAAATTCTGGTTGTTGAAATCACAATTTGGAGATGGATGTAAATAAAATTGCTGTCCAAAGTGCTGTCCACACGCAGGAAATAGGTCTTATGACGAACACAAGAAAAAAACTGTAATGATGTGAAATTCACAAGGCATGGTGTTGCATTTGTCCAGCAAAGAATGAAATAGCTCCTGAACGGTTGTCTTCCCTGTCAGCATTGTTTTTATAATAGACAAATAGACGTAACGGGTAGTTGGGTGCTAAAATAAACATGCAAGTATACATCCTTCAGAGAACTTGAAAATCACATAATTCCCGATCCGGGATGACATGATTCTCAAGTTTTCCGAGGCATGTATACTTGCACAATAGCTTTAGTCACATAAACTATATTACCGCAGCTGTTTTGATTTAAACATTTTTTTTTTGTCTTCGTATAAGAACCCCAAATCATGGGGGCTGGGAGCAACCTAATGTGCTCTCGCACGACGTCCCCTCCCCCATACACGAACTTTGTTGCAACACATCTTCACACTGTTCACCACGCCCAAAATAAACACCTGGACATGGTTCACTGATGTTTACACACACTCCCACCACGGCCCAACAAGCAACACCAGACAAACCCCCGAGTCATACAGATCCTCCGAAGAACTCGAAAGGACCCGCACACAAACAGGCTGCGAGGTCACCTAGAACGGCGGGTGCAACCCGAAGGTACACCTGGAACGTCCATGTAGGCGGACAAAAGTCCCCTTCAGAGGTGACCAGGTGACAGTGACCCGGATGAGAGACTGTCAGAGAGGACACCGGGCCAACAGGTGCCTCCCTGGCCCACATCCACACGGAACCGGCACACCACAAGCTGCAAAAACACAACACCCTCCCTTCAGATGCCATCCATTCACACCACACCACACCATAAGAGAAAGAACAGAGAGAGAACCAACACCCCCAGACTCACAGAGCCTCCTGCCATCTTGGTCAGTACCGCCAACCTCGACCGGAGAGAACACAGATTAAACTACCGATGTAAGGGTCGGAAGCTAACCCAACCAAACACAAGTCACAAAAGCCCAACACTCCCAGAGAGATCCCTCGGGCTTCAAGGGCCGAAACTACAGTGCCTAGAAGAATTAGTGTGACGTGCCCATAAGATGTGCCTCACGGTTTTGTGACCAATCGTCATGAAATGACAGAGGGCGCTGGCATCGGAAGTTACGTTAGGATGCTTCATCGGCTTCATGCTATTCAATGGTGGGAAGTTTGTTTGCCAAGGATTTGCTGCCTTACGAAACTTCGAATTTTCACAAAATAAAGGTTAGTGGAGGGAAATTTTTTTGGAAGTACCTTTGCTAAATCGTTGTAGCTCGATCATAACAGTAATACACTAGGTAATTCAACAGTTGATCACTAAAACGCAATAGGCTTATTCGGGTGTTAGTGTGCTAGTTTTAATCAACTGTGGATTGTTTATAACGAAATTTATTTCCGAAATTAGTAACTTTTTATTCGTGAAGATGTAGAAGTTGATCAAGTATTGGCTGTCACGCGTTAAACCTACTGTGTGGTTAAACTTAAGTGCAGTACTGAAATCGACTGCAACAGTTATAAGATCATAGAAAAATAATGTCAGCCATGAAAGGACGGAAATTCTGCATTAGAAAATAATAAAAAAACCCATAGAAAACGGAAAAGGCAAAGCAGCTGTTTTGTGCCAGGATGTAATACTGGCTATAAATCCTGCAAATATAAAGTATCGCTCTTTGCTGTCCCCAAAATACCTGATATGTTGAGCAAATGGGATAAGGCTATTCCCAGAGCTGATAAGAAACTTGATGAAAGTTGTGTTGTATGTGCCTTGCACTTTGAATCTAAATTCATGGAGATGCATTATCGTTCCACTATTCAAGGTAAGGAAGTTCTAACATGCCGAGACAACCCATTACTCAAGCCTGACGCCATACCTACTATTTTCCAAAATTTAAAAGGCGAACGACTAATTAGTTTCTCCAATTTTTGAGTGGGGGGGCATGCCCTACTGTGCCTTCCCCACGTTACGTCTGTGCATATGCTACATTAATAATTTCCTTTTTTTAAGGGTAAAAATAGTTTACAGGAACTGCATAGAATTATCCCATTTAGACAGACTCCATGAACACCCACTTCTTAATTTTTACCTTATTAAACTTTTTACTTAAGGTGCACAAGAATTTTCCTCTCTTCACTGCAAACCCATTTGAATAGCAAATTTAATCACATAATTACGTATTATAAGGTGAAGAAAAGTAAAAAAAATGTTATAATTATTTTTCTTTAAAAGAATGTCATCATATACATTCAGTTTTTGCATATTTACTTCTGTCCAGTATGATTCATTCTGTTTATCGTATCACAGGCAAAGTTTTTTTAGGAATGATTTTTAGAAATGGATTACAGACAGTATATTATTAGAAAATAGACCAATTTTAAAAATAGTAATCCTTTTTTGTTTTCGACTCATTGTTGCAGCGCCTGCAAACCCGGTTTTGCCCCCTTCCCCCAACATTTCACGTTGATCCATGGCACTTTTACTAAAGTGCCATGGATCAACGTGAAGTGTAGTTTTTACGTCGATGTTGGAAAGGAATATTTGCTTCTTCTGTCAACATTAGTTTTTCCTTTTGCGGGTCGTTTTCCGAACATCCGTTCGTGAGGAGGAACGCGTGTGCCGGCCGTGAGGGACTTCGGCTTGGAGTAGGCATCGGTTACAATAACAATTCAAAGATGGCCGCTCGTGTATTAATAAATTTCCAGAGAACTCCCTAGTAGATTTGCGTGGGATTTTTGGCAATTTTCTTTTATTTCTATTGAAGAATTTTGCTCCGCCGCCAATCCGGAGACTCCGTTTGCGATATTTTGGCAGATTGCCTATATCGCTTTTGTTTTAAGGTGCACGTGGTCTTCATATTTTGTGCTGCACGTAGTCTTCATATATTGTGCTGAGTGTATTGTGTTTGTGCCACTGTTACTGGATTGGATTTCAAGCCGGGAATTTTGTGAGTACTTTTTCACATTCTCTTTGGTTCTGACTATTGCTAGCTTTTGGAAGGGGTCGGACTTTTGTCCTCTTTGAAGAGTTAGGATGTCTGTTAGGACTGAGCCCAATAGGGCTAATGCCGTTGTTGTTACACATAAGGATATTTCTGCTTCGGACATTTGTCTTGCCTTGTACAAACACGTGGGTTCACCCCCCACCCCAGTATTTGCCTTAATTCAAGAGGTGAATAAGAACAAGCTTGAAGTAGTACTAAACAGTAGAGATCACTACTTCAAGTTGCTTGATAGCAATATTGAGTGCAATAACACTGTGCTAAAATGCACAAATGCTCAGACAAATGTCAAAATAATTTTTTGCAAATTTTTGCATTGTGGAATTTCAAATGCAGAAGTCGCAACCGCATTTGGACCATATGGTAAAGTATTAACTGTGAAGTTCGAGATTAGAAAAGAAATGGCTGCGCACATGAGGGGAGCCCTTTCCGGGATTCGTGTTGTTACAATTGACATGAAACAAGCTGTCCCCAATTTCATGGGGGTCAAAGGACAGCGTTGTATGAATGTGTATAGGGGGAAAATCCGGGTGTGCAGGCGCTGCAACCATGCAGGTCACATAGCTGTGGACTGCGGCAAGTTTACCTGCAGCAATTGCTACATTTTGGGTCACACTGAGGAGGAGTGCAAAGAGCCGTGTGGAAACTGCAGATCACCACACCACCAAAGGAAGGTTTGTACGCAGAGGTCCTTTGCATAAATGACCAGAGGTCCTGACAATACCAGAAGAGATGAAGAGATGGAGGAGTGCCACGCTAGTGAGGCGGAGGGCTCACAAAGTGTTGCCGAGGCTGCGGCCTCGAGTAAAACAGATGGGGCCCACCAAATTACCAGCTCGGAGCACGCCTCAAAACTTCACAGGATCCCCGAGGAAGGTAAGGATAATAGTTCAGGTAAGAAAAGTGTGATAAACAATGAGAATAAAGAGCATGTTTCTGTTCCAGCGAAGGAGAGAGAAACCTTTCCTATCGGTGAAGATGGGAAGAGGGGTCTCTCCCCTTCAAATTCTGATGACGATGGGTACACTATAGTTTTGAAGAAATCACGGAAGTTGTCTGTCAAAGACCTTGAAGGTCTCAAATCCAGGCCTGGAAGCATAAGCGTCGTGGAGGGGCGATATGAAGAAAATATGGAGGTTGATGTTAAAGGCCCCGGTGCTACTATTCCGGTGGAATCTAGAGCGGGGGTTGTTTCCAGCGAAGAGGACGAACAGGCTCCCAGTTGTGCACGAAAAGAGCCTGGAGTAAGTAGGGACTTTTCCAGCGATAGAGAAGATAATTCTAGTGTGGAAAGCTCTGATGTCTCAGAGAACAAGGAAGGTGAGTCTGAATTCTCTGACACCAGTTCTACGCTGGAGGGTGTTTTCAGTGAAAGTGTAAGTAGTGATAGTTGTGATGGTGACATATTCCCCGAATTTGGTCATAATAATGTTCTTATTGAGGGTGAAGTGCAGAATGAGTGTGTTGAAAAGTGTCAAAGTGAAGGAGAAAGTGAAGCCCAGTGTTTTAGTGAAATCGGCGGAACTTTGGTTTCCAGTGAGGACCCTGTGTATAGCATGTTTCCGGGTCTCCCCAATGACCCTAGTCATTGGGAAGAAACGGAAATGACTGCATCCGCCCTTTTGGCCAAAACCAAGGGGCAGCGGTACACCTCCACGGCCGTGGATAGCCGGGACGGGCGGCCTCCAGAAAGAGAAGCCGCGTGCCCTATTCCACCCTCAGACGAGCAGAAGCAGCCCATTCGGGGTCTCGGAGGCTCACCTACGCTTAGTGTTCCCACTACTGCGGGCGGCGGCCACGTTGTCGCCGGCTCTGAGGCGACGCCGGAGGCCCGGGACGTTCTGGGGTCCTCCAGCAGGACCGCTGAACGTCGGCGTCGGGAGTGAGGAGGAGAATCAATGCTCGGATACTGCTGTTGTGAACGGTAAGTTTTGGGCTTGTACTGATATCGAAGTGGATGACGAGAATACTGACTCCCTTTGTGCTGACCTGCAACGTCAGTATCAGAACAAGAAAAAAGAACTGGGAAAGAGTTTACTGCGGCCAATTTTAAAGCGGTTAACGATCTTGCTGCCGCTGCCTCTGTAATGTTGCATGGCACGGGACATGTGATTCCAACAGCGAATGGCCAAGTTCTTTGAGAAGAAAGGTCGACAAGAAGTGTGGGTAAGAAGTATAGTACCGAAAAGTAACTTGGTTGCGGTTCCTCTCTCTCCTAGGTTGGAGTATGGGTTTTGCATTTTTTCTCTCTGTTTGTTGTTGTAACTCTTTCTTTTTACAGGACCAGGCAAGTATGAACTCTTGTAGAGTTAATTTTGCCGGCACAAACATTAGGGTTGGTTCCTTGAACGTTCAGGGCCTCAATTCGGAGGCGAAGCAGTGTTGGCTCGAAGGGTTCTTTCGCCAGAATAATCTGGACTTCCTCATGATTCAGGAAACCCACCATAAGGACAGGGAACAGATTTTTGCTTTTCGCAGAAGGTCCGGTCTCAGATTTAAGTACTCGCTTGGGAGTACTGGTTACACGGGAGTTGCTATAATTTACAAAGAGAAGTTTGAAAGAGATATCACTCACTTTGAATCGGACGGGGAAGGTCGGGTGACCTCTCTTACCGTCCACAGTAGAAAAATCTCTATGAAACTTGTGTGTATTTATGCTCCTAATAAGGGTAATATGCAGATGTCGTTCTATAATGAACTTCCGCATTTCATCAGAAGTTCGGAAGATGTGTTGATTGTTGGCGGGGATTTTAATGCGGTCGCCGACTGCGACCTCGACTGGGCCGGAACCAGTAGGTGGTCGAAAGAGTATGGGAACGTGGTTAAGGTCCTCCTGGATAGCCAGAGGCTGCGCGATGCCTGGAGGAGACTTAACCCCAGTATTCCGGGTTATACCTGGTTTAAAGGGGCAGCGCCTCCCGCCTGTATATGTTTCTTGTGTCGAGGATTGACTGGATTGACAGGATTGAGATCTTTGGTCCGAACTCTCCACTGTTGTATGTTTCGGACCACTCTGCCGTCCTGATGGACGTGTGTGTGCCGGTTCCGAGAGAGAGAGGGGCCACCCCGTGGCGTTTGAACATCTCCATGTTAGAAGATGAAGATTCGCTAGTGCACCTTCGCTCGATCCTGAACGCGGGCGCAGGCACGAGCACTGACGATGAGTGCTGTGTGTGGCAACGGACCAAGGAGGAGGTGAAGGATTTCCTTTCTCAGAAGGGTAAGCAGTTGGCCACGTCGAAGAGGAAGCGCCACATGATTTTGATGAACATTCTTAATGCGGCGATTCGAGGTGATAAAGATGGGTGTAATTCCTCTCTGATTACTAATATAAGGAGTGAAATTAGTCATTTTTATCGGGAGGAAGGATCGGCGGTCAAGTTGACTGGGGCATTGGAAGTGCTCCGGCAGGGAGTGATATTAACTTCATCTACCGGAAAGCCGAGACGGAGAGGGTTAAGGAGAACCTTCAATGCCTCGACATTGACGGTAGGGAGGTCCGGGATCTTCCCGATATCCTGCAGACGGCGGCGGAATTTTATGGCAGGTTATTTGACAAAGAGGAAGTGCAGCCTGAGGTCATGGAAACTTGGCTGGAAGGTACTCCGAGAAATTCGGATGAAGATAGGGAGTTGTTGGAAGGGAAATTCACCGAAACTGAAGTCAGGTGTGCGATCCTGAACCTAAAGCCCAGAAAGTCGCCGGGTATTGACGGGCTTCCGGCCGAATTTTACAAGAAATTTCTTAATATTTTGGTCCCCTGGTTATGCAGGATTTATAACAACATTGCTAACAAAGGTATTATGACTAAGTCTATGAGGAGTAGTGTTGTGACTCTTCTTTCCAAAACCCCCGACGATCCTGCTCGTGATCTTGCTGGATGGAGGCCGGTGTCTCTGTCTACCATTGATTAAAAGATCATGGCGGCGATCGTCAACGCGAAGCTTTCGCGGGTGGCGGAGAAGTTAGTGGGAGTTGGGCAGACGTGTAGCATCCGTGGTAGGCGGATGTACCATAATATTCGGTGTGTGAGGGACATGATTACTTATATCGGAGACAGGGATGTTAAGTTAGGAATGTTTTCCGCTGATCAGAGAAAGGCCTTTGACCGTGTTTCTCACGAGTGTATTAGAAAGATGCTGGAAGCCCACGGCTTCGGAGAGTTTTTCCGAAGAACGGTGGACTCTTTATACAGGGACCTCAACGGAAGAGTCATTATTTCTGGCCGTCTTTCTCACCTCTTTGAGGTTAGAAGAGGTGTGAGACAAGGCTGCCCACTCTCCCCGTTGTTGTTTGTCTTGGTCATTGAGACCATTTTAAGGAAGGTTCAGGCTCATCCTAGCATTCAGGGAGCCCCCATCCCTGGCTGCGCGGGGTCCCTAAAGTATCTTGCATATGCTGACAACGTCACTTTCTTTGTTGACACGGAAGTTAGTCTTGAGCAGGTCCGGGAAGTCTTCGCGGGATACTGCGGTGCCACCGGGTCCATGCTTAATGAGGATAAGTCGAACCCGCTTCTTTGGGGCAGGTGGGATCGCGCTGCGGTCCGTGGGCTGGCGGTGACGGATGAACCCGTCAGGGTACTCGGTATCCTTTTTGATAGAAACGGTGTCCATTTGAAGACATGGAGGGACATCCTCTTCGCTATTAAAGAGAAGAAGGAAAGGTGGCAGAATGTTGACATTTCGATGATTAACCGGGCTAAGTTAGCTAACGCTCACCTGGTCTCGAAATGTGCCTTTGTCGGAGAACTTAGTTCTCCCCATCGGAGTCTCATGAGGCTTCTGGAAAAGCAAGTTTTTCAATTTATTTGGGCCGGTAAGCAAGTTGAGGCGGTTGCCAGAGCGGTCCTGTGCTGCCCGAAGGAGGAGAGTGGTTTGGATGTTAAACACCTCTCTTCCTGATTCAGTGCACTGCAGTTTAGGAGTGTGAAGGAAGCTCTGAACTCTTTGTTGCGTAGTTGACAGGATTGTCTGCGGAGAAGTTCTTACCTGGCTTCCGATTTATGGGGCCGCGTAGAGAGACCACTCACAAGCACTATAAGCTTGGGGGGCACATTCAGGGTCTCGCGGAGGCTAACCGGAATGGGCTGAATTTGAAACAAATGTATCTGCACATTCTCCCTAGGCCTAGGGAGCAGGTTACTGAGTTTAGTGCCGTCAACTGCAACAGGAAGGAGTTGTGGATGAGCGTGTTGGCGGCTGGTGTTGACTGTAAGAAGCGGGATTTTAAATTCCGTCTGGCTCACGATGTCCTTCCGACTAGGAAGAGGCAGTACAGGTGGGGAACTGCCATCGCCGACAAGTGCGCCTCTTGCAATCTCATTGAAGACCGGTACCACTTGCTCTGGAGTTGTCCCATGGCCGTGCAGGTGTGGAAGCTCGTTTGGACATGGGCAGGGGGCCCCGCAGCGACTCAAGGCTCAGGAGGTCTTTTACCAGTACCCCGGCCCCAAGACTGGGCGGGATGTCTGGAGGTTGATCATCACTGAGACCACGTACAAAATCTGGAGAGAGAGGAACAGAGTTGTGCATAGTAATTACGGAAATGCAGGATTCAACCCTTTGAAAGTGGCCTGGCACGTCAAGTGCCAGCTTAGGAATAGAGTTGAGTTAGATGCCCGCACTCTTTCGGACCGTGCCTTTAAGTTCCGGTGGATCTTCTGGCCCAAAATTGTTACTGGAACGAAGGAAAAATATTTTTTCCATTGGGGAACTTAGTCTTCCCAGCTTTTCGGCTTGTAATCCTACATTTCCGCACCCTTGGTTTCTTGAGTTTTTGATGAACTTTGTCTTGTGTTTTAATCTTTGGGATGTTTCTTTTCTAGATTCCGGGATGGAGTGAGGAGATTACCCTTCTTCCTCCCTGCCGGGCGCCTGTTTGCGTACCATACCAGTCTCCTCCAGCGGCGCTGGCTTTGGGGGCGACTGGTCGTCTTTGCGTGTGAATCGGGGGTCTTTGTGTTTCGCTGTGATCTTTCCTCACTTTGCTTTCCGGGTGTGGTTTGCCTGTGTGTGTTTGCTTTTTGGGTGGGTGGTGTGTGATTGCTGTTTGTGGTGTGTCGGTTCTGGTGGTTGTGTGCAGGGTTGGGAGCCATTGGTGGGTCGTAAGCTGGTCTTTGTGCCACGCGGACGTCTCGGCGACCCTTCTGGTGGTGTCTCGGTTGGGACGTCATCACAGGGCACACGTGAAGGAGTGACTTCTCCTACTGGAGTGTTTTGGGGTGGCCTAGGGCCAGCCTCTTCATTCTTGGTGTCCCTGTCTGCAAAGTGAATTGGGGCCTGTTCGAGTTCTTCGGCAGGCCAGTGTGATTCGGGGGTCTGGATGTGCTGACTGTGGAACCGTGGTTGGTGCATCGGGGTGTGAGTGAAACACCGGTTGAACCGAACTCACATTTTATATGTGGTTCGGCGAAGCGAGTGTGTTGGTGTTACTGGGCAACAAAATTTCGTGCCGGGAGAGGGGTCGCCGTGCTCAAGCACAATGGCGTCCCCCTCACTCGGATGCCAAGTCTTGGTTCTCCAAGTGTTGGTTTTAGAAGACAAAGGTTTTGAGGGGCAAAACATTTTCTTTTTTTTTTAATTTTTACTTTGTTCAGTAAGTTGATGTTTCAGTGTTTTTAAACTGCATATTGGTCTCCAGTGTATGACTCCAAAACATCTAACATCAATGTTGACGTTAGCACAATGCAAAGCTTAACTTAAACTACGATACCCTTATTAATGAATGTTGAGCACCCTGTTCGTTCTTTTTTTTTTTAGGGGGTGGGGTGAAAGAGGTGTGTCGATTATTTCGTATATACTTAAGTTATCTGCTTATAAAATATCGTTTAAGGAGTACACATAATACTGACGAGCTAGGTGTGTATCATAGAAAAATGTACGTTTTCGTCGTCCTTCCTCCCTGAAAAGCGACGTGACATCCGATGGCAGCGCCATCTACCGCTTTCATGTTTGCGGGCAGCAAGTTCTTCTAGGCACTGTACCGAAACTAAGGGCGTAAGGTACCCCAATTAACGATTTAATTGCTCTTGGTACCACACCTTAACTCATATACTCTAAAGGTCTGTACATTGTGACAAAAGTGTAGCACAACAAGACCACATTCACGAACACTTTTTGAATCAATTTGTTAATACAACGACTTTCGAGATTTCTTATTAAAAGTTTATTTATCAATGAAATTGCTGCAAGAAATTAAAACTTTTATTTTATTTCCGTGTTTATAAAAAAAATCAGGAATGTTATATTTGCATAACCTTACTATTCATTAAGTTACTCACTATCAATTTTGAAATGTAGGTATTTATTATCTGCCACTTTAAGTAAACAGAACTTTGTCTCCCTAGACTTCGAATGCTGTTATACATTCTTTAAATTTTTAATCTTATAATTCTGATTTGGAATATGAAATAAAATTTGGTATGCTAATTGATTTAGATAAAAAATTTCCAATCTAATATGATGAAGTTACTTTTCAGTTGCATTCGATGATTCTGTTAGTGTCGGATTTGTAAACTTGTTAAACCGCAAAAGTTAATATATCATTCTATAACCCGTTTAAAAGCAAATATTTCATATCTTAAAGAAATAATAATAAAATTAGTTTGTTCCGTAGAAGATATGCTTCTCGTACTTGATCTTTCTTTAGAAGTATGAAAGGAATTTACTCAACCGCCTGGAATTCCCTGCTCTGAAAACCCTTACCAAAGCACACACCCAGAACCGGCACATGCCAGACAAAAACAAACGTGTACTTTAGCGTCCCTAAATTAGTTTGTCGGAAAAATATAACTGTGTGAGAAAAGTGCGACGTACAATTTTTTAAGCATGCAAAATAATGGGGAAAGCTGAAAAAATATAGTATTTGTAGATTAAAGGAAATAATTTTTCACAAGTATTAACCTGCGAGTACGATGGTTTGGAAGAGTACGTGTGGTAGGCCAAGGACGACGGCGTCAAGGTGCAGTCCGGTGATTGGAAGCTTCGTTCAGAAGGGCAAGTAACGGGCGGAAGAATACAACAGGAAGCGGTTGAGCAGTACGTAGTCATCGAAGCGTCTTATAAGAATACGAGGATGGAAAGAAGTCGGTCTTACGCAGCATTATCAGTAGGGGTGGATTGGCCCACCGTGACACCGGGACATTTCCCGGTGGGTCCCATCCGTATATTTTGTCTCTGTTTTTCTTACTTTCTCAAAAATGTTTTCAGTTCAGTTGTTTTAGGGGGAAAATGCCTTTGCCAGAAAACTGCTAGAATCCCAACTACAATAGATGGGCCATGTATGTTTGCATATTTCTGGGTTCACTTAGTAGCAGAGGAACAAGAATGTACGTACCGTATGTTGCAGAAGATGATAGGGGGGGGGTTAAAAGATGTTCTGTATATTCCCCACGGAAGGGGTAAGTGATTTTCTTTTGGGCCGCGGGTGGCCCAGTGGTCAACGTTCGTGACTGCCACGGAGAAGACCTAGGGTTCGATCCCAGGCAGGCACGAGCGCTCGAACCACTAAATATCCGCCGTGCGTCGGATGGGCACGTTAAGCCGTTGGACTCCGGGTACTGGCCCCCCGGTAATAAATAAGGACGTCTTCCTCCCCTTTTCTACCTCACTTCCGTATCACTTTCCTATCGGGCACTCTAGCCCAAATCTCCCAGGTTCCTATTTCTAAGTGTTGTTTAAGACCTGGGGTCAGGCACTCCCTTCCTAAAATCCTCTACATCTGATCTGATCTGATCTGGTAGGTGATTTTTCCGTTGGTTGTAGAAGGCATTACTGCTGTGCTCATAAGAGTTGATTTCGGGCTCAATTTTAAGAGCCCGAGCCCGAATTTACCTTAAGGGAACCGTAAACAAATTGCAAATGTAACAATCACCTAGGAAACGAAGACGGGTTCTCTTAAGGGACCATCAACAATTTGAAATCTGACCTATTACGGCCACACGAAAAACCATGTTTCTTAACAAGTAAGTAACCGATTTACAAGCAAATAGTCTCTTTCTACTCAGGAACGAATTACCCATGAGGTACGATTCAGAATTACGTTCCATCCTTACGCCGTCTGTCCATCCGTCCAGAAGAATAACAAAAATATCTCCGCCGAGAAACAACCGATTTGCATGGAAATTATTTCTTTCGACTCAGAGACGCCGCACACCTATCAGATATGATAGAAAATAACATTATATCCGTCCGCCGTCTGTCTGTTCATTTGTCCTGAAGTATAAAAGCGCAAAACTCACCGAGAAATGTAACCTCTCTCATTTCTACAAAGACCTGAAAGTGGGTTTCTGCTATATTATTATACATCTGCTTAAGTGCACTAAAAACAAATTTTGTAAGTTAATAAAATCCTTGAACATTAAATTCTACTAAACCTGTTAACTACTAAAACAACCAGCTAGCACATATGCTGGTAGAAAAGGTTTAAAGTGAAAACCACATTCCTAAACTTTGAGCAAAATAAGCTTATTATACATTACAGGAAAATAATAATTTTGAAAAAAAAAAAGCATATAATAACACTTAACTCTCTCTTTGTATCTTGGTTTTCTTGCGCTTAAATTTGTTTTTACCCTGCTTATGTGTTATATACATACACACCATGAAGGAATGTTGAAAAATCTTTCAAGAGTGAATGTATGAAGAGAGACAGAATAGTTTTCGTGTTGTTCCTAGTACGAAAGTGATTGATATAGCTGCGATACGTATTGCCGCCTTTGTTGGCATTTTTTGATGAAGTAAGTTTCAGAACTAATTTAAGTATCAGTGTCTAACCTTAATACTTGTAGCTGTTTTATTTGTAGTGGCTTGGCTACCAATTTCGTTATTCAGTAAGTATTAAAATGTGAGTTCACATATATGCAAATAAATTTGGAAATGTTGCGCTTCAAGGAAGATAAATGCTTTGAATTTATGAGATTTATTTATGTGTGAGGAGTTTTTCGTAGTTTTATTTCGTTATTATCATAATAAGTGTGATTATCACGATAGTTTCGTATGCCGTAACCCAACGCCACAAGACGCTCAAAGCTGCCATGTTGGCTGCCATGCGTCCAGCGTCCACGCTGACGTCATTTCAGCACCCAATGAGAGGCTGACATCGTAGCGAGCCCAACCTAAAACCATGAGATATATCTAAAGACCTTGGGCCGAGTGGGCAACGTTCGTGACTGCCACGAGAAGGGCCTCAGGTTCGATCTACTAAATACCCGCCGTGCGTCGGATGGACACGTTCAGCCGTCGGACCCCTGGTACAGCCCCCCCGGTAATAAATAAGGACGTCCCCCCCCCCTCCTTTCTACTTCGCTTCCGTGTCACTTTCCTATCGGGCGCTCTAGCCCAAATCTCCCAGTTTCCTATTTCTAAGGGTTGTTTAAGACCTGGGGTCAGACACCCCCTTCCTAAAATCATCTACATCACGATCATGACACCCTTCAAAAGCAAATATGCTGCTTTTATTAAGTTTCGCGGTGAGGTGAGAGAACTCAGTTTGACTGGGTTGTCCATAATAGAAACCTGAGAGGCGTTTAAACATACCCAAGTCAACTGTTCTGGTTGTCCACAAGAGCACGACCCTACTCGATCGAGCAAGTGGTAACGTTTCGCTCCTAGCGGCCTGTCGAATAGGGAAAAAAGCAGAAATCATCTGATAGTTCCCATTCTTTCCGCAGAGACGGTGGGGCGCTGGAACCCTACTGTTCACTGGCGTTTTCCACAGTTGTTATGCATTACGTTAGGTAGAAGGGAAAGCACGAGCTAAGTAAAAAATAAAATTGGCATTGTTTTCGTAGGGAATTTTTTGGGGTTAGGATTAAAACGTCCACATATATGATATATACATCGAGCTAAAAATGTATATTAATAATGTAATATAATATATTATAATGTAATACAATGCGTGGAATTCACAGCAAAGCTGCGTAGCAAAATCTACGATTCTTCAGTTATGACTTATGAGCAAACACGGTGTACTCGTTCAGATTAATAAATAGTATGTTTATCTATCTGGTACCACCATTTAAATGATAATAAAGGAAAGTTATCCCTTACTAAAAATTTTTATCAAGTTAAAGTAACTCTTACAATGTAACAACGACGACTAAGAAATTGCATTGCGAATTAAATCGCAATTATTGACAGAAAAAAAACCGTAATATATACAAAACTAAATTTATGTAATCAAAGAGAAAAAAAAAGGGAGGGTGGGGACGGGGAAATATCCGAACAATGATCACATGAATGATGATCATATGTAGAGGATTTTAGGAAAGGAGTCTGACCCCAGGTCTTAAACAACCCTTAGAAATAGGAAGCTAGGAGATTTGGGCTAGAGTGCCCCATAGGAAAGTGACACGGAAGCGAAGTAGAAAGTGGGAGGAAGACGCCCTTATTTATTACCAGGGGGCCAATATCCGTGGTCCGACGCACGGCGGATATTTAGTGGATCGAGCGTTCTTACCTGCCTGGGATCGAACCTGAGGCCCTATCCGTGACAGTCACGAACGTTGCCCACTAGGCCACCCGCGGCCCTATAGCCCAATGAGTTGTTCACGGTGGTTATTAATCCTCCAATAAGACAAAACACACACACAAAAACGCAGACGGCTGCTTTGAACGCATCGCGCCATCTACCAGTGAATTGTGATATTAGAAATCGGTTAACGTGTAGATTATGGTGCAAAATTCAGGTAGCCTTAAGGGGATCGTACACAAATTGCGAATGTAAAAATATCATTTAGGAAAGGAAGATAATTTCTCTTAAGGGACCATCAACAAAATGAAATGTGACTGATTACGGCAACACGAAAAACCATGTTTCTTAACAAGTAAGAAACCGATTTCAAAGCAAATGGTATCTTTCTACTCAGAAACGAATTACTCATGAGATACGATACATAATGACGTTCCTTCCGTCCGCCGTCTGTCCGTCCGTCCACAAATGACTTCTTACGGCCACAGGTAAAACCATGTTTCTTAACAAGTAACCGATTTGCAAGTAAATGGTCTCTTTTCACTCAAGAACGTATAACCCATGAGATACGATACAAAATTACGTTCCACCCGTCCGCCGTCTGTCCGTCCGTCCAGAAGAATAAGAAAAATATCTCCGACGCGAAACAAACAATTTGCACGGAAATTATTTCTTTCGACTCAGGGACGCCTCACAACAATAAGATACAATACAAAATTACGTTCCATCCGTCCCAAGTCTGCCTTTCCGTCCGTCCGGAAGCATAAAAACACAACTCAAAAGAGAAATAACCGATTTGCACGGAAACGGTCTCTTTCTACTCAGGAACGAATTACCCATGAGACACGATACAGAATTACGTTCCATCCGTCCGCTGTCTGTCTGTCTGTCCAGAAGAATAAAAAAATATCTCCGCCGAGAAACAACCGATTTGCACGGAAATTATTTCTTTCGACTCAGGGACGCCTATCACCTATCAGGTACGATAAAAAATAACGTTCCGTCCGTCGTCAGCGTGTCTGTCCGTCCGTCCCAACGAACAAAAGGCCGCAACCACACCGAGAAACAACCGATTTGCACGGAAATGAATTCGTACTACTAAGGGACCCTCACATAGGGGTGGATAACTATCGATAGTTATGATTATCGACAGTTTTCGATAGTCAAAAAATAACAATCAATAATTATAGATTCTGTGTTGGCACAGTTTCTAGGGAGAAAATTTGTTTTCCGGAATGAAAAATTATTTCTGACAAGAATATGAGAAATTATGTAAAATATATTTAGCATTAAACGAAAGACATCCAACAAAATTAGAAAATACACTGCAATCCAATATGGTACATAGTATTTGGACACTTCAATCAAAAAGAAAACTAAGCACTCATATTAGAGATCTACTTTTTAAAATTTCGCACAATATTATCCCGACAAGAAAATGATTGTATAGAATTAAACGAATACCTAATCCTAACTGTAACTACTGTGGTTCAGAGGACACTCTTCAACATTTATTTGTAGATTGTAATTTTGCAATGCATATCTGGGATTGGTTACAACAATACTTAAATTATAGACGTAATTTTACTGCAGACCAAATTTTGTACCATGTACCTTTAGACTGCTCTGAATCTAATAATCTTACAATTCATTAATTGATAACAATAATAAAATATGATGTATGGAAAAATCGAAATGCCGTATCTTACCAACAAAAATAAAAAAATACGGAGCAGATTAAAATAACTATTAAATGTGATCTCAGAAGAATACTGGAGTTTGAAACTAAAACGTTTGGAGCTCAAAAGACTTTTAAAAAAATGGAAAGTATTAGCACCAGTAATATATAAAAAAAGGAACAAAAATACTAAACAAAAAAAAAATAATAATAGAATGAAGCATTTAAAATTAAAATATTATTAGCAAAAATGTGAAATATAATAAAACTGAAAAGTACAAAATAAACTCTTAAACACATATAATTTTATATATAATTTGAAAAGTACAAAATAAACTCTTAAACACATATAATTTTGTTCCCGATATTCTTTCAGTATTTTGTAAGAAAAAAACTAAAATCAATTTTGACCATACAATGCTATTTTTATAACTTAGTAGTCATTACTACTAAATTGGATTCTAAGGGACAGCAAAAGACCCAGAAGAAGACCACATGGAAGATGGGTGGATGAAATCCGTAAGTATGCGGGAGTGACATGGAGGAGACTGGCACAAGACGGACCGTTCTGGAGGAAACCTTCGTCCAGCAGTGGATTGATAATGGCTGACACTGATGATAATGACTATATATATATATATATTCAGTCAAATATCTAACTATAATGGCATATCATACAGAAAAATAATTATTTAATTTGTAATAATATAATTAAAGAAAAACTGGATTACGAAAAATGCTTTTTGTTTACTCCAATTTTTTGTCATTTTTTTAATCTGAAATGCCTGTAACAAGAACCTCTTACTAAGTACATGTGGAGTGTTCAAAAAGGTGATCCCTAAATATATTGTATACTTACTGCAACAAGCGGATATTCTTGTGCAGGCGCCCACTTTCTCAGCTGGTTGTCTGCTCTGTATGGAAGTAAGAGAAAATGACAATTATTAGAGGATCCACGAATAATAATAATAATAATAATAATGATGATGATGATGATAACAGTATCCACTAAATGTCTTATTTTACTAAAAGGATGTATGAATGTGGGTTTAAATGAAAAAATTAGGTAAAATATTAATAGATTCCTAAACAATTCTTTAACAGCCTTTCATGCGTCGCCCTTTAGTAAGAGCCGGACATGAGGTATAAATTAAAGAAACAAAATTTTTCTTACTTTTCCATATTGTCAAAAAGCTAAGCTCTGATAAGCTTTGAAACTAAACATTTCTCTTTCTTTTCTTCTCCCCCCCCTTTTTTTGCTTGGAGTTTAACCACCACCGTGAACAATTCGATGGGCATTTTTCCGTCCCTGATTTAGTTCCACTGGTTTCAGGGAAGGGGTAAAGAAGCCAGTGCTGTAAGACAAATACAACCACAATATCTATTACTCTTGAAGCTGGTGGGGGTGGCATTCTCATCTGGGAACTCTTTACGTGGACTGAAATCGGACCCCTGGTACGTGTGACATCGTCCCTCACAGGTCAACGTTACCATGTTATCCTGGACGACCATTTGTTCCCGTTTGTGCGTCTTCAACATCCCACTGGGGACCTCATCCTGCAACAAGACAATGCACCGTGCCATCGCTCCCGAATTGTATCCGAATGGTTGGATGAACACTCCACCGACGTGACCTCGCTTCCTTGGCCAGTTAGGTCACCTGACCTCAATCTCATCGAGCACATCTGGGATGCCATCGAGAGAGATGTTCGAGGCTCTGAGCCCCTCCGTCAAATCTTCGTGAACTGTGGGAGTTTGTTCAGGGGTCGTGGTTCCCTATGGCTCACCAACGCTCCCGGTGTCTTGTCGAGTCCACGCCGAGACGAATCGCCGCAGTTATCAGGACGAAAGGTGGTGCTACACGTTACTAGACAGGTATCTCTCATTCAATTGCTCTTCAGTGTATATCTGTACGTCTTATGTTGTGCCGGTTCTCGGGTTGTTGTTTTTTTTTCAAAGAATTTTTGAAGTTGGAACTTCATTCTCTTCCGATCCTACTTCTACGAATGGATGGCTGCTTGGTTTTTTTGTTTACTGTTTTCAGTTTTCTCTCTCTGATAAACCTACGTATACGCATTTCACATGGACTATCGTTGTATTGAGCGATACCCCCGTTATTCCTGTTTTGTTTTCAAACAGGGATTATTGATACCAGAAGAGAAGTTCTTCTATCCAGCGTGTTGCTTTCCCAAGCGTTTTACAAAAACTCTCTTCATAAACATACGGACGTATGTCGATGCAACCAATTGTTGGTACGTAGGCTACGTGATGAGAACGTTAGTTCGAAATCATATGGTAGTGGGGTAATTCCATTTCAAGTGATCCAACAGGGCTTGCTTGATCATTTAATTAACGACATCATAAGTTGCACAACCCCATTTAAGGCTATCAGGGAAGACTCAAAGTAGATGCTCAAAGTGGCAGCCACGGGTGCCGTTGCACAATTCACACCGGCGAATGAAAGACTGGCGCACCCTCTCGAAGACTCCAGGTGTTGTGTTTATCCTGTCCGCTGCAACAACGATTCTCGTGAGGAGATCTTTCACGGAGTCCACAGGCGTCTCGTTTACAAATGATTTCATGTGCCCCTAGAAGAAGAAGTCCAGTGGGTTTAAGTCCGGTGAGCGTGGAGGCCATGCCACAGGTCCGCCACGTCCAATCCATCGTACTGGATATGTGGCATTCAGGAAGTGTTTACTGCACCTTGATAAGCCAATCAGCTACAACTGTCGATGCTATGTCTTTTCTCTGGCACTTGAAGAATATTCGTGCAATTTGATACTTTGGGAATAAACGAGGAGCAATGCATCGTTGCACGATATATGAAGACAAATGGTCAGAGATGAATGATTTAAAAACATTTATTTACAGTTAAAATAAATGAAATAAAATGACCACATGAGATCTTTCGACTACCACTTTGGCGTCATCATCAGATCTTTGACAAAGGGTGGAACGGAGACCGGCATTAAATAAAGTAAATACGTAACACGTGACCAGTACTATTGCGTAGAGTGATTTACATAAAGAGTCATATATTCATAACATCCCGAATCGACTTTTGTCCATGAGGGATCAGTGATCTCCAAGTTTGATATATAACTAGACAAATTATCATTACAGCAAAAGGTAGTGTTAGCTATAATATGTAAGCTTTCGCACAACAGTAAGGAATTATTATTAGTTGCTTTTTGCAGTATAGCTGCGTCCTTTCATTGTTGATAATGTTGTCTTTCCTGAATACAACGGGCTAAAGCCGTCGTTAACTTACCATTTTTCAGATCATACATGTGTTCATTCATTTTAGTCTTTAATGTCCTCCTGGTAGAACCGATATATAATTTTTTTAGTTTGCGATGGGTGATGGGGAAATAGAGGAATGGGAAAAATTCCGTGCATGTTTTCCACACTCACCTTGTCACGATCACTCCTGATTAGATGCAAGAGATTAAGAGCCTTTGAGCCAAAGTCAATGTCATGATGTCTGCACAGGTTCTTTAACACCGGAGTTAAACTTGGGTGGTAGGTGAGTGAAGCTACGTACCTCCAGGGGCGGTTCGTCATTAGGGGCCAGAGGGGCCTGGCCCCACCTAAAAATTTCTATTTTTAGAAATAATTTTTTTTTTCCCTGATTCTTATTCTCTCTCTTAACTACATGGTGATAAACATTTCCCTTCAAAAACCAGTACCTAAGGGAAAAGTTTCCTTCAAAAACGGAAAACTATTCCCTGAGGAAAGAGATCACGTTCAGAGTGTGAGGTTATTGGGGCCAGCTACAACAGGCCCCAGTAACAGCACTACGCAAGCGAAGAGGAGACGATTTCCTCCCAGTCTCTTTCAGTATGATGACCTACATACAACACTGCCTTAACGAGTGTGCAAAAAAAGCTGTGGGGCCAGATCTATCTGGCCCCACAGCTTTTTTGCACACTCGTTAAGGCAGCTTTTTTGCACACTCGTTAAGATCTATCTGGCCCCGCGCTAATATGATTGGCCAGAAGAGTATCCATTTCTTTAACGCCGTGGGTTGACAGAGCAGCTTACCCCGACCAAGCTCAAAGTTCAGTTAGTTGTTTTTTCTGCGTGTCTCTCTCGGTGATGTGTTGTTCCTTTGTGTCGTGACTATTTTGCTTTTCGAGTACAACGAATGGAGTGGATATTTTGTTAAAATCTCCGTTCTTTGCTTTAAATCTGGAAGAAAAGCTTCACTTAAAAAAACTCAGTGCTTATCACCCCAAGAATTTTTACTTTGAGCTTCACTTAAAAAAACTCGGTGCTTATCAGCCCAAGAATTTGAGTTTCCAAGAGTATGAAGTTTACAAAGCGCTTTGCAAAACTAATTTCAGTTTTAACTGAGAGGATTTTCTATGTTAAAAATAAATAAATAAATGAGAAAACCTGTAAGTATAATTTGCACATGAGTACATATATGTTTTTAGGTTTCACAAGTTCTTTAAAAAAAAAGGTTAAACCTTTCAAATAATGCAAAATGTAGTGTTGTACTCATTCTATATGGGACGAAATTCATGAAATATTCCCTTCCTGCATATATTTGGAGTTATTATTTTTTCACAACATTTTTTTATCCTGTGAATCCTGTGATTATTCCTCAGTTGAGAAATCTGAAGAAACACAAAGTACAACTAACATAAATTAATGCTCATATGTTGTAAGGTAAAAATTTTATTTAAGGAGTTTTAACATTTTTCTGTTAATAGTTATGCATTCTATCCTGAGGAAATTTTTTTAGTGTGCAATACAATAGTTGACACATTCCTGCCTGATTTGGGCATTATTGTGAGTCAAGGGGGTAAACAGAGGCAGAGTAAAGGAATTTTGGGGGTAGGGTGGGGGTCTTAATAGTTTGCCTAATAATGACAGTTTTTTTTATTTCATTGTTTGACTTCAGCTACTGGCCCCACCTATTTCAGTTGCCACGAGCCACCACTGCGTACCTCCTTTTTGGGATATCACGAATTAAGGAGCATTCCCGTGAGAACAGGTTTTTATTGTAGAGTCTGTCTACAGTAGTATTATTGAAACCAAAAAAGGAGGCCAGTTCTTTGATCTTTAAAAGTTCAGAACATCTGAGAGCGTCATTCGAGCAATGAGTAATTGCCCGTCTAACCATAAACGAAATTGAGGCTGACTCATAGTTACTCAAGTGAAAAGAGTCCTTAGGCATCATCGTAGGCGAAGAGGTTGGTTTACGATAAACTGTAAAGCTGAGTTGATGGGTAACAGGATTGTTTATTAAGCTAAAATCCAGATATTGCAAGGTGTAGTTTTCTTCACACTCCACTGTAAAGGATATGGTAGGATATTTTAGTGACATATGATCTTGGACGTTTTGTCAGCGTGGAAACGTTTTGTCAGCGGCTACCATGATCCCGGAAAACAATTAGCTCATCCTAAGAGTGAGACCAAATAATTAAAACATCACCAACGTACCTTAAATACAGAAGTGGCAAGTCTCCAAGGCGGAATTTTCGAGAAGCTGGAAAAAAATCTCGGCTAGACATGCTGACAGGGGGTGCACTTGGCGGCCCCCTGTGTTTGTCTATATATCACATCCTGGAAACGAAAGTAAGTACGTTGACGAATAAGTTTTAATGCGGAGATAACAAAATCGGATAAGTCCGGAGCCAAGCCAGAGTTTATAATTTTTTGACGAATAAGCATGTGAGTCTCAGCAATAGGTACGTTATGATACAACGAAACCACATCCAAAAAGACTAAAAAGAAAGGTGTATTACCCAAATTTGTATCCTTTATCCGGTCAAGAGCTTGCGTCGAGTTCTGTTCAGAGAAAGGGGCAAGAAATTTGGACAGAGCTCTTTCAAGGGGTCTCGTAGGACTAGCGTATCCCGAGACCAAGGGGCGAATCGGGTTGCCAGCTTTGTGGGTCTTCACCTTCCCAAAAAGTTCAGGAACACGGATGCCAAATGTAGGCTGCAAACACAATAAAATTTCAGGGGGAAAGGATGAGCGATTTTTAAGTCTGCTAATAGCGGATAGTGTAGCGGGTGTCGCATCTTATTTAACAACCCGTGTGGGGAGCTTACCAATGGCCTCACGCACCTTGGAAATATAATCAGGCTTGTCCAAAATAACAAGTTGGGACGTTTTGTCAGCGGCTACTATTGCTAATGAAGGGTTAGCTTTAAGATTTTTAAGTTGCTGATGCTTTTTCGTCCATTCGTAATGGCGAGAAAAGTGATCCTGTTTTTTTAACCTTTTCAGGTATTTGGTCTCACTCTTACGATAAGCTAATTGTTTTTCTGGATCATATGTCACTAAAATATCCTACCATATCCTTTACAGTAAAGTGTGAAGAAAACTACACCTTGGCATATCTGGATATTTAGCTTCATACGCAATCCTGTTACCAATCAACTCAGCTTTACAGTTCATTGTAAACCAGCCTCTTCGCCTACGATGATACCTAAGGACTCTTTTCACCCGATTAACTATGAGTCAGCCTCAATTTCGTTTATGGTAAGACGGGCAATAACTCATTCCTCGAATGATACTCTCAGATGTTCTGAACTTTTAAAGATCAAACAACTGACCTCCCTTTTTGGTTTCAATAGTACTACTGTAGACAGACTCTAAAATAAAAACCTGTTCTCGCGGGAATTCTCCTTAATTCGTGATACCCCAAAAAGGAGTTACGTAGGTTCGCTCGACTACCACCCAAGTTTAACTCCGGTGTTAAAGAACCTGTGCAGACATCATGACATTGACTTTGGCTCAAAGGCTCTTAATCTCTTGCATCTAATCAGGAGTGATCGTGACAAGGTGAGTGTGGAAAACATGAATGGATTTATTCCATTCCTCTATTTCCCCATCACCCATCGCAAACTAAAAAAATTGTATATCGTTTCTACCAGGAGGACATTAAAGACTAGAATGAATGAACACAAGTATGATCTCAAAAATGGTGAGTTAACTACGGCTTTAGCCCGTTGTGTTCAGGAAAGACAGCATTATCCACAATGGAACGACGCAGCTATACTGCAAAAAGAAACTAATAATAATTCCTTACTGTTGTGCGAAAGCTTACATATTATAGCTAACACTAAATTTTGCTCTAATGATAATTTGTCTAGTTATATATCACAAACTAGGAGATCACTGATCGCTTATGGGCAAAACTCGATTCGGGATGTTATGAATATATGACTCTTTATGTAAATCACTCTACGCAATTGCACTGGTCACATGTTACGTATTTACTTTATTTAATGCCGGTCTCTGTTCCACTCTTTGTCAAATATCTGATGATGACGCCAAAGTGGTAGTCGAAAGATCTCATGTGGTCATTTTATTTCATTTATTTTAACTGTAAATAAATGTTTTCAAATTATCCATCTCTGACCATTTGTCTTCATATATCGTGCAACAATGGCTTGCTCCTCGTTTATTCCCAAAGTATCAAATTGCACGAATATTCTTCAAGTGCCAGAGAAAAGACAGAGCATCGACAGTTGTAGCTGATTGGCTTATCAAGGTGCAGTAAACACTTCCTGAATGCCACGTATCCCCCACGATGGATTGGACGTGGCGGACCTGTGGCATGGTCTCTACGCTCACCGGACTTAAACCCACTGGACTTCTTTTTCTGGAGGCACATGAAATCATTGTTGTACGAGACGCCTGGGGACTCCGTGGAAGATCTCGTCACGAGAATCGTTGTTGCAGCGGACAGAATAAACACGACACCAGGAGACTTCAAGTAGGTGCGCCAAACTTTCATTCGCCCGTGTGAATTGTGCAACGGCACCCGTGCCCGCCACTTTGAGCATCTACTTTGAGTCTGTCCCTGATCGCCTTAAATGGGATTGTGCAACTTATGATGTCGTTAATTCCCTTTCTTTGCACTGTTGAAAGTTCAACTTGTACATTTAACTGTACTGTTTTCTGACACTCAGAGTGGAATGCGACCCTACGTTCCATTGTAAATATTGTTCGTTTTGACGGGTACCGTCAACCCTCTTCTCTTGTCAAAACAGTTTACGATCACCCTGTGTAGGTAACCAGAAACAAAAAATTATTTTTTTCTATAATGGTCAAGCAACCTCTGTTGGATCACTTGAAATGGAATTACCCCACTACCATATGATTTTGAACTAACGTTCTCATCACGTAGCCTACGTGTCAACAAGTGGTTGTATCGACATACGTCCGTATGTTTATGAAGGGGGTTTTCCTAAAACGCTTGGGAAAGTCACACGCGGGATAGAAAAACTTCTCTACTGGTGTCCATAACCCCCGTTTGAAAGCAAAATAGGAATAGCGGGGAGTATTGCTCAATACAACGATAGTCCATGTGAAATGCGTATACGTAGGTTTAGCAGAGAGAGAAAACTGAAAACAGTAAACAAAAAAACCAAGCAGCCATCCATTCGTAGAAGTAGGATCGGAAGAGAATGAAGTTCCAATTTTAAAAATTCTTTAAAAAAACCTCGAAAACCGGCTGAACGTAAGATCAACAGATATACACTGAAGAACAATTGAATTAGGGATGCCTGTCTAGTAACGTGTAGCACCACCTTTCGTCCTGATGACGACGGCGATTCGTCTCGGCATGGACTTGACAAGACACCGGAAGCGTTGGGAAGCCATACGGATCCACGACCCCTGAACAAGCTCCCACAGTTCACGAAGATTTGATGGAGGAGAGTCAGAGCCTCGAACATCTCCCTCGATGGCATCCCAGATGTTCTCGATGGAATTGAGGTCAGGTGACCTAGCTGGCCAAGGAAGCGAGGTCACGTCGGTGGAGTGTTCATCCAACCATTCGGATACAATTCGGGAGCGATGGCACGGTGCATTGTCTTCTTGCAGGATGAGGTCACCAGTGGGATGTTGAAGACGCACAAACGAGAGCAAATGGTCGTCCAGGATATCATGGTAACGTTGACCTGTTAGGGACGGTGTCACACCTACCAGGGATCCCATTTCAGTCAGCGTAAACAGTCCGCAGACGAGAATGCCACCTCTACCAGCATGAAGAGTACCCTGCTGGCAAGAAGGATCCATTGCTTCATGCGGTTTGTGCCCACTCGTATCCTGCCATCCGCATGTACCAACGTGAATCGGACTCATCAGTCCAGGCCACATTTTCAAACATGTCTAGGGTCCAGTGGCTATGCTCCCGCGCCCATGCTAATCTTTGCACCCTGTGATGTGCGGTCAGCAGCGGTACCCCCGTGGGACGATGGCTTCTATACCCCATAGCGAGGACATGGTTCTTGATAGTGTGGCTACTTACACGTTTTTGTGCACCAGCGTTAAATTGCCAAGTGATTTCTTGCAGTGTGGCCCGTCTGTCCGCTGTTACAATGCAAGCTAGCCGACGATGACCCCGCTCATCGGCACGCTGTTGTCCGCGGCAGTTGGCCCTTGCAGGGATGGTTTTACCGGATTCTATGTACTCACGGAGCAGCCGTGACACAGTGGCTCGCGAAAAATCCCAGTGCCTGCACCGCTTGCGAGATGGAGACACCCATTTGTCGGGCCCCGAAAATTTGTCCACGGTTAAATGCGCTTAGATCCATCGTCTAACCCATACTTTTTTGTAACTTTTCAAAAGATATCTGGAATTAGTTACATCAATATTTCAATTATAAAGATAACTTTTCGATTCAGCAAACATTATATCATCTTCCTTTTTCCTGCTCTGTCCAAAATTTTAAAAATACATTATAGAAAAAAAAATTTCACATATAATTTTTACATACAAAACTGCAGAATTTTCTTCCTTAGCTTTTGTGAAGGGAAACATAAAAAAATCATGCACTACAAACAGAAAATAAGAATTAAGTAGCCACGTAGTAGCTCGTTCTTCAGGCACAACATTTGTTTCGTGACTTTTGCTCACTTACTTTGGGAGGATATCGTCGAAATGTAGATTCCCCTCCCCGGTGGCGGATCCGGATTCGAATTCCGTGAGTAATAGATATTGTGGTTGTATTTGTCTTACAGCACTGGCTTCTTTATCCCTTCCCTGAAAACAGTGTAACTAAATCTGGGACGGACAAATGCTTACAGCCCATCGAATTGTTCACGGTGGTAGTTAAAGTACAAACCAAAAAAAAAAAAAAAAAAAAAAAAAAGAAGAAAATAAAATAAATGATTAGTTTCAAAGCTTATCCGAGCTTAGCTTTTCAACAATATGGAATAGTGCGAAAAATTTTGTTTCTTTAATTTATACCTCATGTCCGACTCTTACTAAAGGCCGACGCATGAGGGGCTGTTAAAGAATTTTTTAGGAATTTATCCATTTAAACACACATTCATACATCCTTTTGGTAAATTAAGACATTTAGTGGATACTTTCAATATTATTATTATTATTATTATTATTATTATAGGATCCTTTAAGAATTGTCATTTTCTCTTACTTCTAGACACAGCAGACAACCAACTGAGACGGTGGGAGCATGCACAAGAATTTCCGCTTGTTACAGGACGCATACAATATATTTAGAAAACACCTTTTTGAACACTCCTCATGTACTTAGTAGGAGGTTCTTGTTAAAGGCATTCAGGTAAAAAAAATGGCAAAAATTGGAGTAACCAATTAATATTTTTTTTAATCATGAAAGAAAAGGAAAGTGATGTTACATAAGAATACAAAAAATAGTGAAGATAAGATGGAAAAACATCAATGGATCCAGTTTTTCTTTAATTATAGTATTACAAATTAGTGTATTTTTTATGAATCATATGCCATATGGTTAGTATTTGACTGAATATATATTACAGCAATTAGCACTAAATTACTAAAATACCAATTATATGCTCAAAATTTATTTCATTATTATACTTTTATTTTTTTAACAAAATACTAAAAGAATATCGGCAACAAAATTATAAATCACGTTTATTATATTTCACATTTTTGCTATTAATATTTTAATTTTAAATGCTTCATTCTATTATTTTGTTTAGTATTTTTGTTCCTTTTTTTATATATTACTGGTGCTAATACTTTCCATTTTTTAAAAGGATTTTGAGCTCCAAACGTTTTAGTTTCAAACTCCAGTATTCTTCTGAGATCACATTTAATAGCTATTTTAATCTGCTCCGTATTTTTTTTTATTTTTGTTGGTAAGATACGGCATTTCGATTTTTCCATACATTATATTTTATTATTGTTATTAAATAATGAATTGTTAGGTGTTTAGATTCAGAGCAGTCTAGAGGTACATGGTACAAAGTTTGGTCTGCAGTAAATTTACGTCTATAACTTAAGTATTGTTGTAACCAATCCCAGATATATATTGCAAAATTGCAATCTACAAATAAATGTTGAAGAGAGTCCTCTGAACCACAGTAGTTACAGTTACGATTAGATATTAGTTTATTTCCATACAACCATTTTCTTGTCGGGATAATATTGTGCGAAATTTAAAAAAGTAGATCTCTAATATGAGTGCTTAGTTTTATTTTTGATTGAAGTGTCCAAATACTATGTACCATATTGGATTGCAGTGTATCTTCTAATTTTGTTGGATGAATTTCGTTTAATGCTAAATATATTTTACAGGGATGTAAGGTCGGGTGATGCGTAACATCACAGCCTCTCCTTGACAAATGTCAACCCCGCCTTCTCGTGGTGCATCCTGTTCCCACTAAAGGGGCTCTGACGACCGCCAATAGCGGTATAACTATACCATCGGGATCAGAGGAAATGCTATCCCACACTCACCAACCCGCTTGGCCAGCGTGGTGAGTTATGGCCAAACACCTCCAAAATGACTCTACAACTTAAATCTTGGCCCTCAGTCTCCGGCAGCTGGAATGTACCTGGCCAAGGCAGCGGCCAGTGCGACATGAAGGCAGAGGGTGCTAAGAATCCCCGGAGGACCGGACTAGGCTGCCATTTGATGCTGACCTTGGCTACCTATAACGGACGCTCCCTATCTTCTGATTCAAGGCTTCTTGAATTGGAAGAGGAACTACAAAGGATCAAGTGGGACATCGTCGGGCTAAGTGAGGTAAGGAGAAAAGGAGAAGATCTCATTGAACTGAAAAGTGGACATCTCTTCTATTATCGTGGGACAGATACTGGCAGAACTAGTGGTGTTGGATTTATAATAAACAAGAAACTGAAGGATAAAGTGGTAGAAGTTGAAAGTTCCTCTGACAGAGCTGCACGACTCGTTATCCAACTATCGAGAAGATACCAGGCTCAGATTATTCAAACTTATGCACCCACCACAAGTCATGCTGAAGAAGAAATTGAAGAATTTTATGAGGAAATTCGTGATCTAAATAATAAAGGTAAGCAGCACTTGAAGATAATTATGGGAGATTTCAATGCAAAAATAGGGCAACGGCAACAGAATGAAACTTCAGTAGGTAAATTCGGTCACGGCAACAGAAACCAGCGTGGAAATACTCTCGTTGAGTTTGCAGAGGCAGAAGGATTTTTCATCTTGAACTCCTTTTTCAAGAAAAAGCCACACAGGAAATGGACATGGAGACATCCAATTGGAACGACAAGTGAAATTGATTTTATTATGTGTAACAAAAAATTCGTCATCGAAGACTGCAGTGTGCTGAACAAGTTCAACACAGGTAGTGACCATAGATTGGTGAGATGTAAGATGCACCTCAACACTAAACTGGAACGTGGCAAGCTTATAAGACAAACAAAATGTATTGACATAACCAACCTTAAAAAACACCATAATACTTTCAAGTTAGAACTGAAGAACAGATTCTCTGCTTTAGAAGGCCTAACATCGGAAGAAGTGGATATTTCGGAAGTTAACAGAAAAGTAACCAAAGCTCTAATGGAAACAGCAACAAAATTAGCTGGGTCTAAGAACAAGTTGCATGTGAACAAATTATCAGGAAAAACCAAAATGTTGATGCAAAAAAGAAGAGAGATGAGGACAACTAAAGAAGATGTGACTTCCAAAGTGGAATATATAGAGCTATGCAAGACAACACGAAAAAGTATCACTGAAGACGTAAGGAAATTCAACTGTGAGCTAGTGAGGAAAGCAATTGAAAACAACCAAAGCCTTAAGATAGCAAAGGGACATCTCAGTAAGGGAAGAAAACAGATTATGGCTCTGAGAAAAGAAGATGGTTCTATAACAAGAAATAGAGGCGAAATTTTGACAAGAGTGAAAGATTTCTACTCCAAATTATATGAAAGGGATGATACATGTACTCCAGACATCATGAAAGGTACCAGAGTTCTTCCAGTCCTCCCAGCAGAAGTTGCTCATGCAATCAAGAACATGAAGCGGGGGAAAGCTCCAGGAGAAGATGGAATTACTATAGACATCATACAAGAAGCAAGTGGAGAAATCGAAACAGTACTCGCCCAAATTTTCACTCGATGCCTTAATGAGGGGAAGATTCCTGAGGATTGGAACAATGCTACAATGATCCTGCTACATAAAAAAGGTGACATTGAGGATCTCAGGAACTACAGACCTATCAGTAGTTTATAAAATCTTCACTAAAGTTCTTTCACACCGCTTGAAGGTAACACTGGACATGGCTCAACCGAGAGAACAAGCTGGATTCAGGAGTGGCTACAGCACAATAGATCATATCCACGTACTGAGAGAACTAATTGAAAGAGCGAGGGAATATGAACTTCCATTGTGCATGGCTTTTATCGATTATGAAAAAGCCTTTGATTCGGTGAAACCATCAGCAGTTACCACGGCTCTGAAATCCTGCGGTATTGAAGATGCATACATTAATATTATTAATAACATCTATGAAAATGCAAGTGCAAAGATTCGGCTGTTTGAAAATACAACACACATAAAAATTTTAAAAGGAGTGAGACAAGGTGACACCATATCTCCGAAGCTCTTTAATTCCACATTGGAAAATGTCTTTCAATCACTGAACTGGGAAAACAAAGGGATAAAGATTAATGGAGATTATCTAACCCACCTTCGTTTTGCTGATGACATAGTCATTTTTGCAACTACCCCATCAGAGCTACAGAGTATGATCCAGGAACTTGCTGACAAGAGTAAAGAAGTGGGATTAAAAATGAACTTTCAGAAGACAAAAGTGATGTACAATGCTTTTACAAGAAATGAAAATTTATCGATTGATGGAGAAAAACTGGAGATAACAGATACGTATGTTTATCTTGGACAGCAGATATCAAGTGAGGGTCACATTGATGAAGAAATTAATCGGCGTACAAAACTTGCCTGGAGAGCTTTTGGAAGAAACAGCATAATTTTCAAGAGCAATATGCCATTATGTCTTAAAAGAAAAGTGTTTGATCAATGCATCCTTCCAGTGCTTACGTATGGTGCAGAGACGTGGACCTTAACTAAAAGAGACATACAAAGGCTGCAGACAACTCAAAGCAACATGGAGAGGTGCATGCTTGGTATAACCAGGAGAGATAAGAAGAGAAACTCGTGGATCCGAAAAATGACGAGAGTGGAAGACATCATGATCAGGGTTAAATCCCTGAAATGGCAATGGGCTGGACATACTGCCAGAAGGACAGACCATAGATGGACAGCCGAAATTTTAGATTGGATTCCAAGGGACAGGAAAAGACCCAGAAAAAGACCACATGGGAGATGGGTGGATGAAATTCGTAAATATGCGGGAGTGACATGGAGGAGACTGGCACAAGACAGACCGTTGTGGAGGAAACTTGGGGAGACCTTCGTCCAGCAGTGGATTGATAATGGTTGACAATGATGATGATGATGATGACATTTTACATAATTTCTCATATTCTTGTCAGAAATAATTTTTCATTCCAGAAAACAAACTTTCTCCCTAGAATCTGTGTCAACACATAATCGATAGTTATTGATTGTTATTTTTTGACTATCGAAAACTGTCGATAATCATAACTATCGGTAGTTCCCCACCTATATGTGATGGTCTCTTAGTAGAACGAATTCATTTCCGTGCAAATCGGTTGTTTCTCGGTGGGGTTACGGGCTTTTGTTGGTTGGGACGGACGGACAGAGACGCGGACAACGGACGGAACGTAATTTTTTATCGTATCTCATCGGTTATTCGTTCCTGAGTAGAAAGAGACCATTTCCGTGCAAATCGGTTGTTTCTCGTTTGAGTTATGTGTTTTTATACTTCCGGATGGACGGACGGAAAGACAGACTTGGAACGGATGGAACGTATTTTTGTATTGTATCTTATTGGTGTGAGGCGTCCCTGAGTCGAAAGAAATAATTTCTGTGCAAATTGGTTGTTTCGTTTCGGAGATATTTTTCTTATTCTTCTGGACGGACGGACAGACGGCGGACGGATGGAACGTAATTTTGTATCGTATCTCATGGGTTATTCGTTCCTGAGTGGAAAGAGACCATTTGGTTGCAAATCGGTTTCTTGTTAAGAAACATGGTTTTACCTATGGCCGTAATAAGTCATTTGTGGATGGACGGACAGACGGCGAACGGAAGGAACGTCATTCTGTATCGTATCGCATGAGTAATTCTTTTCTGAGTAGAAAGATACCATTTGCTTGGAAATCGGTTTCTTACTTGTTAAGAAACACGGTTTTTCGTGTTGCCGTCACATTTCATTTTGGGTTAACGTGTAGATTATGGTGCAAAATTCAGGTACGAAAAATTTCAAAAAACTGTGACGTACATCTTATTTGAAATCAAAACATAATCTACAGGTTAACCTAGAAGGTAACCTGTTTTGCAGGGATGCTTCCGCTGAGACCACGGGCAGCCGTGGCAGATGCTTTAGCGGCAGTCACAGCGTCATCGTCGCCGCTGACTGGACTTCGGCGTACCGTATAGAGAGGTAAATTTTACGTAAAACGTTTTCAAAAATAAGTCTATCAATGAACTTTTTTTTTTATGTTACATCGTTTTTGATTTCAAATAAGATGTAAGTCACAGTTTTTTGAAATTTTTCGTACCTGAATTTTGCACCATAATCTACACGTTAACCTAGAAATCTTTCGATATATTATTTGGAATAAATATCTGGATTTTTCAGATCTTTCGAGTACAGCCTTTCGACTCTTAAATTCAATCGATTATGCCCAACACTAAGTACACGTAGGAGCAGAACAAAGCGAGTACATGGTAAGTGTAGGAACTCAAATGGAAATAATGATCCCCGAAACTTCGGTCCCTTCTGGCGGAGAGGAGGCAAAGCAGCACGGTCACATGACAGTCCTAAACCAGTAGGAACAGATTGCAAATTTTTGGTCAGAAGTGCACATTTAACATGCAATCCCGTGAACTAGTGTATCAATATGGTGAAAAAACATTGTCATTTAATGATTGTTCAATTACAAATGAAGACAAATTGAGCCTTTTTCATTTGCCAAAGCGAAAAGATCGGCAAATGTTTCTTTGGTAATAGTTATTTGTTATTGTTGACGAACTCACGTGGAGCTTGTGTGGAGACGATAGTATTGAATCCAGTGAGCGCACTTCGAGAAGCGAAGGTCGCTGTAGAAGTTTTATCCGCCAGAGGAATAAACATTTTTGAAATATCAAAAAGAATTTTTAATGAAGTATAATAACTGTAATACACATGTGGCCATTGCTCCGGCTAGGCAGGGATGTGCACACATTCTGTTTTTCACCCTGATGGCAGCACGTTATTAGCACTGCGTCTCTCTGAGCAGACGACGGTTGCGAGGAAACAGACCTTCAAGTAGTCTCGTTTACTCGCTTTGGAGGAGAATCGCCTGCAAAGTGAAACACCGAGTTTGTTGTCTTCGTATAAGACCCCCAAATCATGGAGCTGGGAAAAGAGAGCGCTTTAATGTGCTCTCGCACGACGTCCCCTCCCCATAGACGAACTTTGTTGCAACACATCTTCACACTGTTCACCACGCCCAAAATTAACACCTGGACACGGTTCACTGATGTTTACACACACTCCCACCACGGCCCAAGAAGCAACACCAGACAAACCCCCGAGTCATACAGATCCTCCGTAGAACTAGAAAGGACCCGCACACAAAGAGCCGGCGATGTCACCTAGAACGACGGGTGCAGCCCGAAGGTACACCCGGAACGTCCATGTAGGCGGACAAATGTCCCCTTCAGAGGTGACCAAGTGACATCGACCCGGATGGGAGACTGTCAGAGAGGACACCGGGCCGACGGGTGCACCAAGGCACTCACACGACCCATGGCAGGTGCCTCCCCGGCCTACTTCCACACGGAACCGGCACACCACAAACAGCAAATACACAACATCCTCCCATCAGATACCATCCATTCATACCACATCATAAGAGAAAGAGCAGAGACAGAACCAAAACGCTCACTCCCCCCGACTCACACAGGCTCCTGCCGTCTCGGTCAGCGACCAGCACCGCCGACCTCGACCGGAGAGAATCGCCGATGAAAGGGTCGGAGGCTTAAATCGCCGATGAAAGGGTCGGAGGCTAACCTCCACACCCTTCATAAAACACAAGTCACAAAAACATAACACTAGAAAAAGCCCAACACTCCCTGAGAGATCCCTCGGGCTTCAAGGGCCGAAACTAAGGGGTAAGTTACCCCAATGAAAGGTATAGTTGTTCTTGGTCCCGGTAACAATCCGAGGCCAAGTCCCCCACCGATAACTAAAGGCACGGTCGGTCAAAGTGCGGGTGTCCACTCTCGCCTTGTATCGGAGCTCACACTTGACTTGAAGGATAACCGTTGTCGGAGAGAAGCCCGAGTTAGCCGTCCCGGAATGCAGAATCCTGTTCCTCTCCCTCCACATCTTATAACAGACGTCGGTGACATTCCTTCTTCAGACCTCCCTGACCGCCGCCGGGGCAGGATGTAGATAAAACACATTAGCCGGGTGAAACTGAAGGGCGTCAAGCTCTTTGTGCCAAGCCCAAGTCCAGATTCCCTGCCAAACCTTGTGCGCCATGGGGCAGGCCCAAAAGAGATGGAACCTGCCCTCAATGCCCGCACACGAAAGGCACCTATCGGAAGAGATGCCACCCCACCGAAACTGCCTACTCCTGGTTGGAAGGACATTGTGGGCCAACTGCCACCTAAAGTCCCTCTTCTTGCAGTCCACACCCGTCGAGTGAATGCTCATCCAAGCCTCTCTCATACAGAAGTTCCTAGGAACGTGGAAATCTTTGACGACGTGTTCCCTAGGCCTAGGGAAAAGGTCAATGTACATCTGCTGCGTGTTCTTCCCGGCGCGGTCAGCTTTCGCAAAATTCTGCAGGCGACCTCCAAGCTGGTAAGACCTATGCATCCTCTCGCGCCATGGGCCAACAAATCTGTGGCCTGGAACGTATTTGGACGATTCCCACCCCGTGAAATATTAGGCCCAAAGCTCACACGGGTGTTCGGCCACCAGGGCTCCCTTCACACTCTTAAACTGGAGTGCACTGAGCCATGTCGGAAGATGCTTGACTTCCAAACCCCCTTCCGACCTGGGACAGTATAGGACCGCCCGAGCCACCTCTTCGGTCTTCTTCCCGGCCCAAATGAAGCCAAAGACCGCTCTCTCCATCTGCTTCATGAGACTTCCGGGTGGGGACTCAATTTCCACGGCAACAGTGCATTTCGAAACCAGAAGCGCATTAGCAAACTTGGCCCGATTCACTCTAGAAATGCCCACCTCCTGCCACCGTTCTTGCTCCTTCTTCATCCCCGCCAGAACTTTTCCCCAGGTGCTCACGTGGACCCCTTCCTTAGAAAACTGGATACCGAGAATCCGAACGGGCCCATCGGTCACAGCTAAACCTGTAACCGCTGATCTCTCCCATTTGCCCCAGAGCATAATACTCGACTTTTCCTCTTTGAGACGGGCACCAGTCGCATGCAGTACTCAGCGAAAGCATCACGCATCCCGTTCAAGCTCCTTTCCGAGTCGACGAAGAAGGAAACATCATCTGCGTACGCAAGGTACTTCAACGACTCCCTCCTCCCAGGGACCGGAAAACCCCTAACACTATCCTTCCCAGCCACTCTTCTCAAAATGGTCTCCAAGACCAAAACAAACAAAAGGGGAGAGAGAGGACATCCCTGCCTTACTCCTCTTTGAACCTCAAAGAGGGGGAGAGACGACCGGCAATAATGGCTCTCCCGAAGAGTTTTCTGTATAACGCCCCAATCGCACTTCGGACAAAAACTCCGAAGCCGTGGGCTTCTAACAATCTTCCTACAAACTCGTGCGATACCCTATCGAAAGCCTTGCTCTGGTCTGCCAAGAAGAGCCCCATCTTAATGCCCTTCTCGCCCAGGTAAGTGATAGCGTCTCGTATGCACCTAGTATTCCATTACATCCGGCGCCCCCCGATACCACACGTCTGGTTAGCACCAATGAGATGAACGGCCACCTTAGCAAGCCTGCTATTGATGACCCTCGCAAGGATCTTATAGTCCACTGTGGAGGGAGACACTGGTCTCCAACCACTTAACTCCCTCGACGGGGGTCTTGTAGGGATGGGTAGTAAAAGAACAACCTGTTCTTTTGCACCAGTTCCTTGAACTGAACGGGAACAGCCTGTTCTTCCGTTGCCAAAAAACCTGTTCTCTTGAGTCCGGGAGTCTCTACTACGTAGAGATGTGGGGAGAACGGAAGAAATGAAAGAACCTGTTCTTTCTCGCCAGCTCCTGTTCTGCCACCGACGTCAGTGACGTGGGAGTGACTCGGAATGCCTTTCCGGAACAGGTTCAGTTTGACTGACTGTTCTTTACTAGTTAATACGTTCCCGAGTCCTGACCTGTTCTCTGACTTTGTGTTCTGTTCTTTTGTGCACGGAACAAACTGCCAGGGATTACGTTTTGTGTCCTTCTGCCTCTTTGTCATAAATATTTCGCAAAAATAGTTCTTTTCAGAACTGCTCATACTAATTTTTTTCTCAAAGTACATATTTTGTGCTGGATTAAGCCAGTATTTTTTTTTAAATGTTATTTCAGGTACCTAAGTGTAGCTAAGTATTCGCTGGAGCTGCATTCAAAGGTAAAGCAAAGTTAATTATAGTTTTTTAAGCTATCAGGTAAGGGTCCAACAAATTTTTAGTTTTACTTACTCATCGTGGGAACGCAGGAGTGTTAGTCACGATATTCTTACCGATTTCGTTTTTGAAAGGCGCAGGATTACTGTAATGTATTTAAGTGCTTTTTTTTTTTTTTTTAAATGTATTTGTGTCGTGTTTACCTTTCAAGGAAAGCGACAGTAACCCAGAATTATTAGGTAGGAATCCCGTTTAAGGTAAAAAATTCCCAGAATTTCCATTTTGCGTAGGCTGTCTACTCAGCAGTGTAGGTATTTTTAGCAAGGTTTTTTCAAATGTATTTCAGTGTTTTTTTAGTGCACAAAAAACACATAAAGCTGAGCATTTTTGCTCTCTCCTTTCGAATGGGTAATAGTTGTGAAGGCAAAATTAAGACAAGTGTCGCAAGGAGATGTAATGTTATATCACACAGCGACTTCAGTTCTTAATACAGGTTGTAAAAAGAAAAGACGAAGGAAACCACATCCTGGGAAAAATAAATGAAAAAATTGAGTAATTAAGTGCGGTGCTCATTGGAGTTCCTAAGTAAGGCTTTCCTAGTTGTAATTTGTTTTATTTATTATTGATTAACAAATTACTTAGTTATAACTTATTTTCATAATTATTTAGCTAAAAAAAACTATTTTCATAATTATTGAGCTGAAAAAGGCTTGTGGTTGACATGTTTATACATATTCGTATGAAGCAAAAGATTATAAAAAAACAGCTCAGCTGAACAAGAACAGCTAAAAGAACAGGAGCAGGGAACAACATTTCCCATCCCTAGGGTCTTACAGAGCAAGGTGACCATGCCCCTCCGTATTATCCCTGGCATACGACCCACCTGCACAATCTCGTTGTACAGTTTGTCACTGAAGAAGAAATCACCACAGCAGAACTGATGTATGTTATGGACAACTGCCCAAAAGAACCTCACCACAGAAAGAAATATAAAGTATTTTATTTATATAACTTGTTTTTCACATTATATACTGCATGCTAAAATTTGATCTAGAGGTACTTGAACTACTTTCGTAATGTCAAAAGCCAGTTAATACTGTAACTCTATTTTTAAGCTCAGACATGGAAAGTTCCAATAGTTGTATTATATTTTATTCCATATAAGCAATATTGCTAAATAAGGAGCTAGTTTTCTATTGCATTTCGCAAAGACGTTCACTATTTTGTAGCTAAGTAATTTCATCATTTATATTTAATTGAACATTGTTCCAGCTTTCGATTTCACAGAACTCTTAGTTTTTTTTTATAGTACCTAGAAAGAATCACAGTGATTAAAGGCAAAGTGAAGAGAGAGAGTGAGAGAAAGAAAATAGGCAGTGAGACTTATGACCGTTGAATTTCAATACATGCATCGCAGAGAAGAATTAGACAGAAACACATATAATTTCAGCAAGACACAAACAGTATGTCGGCGAATCTTCACAGGTCATTTGCATGGTGGAAAATATGTGAAAAAAAAATCCGCGTAGTTTTTCACCAATTTTTAAAGATTATCCACTTCTTTTTTCCCCAGAGTACCAAGGACAGGTTCTCAAATCGAGTCGGAGTAGACTTAGATCATAAGCACTAAAGATAGCACGTAAATTTGACAAAACGGAACAGAAATTTGAAAAGATGAAGTTTCATCCCTTCTAGTGAGGTTGGTTAATTGAATAAGGAAATTCCAACTTGGAAATTTGGTACTAGTTTTTGCTTATGGCTTAATCGTACTACGTATTTCGCTCTGTCACCTACACTATGTGACGCACGCTCGAAACTCTACCCAACGCGGAGACTTTGCCTGCTTCCAAGTGCTAATCCGTTCTCATCTTTTATGTTTCTGAAATTTCAGTTTTTCTTTCTTTTTTTTTTTTTTTTTTCCTTCTTAAGCTAGAGCAAAACATTTATCTCAAAATTCAGTTGTGACGAAAACCTATGCATTTATTTCTATCACTTTACAAAAATAAAAGTTTTCATTATTTAGATGTTTGTCACTGTAAAACGAGAAATGCTGATTTATGGGTGGTATGGGAGGCAATCGACCCAGCGGAATATTATGTGTAATATATACTACAGTTAATACAGACATTTAACGTGGACAAGGAACATCAAACAAAGATCTTCGCTCTTTCCACGTTTACAAGAGAGTCACGGAAAAATTCTCATTGGCCGCCACGGGAAGTCGAACCCAGGGTCTTCCAGTTACGCGCCGGATATGCTTCCGCTACACCACAGCGGCCTCGAATTCCTCCAGACTCACACACGCTAACTGCCAAGCCAAGTTGGCAGGTTGCTTCTTGGAGCCCCGCACAATGCAATGAGAATTTTTCCGTGACTCACTTGTAAACGTGGAAAGAGCGAAGATCTTTGTTTGATATACTACAGTTGTTTGCACATAACTACGTATCCTTCAACATACAGGGTAACCCGATGTCAGGTCACCGCATTTTAAGTTTTTTTCCGATCAGAGTGACGTTTTTCAGAAGTCCCGATTATTCTATTATATTTTCTCCGTGTTACACGATTTTCCAATCACACAATTTCTCGCATTGAATGCCGTTTAAAAATTTTGGGGGCCAAACCCGATTTTCCTCCAATTTCGTGTCTTTTCTTCGTTTCCGTACATGTAAGATCGCTTTAAGGTTGTCTTTGAATGACTGTTAGGGTAAATTCTTCTGTACACATTTTTCTCGAAGACTGTTACTTTGTAGTGTTTGAAATTTTATATATATGTCACAGTTATTTTCCTAAGATTTTTTTTAATTCAATTTATCTGACTGGAAAGTATTCTATTTTGGCGATAGATGGCGAGATAAGTTACAGTGTTTCTGTGTGAAAAAACACGAAATCTCTCCTTTCTGTATGATTTTTCTAATTATTTGAGCGAAATAAAGATAAATGAATGAGAACAAAAGTGAGATTGGAATATTTTCTTCCGTAAAACATCTTAAATCTTATTGTACGTTCATTTTTTCAAGAAAAAACGTGTGCATTAGCATATAACCTCTGAATTTGAGCTATAGAAACCACCTATTTACACAGCTTCGCCTACTTACTGAACTCTACCCCCAAAGAAGGTATTAGGTGCTTGAATTAATTCCCGCTGTAGCCCAATATAGCGCAGCAGTGGTGCGCTATGACCCGGACACACGTAACTTCCCTTGTATACGCACGTACCGTCCGTAGTCGGGGCGAAGCAGTGTGTGATACGCGATCGGAGAAACAGAACACGAGTTTGTATCGCATTCACGATGTCGAGTTTCGTACCAAAAAAGGAGCATTTGCGGGAAGCATTACTCTTCTGCTTTTACCTCAAGAAATCTGCAGCGGAAAGTCGTCGTTTGCTAGTGCAGGCCTATGGGAAACATGCCCTAACGGAAACAATATGCAGAGAGTGGTTCCCATGCTTCAAAGCCAACGAATATGACGTGAAGGACAAAGAGTGCCCTGGGAAGCCGAAAAAGTTCGATGAAGGCGCATTGGATGTCTTATTGGACGAGGATTCCTGTCAGACGCTCCACGAGTTGTCTGAAACACTTCGGGTCGATGAGTCAACGGTTAGTAAACGCTTAAAGGCAATGGGAATGATCCAGAAGCTCTGGAACTGGGTTCCGCATGACAAGGTTATTCTTCTCTACGACAACGCTAGATCTCATGTCGCCAAATCCGTGAAGGAACTCTTGGAGGCACTTGGCTGGGACTTTTTACCTCACCCGTCTTATTTCCCGGACATTGCTCCCTCGGACTTTCATTTGTTCCGGTCGCTACAACGTGGCCTGTCAGAGCAGCACTTCCTTTCTGTCGCCGATATCCAAAAATGGCTCGATGAATGGTTCGCCTCGAAAGAACCTGCATTTTTCTACCACGGAATCCATTTGTTACCCCAACGGTGGGAAAGGGTCGTAGCTGCCAACGGACCCTACTTTGAATAGACTATCCTTTACCGTTCTGTGGCAACACACAGGTGTTTGTGTGGCAAAAAAACAGCGAAAATTAATTCAAGCAGCTAATAATTGGTTAAAACATAACAGCGCCTATTTTGTCTTTTCATTCTGGAGCCAACGAGAGACCGCTTCCATTCTGAATATGGTGAGGTCTGCAGTGATTTGCTGACGCCAGCTTCAGGGACAGACAGTCGAAACGTAAAAGCGACGACCAAGGAATGACTTTTTGCGCCATTTATTGCAGAAGATGAAACCTACACACTCATTCAACGACAGTTTTAAACCCCTCCTGTCACATTCCATAGAACAATCTGACGTCCAGGTTGCATTAAATCGGTTCTTCCTCCCTAAAATTTGTTGAGAGAAAGTGACGAGCAGTTGGGGCAGTGTCACATTCCTCAGACTGTAGGTGTCATATCTTAGGAACTTTGATGGGGCGCCTCGGCTAGTGCCGTAAATACCCGTGTTGAACAGGCCCGTGTCTCAGCGTGCCAAATACGGTGTTAAGTTCTGAGAGCAGTTCAGCAAGTTTGCTGTTAAAATCTTAACTTTGTAGAAGTCAGAGTGCAGATAGCGAGTAAGAAGCTCAAATATCTTAGCTGAGTAAGCTTCCAATAGGCAAAAAGCTAGGGAATTTCATGGAACTGAGGTTGAATTAGACAAGTCTCTTGGTTTTCCAGGTTCTGCAGTAAAAACAATTTTAAAACTGGTAGATTCAATAAAAGTTATTTAAGTTAAGTGACTGACGATAAATAATTTTAAAAGTTCACCTTATGGTGAACTGGAAAGAATTTAAAGACGTAGTTCTGGCAAGCTAGAGCCGCAAACGTACTATTAAATGGATCAATGTTGAATGAAAAGGCTTTCGAAATGGTGTTGGTCTTGGTTTAGATTAATCGGAAATTTGAGACTTGGCTGTTTTGGGTGGTGTAGCGGTTAGCATACCCGGGCGCTATCTGGGAGACGCGTGTTCGGTTCCCGCTCCAGTACGACGAAATTTTCAAGTTTTTGGATATTTTTTGACTTACCATCCTTATCATATTTACACCAAAAAAACGGATTGTCAACTTCAAAATTTGACTTTACAGCTTTAAATGGATGGATGGATCGACTAAAGAAACGATACAATCTTCTGTACCGATCGCTTTGAGGTGAATCTGCAAGTGTTGATCAGGTTACAATTGATGAATCGAAGATGAAGATCTACCTTACCTGCTTTAATCGCAATTATGCTCCGAATGACATTTTCGTCACCGACGGGACTGGCCTTCTTTTTCAGTCTTTTCGTATGTTGTAAAGGGAAAATTATGCCACGGTGGGAAAATTTCAAAAGTGCAATTGACTGTCTTATTCTGCTGCAATGCCGACGGGAGTGAAAAATTAAAATCTCTGGTGATCGGTAATTCTAAGAACCTACGTTGTTTTTAAAAATGTGCAGTTTCCTTAGGAGCTATGAAGCAACCAAAAAGGCCTGGACGACGCAAACTACGTTTCAAGATTTTTTTGCACAATCTAGATTACAAAATGAGACCGCAAAAGCGAAATATTATCTTCTTTTTCGATCACGGCACAGCTAATCACAGCATGTAATCACAGCCTCTGCCACCATGTTGGTGAGACGATTGAGAACTAAAGTAGTGACGTAATCATTTATTCTAACCTTCTTGGTGGAAGCAGTAAAGCGCCGGCATTACGGCCAGCCGGAGTCTTTCGTGTGGCTATATCCCCCCCCCCCTACCCGGCAAATTTCCTGAGTCAGCACATGTCCTCAGAGAGTTTGTCGAGATCTAAATGCTGAAAATCTCTCGATCGGACCAGCAATACTTTATATTTTATACTTTTGGTATTCTCCCCCCCCTGACAGGTTTGCTGAATTGGCACATGCCCTCAGACAGATAATGTGTCGAGTTGTAGCTTGTAAATGCAGAAAATTTCCAAATCGAACTAGAAATGCTTTATATTTTACACTTTTGGTATCCCCCCCCCCCTGCAGCTTTGTTGAGTAGACACATGTCCTCAGATAATGTGCCGAGTTATAGCTTGTAAATGCTGAAAATCTCCAGATTGGACCAGAAATTCTTATATTTTATACTTTTGGTGTTACCCCCTTCCCCCTCCCGACAATTTTCCTGAGGCAGCACATGCCCTTAGATAATTTATTGCAGACTTGCAGTTTGTAAATCCTGAAATCTTTTTTTGAGTTGTAGATCACAAACATTTTTTTTATAAATAATTACATTAATAATTGCAATTAAGAAAAGACGAAATTACTGAAACTTTATATAACTCAGATAGCCAACCTCTAAGGAACGTGGCCACGAAGCGGTCAAAAATTCAATTTTCATACGGCCCCTTAAAATTTTTGTGGCCAGTTCTCCTACACCCGTCTGGCGGGGCCAGTGGTGTAACTAGAAATAAATTTTGGTGGGTGCATATCGTCGCCGCAATGTCAAAACTACGAATGGGAAATTTTGTAGTTTGAATTATCGCGATATGAAAATTAAATTTGATCAAAGAATCACTTTAGCAATTACATCAGACTGTTCGAGCACTATACATAACATTTACATCAAGTTGCATCTGTATTACGCATCAATGAATAAAGTTTTATATGATGTAAAGTCACCAATCGTAAAATTCTCACATACTTAGTTTTATCAGTGCAGCTACGATATCATTCCTTCCTAAAGTGACGAAAAAATGTGCATGAGAACAGACAATTTTTTTTTTGTTTCTCAAATACCATTAATTGCAAAGTAATATTAATTCTACGTTTTTATTTTCCTGCTGTGGTATGTACTCGAGATAAAAGGCTTACCCTGCCCTCCCCAAGGCCCCCAGCCCCCACCATTAATTAGACTGACGCCCTGACCACTATAACATACAACACCAATTCGCTCTCTTCTTTCTTTGGTGACATACGAGTGGGAAACGCGCACGGGGTGGTGTGGGGTGGTGTGGGGGTTAACAATAGGCATATATGACCTCGTCTGACCATTCCAAATAAAGAAGTAACTAAGGACAATTTAAGGAAGACCAGAATGGGTGCACTAGCAAAATAACGTCACCGACAATTCTTTTCAATTTTTAATACCAGACAAAATTATTCTGCGGGTGCATATGGCCTCCCCCCCCCCGCAGGGTACGCCACTGAGCAGGGCTACAGCCTAGAGCCCCACCATTTACCATTACCAAAAGGCATGCCGCTACACTACAAATACACTGGCGGAAAGTGAAAAAAGAACACCAAGAAGGAAACGTCTGATACCAATGAAATTTATACAGCATAATAACGGAATACAGAGGATAACGTGATCAAAACATTATGGCAAAATACAACTGTATTTGCTGGTAAACTGAAAAATAACATTTCCATGTAACATGGTTAGTACGAGGTTGAACCGCCACGAACAGCGTCACACTGTGCAATTCTGGCATGGAGTCTGTCGTACAGATGTTGGATGTAAGTTTGGGGTATTGAGTTCCAAGCATCCTCATCCTGGACGCGTAAATCGTCGATGCTTGTGGCTGGCCGTGGAGACCGGATAAGTCGTTGTCCCATAAAATCCCACACGTGCTGAATGGGGGACAAATCCGGTGAACGCGCAAGCCATGGAAGTTGTCTCACTCCTTTTCTCCAAGCCAGGGACCCAATCTTGCACTCATCTCTTCCAAAGCAGTCGTCAGCTACGTACTGCGCACTCATTGCCCTAGGGCCGGCCAAAGAGAATGCTGAGCATACCTTTACCCTCCTTAACCCCTTTTCTCCAAGCCAGGGACCCAGTCTTGCACTCATCTCTTCCAAAGCAGTCGTCAGCTACGTACTGCTCACTCATTGCCCTAGGGCCGGCCAAAGAGAATGCTGAGCATACCTTTACCCTCCTTAACCCCTTTTCTCCAAGCCAGGGACCCAGTCTTGCACTTATCTCTTCCAAAGCAGTCGTCAGCCACGTACTGCTCCCTCATTGCCCTAGGGCAGGCCTAAGAGAATGCTGATCATACCTTTTTCCTCCTTAACCCCTTTTCTCCAAGCCAGGGACCCAGTCTTGCACTCATCTCTTCCAAAGCAGTCGTCAGCCACGTCTTGCTCTTTCACTGACGCAAAGCAGGCTTAAGAGGGCCAATATAGTTCTAAGGTGCGCGCGCGCGCACACACACACACACACATACTTGAGTGTCATATCAAGGTGGGGAGATGAAGCGCTGACCAGCTTAAGTCTCGTTTTCGGTCACAGACAATTGTCACTCTTGAGTGATACTTGTGCGGAACACGTCTCCAGCATGTTTCAGTGAGTTTCAGTCCGCCCAGGGGCGTCAGCGGTTGGGTGTGTTGCGGTGCGCTGTGAAGGATGGTGTGGTGCTTCGTGCCCCTCCCCAGCAACTCCCCCGCTTCCCGTCGGATGGGTGTTGACGTTTACTCAAAATATAAGCTTCTCCAGAGGCGACTTTAAATCTTTTGGGGCCCCAGGCGATAAATGATTTCTTTATCGCCTCAGAAATTTTCATCCGTCAGATTAGCAATAGAAAAAAAAGTAAAGTCGAAAAAGAAGTTTTTACGCTTTTTAAAATTCCATTCTATGTTCCTATTATTATAACGTTTTTTAAGAAACTGTGCTAGTGTAATCCCTGTCTTCACGTGCACATCGAACTTTTTGTTTTCAGAGATATTTCAAAAATTATTTTTGCAGCTAATAGGAAGTCTAAAGAAGTTCGGCACTTTAAATACCGCTAAGGGCTGTCAAGTCGAAAATTCAAAAAAATAAAGTTCTATTATTCAACTTAAAGGAAAATATTATTTTTGTGCCTCTCAGATTAGGCTTAACAGTTCCTTCTCAAATATTTAAATTTTCCAATTACTTCGTTAATTTCCTGCTAAAAGCCAAAAACTTAGGTTTTCACAGATTTTTCAAAAATTATTTTTTCGAATGATTGGACGTAAAAATTTATTAAAATTTTCACATACGCAAGTATTTAGAAAAAAAGTAGATTAAGATAATGCATTAAAAGGTACATTCACTGAATAATCATAAAAGAAAATATGAAAAAATAAAAAAATATTTTAACTATGTATAAAACATTGCGGCTTTGTATGGTGGAAAAAGGTACAACGTTAAAAAATGTAACAGAAAATGCCATGAACACGTAAATACATTAATAAACAATCGTGTTTTAAGATTATGTCTGCAACACAAAACTTTGGAAAACGTCTTTATGTTGGTACGTCCGTTGAAAATGTGTGTAGCTCAAAGAAAATAAAAAAAAAATCGTTACGTTGAAAAATTATGGAAAACAATAAGGAATAAATTCGTTGTAAAATGATCAAGTTATTGAAAAAAAAATCAGTCTTGGAGCTTAACAGAATCTGAAATGACGTCAACTTCTCCTCTTACCCCATTCTTATCATGACTGTATCGATGATGTCATAGCATTGCTTGCTAGCACGGCGTTGTCACCCAACATAGTGACTCATCCCAAAACATGTGGCACACAAAATGGTATTCTCGGAGAAAACGATGACTCATCCCAAAACACGTGGCACACAAAATGGCATGGTCGGAGAAAACGATGACTCATCTCAAAACACGTGGCGAACAAAAGATGGCCGGAAAGAACCATCACCTCCTAATAGCTTAGCAGGCCCGCGCACCAATTTGTGACGTCACTAGAGTAGTCCGTAGTCTCTGAGAGGAGCATTACGGCGATGTGCGAACGAACGCGTCTTTACGTACACCAACTAACCAGGTCGTGCGTTCTTTTAGAGTTTCACTGCACTTAAATAAGAACTTGTGTGTTAGTTTTTAAATAACTGCAGAGTTAACAAGTTTGTTTAATAATCTTTTAAAATACAGAAGAAAAAGAAATTACAGCGTAAAATTTAGCGTAGCAATAATTTCGACTTGAAAGGGTAAGCAACACAGATTCGTCAGTTTAATGAAAGCATCCCTGTCATTTCACTGGAAGTGATAAACCATTTCTATAATCGAAATTATAAAATGTTGTCGTAGTTTCACTTGAAGTTATAGTATCTTTATAGTTAACCGAACGATTCCTGTACTTGTGAACAAATCGTTCTTGTACTTGAAAGATTAGTTTGAGGGTCCATTACGAAGTATCGCCGTCGTTTCAAAAGATGTCGATTGACATATTTAAGGAATCAGATTTTTCATTCATTGCAAACTTATGACTGAAAATTTTAATAATGAAATAATTCCTTTAGTGAAAATGTATTTTATATGCAATCCGTGATCACTAATATATAAAAAAAGGTCAAGAAAAACTGAACTTTTTTCTGTGTTTTTTATTTATTACCAAAGGCTCAATAAAACACGTTTTAACATACATACAGTGAATTGCTGCTTGATCCACTGATTGCATCAAATAAATTAAGATTTCAAGAAAATTATGCCATTGCTACATTATTAAACGTACAATAATGACATAACAAGTTTTCCTAATTTTAGTACCATCTAGTTACGTGTTTGGACAACTTCATTTTGATAAGCAAATGTAAAGTTTATAATTTTTGTCTTCCAGAGCCCTATTTCAAAAAAGTTACCTTGTCAATGGATTAAGTATATTAGTAGCATTAAGCAAAACTATTTGGATCAACAATATAAGCATTTCTTTTTATCTGGAAAAATACAAGTAACTTATTGGCAGAAATTTCCTGAAATTTGATTTTCAAGAAGTATTCAGCAAAACTGCCAATGTACATATAATTATGGTTGTGTAGTTCTTTGTGTATCACAAGCACAATTTGATTGTGTCCGTTAGCTGTTCCTTGAAGAATTTCAAAGACACGTTTCTAAGAAAATCTGAAATTTGTTCCAATAATTTCTTAAAGTATTTTTTCAGATAATTATTATATTTTTTGAGAACCTGACAAATGCACATGTAGTTATTGTACTGAATAAATCTAAGAGATTGTTTTGGTACTATAGGATGTATTTTAAAAGATGTACATGTCTCATTATAAATTGACTAACTCGATGTACCATTTTCTCAGAAACTATAAAAAGCAATGGTATAAAATTTTGCACAAATGTTTTGTCATTACTAAAGCTATTGAAAAAGGGTTTTTTTTTCCTCTTTTTTATGATTTTGGTTTCAAAATAAATTCTATGAAGGATTGAAGAAGTTTTCCCCATACAAAAATTGACACCCACCCCCACGTTTGGAAGCACACTTTCCAGTAGTTATCGGATAATATGAGATATATTAGTTCCAGTTATTATTGCTGTAGCTTGTGAAGACACAGTGCAGGAAGTCTGGAAACAGATAAGTCTAGATAAATGAATAAAAAGTTCATCTCTCATTTTAAGCAACTGTTTTCAAAAAAAAAAAAAAAAAAGCGAGTATATATTTCTACTTGTATTTTAAAAACCTTGTTTGTTTAGAACATAGTTTCTACAATATGTGGATTCATGTCGATCCAAATACTTTTTTTTTTTCTTTTAAAAATAACAATATCCAAGGCTTAAAAATACCATGCCAGAGATGCCCAGGGCATGTAAATCATTCGCCTGGGCAGGTAAATAAAAAATCTAATTGCCTGCGCATGGCAATTAAATTTTAAAGTAAAAAAGTTTGGTAATAAAATTTCCTACTACACAAGAAAACAAAGATAGTCATCACATGTTGTGTTTCATGTCATTGATAATTAATGGAAGTTGTATTATTGTTACGAAGTACCAAAGAAAGAGCAATATCACATCTTTAATTATGTTATGCTTTACGCCCAGAAATCGGAAACCATACGTAGTTTTGCTACAAATTTTGTTTATAATCAACAACAGGATTCATGCCTCTGATGTAACTGGTTTATCATGTTTAATGACAAAGGGAGAAAACTTTAATAAAAGGAACATGGCAGAATCACTAAATTTCTGAAACACCAATTTCATCTTTGTACAATTTCACACCAATTTTAGCATCATCATATTAAAAATTGATATACACACTTTTGTGCATTGAACATTTGTAATACAGACCCTTAAAATGGAAGTGCAAACATGTTAAAACAGATCATATTTTTAACTTAAAAAAGAATTAGGGTTCTGGTTTGTTATCTTAAAAGATAAATTTTCCTGCGCATCCAGCTTTTACTACCTTGGCAAGTAAATAATTTCTTGCCCAGCTAGTAAATAAACACCTAAAAGTTACATGCCCAACTGGGCACGTGGGCATGTAACTTTTCCCATATTTTTCAAGCCCTCATATCTATAGATTTCTGATATATTTAAAAAATATAAGATTAGTATCTTTTGGAAAACTACTGATTTTGCTTTAGCCAGCTGCTTTCACTATACAAAGTGTGAAATTACTCTTACTAATTAAAATAATTATTTGAACAATTTAAAACATATATCTAGTCACCTTCCTTAATCTTCTGAGTGTGATAACCGTTTTGACACTTAAGCAATAAAAACAATGCAAACCAGAATGAACAAATTTGTGAAAATTTTATTAGAAAAAATGTCAGGCTGTATATACATGAGATATCAAGAGATATAGAGTAAAACAAATAGATTTTAAAACACAAAGGCAAAGGTAGAAATTTCTCTTTCTGTGACTTCTTTTAATACGCAATACAAAATATTTTAAAATTCATAATTAACAAATGTAACAAGAAAAATTTAACAAGATTGTTTAATACGCACATCTTTCACTATGTATCGAGATTTAAAAACATGTTTTACATACGTTATTCTTTTTCAGTTTAAACCATTTAATGGTGGTTTAACTGTTGGAACTTTTTACATGTTATATTTCCTTTGTGTGAAATGCAATTTCTCAGTTGGAAGTTATTAGTATTCACTGCGAACATATATCTCGGTAATCAAATGTAATTCAAGGAAAAATCTTTCACGTACCTCTTGGTTGTAAGTGGTCGATGTTCAAATCTTTGCACGGTTGTTCTCATCAACAACGATTTTATTTGAACATCGAACCTGAGAACCTGATGAGAACAACCGTGCAAAGATTTAAACATCTCATTAAGTAATTGATGAGAACAACCGTGCAAAGTTTAAACATCTCGTCAGGTAATTGATGAGAACAACCGTGCAAAGATAAATTTAAAAATACGAATTTAACTTATGTCACTTACTTCTGGCATGTAAAATTTTAAATTTTCAAGATTTCGGTCACATTTTGATATTTTTTACAAAATTCTGCTGTAGGAATAATTTAGAAAAAGAAACACTGTCTTGGATAAATTTAATCAGACTTCATCTGATATGCCACTCCATATACAGTATATTTTTTGTCACCATGAATTTTTCTGTGGTGACCTAAAATATGCTGGATTCTTCTGCCAATATGTTGAGTGTCAAATGGGAGATGTTTTCAAGATTCATAACTTGTGAGTACCTTGAAAAATAGTGGCTCATGCAAATTCTTTAGACCAAAGCTCTTACTAAAGTGAATCTTATTACTACAACAGCTTGTGTAATGTCATCAGCAGTGTTATAATCAGAAATAAATCTACTGGCCCAGTGGACGCACTAGAATTTGCAAGCCACTGGTCCACCAAAATGCTCATTGGTCCGTACAAAAAAAAAAAAAAAAAAATTGAAGACATTTACAATATATGTAGTAAACAATGTATCATTTCAATGGAATTATATACAATATTTGTTTCTAAACTTATTAGTTTGCAGCCTAAAAAGAAAACCATACAGCAAGGTAAAAGAAAAACATTCATTTTTTAACTTGTGACAAATTAGAAACAAAACAAAAAACCAACTTACTAGCCATCCGGGCCAGCAAAATCAATAGTCTAGTGGTCCGACGGAAGTTTTACTGGACAACGGCCAGCGGACCACTGGGTAATTCAAACGCTGCATGAGTAAAATTTAACAGTGATGCTGATAAACTTGAACATATGCTTTACAGGAAGCAAATTATTTGCAGTCATTATGTGAAATTTGACATATTTTAGTGAATAAAAGATTCAGTATCTATATTTTGCTACCCACAGCAATTAATTTTTAACTAAATGACCATGACAGACGTTAATTTTTTTTTTTTTTTTTTAACTGGAAGTTTAACGACCACCGTGAGCAACTCAATGGGCTATAAGCAGTCGCCCGTCCCTAATTTGGGGTCACTGGCTCCAGGGAAGGGAGAGAGCCAGTGCCGTAAGACAGACACAACATCCATGCCTCACCGGGATTCGAACCCGGACCCCGTTCGGACGAATGATCAGAGGCCATCGCTTAGAACACTGCGCCACCGGGACGGCACGACAGACGTTAAAGAAACTATGTTTTCCTCACCTCACTCATGTTCTAAAATAAAAGTATATTAACAAGTACTTGAATGAAGACAAAAATTTCTGGTACAATTATGCTCCTTGAGTTGTAGATTTTTTTTTTCAAATTAATATCAAAGATATGAAACTCTAGCTGACATGAAATATGATAAATGGAATATGAAGCCTTACTTCTGTACTTTACATTGGTATCACCATAAACTTCATATTTTGATTAGGACTTTAATGATTTGAATAGCTTAAAATCACTTTTGAAGGAGGATGAAATACCAAAAAATTGGGTATTAATTTAAAAAGCAAACTGCATAATGTTTGTAAACTTGTTTGTGTGAAATAAGTATACCACAAAAATAGTTATGTCACAGTTACCAGTGATTTGCTGATACATATTATATGTAAGAAATGTTCCCATTCATGAACTAGAAAATACAACATATCCATCACAGATAAAGAATGTAAATATTCTTTATGAAATTTAAGAAAAAGTGGCATGTTTGGCATAAAATACAAATGATAACAACAGTAATAGATTTCATGTAATGTTAGATATTATACATGCATTTTTCACAGAAATTAAAAAACTTGTAAGTGAACCAAACATAATTAAAGGCCGTCCATAAAGTACGTCCAAGATTACAGGGGGAGAGAGGGTTCCTGACAACCAGACCAAATGTAACATGGGGGAGGTGGGAAGTTCAGTAATTCGGACATCCAGCGGCTAAAATATAGTGGAATCGTATTATTAAAAACTCCCCGTTTGTTCACATTGGAACTTAATTATGTTTGCAAATATGTCTTTATATCAACGGGGGGGGGGTCGCAGTCCTTTGAGAGTCTGCAAGTATATTTTATGATTTTTAGAATTGAGCTCTTTCAACTTAATAAACTGAGAGAATGCAATATTTATTGCTTAATTATATTTTATCTGAAAAATATGTCGGCAATGTGTATTTATTTTCAGGGTAGGAGGCGTCCACGGGCTCCACTCTGTATTCTATGCCTAAAATATCAGTTGTTTCGAGTTAAAAAAAAAAAAAAAATGGAAAATGCGTTGTCGACCGAGCCGTTTTGAGAAGGGTTGCGCATCCTAGGGTAGCTGTGTAGTAACCCACCAAGTGGAGGGAGGTAAATGAGTCACAAAATATTTTTTATCACTTCTAATAAAAAAAGTAATGAAGAACAAAACCCATGTTCGTCAAAAATTAAGCCAGAAATATTCTTTCGATTAGCACCAGCACAACGAGCTCTGAATGATGAAATCAATATTTTAAACGCCAATGTATTTGGACTACTGAAAAGGGAACAAAGTGGAATGTTAACGGAAGTACAGACGAAAGAACTAACAGTAAAAAAGCAGAAGCTAAAGGAACTTGAAGGAAGACTATGGAAAAAAAATAAACGTGAAATGCAGAGAAAAACAAAAGAGTGTGCTACAAAGAAAATGTACGTGTTTATAAATTAATGCCTAAATAATAAACATTTTCTGAAGAAAACGTGTAAATATATGGATGTTTCCTTTGAATAATTATGTTTTCTTTGTTTCACAACGGACTTCTAGAAACAGTCGTCAAAAATAAAGGGGGTTGCGGGAATTAGGACATACTTTTTAGGGAGGGGGTTGATAACAATCGGACAAAATGTGACATAGGGGAGGCGGGGAGTCTAAAAATAGTAAAAATCTCGGACGTACTTTATGGACGGCCCCCTTACCTTTATTTTACAGCAGTGAAGCCCCCCACACAGGTACTCCACAGATTAAATTATTTTTGCTAGTTTATTGAATTCAACCTCCCCCCCCCGTACATACAGGTTCTTGAGACAATCTAACATCAATACATCATTATCCCACATTCCAGTACCCTACAGAAACTTTGTTAAAAATTTGGTTTTAGTCCAAGGACAACAATTTTCATAGTTTTTCCTAAGATACATCAAGTAAACATAACCTGGTTTAGAGGGAAATGAAAAATTATTACATTGATGAAATTCATTTTAAACCATATTTTGATTACACCAGAGATTTAAGTCAACTATTACAACTATGACATCTATGGTATCCCCCAAAGCCATAAGCATTAGTTTCCCACTGATGTCCAAAGCATTGTTGGTGCGAACAATTCAGTTAGTATTATGATTTTCCGAGCGACAAAAACAGCTAAATATCTTTAGCATTGTGTTACAACTTTTTTCCCCATTTTAGCATTTGTTGAGCCAGCTTAATCTCAGGATTATGCTGCTGGTCATCTGACTGGAATGGCATTTAATAACACAAGTGCTGCAACCAGTACTTTTGTATTCATGGTACAAAACCTAAGGTCTTCCTTTCAAGGTGTGGCCCAAAATTTTCCTGTCCACACTTTAACAAGAACTGATTTGCATTTTTTTTTAAATAAAAAAAGTTATTGTTGGTTTGGAAGAAATTGGCTTTAAAGGGATTGTAACTGTAACTGACTGACAACAATTCTATAAACCAAAAAACAATGGCATTCTTTTCAGATCCTCCTTTACAAAGTGTGTGGTCATATACATACCCATATTATGATAGTTCAAGGCCATTACATTTTATTTTTGACTGTTCATTTAATAAAAACTGTGAGAAGTACCTGGCTGAATCAGAAAAATGGGCAATGTATGTATTATCCAGATTTTGATGTCCTCTATGAAGACCAATGACTTCACTTCAGTTAAGAAATTACATGAGACTGAAAGTGGCCAAATTGTGAAATATGGTTATGGTTTAACATAAAAAGCTTTGTGTCCTTCTAATTTAGAAAGTCAAAAACTAAATGTGAAATTAATACTCCAGATTTTCAACTGTAGCACTGCTGAAGCTTTATTAACTGTTGGATGAATTAATAATATACTAAATTTTGGTGACACTGAATGTATTAAGATTATAATTACACGGTGGAATATTTATAATGTGACAGCAGTTTTTAAAGGGGAACACTTGAGGACCAAATATCATGAAACACTAACAGCAGATGTAAAAGTAGTGTTCATTGAAAAGTTCCTTAGGTGGCTTGACAGGTAGGAAAAATTGGAGTGTGATAGTGCGAAACTTACACTGCACTAAAACACATATCTTGTGCTATACTTCAGTTGGTTAGATACTGTACAAATCAACTTAAATTTAAATACTTACTGCCTGGAAAAGTACAGGCTGATGAACTAGAAAACTTGTTTAGAAAATATAGGCAGCTTGCAGGATTTCAGTATCATATTTCTATATGTCAAGCTTATAAATGTGGAACAAAGTTAAGACTCCCAGGTAGTCTACCTTTGCTAATCAATTCAAGTGAATTTGGGGATATTTCTTTCAGTAGTTTCAGTGAATTATCTGACTGGAAAGAAATGCAGATAGCTGAAAATGTTTCAGACTTCCAAGACCAGTGTTTTAGAAAATGATATATCTAATGTGTATTTTGAACTTCCTAACCTTACATTTATAGGAAGTTATTGTGCTTATACTACTGTTAAGAAACTAAAATGTAGTGACTGCAGTGTTTTCTTTGTAATCAACAAAACATTAAGTATGACAAATGACGATTAAAAAAATAGATAGAGATGGACTGCTTTGCCTGCACCAATGTTGTATCAATTATTATTCACTGCTACATTGTTGTGAAGAAGCTTATTCCATCTAATATTTAAAGGCAGCTTTTTTTAAAACATGGCAACCATAGGGCAATTGTATGTGCTGCTGTAATGTCAGTAATTAAGGAAAAGCAATATTTCAAGATTGGTGGAGCATGAAGTTCTAAATGAAATTTTCAAGATACGGTAAAAAATAACAATGATTTCTTTTCAAAATTATTTTCACTGAACATTTAAGTATTCTACAATTTTTTTTTCAAACTATTTTTTTAAGGTTTGAAGTTTCCTTTTTTATCCTGCTTTTCATTTCTGTCACTTTTACTTTTACAGTAATTTTTAAGAAATGTATTTGTGGCAGCCATGATAATATATTTTGTTACAACTTCAATACCATGACCTTCAGAGCAATCTACACCTAAACATATTTCTTTTTTGTTTAGCACATCTTTTGTCAAATCCAAAACAAGTTGCCTTTGGTTTCTGACCTTTAAAAACAGATTTTCAAAATCAGCCGAAACAAGTTTTTGTACGATAACGTATGTATGCACTACAATATCTAATACTTCAGGATGGGGATATAGAAGCCCTCCTCTATCCATTTTTTCTGTTAGTTTATACTGACAAAAATTAACAGTATTATCTATTACAAGGTACATTTTACAAGAATTGCATTTTAGTTTTTTAATAGTTGTGTGAGCACAATAACCAGCTACGTATGTAAGAACTGGAAGTAAATGCTGAACAGCATGCACATCTTTTCTATTTACATCAATTCTATCAAATCCAGAAAGAGTTGTATCTTCATTGAAATTTACTGTATTGGTCAATTCTTTTTGCTCCAGATCAATATTTAAGTCACCATACTTTGCTGACTTAATTTTTAAGGGAGCTACGGTTTGCAAACGTAACTTGAATTCAGTCTCAAAAACCTGACGTAATGAAATAGCAAACTGAGAGCCAGCAAGCTGGCGAAACTTACCAAAACGATACTCCAAAGCATCAGTCTGAATTTTCCCTGTTAATATAAAAGAAAATTTCAACTCTTCTATACGGTATGTTACTAACTCTAACACAGCATGAGTTGTATGTCTGAGAGATGTAAAAGTTTCCCTTGTCAATACCCCAGTTGAATACTTTGCATTAATCCACTGGTTAACCCAGTCCAGAAATTTGCTTAAGAACTGGTATTTTACGTCATTGTCACTGTTAGTGAGTGGCTCCATGAACTTATCTCTTTTGTGTTCCCCCTTAAATAAGCTTTTAACGTTCATTATTGACCACCATGTATAAATAATCCTTATGTACTCTGAAGTCTCTCTAAAATGGGGCAATTCATTTTTTTCTCCAAACTGTATCAAACCTTCAATTACATGTTCATTGAAAATTTGCAAAACTAACTTAACATTTTGTCTCTCTAAATTTGTTGGAGAAAGAGCTTTTAAAGTAACACCATATGCGTATTTTACCAAGTTTCCCAGTTCTGAAGAATACATTTTTTTTATGGAATCAAAAGATGCTGTCTTAGTTTTTGAATGATCATCAAAATCAATGTAATACATACACTGGCCATGGTTACGTTGGTTCAACCAATTATTACGCAAGTACTTTAAAATATGGACAGGGTCATAAATAAAAAACAAAGGTCTATTTACATCAGAGAAATGAATGTACACAATACTCAGTTTTGGTGGAGAAGCAAAAAAAGACATTGCTTTACCATTGATTGCATTATTATCCAAGCTAACACAAATGATCTTAAAACCAATACCTTCTAAACCTGTTATAACTCTCTTAATAGCCTTAAAAAGGTCTTCGGCTGTTATCTTACTTACAGGCAAAATATATGCAACATCTTTATAGGCTGACAAAAAACTCTGAACCATAAATACAAAAGCAGTTGTAGCACATTTCTCACTGTTGTAGGCAGCCCCTACAACATTTCCCCCTTGAAATCAAGACATGACTTAATGTGAATTTCATCAACCATAAGAGACACAATGTGATCTCTCGATTCTATCATACCAAACCTCTGTTTCATATACGACAAAAAATGTTCATCAAATTGTTCACTTCCAGGATCTAATTTCAATGTGGAACATATTCTTCGTATTGTACATGGATGCGGAAAAATAACATATCCAGAACTTCTTAAAAATTTATACGCATGAGGAGAAATGGAAAAAACTAAACTTGAAAATATTAAGAAATCAACATTATATCTTACATTATGTTTTTTGTTAGAAATAAGCATGAGTTGCTCAGTTATAAAATTAACAACACCTTCTTTTTCTTCTGGTAACACCTTCAGCATATTTAGTAATAATTCCTGGATTACACTAATCACATCACTGACCGAGGAGTCACTACTTTCTTTGTGCAATTCCTCGACAGTCTGCAGTATGTCAGATACATCATTAATGTCTCTAATTTTGAAAGGAAAATTATACTTACCCAAGTGCTTTATTGGTGAACTTCCTACATATGCCATTATATCCAATTCATTATTTACACATACTGATTTTAACACAGAAGGGCCAGGTGAAAACTCCAGAAAAACTACTTGATCGTCCAGAAAAAGTCCAGAAAAACTACTTGATCTGGTTTATCCATGATGACATTCTAAATATTAGAAATTTTTGTTGATTGTAAATGCTTTTTAAGTTCACATAAATTGTTGCATGCCTTTTTCTTATCATACAATGCTTTACTTTCAATGCTTTCTTGAACTGCTCGCTGAAGAGTTTCCATTTCAATTCTGGCTCTTTTTTCATCAGGACCTTCCCTAGATGTGTCCGCTTTGGACATGTAATCCGGACATCCTGGAAACTGGGATGGAACAGCACCATCCCTTAATTTTGGGTGTGCCAATGGAGCTGTTATTAATTTCCCACATTTCTCGTCATAAGAAGAAGACTCTCTAACAATGTCAGCCTCACAGAAATGTAGCTCACATACCTAAGATTAAAAGTAACTAAATATTAGAAAACATTCTTCAAACAAAACACAACAAAAGTTATATTACATTTATATTTGTAACATTATAACAACAGCTATTATTTAAAATTACCATATCACATTAATTATTTACAAACCAGTACACACTTTTCTTTTTTCAATTTTTTTAATGCCAACACACTGAGATTGTATTTGCTCATTACCAAAACCGTTCGTTAAATTACACTGAATCTAAACAAAATTGTCTGATAAATAGGTCTTTTGATATTTAAACAAGAGTTTAAATCTCAAAATACGTATTTATCAGACAAATTCATTTGACAAATTCGAAACGGGTAAATATTCTACAGCCCGAGCCCGTCTTAGCTCTGATAGAAGCAACCCACAATTCTTTTTGCTGTGTGGGTAGACAAGTTTCTTTCCCTTTCAACATTTTCACTAAAATTTTTTTTTCATAAATCTTTGCATTTGAACTTCTACACAGACATTTCTTTTTGGTGATACCACGCATGGTTGCGTTTGGGGGGAGGGGGTCTTACGATGCTTTCTGCGATGCTGTATTGTCAATGTAGCAAATAAACTATGGGTCGCTTGCTGATTTTAATTATTATAAGTTTTCATTCATATCACTTTTGCCATCTATTTATCGCATATTAACTGCATTTGCTTCCCTTACTTACAAAGTCATGCTTCACCACTGATTTATGCTCCGACTTTGCTAAATTGTATTTCTCTACATGGAATTGCCTTTCACACTGAAGCAAGGAATTCCATGAAGGTGGCTTTCGGTATGTTGCATAGCGCTTCATATCAGTGCCCTTATAATCAAGGTACCGTTCTGGATACTAGCACCATTTGTGCCATTCCTGGACCAGTAAAAATGAGTGAACTACCAACTTTTGATACATACTGGTCAGCTGTTTTTATTTTTATTTTCTACTACTGCATAGCATGTTTTGTGTTTTATTTATTGGTACTATTTTAATAATTACATACACACACACATTCCATTCTAAATTTGCTATATACTACTACAATGAAAATGATACATTATTTTCTACATATACTGCAAATATATATACATATATATATATATATATTTTTTTGCACAGACCAGTGGGCATTTTGGCAGACCACTGATTTGAAAATTCGAGTGGTCAGCTCGCTAAGCCTGTAGAAGATTTACTTCTAATTCTAACCCTGCATTTCATTGCCAATAAAAGATATAATTTTGAAAACAACGACGAAATAGTTAAAACATTAAGTGAAAAATCTCTGGGAAGTATTGTCGAATCACGATCAATAAAAAATATGCAGATGGCAATAACCATAATGACATTATTTTCACGAATGGAAAAATTTGAAGTAGACACAATGTGATTATTGATCAGTTGCATAGCAAACTTAACAAACTTCTGTTAGCTTATAAAAACTGTCAGTCTCCATTTCAATTAGTTAACAGCCAAACTTCTAATGCGATTGACCAAATTTCTCTGAATAACTGTTTAGATTTGTACAATGAGGATTTGGGTGAATTTTTACAGTTCTGCGACTTTATCAAAAGTGTGAATGTAGCCACTGCACAAAACACAAAGAAAAAGGAAGTAAAATACATATATACAAGAAGTAAAATACATATATACACTATATTGACAAAAGTCATAGGACACCCCTTCAAAAGCAAATGAACATAACCGCTGCATTGTTAAGATGTGCGGTACAGCTGCAAACGCCATAAAAACAAGCCTGCAGCTGACCGCGATCACATTGCACTGTGAGGTTGAGTGAAAATGTCACGACAGAGAGAACTGACTTTGAGAAAGGAAAGATTGTTGGGGGTTATATTAGTGGTTTGTCTATGTATGTCAATAAATGCTATGTTGTGTTTCCCTTCAAGGTGTCTGGTGACTTGTCAATACAGTGTATATTACAATTTGATTGATGTTTTCCCAAATGTATTCAATGTATTAAAACTATATTTGATAATAACAATAACCAACTGACGAGCAGAGTATTCTTTTTCGAAAATGGCCTTGCAATCGACAATGCTTCAACAAAGACTTAATGGTCTTGCTATCATGTCATTAGACCAAGATTTTGTTAAGCAGTTATCGTTCAACGATGCACACTCCTTTGCAAACCTTAAAGCAAGAAAGAAGACAGTTTAAAGACAAACTTTAACTCCTGAACTATGTGTGAACTTTTGTTTTTGTGCATTCATTTCTAATTTTTGTTGTCTATACTTGATCCAATGTTTGCATTTCTTTAGAATAAAATTTTTGTAAGATATGTTGACACTTGGAGAGATTTTGGGGCATTTTTGGGGTATACTAGTAATGTTTATTTCCTACACAGAGTACACTTGAAGAGATTTTTGAGGGAGTTTTCTTAGCTCACTTAGCAGTTCTAATGTAATGAATGCCTAACATAAGTGACTGACATGTTTGCAAAACTTTTTACAAAATTTTGTGTACACTGAAAGACACTTTTTGGGGTACTCATTTTATAATTAAAACAAACAGATATTGCTACTGCTATTAACAGCATTGGTAGTTTACCTGATATGTCTCGAGTTATAAGTTGGGTAATATTTCTCTCATTTTTTTATAATTTTACAGGAAGCTTTGGCAGTTAAGCAAGTAATACTGAACCAATACCTGTGTACCGATATATTTCACCTAATTTTTAAGAAATTGAAAGGTTCTGATAAATTCCTATCCTACCACAGATAGAGCATACACACTGCTCACATGAAGTTCTTCAATGTGTTGGTTTGTAGAAAAATGCTTCAAAATCTTTAAACAGACATTGTAAAGGCAAACTTACTCCTGAACTATGTGTGAACTTCTGTTTTTGTGCATTCATATGTAATTTTTGCTGTCTATACTTGATTCATTGTTTGTGTTCCTTTAGTTATAAATATTAAAAATGATAATTCAATGCAACTCTCCATGTCTGCAAACACAAAAGATGTATTTTACATGGCAACAAGGCCTTAACATTTATATAAAGGACATAGGCATGTTAGATGTGTACATGACATACATATATTTCGTATAGGGTATACAACATAGTTATTTTACAAGCACTTGTGCCCAGAAATAGGGACCCCAAAAAAGTTTAGTCTGGCACTGCCTTAGACACGTAAATAACTATGTACGAATGTATCAACATATTACTCTTGGGATCAAAAACATGCAACCCTTATTATTCTGTGTCCATAATAAAGTTTAAAATTCCTTCCTAAATAAACATATTTTACTTTGAATTTATTTGATACATTGGAAAAACATGTTATGGGTTACTATAACAACACAAGTAATCTATTATTTCCATTACAAATATAAATTTCATTTTTCAAAAATCTTTTCAGTGCTCTGACTTCCCGCTGTGAGATGCATTGATTATAAAATTAACCAAATTTAAATTTTCTTGTTCAAAATATTTACTTTACAAGTAGTTTAAATAAGGTTAAAAAAATGTTTCCACTTACCCTAGAGTTCTTCGTGACTTGAAAATGTTCTAGCTTAATTGCTGTAATCCATTTGGTGTGAACCTCCCCATTAGTAGGGTATTTGAAGACGCTTACGCGTGGTCCATCATCATAATTACCGCGGCAGTGCGGTACACAGCACTTAAAAGGCATATTGAATTTACTTCTGGTGCTGTTTTTCCTAAAAATATTCCTTAATGAAAATAAATTTGACGACGACCACGCAAATCAACAGTTAGGTTTACACAGAGTGAGCAGCACATGCATGCTCGACCACGTACCACGGACATCAGCTTACTCTTCCCTATGTCATGCAGCTTCTGGTGTTCGGTGCGCGGGCCTGTAGCTATTAGGGGGTGATGAGCAGATGCTGCTTAAGCAGGTTGTGCCGTGAAAGCAACTTAACGGGAGCAGACAGTTAGGCCTAACATGGCAGGTCGAGTCATCACCCCCAAGCTATTAGGGGGCGATGGTCGAGTTCGCTGCCGTAGCGAGTGGGTTTATTTTGGAGCGCTCGAAAGAAGTAAACAAGCTTTCTATCTCAATTTTTTTAGGTGATGCTTCATTCCTCAAATCTGAAGTTTGTATCCATGCCATTTTTGGAAGATTCTGTCACGAAATAAAGGAGCAAAGTAAGGGAGAAGTTTACCAAGTTAGAGTCCACTGATACCACATTCTCTTGTTCTACCAATTAGTTCTCTCAGTACATGAATATGATCTTCAGTGCTGTAACCACTCCTGAATCCAGCTTGTTCTCTTGGTTGAGCCATGTCTAGTGTTACCTTCAAGCGATGTGAAAGAACCTTAATGAAGATTTTATAAACCACTGATAGGAGGCTGATGGTCTGTAGTTCCTGAGATCCTCAACGTCACCTTTTTTATGTAGCAGGATCTTATAGCGTATACACACATTTATATAGCCTCTCTACCCAACATGAATTCCTGAGTGCGCCCGTGGTGCTTACCTGTCTTTAGAGAGATGAAAAATATATGGTAGCATTTGCTGTATTTCCAAAAATCCGGAAAAATTTACTCACATCCTGGACACGTTTTATTTCTCGATATATAATACTGTACTGTATTCCGTCCGCTGTCTGTCTCTTAAATTAAACATTCCAAATGTCCTGCTCTACATGCATTGTCAGAATAGAAATTTATACATCCCAAGGGTCTGAAAAATTGTCTTTAATATAAATTCATTTTTTGGTATTCTTTGACAATTCCATGAGCTGAAATAAAATCTAAATGCCATCAAAAATACTAAAACTTTGCAAGAATTTAAAAAAAATGCAGTACAATTATTTTACACATTTCTTAGGTTTGTTAAAATGATGTATGATGTGCAAATTTCCTTTATTTTACCAATATAAAAAAATAATAATATTCAACAATTTTGGTGTAAACCACATACTTAAATTTCAAAACATAAAAACAAAGTTAGTTTTGTATAATACTAGTTTATTTATCATCACTAAAACTCAAATAACACGATCTACAAATGAAAACTCCTTTGTTGTCATTTTCTTGCTCATCTAGACAAAGATAGTTCAACGTCTCTGATACGTTGAAACTCTGAAGATTTTATTTCTTCCATTTTAAACTGAATGATCAGTTGTACAGAATTGCCAGTGCAGATGCTCTTCAATGGCATGCATTAAATAGAATTCCATATGTACCGAATGTATCGGATTTGGAACCGCTTTTTTTTTCTAATGTCCAAATGTATAATTTCGCGTTCAAACACAGTAAGGTTTTTGTTTCCAAGTGGCTGAAACATTCATGAAATTAGCACATGTGTTCCTGCACTTGAAAAGTTAAGCATACATACAAACAATCAATTTAAAATAAGCAATGCGCTGGAAAAGTCCAAAGGCCATGAGGCCCATTTCATAAAAGCTTATATTCTGCATGTAAAAATTTAACATATAAGAAACTTTTTTGATAATTTTTCTAATCGTCCAAAAATCTAGGAAAAAAATATATTTACTGTATCCTGGTCTCCTGAATTGTTGGTATATCACGTCAGCCGATAGAAACAAATGAGCCTTAAGCCAGAATCACCAATGAAGAAGGCCATTGGCAGTCCGATGGTGGGATATCTGAGCTCTTTTTCCATCGTACGTCCGACAATGGATGACAATACAAGTAATGCAGTACAAAGAACACATGGCAAATTTTTAAAGTGCAGTATAATTATTCGAAAAATATATATTAATAAAATCAGTTAGGAATTTCAATAATTTCTATTTTCCGTTTTCAAAAGTTTACCTAGTGCGGTTTTTCGGCCTGAGAAATCGCAGATGGTGAAAGTAAAGTCATTTGCAAACCTCTTTGTAACTCAAAAGAGAATAAATAAACGACTCCCGTCGTACGTCAGACAGCGGATGTATTCGCCTAGTTGGTCAGCGCCTCTGACAATGGATGAATGTTATTAGACACTGGCGTTCTCGAAGAGCGACGGGAAAAGTGGGCTTACAGATTGTAAGCCGTTTTCTTTCGTACATTCTTTTGAACGAAAATAACATTATGACACAAAACAGTAAATGCTTGCAAACTTGGGATGGTCAAAAAACCTCGATGTTTTGCCACCGATGATTGATGTTGCAGAAGCCGAAACATCGAGCTTTCGTGACCGATGTTTGGAACTGGAAGGGAATATTTTCTACGAAAAGTGAATGCATTTCTTTTTGATACATTCATAACTATACAGAGGAAAGAAATATCACCTTCCTATTGGTTTTTTTACTTGGTTCTTTGGCGAAAAGCGAGATCTTTTCCTCGAATGCAAGTGAGCCGATGCATCGAAAAACATCGAGGCTTTTAAGAAATATTATTAGTTACTTGGGGAAATATTATTGGTTAATAATCACCATTATATTTAACAGAGATTTTACCCACCGATATGTCCGTTCGCTGCTGCAGATCAAAAAGTAAGAAACCGTCCGCTTGTTAGCAAGACATCGAGGTTTCCACCAATACATCGTGCGTTTTAACAAATATTACGTTACTAGATGTTGCATTGTTGAGTACCACCGTTTACATTGAACGCAAATTTTACAAATAGATAGCCCATTCATTGCTGCAGATGGAAAAGTGCGAATTCTTCAGTTTATTAGCAAAACATCGAGGTTCCCACCGATGCATCGAGCGTTTTAACAAATATTATGTTAATTGTTGTTGAACTGGCGAGTATCACTGTTATATTAAAGAGAGATTTTACAAATCGTGTGCCCATTTACTGGTGCAGGATGGAAAAAGTTCGAGGTTTTCAGTTTTATTAGCAAAACATCGAGGTTTTCAGTTTTATTAGCAAAACATCGAGGTTTACACCGATGCATCGAACAAAAATAGAGGTTTCTACTAATGCATCGAGCATTTTAATATATATTATTAGTTACCCGATGCTATTGGTGAGTAATCACTGTTATATTAAACAGAGATTTTGCATATCTATTGTGTATTTACAGCTGCAGTATGAAAACAACGAATTTTTCGGCTTATTAGCAAAAACATCGAGGTTTTCACCGATACATCAAAAATTTCTGCCGATACTATCGATGTTTTCGGAATGAGTAACCACCGATGTCGATCATCGATGTTTCCCACCTATGTGCCCATCCCTATTGCAAACAACAGCGAAATCTAACGATTGTAGTTTAGAAACTGGTATCGCTCGCCTTTTTTGGTTTCAATATATACCCTGTCTAGAAACAGAAGTGTCCCACAAGGAACTTCAGAATGAGAAAAAGGGTTGCCTGCCGAAACTTGAATGCCGTAACAAAAGTTCTTCTTCAAGCGAAAACAAATGAAGAAGGCAGGCAGGTCATTTGGTCGAATGAATTAGCGCCAGATTGGTTGAACTTTACTTTACTGTTTAGAAAAGTTGTGTTATTATTATTGTACCGTATCTGTTCACAACCGATTGTCGATTCATTTATTTACTTATCTGGTTTTATTTGTTTCTTTCCAGCAATAGCGAGCCTATGAAAGAATTTTCCCTGGTCGAGTAGAATCAGTTTTCTTATTCAGGATGAATGAATGTCACAATGTTTTGAGGGCATCTGATTACTGACGCAATTAGAGCTTTCCATTTGATAGGTGATCAATCCGAAATTTTCGGGGCTCTCATTGGCTGGCCCTATACTCCACTCCATTTCTAATGCTATTCCATACAGTTTTTTGGTGAATGTGTTCGTTAGCGTCCTAAATTATTTCGTCATAAAAATGTAACTGTGTGGGGAATGTGCGACGTACAATTTTTTAAGTATACAAGATAATGGGGAAAGGTGCAAAAATATAGTATTTGCAGATATAAGTAACAGACATTTCCTGTTATCTGCCCGCCATTGTTTGCTTTTGTTCATTGTTGCAGAAAATGACACTATTTGACTTCCGAATAAGAACGCTTTCAAGCAGTTCTCGATTTTGAGTGTATCGCTCCGCTTTGTTAACATGAAACCTGATCACACCAAACATGAGCAGTTCACAGTAAATGTTATGGTATTTTTTTTATTGGTAAATAAAATGACACTGTACAGAGCAAAAACCTACTTATTCACTTTTTAATAAAATTTAAAAGAAAAAAATTGTTCAGTATAAGAATACAAATAGCTACAAATTGTGTACACTCTGGGGGCCAATACAATACGATATCTTTCATATTCACATAGGTACGAATTCAACAGGCTCCTATGAGTTCAGTTAAAGAACGTGGTCACTGCGCATATGTGGTACGCATAGCGAAGCACGTGATCACTGAGCAACTGCTGCCGAGGGCTCTGTTATAGTGGCCACTAGCCACTATAGCTTTATGTTCTACTTTCGAAATTGGGAACTACTTGAAAGCGTTCTTATACGGAAGTCAAATTGTGGCGGGCAGATAACAGGAAAGGTCCAAAGTAAATAATTTTTCCGAAGTATTAGCCTTAAAAATTAGCCTGCGACTACGATGGTTTGCAGCAGTTGTTGCGAGAGGCAGAAGCGATGATAACGGCCACCACGTGAAGGTTCCGTGCATCAGAACGGAGTACGAGTTGGTAGTGAATTCGTGGAAGAATACATCAGGAGTGGGTGTGATGCGTCGTGTAATTGTGCGCAAGTAGAAATAGTTCAAACCAATTTTTTTTTTTTTTTTTGATAAAGATTTGTGCGGGATGTCGTCATTATTAGTTTCACAATGTCTCCGAATGGAAAGAAATTAAGGAATGTAAATGAATATATGTACGACAGAAGTTTTGGTTATGGTTTGGAAGGGTAGGTCATTTCTTCAAGCACTTCATTTGTAGTTCTGCTGTTATTACGTTAATCGTAGCTCACATTTTTCCCTCGTGAAACGGATATTTAAAAAAATAAACGATTTTCTTCAATTCAGATATCGTACTATGGCAGGGAGGCATACAGCTTCTTTTATTGTGGCGAATAATGAAATTTTAAGCCCTGATGCAATCCGAAATGAAGTGAGAGACTGATGATTTTCTACTTACGCTTTCTCAAAATTACCCTTAAAAATAAAGAACTTAGAATGCTGCTTAAGACAAACGACCTCTTTCCTTCCGCGTATTCCTACAATACGCTTCGATTACTACGTACTGCTCAACCGCTTCCTTTTGTATTCTCCCGCCCGTTACTTGCCCTTCTGAACGAAGTAGTTGTAAGAAATGGGAGTTTTTATGATAAAGGAGGACCCCCACGGCTCCCCATAAGTAAGAAATGGGGGTTTTAATGACAAAGGAGGACCCCCACGGCTCCCCAATGCGGCCCACGTGTTCCTCGGTCCCGCCCACTGCTGCCCACGTGCTGTCGCATGACGGATGTGGTCAATCATGACGTCAGTCGCCGCCATTTATTTTCCACGTGTTCTTTCATCACCCCCCAATAGCTACAGGCCCGCGCACCGAACACCGGAAACTGCATGACGTAGGGGAGAGTAGGTGACATTCGAATTCCGTGGCTGACGGTTCATGACGAATATCGTTAGTCTTGTTATGCTGGTTCGAGAGTACCTTTTCAAAGGAAAATGACCATGAAAGATCTGCGGAGGGGGTCGGTTTAAGAAACCTAGACTTTCAGCACTTAAAGCGTGTGTGCTTCATTTTCTCTAATTTAACTGCATCCAAATTACAACAAAATTAAATACATAAAGTACTCTGAAAACACACTTTTTTTTCTAAAGTTTTCTTTTTTTCTAATGCCTAATCAGCTTTTAATCCTCTGAGATTTTAGGGGAAAAGCCGAAGGACCAAGTTACATCGCCTCCCCGTGTGATATCAATTGATCCTTAGTTCTTTGTTATTCATTGCTTATTTTTAAAAACATTTCTACATTCGTGAGCACAATGGCGACCCCTCTCCCGGCACGAAATTTTGTTGCCCAGCAACACCAATACACTCGCTTCGCCGAACCACATATATGAGTTTGGTTTCACCGGTGCTTCACTCACACCCCGATGCAGCAACCACGGTTCCACAGTCAGCACATACAGACCCCCGAAACACGCTCGCCTGCCGAAGAACTCGAACAAGCCACAGTTCACTCTTGCAGACAGGGACACCAAGAATGACGAGGCAGGCCCTAGGCCACCCCAAAACACTCAAGTAGGAGATGGCTCTCCTTCACGGGTGCCCTGTGATGACGTCCCAACCGAGACACCACCAGAAGGGTCGCCGAGCCGTCCGCGTGGCACAAGGACCAGCTTTCGACCCACCAATGGCTCCCAATCCTGCAAACAACCACGCAGAACCGACACACCACAAACAGCAAACACACACAGGCAAACCACACCCGGAAAAGCAAAGTCAGGAAAGATCACAGCGAAACACAAAGACCCCCGATTCACACACAAAGTCGACCAGCCGCCCCCAAAGCCAGCGCCGCTGGAGGAGACTGGTATCGTACGCAAACAGGCACCCGGCAGGGAGGAAGAAGGGTAAGCTCCTCACTCCATAGCGGAATCTAGAAAAGAAACTTACTATTAGCTTACTACAACAACATTTTTTGAAAAAGTTAACTAATATACTTTTTTTTTTATTTATTCATTTATTTATTTATTATTTTAGAAGCGCAGTTGCTACTTTTCAGCTACGGTTTTACGTCTAGATTTAAACTTACAGCCCAAATTTTGAGGTTGTTATTTCCATCTATTGGGTTGGTGAGAATGAAATGTCCGACGCGAACGAGCAGTGGAAACAGGCAACCAACACAGCGGAATGGAACCATCCACCGGTGTTGCGGGTATTACGTCACAGATTTATTATAAATAGCTAACACGTGCGAGAAGAACAAGATTCAGTCGTGGTTTGTTTGGACGTGAAGTGGCTTGCAAGGGAAACATGCACACGCTGGATTTGAGAGTCGTCTTCCTGTATGAGATTAAACTGGGCCATTCTGCAGGAATTGCTGCTGCTCGCAACGATAACAAATCGTTTGGGGAGAATACAGCCAACGAACGAACCACTCGCCGATGGTTTGTGAAGTTTCGAAGGGGAGATACGGACCTGCAAAACGAAGCACGTAGTCACCGATCTGTTGCTGTTTCTGACGATGTTCTGTTACGTGTGGTTGAAGCAGACCCCGAAATACGTGTCGTGAGATAGCAACAGAGGTAGGTGTCCACCACACAACAGCTGCTCGGCGTCTGGCTGCGCTGGGTAAGGCCAAAAAGCTAGACATGTGGCTGCCACATGAGTTGGTAACTGCCAACAAGACTAGGCGTTTGGAAGTCTGCACGTCGCTGCTTGTCAGGAATAAACAGGAACTTCTACTGCATAGAATCGTCACCTGCGACGAGAAGTAGGTCCTTTATGATAATCGGAAACGACCTGCACAATTTTCAACCAAGGCACAGCCTGCTGGACGGCATCCTGAGCCACCTATACACAACAAGAAGATGGTGCTCCTTGTCTGGTGGTCCACAGCCGGGATAATTCACCGGAGTTTCTTGGCAAGAAGCCAAACCATCACTGCAGAACGTTATTGTGCTGAATTACACCGGGAATTTTTGCAGAAACAACTGACTTTGGTCAACAGACATGGTGTTCTTCTGCTCCAGGACGACACTCGCCCTCATGTCGCACAACGAACGATGCTGACAGTAAGTGCTTTAGACTATGAAGCACTACCTCATCCTACCTATTCTCCGGAGTTGTCTCCGACAGACTATCATCTGTTTCGTCGCCTGGATCTCTTCCTGTCCGGGGACCCTCACACAAGACTGTTTCCGTTCCGGGATCATGGCCTTGCAGGACAGATGGCAACTATGTGTCTATGCCGAGGGAGTTTATTTTGCCTAGGTAAGTTGCTCTACTTTACCGTTCTCGCCGTTCACGTGTGCCGGTCCTTTGCCGGACATTTCATTCGCACCAACACAATACGTTATTGCATATGGTTTTCAGAGTTAAAAATCAAGACAAATTACTCAAGTGATTTATATATGTAACACATTCGGTTACGCATATTTCAACCTAGATAGACTGTCTGAGAAGCGTAGGGAATTCTACTAAAAGCCATATGTCATTCTATACTTACGAATTCATTTTCCTTGACAAAAAAGAATCGAATCTAGCAATGTAAAAATGGTATTCAATAAAACCAATAGCGGCATACTCTGTGGGCAGTGGTCTAAACTCTGATTTCTGTCCGCGTAGATTTCTAGGGGTGGTTTCGGGTTTGAATCCCGGCGAGGCATGAATGTCGTGTTTGTCTTACAGCGCTGGCTCTCTCTCTTCCTTGGAACTGTTGGCCTAAATTAGGGATGGGCGACTTCTTGTAGCACATTAACTTGCGCATGGTGGTCGTTAAACCTATAAGCAAAATAATGATAATAATAATTTATTTGCACGCAAATACATTTAGCAGCATAATCCCGGTTTGTTAACAAACCTGCACACCATAGAATTTTTAATCTGGCGGTAATTCTAGCTATTTTTATAAAATTTCTGTAAGAGTGTGCTCCACCCACAGATAAAAAACTTTGTGCACTAGAAATAAAATATCTGGTGGAAAGAGACAATATTTTCTAGCTAACCAAACTTGTCACAGAGAAATACCCAACACCGCCGGTTATATCGCCTCAAAATTGGAAAAAACAAGAGAAAAGTAAAAATTTCGATAAGGCAAGCCAAGGAGATGGTGTGTTCGAGGCCAGCCCTCTTAGAAAAACTGGGAGAGCCAAAGGAACTCTGAGCTGATTAAATGATAGATTGGACCACTGGCCCATATTGAGCTTATTCAAAAGTTCCACCCCCACCCCACCGCGTAAATTAGCTAGCAAACAAAGAGGGGAACCGTGTGTTGCAGGTCGAGTGCGAGATTTATTACCGAGTTCAGGCGTGAAAAAGCGCGTTTGTTTATGAATTATGATTTTGTGCCAGTTTCGCTTGGGGTGTGGTAGCAGCCGGCCACTGGGATTTCGGGAAGCCGCAGTCTCGGCGTCGGATTGGTTTTCGCATCCCTTTTCACAGTCTGTCGGGGTTTTTGTTGTTGAGTCCCGACTCATTCAGAAGAGGGTGACTAGATGCCTTTTTGGAATGGGAGGAAACATTCATTAAAAGAGGTGGACACAATAAATTTGTACAAAAATAAATATCAATGAAAATACTCTGTATTTAAATTTTACAGTTTGAGAGTTAATACGTGAAAAACTTTGAGATAGAAAGAGTTTAGTCTGCTGGACAGTTTTACTCATATTTTTTACTGTAAGAAATTTTCAGCAGTAGATCAGGTTTATTTAACAAATATTTGTGAAATTCAGAGGATGCCACATCGGCTAAACTTCCGAGTTCGGCACTAAGCTAGTTTTCCAAAGCGATGATACATGGCGCTGCGCTAGCCTGTGCTTTTATGACTGTATAGCTCCGGTTTGTTGAGTAAGGATCTGTGCTTCTCTGAGCTAGCAGTTGTGTATCTCTTTTGGCGTTAACTCGTAAGTTATTTGTGCGTGTCTTTTTGAGCTTTCTGTGGGTGTTTCTTGCAACAAGGTTTTTGTATGAAGTTGCTAGGAATCAGGAAACGTGTATTTCCTGGTGTGAACGATAGGGTTTATTTCTCTTCTCACCTCAAGAAGATGTTCTGAGGGCCATTCCATGACTCTCCGTGTCGATGCGTCTCATCCGTGAGGATAATTCATGTCTTGAAAGCAACAAGATTCAGGGAACGCTCAGTACTATGCCGTACACTTGGGACCAGTGTTTCTTTCAGGCATACATCCAGGGGGGCGAAGCCTTCCCGGAAACGACCATCCCCCCCGGAGAGATTTTAGGTTACCGAACGAAATTTTAATAAATTCAGGCTATGATGAAAAAGGAAGTTTCGTTTCTTTTTATGCTACAAATATTTCTCCAATTAATTTTTTTAAATATTTGTTCAAATGGTAGTAGTTTTGTTTATTTTATTAAAAAGTGTATTACGACGCATGTTATTCTTCAAAATATAATAAGTTGACTAATCATACCTAATTGACTGGGAATCATGATTCAGGATCAGGAGTGCGTTGAATGCATTTTAATAGATAAAAATTTCAAGCCTGCGGACCCCTCCCTCCCCATAATCTTTTAGCTGAAAAAAGTTTGTTTTTTCTGAAATGTTTGAAGAAGTAATTACCATATCAGGGATGTATATAGAATATTACGGTGGGGGGGGGGGGGTGCGAAAAAAAGGAAGTTTTTGAAATCCACCATCTTTAACAAAATTAAAGTTAAGGAAAAATTGAAGAAAAATTAAAGCATTTTTTTTTATGTATGTTAATACATATTTTTCTAATGTAAGTCGCATTTTAACCAAAAAAAAAATTAAATATTTTCCGAGGGGGCAAGGCCCCGTCTAAATGCACCACAGTGCTTCTATATATATAAATATAGTAGTTAAAATTATATATATATATATAGCAAATAAAAACTTGCCCCCTCTGAGGTTCCATTTGCCACCACGGCCAAAACGTCCTGAAAGAAACACTGCTTGGGACGTGGCTTTATTATGCACAGATTCCTATTAATGTTTATGAGGAAACCAACTGTTCCGTTAGAATAAATATTTCGCACATATGACACAATTTCCATTAAAAAAAGACCTTGTAAAGGCCACGAAATATCCATATAATTCACTTCCTTTGGAACTTTCAACCCGTAAAGAAACATCAAATGATGGAGTGATAACGTTTTGCCATCTATACGCGCTTTACGAAACTAGATGAGGGCCAAATGCGGAATCTTGGACCGCTTTTTGTTACACATATAGGCATTTGAAATTTAAATTATGACTTTTCTCTCTACACTCAGCCGTGCATTTCATGATGTCAGCAGTAGCACTCCTAGAAATTTCCGGGGGGGGGGGGGGGGCGTGACACGCAAAATACCCACAGTTGGAGTAACCCTCTTAAATTTACCAGGGAAAATAGTCAGGTGCTACAACAATTAAGAAGGAGGAGGATGTTGACATTTGTGCATTTATTCTTATCCAGTTACTAATAATGTTGCAGTAGAAGAAAGTTAAATGAATAGAAGAAGCAGTAGATTAAATTCTTTTTCTGGGTAGATTTTTCTAAATTTATTTAACTGAACTACTTCCTTATACTACGTAATTATTATATTTTTAATTATACGGTACATGATTAAAAAATACTTCTTAATGTAGATCGTGTATCGTGACTTTTTGTTTCAAACTTCGACTTAATAATTTCCCTCTGTGTCAGCCCAAGCGGTGGGGGTGGGGGGTCATCGGCCACCCATTGGGTGCACCACTTGGTGTCAGTGGCATGGTTTGCTTCCTCTCTGCAGGTCATTTTCAAATTATGATTCACGAAAAAAATATATTTATATTATGATGCACGATATTTACGTTTATATTTATAATTGTTTATAATATATACAATATGTACATATATATAGACAAAGGCCAATCTTAAGATTCATATAGCAGACCTCATTCTAGAATATTGATTCCGATGGAATTTTCGCATTTTTTCTTTAGGTTATGATTCGCATCTCAGTTCATCCCTAGCAGGTGATTCATACAGGGTGTCTACAAATGATTGAAGCGGTTTCGCGATTTTATTGTAGGTATATTATTTGACATATGATCACGAAACTTTACAATTTACATATACCAGTGCACACAGTTTTTTTCGGATGCATATTACAGGTGCTCGATATGTGCCCCTTGAGTGATTCTGCAAACATCAACTCTGTATTCAATTTCCTCCCACACGCGAGTCAGCATGTCCCTATCAATGTGAGCAAAAGCATTGATGATGTGAGCCCGCTATTCTGGTAGATCGGCTGGTAAAGCGACACAAACGCCGAGTCTTTCACATAACCCCACACGAGAAAATCGCAGGGGGTTAAGTCGGGAGAGCGTGGAGGCTATGACAGCAGTTGGTGATCGTCATTCCCAGCACGACCGATCCATCGCGACCGATCAATCTGGCGTTCAAGAATACACGAACATAGCGATGGAAATGGGGCGGAGCGCCATCCTGTTAGTAGATGAAGTCCACACTGTCGGTATCCAACTGCGGCATGAGCCAATGTACCAAAATGTCCAGATACACGTGTCCTGTAACGGTCTTTTCGCAAAAGAAAAAGGGGCCGTAAACTTTAAATTTTGAGACCGCACAGAAAACATTGATTTTTTGAGAATCCGGAATGTGCACCGCGAAGGAGTGGGGGTTTTCTGTGATCCAGATTTGCACATTGTGCCTATTCACTTTGCCACTAACAAAAAATGTTGCTTCATCACTGAAGACAAGTTTATCAGAAAACTTATCGTCTTCTTCCATAAAACTTTGAAATCGCGAACAAAGCGAATCACTTTGGCTTGTAGCAATTTCAACCGGTACGGCTTCTGCTTTAATTATTTGCGTAAGATCTTCCAAACGGTCGATCGTGGAATATCCAGTTCTCTACTCGCTGTGCGCGTCGACTTCTGTGGGTTACGCACGAAACTTGACCGCACAAGTTCCACGGTTTCTTCAGGCACTGATGGACGACCCGTTGATTTCCCTTTACACAGGCATCCTGTTGCTTTAAACTGTTCATACCATCGCCGAATGGAGTTGGCGCTGGGTGGAGTTTTCCTAAATTTCGTTCGAAAGTGTCGTTGCACTGTTGTTACAGGTTGACTAGCATGAAATTCGAGGACAGCAAACTCTTTCTCGCTGTTTGAAGCCATCTTACCGACTATAACACAGGTACTGCCCTCTCGCGGCGACCAAAGTTAACTTTGAGCAATGCGTGTCTGGTAACATCCAACTCAAACAGCATATCGCTAATATCACAGCCACAAAAAAATCACGAAACCGCTCCAATCATTTGCAGACACCTTGTATATTTATTCATTCTGCTAGACAGATAGCTTCACATTGATCAAAAAACAAATTTTGCATCAGAATAAATATTTATTAGTAGGTAGGCAATTCACATTGACAAAGATGTTAGGTGGTTTGGTCATGATACCCTTAGGTGGTTTGGCGAAGTTGAAAGAATGAGTGACGAGATGCTTACTAAGAACAAAATTTCGGTCCAAGTGGCAGCAATGCAAGGCAGGGGAAGTCATGGGAGGATCAGATTCAGGAGTGTCTGCATGAGAAAAAGATTACGAGTATGAAGTACAGAAGGGCTTGTGCATAGTCGGATTTTTTTACTTGGTACTTGATGATAATGGAATCGCCTATTTCTGGGGGTGCAAGCATTTTGGGTGCGACGTGTACAAGCATCTCTTTCCCCATCCACCGCATTGTTGTCTTCGTTATTGCCTCACATTGCTTGCTGTGGACATAATCGATTACTGCCACGCTTTCCACAAGAATTCCGCGCTAGGGTAAGATTACTACGAAATCACATGTGTTTAGACCTGGGAAGTGCTTGCTACACCCAATATTTACTTACTGTTGCTGATACGACAACAATAAGTAAATAATTAATTAAAAATTTGTCTGGTAGTTTGTATTTCTTTGTGGAGCTAACCTCTAAATCTCAGAGAACAGCTTAGTGATTTGCTGACGATGATGATAGCTTATAGATTTTCTCAAAAGAACCTGGAAGACATATTTTGCTGGGGGCGGGGCACGTTTTCCAGTGCCACGCCCCAGCAGCTAATTGTCTTCTTCATTGGTGAATTGGATTATACCATCTCACATTCCGTTATACGAGATGAAAACGAAATAGTAGATTCGGGGTTGGGTCTCCAAAGTGGAAAGTGTTTCGCAGGAGAAGAACGAAAATTTAGAATTGTAGGAGTAGCAGGGTTTGGTTAAATGCATTGTCACTTGGCCCTTATGAGTTAAGAAAAAAATCTGTGTACGTTGGAAGAGCATATAATTTGACATATTCATCGTTGTTCTTCGGCTTGCAGGTTCAACTCCGAACACCCGTTCGAGAGGAGGGACGTCTGACTGGCCACCCAAATGGGTGCGTTTGCCGGCCGTACGGGACTGCGGCAGACAACTACTGCTGCCCTTCTGTGGTCAAGTATCATGTTTTGCGATTGTTGGACACTACTTGGTAATCGCATATACAATCCCTTATGTGACGTCTCCCATTCGACCAATGAGAAGCGTTGTTAGAAAAGATGTCTCCTTCCACTGTGATTTATTGTACGCTTTACTCCTGAAGTTGTGTTTTTGTTGTCAGTTAGTGCGTGCGTGGTTTGAGTTGATAATTAGCCCAATATAGTTGTTAAAATTAACAGTTAAAATTAATTTTGGTTTTCGTCATTCTATTAATGATTATTTTGGATACGTTTTTTCGTTAGAAGATGCTTTACACGTTATCAAAAACTTCGATATTTCTACTAATACACATTATAATCAAAAAACGTGGTGTATTTCACAATCTTGGGCAAGCCCAGCTACGTGATATTAAAGGTGTAAAGAAGGATGTTATGTTTGAAGGGGGGAAAAATGTTGAAAACAGGATACCATTTGATGGCATGCCATTTATTTCCATTGAACACTACACTGAGTGCCCACTTTATTATGACCACCTGACAGTTTAAAGCAAATGAGCTATGGCTGCACGCTGTTGCAGCCAGAGGGCGAGGCTAGTGTAAAAAGGGAAAGCTTAGTGCTTGCGACAGTAGTAGTAGAAGTGATTTTTGGGTGACGAGATGGGTAAAAATTGCGATTTAACGGACTTTCAACGTGGGATGATTGTAGGAGCTCGGAGCCATGGAGCGAGTATCACGGAAACCGCCGCATTCGTGAAATGTTCCAGAGCAGCTGTTGTTAAAGTGTTTAAAGACTGGACTGTCAGCCAAAAAACTGGGTCTCTGCGTGCAACGCGTGGTCGTCATCGACTAGTGACTGACTGCTCGGGCGGAACGGAAAGTGTTCAGACTGGTAACAAGCAACAAAAAGGCAAAAGTTCAGCAAATTACAGATCACCTTAATCAAGGATCCCTCAAATGATCTCTGCACGCACTGTTCGCCGTACACTGCATTGGATGGGATATGGCAGCCGAAGGCCTGTTCGAACACCTTTGCTGTTTGCAGTTAACAAGAGAAAACGTCTCCAGTTCACACAAGGATTGGACAGATGATAATTGGAAACAAATTATATCGTCCGATGAATCACGTTTTCAGTTGCACCATGCTGATGGCCGAGTGAGAATTTGTCGGAAACAGCACGAAAGCATGGACCCCAAATGCATTGCTACAACCCTTGAAGCTGGTGGAGGCAACGTTATGGTTTGGGGAATGTTTTCCTTGTATGATTTGGGCCCTTTATTTCGCGTTGATCAACGTCTGACTGGCACATCATATTTAAACATCGTTGCGAACCAAGTGCATCCTGTCATGTGGATGGTTTATCCCAATGACGATGGCTACTTTCAACAAGATAATGCGTTCTGCCATAGTGCTCGTATTGTACAGGATTTGTTTCAGGAACATGCCGGGGAGTTTACTTAACTTAGGTGGCCCCCACAATCTCCAGAACTCAACCCCATGGAGAATTTGTGGGATGAAGTTGAACGAGTCATCAGACAGCTGGCAATCTCACACTCCTGGAAAGTGCTATTCATCAAGCATGGTCTCAGATTACCAAACCACGCATCAACATCTCGTGGAATCCATGCCACGAAGAATCGACGCAGTATTAAAGGCAAAAGGTAGCCCAACGAAGTACTGAGGGGTGGTCATAATAAAGTGGCCACTCAGTGTTGAAAGCAATCCAAGATCATGACTACTCATGCAGTAAAAGCAAAGTTCAAACAACAGGTGTTCGGATATCTGCCTAAGTGCGAAATCTTGATAAAAAACCCGGTAAATAAAGCACAATATTGATGAATGGTGCTGTAAGCCACGCAATAACAAACATCTTTCTGGTATAAACAACACTGAGAAATCGTTGAATCAGAATTCCTAACAGTAATCAATGAAAATAAGAAGATATTTGGACCTAAAACACTGAATAAGGCTGCAAAATTGTCAACAAACGACCACTTTCTCTTCAGCGTACAAGAAGTCACAGTGAAAGGAGATACCTTTCTAACAACGCTTTTCATTGGTCGAATGGGAAACTTCACGAAATGGACCGTATATGCGATTACCAAATAGTGTCCCACAATCGCAAAACATTATTCATGACCTTCAGACACGGGGTCGGCATTCAGTTCCTCAAAGGGACGGACCAGCCATTTCCTCTGTAAAGCCCTGCATGTCCACAGCGACAAATCCAGCGGTTAGGAAGCTTCAGAGTTGAAGAAATATTCTTCTCATAATACGTGATAAATACGTCATTATAATTAACACTCGAACGTAAATTGGGAGATGCGGGTTCGATTCCGGCTCCACGGCGGAGAAGTTTTCAAGTTTTCTGATGTGATTTAATTCACGTGTGAAACAGTAATTACAGTCAAATTCAGCGATGTCCGATTGCTGTGTTAATTATCATGATTAGGAAGCTGTTCGCTAAGGTCCCACTCAGTTTCAATTACTGCATGTGGGGTTTCCGTGCCCCATATGTGGCACGGATTTTCGTTCGAGTATGCTCGCCGTTACATAACCCAGGACAGCGAAGTTCCAAGCAACTGAGACTAAGTAAACTTAGAATTTGAACATTCTCAGATTGTAATTAACTGTTAGCACACTCGAACGAAAATCGGGAGACACGGATTCGATTTCCCGCCCCAGGTGGGGAAGTTTTCTGAGAGGTGTTACATGGATGACCAGCAAGTGTTACAAGCGAATTCAGAATTTATATTCTGTTTGCTTTGAATACTCTGCCCGATTTTATATTTTTCATCCAGATCTTAAAGAAATTCTTTCCATCCCTGTCGAGCACCGCTAGGTTAGTCTGCTAATAGGCCTGACAATTCCGTTCTTCCCAACGGTTCCGACTTAGGTTCTTTTTAGATGCGTAGATGGCTGATCTCGATCGCTGAATTTTCCGGAACTTATAGCTGACAATCTCTCGATCTCCGAGGCAAAGAATAAATTAAAAAACAAAAAACAAAAAACAAACAGTCCTTAGTTGCAAACTTAACAAGATTTAATAAATGAGAAAACAACCTCCGTTAGATCGCCACCCCCCAACAAGGCAACAGTTTTCCAGATACGAGTACTTTTTCCTTACACTCAAGACATTCCCGGAGGACCCTTCCTTACCAGTGTCATAGCTCCGGACACCGACCCCAACATCAGTCAAAAACGTATATCACCCGAGAGCCTAACGAACCCAATCCCTCCGCTAACGCCACACCCAAAAATCTCCCGGTCCACGAGCTGCACCGGGTAACTCGACCGTCCGAACCAGTCGGAAGAGAAGACACAAAAAACCAAACCCTGAGCGATGCAAAACGATATTTGAAGAAGTTTTAGGAAGGGAGTGTCTGACCCCAGGACTAAAACTACCCTCAGAAATAGGAAGCTAGGAGATCTGAATAAGTGAACTCAATAGGAAAGGTAAACAGAAAAATGAGTGAAAGGAAAGGGTAACATAACTTTCAAACTGTGAACCGTAACGCCAGTCCGGTGGGAAAGGGAGGGGAACCAAGCAACGCACAATATCACAGAGAACCACAACACCACCCGGCCGCCGACGCACCAGGGAGTGACTGAAACTCACCGAAACCAAAACCAAGTACCAGAGCAGCAATAAATTCTCACCATCTCGATGCCAATCTGAAAAAGAAGGGGTGGTGGGTTGTTTAACACCCACCATTGGACACATACTTACTCTCTCTGTCAAGGGGCGTCAATGATCGCTGCCTTAGTTCTGGGAAACGTGAGGAATTCGCTGGGATTGTAATCAACCGCGCACCTAACAAGTCCATTAGGGTGGGCTTCTCCTTTCTTGAACTTCTTGGCGAGTCTGATGGAAAACTCATGTACCTTCTCAATTCCAAGTCTGTTCCTCAGGTTCCGAAGTGGGGTCCAAGTGGGAGCCCCAGTGATCATTCGAAGTGCTCGGCTCTGTCCCCCACCCCCTCGATTCTCTCTCGCTGATTCCTACTAATACCAATCCAGATTGAGAAGGCGCAGATAAGCACCGGCCTGACGACCGTCTTGTACAGCAGTACTTTGTGTCGTGTTGAAAGGAAGCTTCTCCGGTGGAGTAGTGGAGCTAGCTGCTCAAGGCATTGTCTAGCTTTATTCGTGTGGTAGCTGGTGTTCGTCACCCACGAAAGTCGACAATCGGGTTGGATCCCTAAGTACTTTGAGGAGGTAGCCCAGGGGATTGTCTTTGAAACATAACGAGTTTCGGTATCCTTGGACAGGTCCAAAACACAACAGCGCACTGCTCTTAGACGGATTGATCTTGATCCCAGTCAGTGTAGTAGGTTTCCAGCAGAGAGAGAAAGTTCTGGAGGAGCTTCACTGCTTTGCCTTTGTTCAAAGACCTGATGACAACAGCTGTGTCATCTGCGTACGTCATGACCTGCCTTTGTTTGGGTTTGGATAAGTCGTGAAGTTAAATGGAGAACAGCGTTGGTCCAAGAACCGAACCATGAGGAACACCAGCCCGAATCTTCTTTTCCGAAGAAAGCTCACCGTTAATCTTAACAGTGAAACTGCGGCTGTTGAGGTACGAGCCAATCAGCTCAACAAGTGGGGGAGGGCGCTCTAAGCTCCACCAACTTGTGTAGGAGACCATCATGCCAAACGCGGTCAAAAGCCTTGCTGATGTCCAGGAAGACAGCAGTGGAATACTAGCTCTTATCACGTCCGTCCTTCAGAAACGAATTCCGTAAGTCTGATCAACTCGTGGGCCGTAGCATGCTTCACTCGTAAACCACCCTGTTCGTCAGGAATCACACAGAGCTCTAGAAACCTAGAGAGGATGACCCTCTCCAGGAGCTTACCCAGAATGGCCAAGAGAGATGCTGGACGGTAGTTCTCAGATAAGGTATTATTGGCACCATATTTGGGCAACACCACTACCACTACCTTTTTCCAGTCCCTGTGAAATACTTCTGCTGGAGAGACCCTTTGAAAATCTCCACTAGTACCAGAATCCAGCTCTCAGAGAGCAATTGAACAGCTCTTACCGAAACTCCATCTCTTCCGGGAGCTTACTTCACCTTTAGCTTTTTGGTGTGTCGAGTTACTTCGAGGTAACTAACAAGCGAGATGGCCTCATCTGTATCATCAAAATCGTATGTAGCTAAAGTCTCCATGACCCTATCCGTGTGACTAGGATTTTTGATGTCATGAGGTGAGAGAACTGCTCTTCCAGGGCATCAGGATGGACCCCAGCCTTCTAGTCATCACCGTACACAAAACCCTGTGGACCGAGAATGGGCGGTATGACAGCCTTACTACGCCAGAGTTTCGAAGGATATGCCACACATCATCCTGACGAATTTGGCCTGCGTTGAGAAGGTACTTGTCCGTTGGAGTTATCTGAACGCGCGGATTTCTGCCCTGACGAGATCGGGACACGAGTTATAACAAACCCTGTCGTCGGGGGGATCTCTACCGCTGCCAGATTTTCCAGAACTTGTTCTTCTCCCGGATCATCCGGACAATGCGCGGAGGAAGTGCATCAGAGTCTCGAACAGGAGCTGAGGGCTTCTTGCATCGATCCAAGATTGCTTGTATGCAACGAGTGACTTCCTCCACCGCACTGGCGAAGTTCGAACGAGTACTAGTATCCATCGTTGGTTGATCAACCTGAGCAATAATTTCCTGGAACAACTTCCAATCAGTATACATCATCGTCCGCCGGGTTTCTAAGACTCCGTTCAATCTCAGGACTGGGTCATGATCAGAGTCAAGCCCAGAAACCACAGAGACTTGATGAAAAAGCCTCACAAACTGGACAGGAAAATCAATGACATCGCCAACCCCGTGGGATGGGGTGCAAGTTGGATGGACGGACTTGCAACTGAAAGATCCAGCTTGTCAATTTATTACGATAGTGCTACCCAAGCACTGTTAGTTGAACGACTAAACCAATCAGGGTGTCAAGATAATTGTCAGAAGGTACTTTCCCTGGACTATTATAAACGAAAGATAATTTAATCAAGCCTGAGCTTGTTTTTAGTTAAACAGCCAGTGCCTCAACATCCTTGAAGGCTGCGATGGATGCACTTAAACCATTTCTGACTAAAATGACATTACCTCCTGCTGCATGCATGTAGAGGGCCGGATCTATGTCCTTCCGGAAAACCTGGTAGTTCGCAACACTGACTCACTTGATCTTACGTGTGAGTTTGGACTCACAGATAAGAGCAACGTCGATGTCATGATCTTTCAGGAACCTTGCAAGTTCATTCCTGATGCCGTTGGCATTCGAAAATATTATGTTAAGACTGTCCATAATGCGCTACTAGGCACAGGAGCTCAGGCTTGAGCCGGCAGGCAGGCAACCAGAACCCGTTTGAGGACAGCGGGATCAATGCGCTCCACAAGCACTGAGAGCAGCTTTTGATCCGTGTCCTCGGGAGTTACAAGCCCTGAGTGAATGCGCCGTTCCTTTTTCATCCTTTTCCTTCCTTCCCCTCGCCTTTGGAAAAAGTACACCCCAGTCAAAGCGAGTACATGGTAAGCGTAGGAACTCCAATGGAAATAGTGGATCCCGAAACCTCGGCGGGATCTGGCGGTAAGGGGACAATCCAACATGGTCACATGATACTCCTAAACCAGTAGGAACAGATTACCGATCTTTGGTTAGAAGTCAGAAGTGTACGTTTTGCATGCGATCTGGTGAATTAGTGTTTTTTTTTTTTTTTTTTGATTGGAGGTTTAACGACCACCGTGAGCAACTCAATGGGCTATAAGCAGTCGCCCGTCCCTAATTTAGGGTCACTGGTTCCAGGGAAGGGAGGGAGCCAGTGCCGTAAGACAAACACAACATCCATGCCTGACCGGGATTCGAACCCGGACCCCTTACGGACGAATGATCAGAGGTCAACGCCTTAGACCACTGCGCCACCGGGGCGGCGTGAATTAGTGTATCAATATGGTAAAACAAGTTGTCATTTTAAGGATTATTCAGTCACAGATGAGGACAAATACAGACTTTTTCGATTTCCTAAGCGAAAAGATCGTCAAGTGTATCTTTTTTTTTTTTTTTTTTTTTTGATTGAAGGTTTTTTTTTTTTTTTGATTGGAGGTTTAATGACCACCGTGAGCAACTCAATGGGCTATAAGCAGTCGCCCGTCCCTAATTTAGGGTCACTGGTTCCAGGGAAGGGAGAGAGCCAGTGCCGTAAGACAAACACAACATCCATGCCTGACCGGGATTCGAACCCGGACCAATTACGGACGAATGATCAGAGGCCAGCGCCTTAGACCACTGCGCCACCGGGGCGGCATTGAAGGTTTAACGACCACCGCGAGCAACTCAATGGGCTATATAAGCAGTCGCCCGTCCCTAATTTAGGGTCACTGGTTCCAGAGAAGGGAGAGAGCCAGTGCCGTAAGACAAACACAACATCCATGCCTCACCGGGATTCGAACCCGGACCCCTTTCGGACGAATGATCAGAGGCCATCGCTTAGACCACTGCGCCACCGGGGCGGCATCAAGTGTTTCTTTGGAATTTATTTATTTAGTAATAGTTATTTGTCCTTGTTGACGAACTCACGTGGGCCGCCCCGGTGGCGCAGTGGTCTAAGGCGCTGGCCTCTGATCATTCGTCCGTAAGGGGTCCGGATTCGAATTCCGGTGAGGCATGGATGTTGTGTTTGTCTTACGGCACTGGCTCTCTGCCTTCCCTGGAACCAGTGACCCTAAATTAGGGACGGGGGACTGCTTATAGCCCATTGAGTTGCTCACGGTGGTCGTTAAACCTCCAACCAAAAAAAAAAAAAAAAAAACTCACGTGGAGTTTGTGTGAAGCTGATAGTATGTATGAACCTTACCCGCGAGTCGTCATGATCACGTAATTGCTGACCAACATGGCTGAGTGTGAAATGTTAGATTATCCGTTGTTATTGATTCATTTTGGTAATCTGAATGTTTTAGAATACGCAAATAAGCTAATTGAGATTCAGGATGGAAAAGAAGAAATTAGTTTCCTAAAGGAGCGGATGAAAGGCGAAAAAATGTTGTATGAGAAGTTTGTATTGGATGTGTTCTTCATCGAGACGGCTACTCAGACGAATGACGATGAAACTGAAGATTCTGCTGAAGCTTTCCTGATTTCTGGAAAGATTAAAGCTGAAATGAAGACAAAAACAGTATGTACGTGGTCTATACTGTTGAATGTATGCTCTCCAAAAGAGGAAAGGTAAGATTCTCTCATTAGTTGAAGTACAAGACATACCAATGATCACAATGTTCACTGAGGGAATGTTTAGTAAGGTATGTTTATAACACGCTTGAGATGTTGGAGACACCACAGTGTTTGAGAATATTATCAGTAAAGCTTAATTAAGGGATGATGAAAGGAAACACCGTTGCATGCAAAGTTACCAAGCTAAAGATAATAATTTTATATTAATAATGACAAATAGCTTGAGCCATAAACAAATAAATAAATAGGTGGTCTTATTTAAAGCTATAACTATAAATTTGATGAGCAGAATTTGTAGAACTTCGATTTCAAAAACTTATCTATCCAAATATGCAATTCGTTTTCTCTTCAAAGTTTCTTTTTGGAAACAACACTGTCGGGACGCTTTCAGGTTTCAATTGCCTACGGTTTGTAAAAGGCTGGCAAACAAAATCGTCCTCTGCAAAGTGGGAAGAACATATTCTTGAATGCACATCGGGGTGAAAATCCTTCCTTTTCATTTTGCACAAATATTTCTTCAAAATATCAAGTCTTTTCAGTAGAAAACTGTAAAAACTTATCCCTTCTTCGATGCATTTCCTGTGGCACAACTTATTTACACAACAAGTCAAGAAAATGCTCTAATGAGTATATTTATTAAGCAAATGGAAAATCAGTTAAATGGAGTCAGTATTATTGACGAGTATGTGAAAATGGTGGGCAAAGGAGGTTTGGTCAGGTGAAAAGGAAGGAGAAATTTGTGTGACTGGTGTGGATGAGAATGTGGAATTTTTCGACGGTAATGATTTCCAATTTGAAGTTGATAATGGTTTTGAAAAGGTAAAAATGGTTGGTTGGTTGGTTGGTTAGTGGATTTTAGTGGCGCAAGGGCCAGGTTTGGCCAAAGAGCGCCAGACAAAGAACGATCAGTCACAGATTTTGAAAAGCGTGGAAAATGAGTAAGAGCAGACAGGCTTGGGAAAAGTTGAAAAAGAGTATGAAGAAAGCAGGGAAGACAAGGTAGTTAATCAGATTTATAAAAAAATTACTAACGGAGAAGGACGAACAGTCACTCTCCTCCCCCACACTCCTCTGCAATGCTGGCAGAGGGCGGGCACGAACTGTCACTTTCCTCCCCCCATGTTCCTCTGCAATGCTGGTTGAGGCTGGGGACGAACTGTCACTCTCCTCCCCCCCATGGTCCTCTATAATGTCGGTTGAGGGTGGGGACCTCGCAGAGGCCGAGACAGTTTGATGGACACTGCACACCTTTGCGGATTGAGGGCCGGGTCTTCCGCACGTGCAGGCTGTCTGCTGGGAACCGGAAGAGGCGGGCGTCTTCAAAAGAGAAGGCGCAGACTCAGCTGGTCGAATAAGCTGGAGCTCGGTGAAATCCACCTGTGTCGCTTGTTCAACTGTAGATCGCTTGGCAAGTGCGGCGAGAGCTACAGGGCGCGGAACAAAGGGCTGCACGGGTTGTGGCAGAGACTTAACAACTGCGGCAAAACTACGCTGTCGGGTGTTGGGAATACCCAACTTGGCTTTGGCAGCAGGGTACGAGAGGCCTTCCAGGGTCTTGAGGCGCTGGATCGCCATCTCGTCCTTCCATTTCATACAGTTGCGGGAGTAAGCTGCATGGGCCTCACCGCAGTTAACACAGCAGGCCGCAGAAGTGCAACCTTCCCCGACATGTTCACCGGAGCCACAATTAGCGCAACGAGCGGAACTCTTACAGAATCGTTGTGAATGCCCGTACCTCTGGCACTTGAAACAGCGCAGAGGACTGGGAATGTACGGGCGAACTCCACAGACCAAGTAGCCAGCCTTGATTTCGGTCGGAACTTTCGGGGAGTTAAAAGTCAAGATCACATTTTTAGACTTAATTAAAGAACCATCACGCCGGAACATCATACGACGTGCAGCAATAACACCTTGGTCTGCAAGTTCAGTCACTAATTCTTCTTCACTGCATGGCAAGAGATCAAACTCCGAAATAACACCCCGAGAGGTGTTAAGAAACGGGTGAGGTGTCACTTTGACAGGAATGCCTTGAAGACTAGAGAGGCGCAGAAAAGCGTTACTCTGAGAAACACTGCAAGTTTGAACAAGCAGGTCCCCAGAGCGAAGCTTCCTCACAGACTTCAAGGGGCCAACCGCAGCGTCCAAAGCTTTAGAAATGAAAAAGGGAGATCTGGTGGACAGTCTCTCATTCGGATCGATGGATTCTACAAGTAAGTGTGTAGCATGCGTAGTCACAGCAATTGAGGGGAGACGACGCTTCGGAGCGACTGGTACAGCTGCCGAAGAAGAGGTTCCACATTCTTGGTCCAGGTCAAGGTCTAAAGGCCGTTTAAGGGTATGAGACTTGGTAGGTTGAGAAGACGAAGGAGAGTCGGTGTCAACAAACATTTCCTCAGGTGACTTAAATTTGGAGTTTTTCTTTTTGTTTTTGCCCATGGAAAAAAGGAGGAAGATTCGTCTGCAAACTACTCCACCCACCACCGAGTCCTACAAGGGAGAACTGGAGGTCCGCAAGCCGAGAAAATGACGCTGGACACAGTTCTGGAGCTTATACGTTGCAGATATAGTCCGTTGGCTGTGATCACACGCACTCGGCGGACACTTCGGCCTCCTGGTACCGTCATGCCAACGCCTTTGGCATGATCCCACAGCCCCCGGGCTCACCCTGCCGTGCCATACGACAAAAAAGCCGCTAAAGCCCGGTACACAACTTGGTACATGACTTCCGACTAGAGGTGGGTTAGTCTCTAGCCTCCCGTTTACAGCGAAGCCGGGGTCGAAGAGGAGTGTTGGTACACAGGAGGCACTTATCCGGTCTCCTGCGACCTCAGCCGCCAGACATCCCATTTCCGCCTCACGGGTCACCGCACGCGGCAAACATGCAGGTAGGTCTAGCACCCAAACCAGCTAAAAGGAAAAACAGAAATCCAAAGAAGACAAATCCTGGAAGGGAACCTAAACAGAATCTCAGCAACCTACGAACTGAGCGGTTAATATAAATCAGTTAGTGGTGGAGGGTAACAAAACCACAAGGCCGGGGTGTTAGTACATAACGTGGTAGCGATTAGGTAGAACACAACACGGGCAACTAGCCAGTGGAGAAAATAAACAAAAACAAAAAAGCGAGACACAAGACCAGCTCGGGATCGTGGGGCCGCGACTCCCCAACAGCTGGATGAACAGCCGTCCCTGCAAACACCAACAGCACCGAAACAAAAAAAACAAGCGGTGGCATGACATCAGATGTTGACCAGTCACAAGGTCAGCTCGGGCCGTGGGGGCGCCGCTCCCCAAATAACTGGAAAACCAGTTATCCCCGTGCGGGGAGGTAAAAATGGATGTCACTAGTGTATGTAAAGTTAGTGATGATTATGTTTGTATTGTCGAGGAGATCTGCACTCCCATCTCCTCAAAAAACAACGAAGTTGATAGTTTTGGTGCAGTCGACACGACTGAAATTGATGAAATCCCGAGTTTTGATGAAGCCGAGTCAGCGACGGATCCAGTGCAGGATATGTTCCCGGGGCAATCCGACGACGCCGGTAGTTGGATTGAGTCGGGAATGAGTGCACGGGCTCTCCTACAAGTAGGCAGGAAGCTTACATCCCATAGCGGAGCTGTGGAGGTTCAGTAGCGGCCCTGGACTCCCGAGGGGAATCTGGGACGGCTTTCTCCACCCCTCCTGCGGACGCCAACGGAGTCCGAGGAGGGTCCCCGCAGTGAAGCGGTGTTTGTGACAAAGTCTTCTGTGAACGACGGCCAACGGGGTAACGAGGCGGAAGTGCCGCGGGAGGCCGCCGGGGCAATCCGGCACTCTGTCGAAGAGGGCGCGCCTGCCGGCGACGGGAGTGCGGAGGCCAAGCAGCACTCCGATGCTATGGGCAATAGATTTTTTTGCAGGGAATCTGAGCTTTCTACGGATTCTGAGGAAGAACAAATGGCTGAGCAGATGACCGAAGATCTGAGGGCCAAGTTCAAGCGTCAGGGAAGACGGCTGACCCAGGCCAACGTTGATGCGGCGAAGGATCTTGCCAAATTGGCGGAGTCGTTCCGACGGTTACCGGACATAAAAGCCGACTACGGAGAAACAGTGCGGATACGAAGAAGACAGAGGGACGCAATAGATCGAAATCTTGAAGGTGAGTTGCTTTTCTGGTTGGGTTACTCTCCCTTGGGTTTTGAACATGGGTGTTTGTTTTATGTGGGGTTTTTTTGTTAACATACTATTTCTTTTTTCAGATTAAGGTAAGCATGGCACTTAAATTCCTAAGGCACCGATCTGCGTATTGGCACGTTGAACGTTTAAGGTCTCCGCACCATCGAAAAGCAGAAGTGGCTCGCGGGTTACTTCAGGGAGTCGGGTGTTGATTTTTTGCTGGTGCAGGAAACTCACCATAAGAAGCCCGAGCAGGTTTTTGCGTTCCGTAGGAACACCGGGCTGAAATGCAGGTATTCTCTTGGAACGAATGGTTTCACCGGGGTGGCCATTGTCTACAAGCCGCAGTACGAGGGTAGTATCACGCAGATGCAGACTGATGGGGACGGTGGCTATTCCGGTTAATAGCGGATTGATGTCCATTAAGATGGTGTGTGATTATGTTCCGGTGGATAGTTCTCTCTGGAGCGGTATTTATGACCAGCTGCCGTTCTTCCTTAGGGGAAGCAAAGATTTTCTGGTCGTTGGTGGGGATTTCAACTCGGTTGTGGATAACCATATCGATTGGTTGAGTACTCACACGTGCAGGTGGTCTGCGCCGTACAGAAGGGGTCTTACGGATCTGATTAAGGACCAGCAACTTAAGGACGTGCGGAGGCAGCTGTTCTCGCAGGAGTCGTGGTTCACCTGGCACAGGAATCATTTGGCTTAAAGGATCGACATGCTGTTGGTCTCGACGATGGACTGGGTTATGGGAGCCGAGTTTTTTAACCCGAACTCACAGCCGTTGTCTGTCTCTGATCACAGCCTTGTCGTGATGGACGTCTGCGAGCCGGCGCCGAGGGAGAGGAAAGCGACACCGTGGCGCCTAAACATGTCTATGTTAAATGACGTTGAAGCGCTGTCGCGTGTCTGTTCTATCTTGGAGGCCGGTGCAGAAACGGCCACCGATGACGAGATCGGCGGTTGGGAGAGGGCGAAGGACGAGGTCCGGAGAACCTTGGTTTGCTCGGGGTAACGAGTTGGCGAGAGCTAAGAGGGGGGACTCAGGTTTTTCTGATGAACTTCCTGAAAGCGGCTCTGAAGGGTAATGAAGATGGGTGTAACCTTGGGATCATTACCCAAATCAGGCAACAGATTTCTGATTTTTATAGAGGCATCGGCTCTGAAGTTCAACTTCAAGGTGCAATTAGGAGTTTTGAGCAGGAGCGGAATATTAATCACATTTACCGGAAGCTCGAGGCGGAGCGGAAGAGGGAGAACCTGGAAGTTCTTGATATTGATGGTACCGAGGTGAGGGACAATAAGCAGATCCTACAGGAAGCTGCTAGGTATTACGGCGATCTCTTTCCATTGAGGAAATTGATCCTGCCGTCATGGATATGTGGTTGGAGGGTACGCCGAGGATCCCAGACGAGGACTTGGATAGCCTCGAAGAGGAGTTCTCGGTGTCCGTGGTAAGGGTGGCGATTCAGGCCCTTTCGCCAGGTAAGTCTCCGGGTTGTGATGGTCTTCCGTCGGAGTTTTACAAGAAGTTTGTTAATGTGTTAGCGCCCTGGCTTACGAGGATGTACAACGAGATTGTGCAGGTGGGTCGTATGCCGGGACCATGCGGAGGAGCATGGTCACTTTGCTGTGCAAGACCCCCGACGCCCCGTCGAGGGAGTTAAGTGGTTGGAGACCGGTGTCTCTCTCCACAGTGGACTATAAAATCCATGCGAGGGTCATCAATAGCAGGCTTGCTAATGTGGCCTTTCATCTCATTGGTGCTAACCAGACGTGTGGTATTAGGGGGCGCCGGATGCAATGGAATACTAGGCGCATACGAGACGCTATCACTTACCTGGGCGAGAAGGGCATTAAGATGGGGCTCTTCTTGGCAGACCAGAGCAAGGCTTTCGATAGGGTATCGCAAGAGTTTGTCGGAAGATTGTAAGAAGCCCACGGCTTAGGAGTATTTGTCCGAAGTGCGATTGGGGCGCTGTACAGATACCTCTCTGGTAGAGTCATTATTGCCGGTCGTCTCTCCCCCTCTTTGAGGTTCAAAGAGGAGTGAGGAAGGGATGCCCGCTCCCTCCCCTTTTGTTTGTTTTGGTCTTGGAGACCGTTTTGAGAAGAGTTGCCAAGAAGGATAAAGTTAGGGTTTTTCTGGTACCGGGAAGGGGGAGTCGTTGAAGTACCTTGCGTACGCAGATGATGTCGTGACCGATGGGCCCGTTCGGATACTCGGTATCCAGTTTTCTAAGGAAGGGGTCCACGTGAGCACTTGGGGTAAAGTTCTGGCGGAGATGAAGAAGGAGCAAGAACGGTGGCAGGAGGTGGACATTTCGAGAGTGAATTGCGCCAAGTTAGCTAATGTGCTTCTGGTTTCGAAATGCACTTTTGCCGGGGAAATTGAGTCCCCACCCGGAAGGGTCATGAAGCAGATAGAGAGAGCGGTCTTTGGCTTCATTTGGGCCGGGAAGAAGACCGAGGAGGTGGCTCGGGCGGCCCTGTACTGTCCCAGGTCGGAGGGGGTTCGGAAGTCAAGCACCTTCCAACATGGCTCAGGGCACTCCAGTTTAAGAGTGTGAAGGGAGCCCTGGTCACCGAACACCCATGTGAACCTTTGGCCTCCTATTTCACGGGGTGGGACTCGTTCAAATACGTTCCCGGCCACAGATTTGTTGGCCCCCGGCGCGAGAGGATGCATAGGTCTTACCAGCTTGGAGGTCGCCTGCAGGACTTTGCGAAAGCTGACCGCGCCAGGAAGAACACGCAGCAGATGTACATTGACCTGCTCCCTAGGCCTAGGGAACACGTCGTCAAAGATTTCCACGTTCCTAGGAACTTCTGTATGAGAGAGGCTTGGATGAGCATTCACTCGACGGGTGTGGACTGCAAGAAGAGGGACTTTAGGTGGCGGTGGGCCCACAATGTCCTTCCAACCAGGAGTAGGCAGCTTCGGTGGGGTGGCATCTCTTCCGATAGGTGCCTTTCGTGTGCGGGCATTGAGGACAGGTTCCATCTCTTTTGGGCCTGCCCCATGGCGCACCAGGTTTGGCAGGGAATCTGGACTTGGGCTTGGCACAAAAGGCTTGACGCCCTCCAGTTTCACCCGGCTAACGTGTTTTATCTACAACCTGCCCCAGCGGCGGACAGGGAGGTCTGGAGGATGATTATCACCGAGGTATGTTATAAGATGTGGAGGGAGAGGAACAGGGTTCTGCATTCCCGGACGGCAAACTCGGGCTGCTCTCCGACAACGGTTATCCTTCAAGTCAAGTGTGAGCTCCGAGACAGGGCGAGAGTGGACGCCCGCACTTTGTCCGACCGAGCCTTTAGGTATCGGTGGGGGACTTAGCCTCGGATTGTTACCGGGACCAAGAACAACTACATCTTTCATTGGGGTAACCTATCCCCTTAGTTTCGGTCCTTGAAGCCCGAGGGATCTGTCTGGAAGTGTTGGGCTTTTCCTAGTGTTATGTTTTTGTGACTTGTGTTTGATGAAGGGTGTGGAGGTTAGCCTCCGACCCTTTCATCGGTGGTTTAATATGTCTTCTCTCCGGTCGAGGTTGGCGGTGCTTGCCGCTGACCTAGACGGCAGGAGGCTGTGTGAGTCGTAGTGAATGTTTTGGTTTTGTCTCTGCTCTTTCTCTTATGATGTGGTGTGAATGGATGGAATCTGAAGGGAGGGTGTTGTGTATTTGCTGTTTGTGGTGTGCCGGTTCCGTGTGGAAGTGGGCCGGGGAGGCACTTGCCATGGGTCATGTGAGTGCCTTGGTGCACCCGTCGGCCCGGTGTCCTCTCTGACAGTCTCCCGTCCGGGTCGCTGTCACTTGGTCACCTCTGAAGGGGACTTTTGTCGGCCTACATTGACGTTCCGGGTGTACCTTCGGGCTGCACCCGCTGTTCTAGGTGACCTCGCCGGCTCTTTGTGTGCGGGTCCTTTCGAGTTCTTCGGAGGATCTGTACGACTCGGGGGTTTGTCTGGTGTTGCTTGTTGGGCCGTGGTGGGAGTGTGGGTAAACATCAGTGAACCATGTCCAGGTGTTTATTTTGGGCGTGGTGAACAGTGTGATATGTTGCAACAAAGTTCGTGTATGGGGAGGGGACGTCGTGCGAGAGCACATTAGGGCGCTCCCTCTCCCAGCCCCCATGATTTGGGGGTCTTATACGAAGACAAATGCAGATTTGTTAGAGAATACAAAGTTTATGAATAACAACTACCACAACTCAACACTACGAAAACCTATAACCGAAACAACTGAAAGATTGTTGGTACGCTATCACGTGGTTAATTTCCCAGAATGCAAAGAGCTGCGGGTAAGGTCCATTGAATCCAATGAGCTTACTTCGAGAAGCGAAATTTGCTGTAGAAGTTTTGTCCGCAAGAGGAATGAACATTTTTGCAGAATCAAAAAGAATAGTTAATAAAGTACAATAATTGTAATACACATGTGACCCTAGCTCCAGTTCGGCAGGCATCCTTCCCCTTCCCTCCCTTGGCCGCTGCTTCAATTGGCGCTGCAAGTGGAGGATTCTTGAATCTCGAGGCTCTCGTTTTTTACGTTAAGGAACAGTAAACTTTAAAAAAAAGGTCCTCGAAAATACGAAATTTTGCTGTAATTTTGTGCGGGGGACAGAAAGATGCCCATAGAGCTGAAATTTATTTCCCTACGGCCATTGGAAGCTGAGTAAACAGGTGACAAAGTTTCTGGTGATGACGTCACACTAGACAAGCCGAGGCAAGCGGTTAGTCAGACCACTTCTCGCACCAGTGGCATCTGTGTACTCGGTGCGATAGGGGTTGTGAGGAAAAGTGCGAGGTAATTAGTGTCAGGAATTTCTCTCCTTGTGTTGCACGTGTTCCTGTTTGTTAGTCATCAAACTTTCTGCTGCAATTTACACAACTGGAATGAATTTTAAGCAATTTACGGATTTCGCTGAAACCCTTGTTTTACAAGCACTCAGTAACTACTTTTTACAAAGTGCTGAAATTTCTAGTTGTGCCAATAATAAAATTTACGTGGCACAGTATGAAAAAACAAAAAAACTGGTGATTCAAAATTATGCGATTCCGAAATTTGGGTGAGCCGAGATGGAAAGTTTGATTCGTCAAGTTTTTGCGCCAAATACTGTATGTATTCCATTATGGTTATTCGCAAGAGAAATATTGTAGATTTTATTGTCGTCCAAAAAGGTGTTTTTGACCGGGACTTAGAAAATAATGCGTGCGATTTATTACTCTCAGGCCCCTATGAAGAAATAAAGATATCAGCTTTTTTATCAGATAGACATAGAAGCATTCGTGCCCTCATGAAGAAAAAAATATCCCAAATTGATAATCACATGGCCAAAAGTTTGACTAAAAATCTAAAATTTGCTGAAACGAAAGCTCCTTTACTAGAAGCATGGCGGTCCAGTATAACCAACGATTTATAGTGGTCAGCTCAAATGTGTAATGGAGATGCTGCACTGCTGGTAGAAATATTTCTTTCTCCGACTAACCTGCCATACAGTAATAACAGTAGAAGTAACAGTTAGATAAACTGTCTTTTTATTTGTTATTTCTTGTTCTGTCTTTTTATTTGTTATTTCTTGTTCATATTTTCTTCTTGTTTTCCATATCATGTTCAACTATTGCGGTATTTTTATTTTCGTGGAGCGGGGGTCGTTAATGACTTTACACTTGGGCTACGAGACACACACATAAAGTTGTTTCTCCCATGACAACAGGAGAAACTCAAAAAAAAAAAAAAAAAAAAAGCACTTAGTTTAATGAAAAATACCTTTACATACTCGTATATAGATAGCAGCTGACAAATCTTTAGTGACAGAGGGAGTTAATCGAAATAGTCTGTGTCATTTCCAGGCGAACGAACAAAACCCGAGTACATAAAATTTAGGAAAACATTCGAACAACGCAAGAAAGGATTACTTTTCTGATTTTTCGTCCTACAGGTATCCTGTCATTCACCCAATATACGAATTGTTTGTTACATACAAGTTCATATTTCTTCTTTTTTCTGCCCGAAGAATCATTTGGTAACGACTTGCCTGTAAGGTGTGGATGTTTAAATCAACACTGATCACTCTCATTTCAGCACAAACACTCAGCGTCTATTGACATTCTCTCGCAGTTATCACATTGGCACCAGTCAAGATTACCTTTTCTACCTTCGAATTTGTTTTCACATTTCTTGTTAAACATTCGTACTGTACCGGCAGAATATCGTGGTTCAAATGAATAAGGGTTTACGCTAGCCATTTTACAGATTGATGGGATCGACTGAGCTGCACAAAACGGTAAACAGGACCGACTGGAGCCCTACGCACGCTGAGTGTCCATTCTTTTGTCTAGTGTGACGTCACTGCTGATTTTAAAAAACGCTCTAGCGGGAGAACTACTTACGATAAAGCATTTCTGACTGCGTCAGTTTTCATGTCTCTTTCGACATTACATTTTCGCGCAAAGAAAAAAAAATGCCCAAAATGAGTTTACTGTTCCCTCGACTTTTGTACTCGCTTTGACCCCAGTGGAGATTGCCTCTGTAGCCGGAACATCATCATCATATGTAGAGGATTTTAGGGAGTGTCTGACCCCAGGTCTCAAACAACCCATAGAAATAGGAAGCTAGGAGATTTGGGCTAGAGCGCTCGATAGGAAAGTGACACGGACGCGAAGTAGAAACGGGGAGGAAGACGCCCTAATTTATTACCGGGGGGGCCAGTACCAGAGGTCCGACGGCTTAACGTGCCCATCCGACGCACGGCGGATATTTAGGGGATCGAGCGTTCGTACCTGCCTGGGATCGAACTTAAGGCCCTTTCCGTGGCAGTCACGAACGCTGCCCACTAGGCCACCCGCGGCCCCTCTCTAGCCGGAGCGGTGACCTTTCACCTTTATATGCCGACCCCGAGGCTCAGGTCAAGGTCGTCATATCGCCGCAAGGCACACGCATGCGCGGCGTATAAAGGAAATAAAAAGGACACGTGGCACCCAGGTGAACTGGTATTTGCTTCAACATGTCAGTCGCATGAAATAATAATCGTTGGAGAAAAAGTTACTACATGCAACTAACCGTTGGGGCTGGAACTAGGGATGGGCTTAACAGTGACTTTTCGGTAACGTTCCAAAAAAGTAACCGTGACAAGAACGAACACCTGTATCTGTACGCTCAAATTAGCCACGTGGCGAAATCACAATCCACAGGAGCCTTTCTTTAATCGTTACTCGGCAGTCGGCACTTCGCTTCGCAGTTCTCGTTCTGAGTTTTCAAGAGGATTCGTGATCGGGCTATTTCCCAGATTTCCACTGACAGACTAATTAGGCACTTGTATTCTTAGTTACTTTTCATAGGAATTTTAGTTTCTTTTCATAGGTAAGTAACGCAGAAACATTAAATCTTTTAACTACCGAAGAGCAGATAGTAACCAAGCTCGTATATGAAAAAATTTCAAGTGGAAGGGAAATGAATTATTATTTATAATTCCTCCATTCGGTCTGTTGGTCTGTAGACAGACCTAAACCCAAAAAAAGATTTTTTTTTCGGGTATAGTTTTAGCCAATAATTGCATTTTTCTGAAATTTTGTGCTCCAGCGCTAAAATAAAAATCTTGGTGTTCTAGAACTTCATTGAACGGTGGTTTGGGAGCAAAATAGCATAAATGTCACTTAAAATAAAAAAACCCCCAACACCGTCAGATAAATAGCTTTAAAAGTGAGATTACTGAGTGAAAAGCTAAGAAATATCTATATTGAATATCAGTAATTTTGGAGCGGTTAATTTAAGTAGCTTGACTTAAAAGTGAGATTACTGAGTGAAAAAGCTTGGAAATATCTATATTTAATATCCAGTGATTTTGGAGCTGTTAACAAAGTAGCTTAATTTGGGAACGCTTGATTTGTAACGTACCAGTCGTACCACGAAAGTAGCGTTAATTTGGAACAATTCAGGAACCTAAGTGTTCTCGTGATTTTTGGAAAGGTGATTTTTGCCGCTGATCACAAACCGTGACAGTGACATTTTCAGTAACGTTACAAAGTAACCGTGACGTGATTTTGTACCCACCTCTAGCTGGAACTCCGTCACCTTACAATCTCTAAAACAGCAAGACATCCAATTACAAGAGATAGTCTGTAGCAGACTGTATTTGCGGACTAAGCTATGAGGTGTATAGATGAAACGGGGAGAATAACAATCCGTATGGAAAAGCATAAGGCAGCTATTACAAAAGTTACGAACAACATCAGGTCAGACAGACATAAATAGACAATTGGGCACACCATAAATTAGGATTCAATAAAAAGTAATTTGAAGAAAGAATGAAAAGAGGGAGAAGTGCCACACTAAACGACAATTATGGTTGGTCACTCCCGACTGAATGGCAACAGCTAGTCCAATGACGTAGTCTTGATACTGTGGGGCCATCGGTGCTAAGCTGGATGAAGATAAGTCCAGTCTGCTGCTCTGGAGCAGATGGGAGCACGCAGCCGTTCATGGTATGGCGGTGACCGATTGACCCGTTAGGATACTCGGTATCCTTTGCGATAAAGACGGCGTTCATAAGAAAACTTGGAGGGACATCCTCTGTGATATGATGAACTTGGTTCTAGTTCGATTTGATCACCAAATGTAAACAGATTACCTCTACAAAACCCGTAATTTCAATTCTTTCACTGTAAGATGCATGGTAAGCACAAGAAGTTGTGTGTGTGTGTGTCAATACTAATTTTCTTTGTTGTAGGCAATTTAGAATTTTATTTTAGTTTCTTAATTTGGTTAAAATAATCAATTGATGCATGAAATCTCATATCATTTTAAGTGTCGGCGTTACTCCGTTAAATAAGACTTTGCAACAAAATGTTTTATAATTTTGTTAAATCACCACAGACGACACATTTACGTTCAAGTTTTACATTTTATTTCCTTTCAAAGATGATTTGTAAACCTTATAACAAGTATCTGTTTTCCAACACCTGTAAAACAAACAGAAAAAGGAAAATTAGCTTTCATTAAATAGAATTTTAGGCGCAGAAATTGTCTATAAAATGTAGTACATATAAAATACTTAAAAAAAAAATTAAAACTTGGCCGTAACGTGCGTAAAAAATAATTGAAAGTCTCCAAGCTCTCACACATCAACTAGATTCAAGAAAGGCTTTTTCAAGAAAAGAAAACAGCAAACTTAATAACAGAACGCTTCAACAATTTGAACGCGGTACACTGACTGAACAATAAACGGATAGATGTGAATGTAATTATTCATTCAAAGACAAGAGCCGTCATGCTGTTTCAGCACGCGGTATCCTGGAAAGAAAACAAAAGGCATTCACTATTTCCAAATTCGTGGCAACTCCAGTAACTCCAGCGAGACGCCATAATTGCAGTACGCGGTATCCTGGAAAGAAAACAAGAAACAAAAGGCATTTACTATTTCCAAATTCGTGGCAACTCTAGCAAGGCGTTATCATTGCAGTACGCGGTATCCTGGAAATAAAACAAAAGGCATTCGATATTTCCAAATTCGTGGCAACTCTAGCGAGACGCTATCATTGCAGTACGCGGTATCTTGGAAATAAAACAAAAGGCATTCGATATTTCCAAATTCGTTGCAACTCTAGCGAGACGCTATCATTGCAGTACGCGGTATCCTGGAAATAAAACAAAAGGCATTCGATATTTCCAAATTCGTGGCAACTCTAGCGAAACGCTATCATTGCAGTAAGCGGTATCCTGGAAAGAAAACAAAAGGCTTTCGATATTTCCAAATTCGTGACAACTCTAGCGAGACGCTATCATTGCAGTACGCGGTATCCTGGAAAGAAAACAAAAGGCATTCGATATTTCCAAATTCGTTGCAACTCTTGCGAGACGCTATTATTTCAGGACTCACTTGTGGTAATGATCTCCGAGGTTGCTCGAATGGCAGTAGATTTTGGGGTAAGCTAATTTCTTTATGTCATGCCACAGAGGAGCAGTGGAGACTTGAACTTGATTTCTTGGGATAGAGAGGAAGTTACTTTACCGTTTTTTGTGTCTCTTTTATGCTCGTTGTCTCTAACACTAAATGCACGCTCGTCCATTCCAATGTAGTATCGCTTGGATATTCTAGAGGAAAGGTAAAGTACCTGCCACATTGGAAAGTGGGGGCTTATCAGTATTTCCCCTTAAGCATGGCATATAAAGCTGTCGAATACCTTATGCCGACACCGAGGTTCATCTTCTTGCCTGCGTTCTTGAGTTGATACGTTGGAAAAAAAAAATAGAATTGAAAGTTTCCAAAAGCTTGGAAACTTTGAATACTACTTCATGCCCATAACTTTCGATTACAAGTATAGTTTTACTATCTCTCAGTTTTATTGCTTCTTGCAATTTCAGCTAATATAGAATAATAGAAAGGTGAAGTTTTTGTTTTACTTTGTACAACGGTTTTATTGCGGATTCAACACCACTGTGCGTAACTCTAAAGGCTATAAGCAGTCGCCCGTCCCTAATTTGGGGATTTTGGAGTTGCATGTTCCAGGGAAGAGAGATTGCCCGCTCCGTGAGCCAAACATATTCCTCATCCGGGACTCAAACCCGGACGCGTTTTCACATGAGTATATATGGAATTGCGACTGCCCCGGTGGCGCATCATTCGTCCGAGATGGGCCCGGGTTCGAATTCCGTGCGGAAGGAATGGATGTTGTGTTTGTCTTCCGGCACTGGTTCTCACCCTTCCCTGGAACCAGCGGCCCTAAATTACGGACCAACGACTGCTTATAGCCCACTGAGTTACTCACGGTGGTCCTTAAACCCCCAATAAAAAAAAAAGAAGAATTTCGATTAAGGCCATTTCGGACACACGCGATTGGTTCAGAGCTATTTTGGAGATTGCGAGTAGGCGGAGGAGAGTCACTTAACAGGAAAACTGTCTTTTACTGTGGGAAGTTCTGCTTGCTAAGAAATTCACTGTATCTATACACATGCTGGATAATACTTCTGAAAACCGTAGAACTCAATTGGCTCTGACATAGAACTTCAGTTATTTCTCATCAGTAATCTGTCATAAAACAACCACCTTTGATTGAATTCAAGTTTATGTTGAACAACAGATTCTCGAATAAAGCTAAGTTTGACCTTTAACATGGTGGCCTCTTGTTAGAAAACAAAGCATTCGGACTCTGGAAAACTAGGGTCTCATAGAAGGCAGCTGTGCACTCCAACGCGTTACCTCATTGGAGCAGCTTGTTCTACTCTTAAAATTGCCGAAGTCGACGGTATTTCACGTCGTCATGGAGGGGTATTGGGAAAAGTTTTTTCAACTAGCAGTGTCTTCGTATAACATTCACTGGAAACTGAAAGAATGTGACTTCATAATGTGCACAAGCACGACGACCTCTCTCTCCCATTACAAACTTTTGTTTCCCAGCAACACCAAAACACTTATTTCCCCGCTCCCATATACGGACATGGGATCGGTTCCACAAGCAAGGACACTCCTCAGACCCCGACGCAACACCATCCCAATAAAACTGAGGAAACTCCTCCCATAGAACGTGGCGCCCCCATCGACCTGCAGCAGAAGCAAAATGTGACGTACCCCTGTCCCGTTGGCAACACAGTGCTCAGGGGTGGTTGAGCAGCAGCTGATCTGCACCCTCTCCCGTTGTTAACTTTTGTCCTCAACTCATGTCCCAATCTAAGCCAAGTGAGGGTTCCGAAGGATGACAATAACGCAATATACATAGATAACGAAACAGATGACAATGGAATACAAATCAGAAGAGAAAGTAAAGCCGAGTCACAGCTTATTATATTGTGAAGAAAACAATGATAAAATATGCGTGAATGAAATTTACAACAAAAACACCTAGAAACCTAAGTTATGGAACTTGCAAAGGAAAAGTTAACGGTCAGTAATGAATAATGCCGCTTATTAGAATGCTAAATGGACAAAATCATGTAGTTCGTGGCGATTCCTGGAAAGTCCAGCTGTCAACCAACAGCAGTTCTGGTAGGTCGATGGTGTGCTGCAGTCGACTTCATGAATTTCAACTTACTAAAGCTTGGGTCCTATATCCTTACTCTTGATACGTATATGTTTTTATAAACCTTAATGTGATATACGGCAGCAAAATGCGGAACTCAAGAAATGACGCAAATACACCACATGCGCCGTACCTTCAGTATGACTAATTACCAAGTTAATTCTACTCTTAGAAATATAGCCCCCGAAAGGGCTTCGAAAAATTGCCGTAGCCGACGGTATTTTACGTCGTCATGGCGGGGTATTGGGAAAAGTTTTCAACTAGCATGCAAACACGTGCATGAACAGTAGAAGAGCACATTAACGCGAATGGATACCGTTCTTGTGTTTCATGACGAGTCGTGATAAGGCTCTTCCGCCTTTAACGACAATCCACTTTTAGGGTGACTTCCTACGTTATCTGTTACTTCCCCATCCCCACTTAAAAAATTTGGCTCATAGTACTATGACTAAAATGCCGAAAGAAACAATCAGAAAGACGGCAACATTGCTAATAACATCACTGTCACTAAATTTTTGTGGCAAGTTCGATGTCCAATATCGAACTATGGACAATGAAAACGAAATTTTATCACAATCAATTACGCACTGGAAGTTCCCGTTACTTTTTCACCTGCTGTTTTCTCTCAACCAATGAACATATGGGCTTTGTGACTGGATGACATAGTACAGGAGGTAAAACAGCGATATCTACGGAAATTCATCACTCAAATTTCGCGGGAGCGAAAATATTGAATGCGAAATTTCGTAACCCACAATTTTCACCTGCTATTTTCCCTCAGCCAATGAGAACATCGTTTCTCGGTCTTGTGATTGGTTGAAAAAGTACAAGAGGTAAACCAGTGAGATGCACAAAATTCATCCGCCGTACAAGCATTTTAACCATGATCGTGAATTTTTCGGGAAACAAGTTCAGACGAACGAAATAATTGAATGAATAAAATATTCGATACATGCATGATGTCAATAAGATCCGATGCACAAAAAACATGATGACAATGAAAAACCAATTTAAAATCGAACGTTCAAAAATCATTAGTGTTTGAACATTCGGTTTACAACTGGGCAGTGGACTTTTGAAAATCAGAAAAGTTGAGCGGCACTCTATTCCTAGTATCATAGCACATGCGCACACCAACTCATTTCATCATTCTATTTCAGTTATCGACATTCGGTTGTACGAAACCACACTTAAAATTATCTTTTACACAGCTAAAACTGTATGGTGGCATAACATTACATATGTTTTTATAAATCTTAAGAGTGATATAGAACGAGCTGACGGGAACACCTCCACGATAATAAATTATGATCTGCTCTTAGAATAATAGCCCACGAAAGGGCTTCCAAAAATTGCCGTAGCCGACGATATTTCACGTCGTCTTGGAAAAAGTTTTCAACTAGCAATAGTCACGCCTCAGTTAACCTTGTCTTCGTATACCATTCACTGGAAACAGAAAGAAAGGGACGTCATATTGTGCAGAAGCACGACGACCTCTCTCCCATTACGAACTTTTGTTGCCCAGCAACACCAACACGCTTGCTTCCCCGCTCCCAAGTATGAACATGGGATCGGTTCCACAAGCAAAGACACTCATACCCCCGACGCAACACCATACATACCGACCGCGGGACAAGGCCCTACGAAACGTGCATGTAGGAGGAAAACCAAATATGATCTGCTCTAAGAATAATAGCCCCCGAAAGGGCTTCCAAAAATTGCCGTAGCCGACGATATTTCACGTCGTCTTGGCGGGGTATTGGGAAAAGTTTTCAACTAGCAATAGTCACGCCTCAGTTAACCTTATCTTCGAATACCATTCACTGGAAACAGAAAGAAAGGGACGTCATATTGTGCAGAAGCACGACGACCTCTCTCCCATTACGAACTTTTGTTGCCCAGCAACACCAACACGCTTGTTTCCCCGCTCCCATGTATGAACATGGGATCGGTTCCACCGGTGTTTCACACACGCCCCGATACACACACCACGGTTCCACAAGCAAGGACACTCACACCCCCGACGCAACACCATACAAACCGACGGCGGAGTCTCCTAGAACGACGGAGAGACAAGGCCCTTCGAAACGTTCGTGTAGGAGGAGACCCCGTGACATAGTCACCCAACAGATGACAACATCAGAGGAGGCAACGGCGGAGAGCAACACGCATCTCCAAAAACGAGGAAGCCTCCCCCTAAAGCCCCGACGCAACACCATACATACCGACGGCGGAGTCTCCTAGAACGACGAAGGGACAAGGCCCTTCGAAACGTTCATGTAGTAGGAAGTCCCTCCTTCGGAGGAGACCCAGTGACATAGCCACCCAATGGATGACAACATCAGAGGAGGCAACGGCGGAGAGCAACAGGCATCTCCAAAAATGAGGAAGCCTCCCCCCTAAAGACACACACACAGAACCGGCACACGCCAGACACACACCAGACAACAACAAAAAACTCCCCAAGGCATCCGCTCCACAAAAAAAAAAAAAAAAAAAAAAACAAAACACGCATACACATACAAATAAATAAAACACTCTCGCAAGCAACACCCCCGAAGCACAGCAAACCGAACGCGGAAACCGGGTGTCCGGAAACCGAAGCTGGATCCAAACCGCAAAGCAGAAGTGGCTGAAACGAAACAAAAAGCACCGAATCGACCGATCAGGGGTCCGGAAAATGGCGTCTCCGGAGCCCCTCACGCTCGATCCGAGAAGTTAGTAGAACACACAAACCATGTATCAACGAAACAAAACATCAACCAAAAATTCAAAAGGATCCGGTAATGCAGGATTGCAAGCCGAAACAAGGGGGGTGGGAGGGGGTTAAGTTCTCCAGTGGAAGAAGTACTTTTCCCTAGTACCGGTAACAATCCGAGGCCAGAAGACCCACCGATACCTGAAGGCACGGTCCGAAAGGGAGTGGGCGTCAAGTTCAACCCTGTTCCGGATCTCGCACTTGACCTGCCAGGCAACTTTCATAGGGCTGAATCCCACATTACCGTGATTACAATAAAGAACTCTGTTCATCTCTCTCCAGATTTTGTACGTCGTCTCCGTAATGATGAGTCTCCAGACATCCCTTCCCGCTTTGGGACCGGGATACTGGTAGAAAACATGCTGAGGGCGGCCGGCCCAATCCCAGACCAACCGCCAAACCTGCACAGCCATAGGGCAACTAAAAAACAAGTGGTGTCTATCTTCGATAAGATTGCAGGAAAGACACCTGTCAGTGACAGCACCACCCCACCTGCACTGCCGTTTCCTCGTAGGAAGGACATCATGCGCCAAACGTAACTTAAAGTCCCGTTTTTTGCAATCAACCCCAGCAGCATGGACACACATCCACGCCTCCCTCTTATCGAAGTTAACAACATTGAACTCAATGATCTTCTCCCTGGGTCTAGGAAGGATATGAAAGTACATCTGCTTCAAGTTATTCCCGTTCCGGTTGGCCTCCGCAAGGGCCTGAAGGTGCCCACCAAGCTTGTAACACTTATGGGTAGTTTCCCTGCGGGGCCCGAAAAAACGATAGCCAGGCAAGAACTTGTCCGCGGATAATCCAGTCAAAAAAGTTCTTACACGCCTCAGTTAACCTTGTCTTCGTATACCATTCACTGGAAACAGAAAGAAAGGGACGACCTCTCTCCCATTACGAACTTTTGTTGCCCAGCAACACCAACACGCTTGCTTCCCCGCACCCAAGTATGAACATGGGATCGGTTCCACAAGCAAAGACACTCACACCCCCGACGCAACACCATACATACCGACGGCGGGACAAGGCCCTTCGAAACGTGCATGTAGGAGGAAAACCACATATGATCTGCTCTTAGAATAATAGCCCCCGAAAGGGCTTCCAAAAATTGCCGTAGCCGACGATATTTCACGTCGTCTTGGCGGGGTATTGGGAAAAGTTTTCAACTAGCAATAGTCACGCCTCAGTTAACCTTGTCTTCGAATACCATTCACTGGAAACAGAAAGAAAGGGACGTCATATTGTGCAGAAGCACGACGACCTCTCTCCCATTACGAACTTTTGTTGCCCAGCAACACCAACACGCTTGTTTCCCCGCTCCCATGTATAAACATGGGATCGGTTCCACCGGTGTTTCACACACGCCCCGATACACACACCACGGTTCCACAAGCAAGGACACTCACACCCCCGACGCAACACCATACAAACCGACGGCGGAGTCTCCTAGAACGACGGAGAGACAAGGCCCTTCGAAACGTTCATGTAGGAGGAAATTCCTCCTTCGGAGGAGACCCCGTGACAAAGTCACCCAACGGATGACAACATCAGAGGAGGCAACGGCGGAGAGCAACACGCATCTCCAAAAACGAGGAAGCCTCCCCCTAAAGCCCCGACGCAACACCATACATACCGACGGCGGAGTCTCCTAGAACGACGAAGGGACAAGGCCCTTCGAAACGTTCATGTAGTAGGAAGTCCCTCCTTCGGAGGAGACCCAGTGACATAGCCACCCAATGGATGACAACATCAGAGGAGGCAACGGCGGAGAGCAACAGGCATCTCCAAAAACGAGGAAGCCTCCCCCCTAAAGACACACACACAGAACCGGCACACGCCAGACACACACCAGACAACAACAAAAAACTCCCCAAGGCATCCGCTCCACAAAAAAAAAAAAAACACGCATACACATACAAATAAATAAAACACTCTCGCAAGCAACACCCCCGAAGCACAGCACACCGAACGCGGAAACCGGGCGTCCGGAAACCGAAGCTGGATCCAAACCGCAAAGCAGAAGTGGCTGAAACGAAACAAAAGCACCGAATCGACCGATCAGGGGTCCGGAAAACGGCGTCTCCGGAGCCCCTCACGCTCGATCCGAGAAGTTAGTAGAACACACAAACCATGTATCAACGAAACAAAACATCAACCAAAAATTCAAAAGGATCCGGTAATGCAGGATTGCAAGCCGAAACAAGGGGGGTGGGAGGGGGTTAAGTTCTCCAGTGGAAGAAGTACTTTTCCCTAGTACCGGTAACAATCCGAGGCCAGAAGACCCACCGATACCTGAAGGCACAGTCTGAAAGGGAGTGGGCGTCAAGTTCAACCCTGTTCCGGATCTCGCACTTGACCTGCCAGGCAACTTTCATAGGGCTGAATCCCACATTACCGTGATTACAATAAAGAACTGTGTTCCTCTCTCTCCAGATTTTGTACGTCGTCTCCGTAATGATGAGTCTCCAGACATCCCTTCCCGCTTTGGGACCGGGATACTGGTAGAAAACATGCTGAGGCATAAACTGCTGAGGGCGGCCGGCCCAATCCCAGACCAACCGCCAAACCTGCACAGCCATAGGGCAACTAAAAAACAAGTGGTGTCTATCTTCGATAAGATTGCAGGAAAGACACCTGTCAGTGACAGCACCACCCCACCTGCACTGCCGTTTCCTCGTAGGAAGGACATCATGCGCCAAACGTAACTTAAAGTCCCGTTTTTGCAATCAACCCCAGCAGCATGGACACACATCCACGCCTCCCTCTTATCGAAGTTAACAACATTGAACTCAATGATCTTCTCCCTGGGTCTAGGAAGGATATGAAAGTACATCTGCTTCGAGTTATTCCCGTTCCGGTTGGCCTCCGCAAGGGCCTGAAGGTGCCCACCAAGCTTGTAATACTTATGGGTAGTTTCCCTGCGGGGCCCGAAAAAACGATAGCCAGGCAAGAACTTGTCCGCGGATAATCCAGTCAAAAAAGACACAAAGTTCTTACACGGATGAGAGGAGTTAAGAGCCCCTTTAGTACTACGAAACTGGAGTGCGCTGAACCAAGAGGAAAGGTGTTTAACCTCTAAACCGCCTTCCTCCCTAGGACAAAAAAGGGCGGCTCTGGCTATCGCCTCAACGGCCTTACCAGCCCAGATGAAGGCAAAAATCTCCTCTCCAATAACCTCAGAAGACTCCGAGGGGTGACTCAAGCTCTCCGGCAAAAGCACACTTTGACACCAAGAGGGCATTGGCCAACTTAGCACGATTAGTCATTGAAATATGAAGCTTCTGCCACCTATCCCTTTCTTTCCGCACGTTTGAGAGGATGTCCCTCCAAGTTTTCTTATGAACACCGTCTTTATCGAAAAGGATACCCAGTATCCTGACGGGTCCATCGGTCACCTCCAGCCCATGAACGGCAGTGCAATCCCATCTTCCCCAGAGCACCAGACTGGACTTATCATCATTCAGCTTAGCACCGGTGGCCCCACAGTACCCCGCGAAGACCTCCCGGACCTTAGTCAGACTTCTTTCCGAGTCCACAAAGAAGGTGACATCATCAGCATACGCCAAGTACTTCATGGAGTACGCACAACCAGGCACAGGAACCCCTTTGATGTTCGGGTGCGCCAGAACCTTCCTCAGCATGGTCTCGATGACCAAAACAAACAACAATGGAGAGAGAGGGCAGCCTTGTCTCACTCCTCTTCCAACCTCAAAGAGGGGAGAAAGACGGCCAGAAACAATAACTCTCCCATTGAGGTCTCTATACAACGAGTCCACAGCCCTTCGGAATATTTCACCAAAGCCGTGAGCTTCCAGCAACTTCCTGATAAAATCGTGGGAGACCCGATCAAAGGCTTTGCTTTGATCCGCAGAAAACATTCCCAGCTTAAGATCTCTTTCGGTAACGTAAGTGACCAAGTCTCTTACGCACCTGATGTTGTGAAACATTTGTCTCCCACGTATACTGCAGGTCTGACCAACACCAACCAGCTTCTCCGCAACCCGCAATAGCCTAGCATTGATGATTTTTGCCATGATCTTGTAATCAATTGTAGACAGAGACACTGGTCTCCACCCACCAAGATCCCTGGCAGGATTTTCCGGGGTCTTACAAAGCAGAGTAACAATACTGGTTCTCATAGTTTCAGTCATGATTCCTCTATTCACAATGTGGTTGTAAATTCTACAAAGCCACGGAGCCAGAATATTGGAAAATTTCTTATAGAACTCGGCCGGCAAGCCATCAATACCAGGAGACTTGTTAAGCTTGAGATCCAGGATCGCAGTCTTGACCTCATTATCAGTAAACTCCCTTTCCACGAGATTCCTATCCTCCTGCGCAAGAACCGGCGTGCCTTCCAACCAGGCATCCATAACATCAGAGGCCACAGCTTCCTTGCTGAACAACTCACCGTAATAGTCCGCGGCGGCCTTCAGAATGACGGGGAGATCCCTGACTTCCCTGTTGCCGATATCAAGACATTGGAGGTTCTCCCTAACTCTCTCAGCCTCCATCTTCCTGAAAATGTAGTTTATGTCACTCTCCTGCCGGAGCACTTCGAGGGAGCCGGTCAATTTGACCGCCGAACCCTCTTCCTTAAAAAAATGACTGATCCTACTTCTAACGTTATTAATCAGAGAGGAATTACAACCTCCTTCCTCTCCACGAATCGCCGCATTCAGGATATTCATTAAAATCATGTGACGATTCCTCCTTTCCATGGCAGCCAGCCTACCTTTTTTCATAAGGTAATCCTTAATCTCATTTTTAACCCTCTCCCACACGCCGCACTCATCGTCCGTAATCGTGGCTATCCCAGCGTTCAAAATAGAACGAAGGTGCATCAGCGTTTCTTCGTCTTCTAACATGGAGACGTTCATTCGCCAGGGGGTAGCACCCCTCTCTCTCGGAACCGGGACACAGACATTCATCATGACGGCCGAGTGGTCAGAAATGTACCTCACAGGGGAGTTAGGGCTGAAAATTTCAACTTTGTCAATCCAATCAATCTTGGAGACTAGAAACATATCAATGCGGGACGCACTGGTCCCTCTGTGCCAAGTGTAGCCTGGCTCTCTAGGGTTAAGAGTTCTCCAGACATCGTAAAGACCCTGAGTGTCCAGAATAGCTTTAATCACGTTCTCATAGGCTTCAGACCACCTACCATCGCCCGCCCTATCAAGGTGACTATCGATGACGGCATTAAAGTCTCCGCCGACAATCAAGACGTCCTCCGAACTCCTAAGGAAAACGGGAGCTGGTTGTAGAACGACCGTTGCATGTTTCCCTGGTTCGGAGCGTAAACACAAACAAGCTTCATGGACATACTACCACTGTGAACGGTCAGAGCAATCAGCCGACCCTCCCCGTCTGTTTGAAATTGTGAAATATATCTCTCAAACTTCTCTTTAAAAATAATGGCAACACCCGTGTAGCCGGTACTGCCTAAAGAGTACTTAAACCCTGAGCCCGGAATTTCTTCGAAAGGCAAACAACTTGGCCAAGTCCGTATGATGCGTCTCCTGAATCATAAGGAAGTCCAGATTACTCTGGCGGAAGAATCCTTCAAGCCAACAATGCTTCTCCGCAGAGTTAAGGCCTTGAACATTCAACGTACCAATCCTAATGTTGGTGCCGAGAAAATTGACCCTACTGGTATGCATACTTACCTTGGGCTGAAAAGGGAAAGTGGAGATTAGACAAAGACAAAAATAAACAAGAGTCATGAAAACTTGGAAACGGAGAGAGAGGAAAAGAAACCACATTACTTGTCAGATTTCACCTTCTCTGCTGCACCGCGATCCATTTTCTCAGCAGTAAAACTCTGGCCGTTTGCAGTCGGAACGACGTGACCTGTGCCGTGCAACATCACAACGGACGCCGCGGCAAGCTCGTTGACAGCCTTAAAATTAGCTGCCGTGAATTCTTTGCCAGAGATTTTAAACTTACTCTGGTACTGGTGCTGTAAGTTAGCCCGAACAGGGTCCACATCTTCATCATCACCCGTCACAGGCTCCGTAGAAGCCCAGAACTTGCCACTTATTGCCTCAGTACCAGAGTGCTGGCGAACCTGCGCACCACCAACACCGACAGCCCGGACTCCATCGAGCGGAGCACAGATTGTCCCGGCAGTCTCCGGCATCGCCTCCGAGTCAGCGGCGACGTGGCTGCCGCTCGTGGTCGTAGCGCGTCCAAGCGCAAGTGCGCCTCCGGGACCCCCGACGTGCTCCAATAGCCCATCGGAGGGTGGAGTAAGGTATGCAGCTTTCCTTTCGGGAAGACGCATGCCCTGACCATCCACAGCCGCGGAGGAAGACCGCTGCCCCCTTGTGTTGGCCAGGAGGGCAGGTGCCCTCATATCCGTCCCTTCCCATTGACCGGTGTCGTTGGGAAGATCCGGAAATAAATCATGCACAGGGTCAGTGGAAACCAAATTCACCTCCTTCGCACCAAAACATTGGACTTCAGATTTTTCACGGTTCGTGGCAGCACCAAAACACTCAATAACACTATTATCACAATCATTATCAACAACCTTACTACAATTATCAGTTAAATCATTAGAAATATCAATATCACTGTCATCATTACATTCTATATCATCTTGCGATCTTTCACTAATAGCAATTCCCTCCTCAATACTCTCACTAAGATCAGAATCATACTTACTGCCCTCCGTACCATCAGCACTGGAGGTCTCCCCTTCTTCGCTGGACATCTCACTACCTCCAGACTCTGTTCGAGCACTACTGGGAGTCTGAAGGCCCTTTGGAATATCAACCTCCATATTCTTATCCTCAGTATCGTCACAATTTTCAGCCATCTCACTACCCTCCACAATACTCACACTTCCGGGGATAGACTGAAGAACCCGAACCTGTTCAGGAGTCAAATTCCTTGACTTTTTAATAACCTTCGTAAAACCATCCTCATCCGAACTCGAAGAAGACAGACCCCGCTTCCCATCTTCACCGATAGGAACGGTTTCTCTTTCTTCGCTGTAAAAGAAACACTCTCTTTAGTATCCTTACCTGTATTGTTGCCTTTCTTAGGCACAACACTAACCTGTTGTTTCTCCAGAGCCCCTTGTGCTTGCACCGAGCTGAGAATTCCAGGTGGGCCCCTTCTGTTTTGCTCGAGATCTCAGCCTCGGCAACACCTCCTGAGCCCCCTCCTCCTCAGCGTGGCAAGCCTCCATTTCGTCATCACGCTTGGACTGTTCGCCCCCTCCAAGCATCTGCGCAAAGGACCTCTGACTGCAGGCCTTCCTCTGGTGGTGCGGAGATTTGCAATTTCCACACACCTCCTTGCAATCTTCAGCTGAGTGCCCTAAAATATGGCAATTGCTACAAGTGAACTTTTCACAGTCCACAGCAATGTGTCCAGCGTGGCTGCAGCGTCTACACACCCGAATCTGGCCCCTGTAAATGTTCATGCAACGCTGACCGTTCACTTGCATAAAGTTAGGAATAGGCTCCTTCATATCAATGGAAATTACACGGGTACCTGACAAGGCCCCTTTCATGTGGGGAGCATTCTCCTTCCTCACTTCAAACTTAACGGTCCTCACCTTACCAAATTTCGAAAAAGCAGTAGCAACCTCGGCATTGGTGATGCCGCAATGCAGATATTTACAAAAAACTAACTTCACATTTGTCTGGGCGTTAGTGCACTTCATCAAAGTATTGTTGCACTCAACCTCACAATCAAGAAGCTTGTAATAATGCTCCCTCTTATTAAGCACCACTTCTAGTTTGTTTTTATTTGCCTCTTGGATCAGGGCAAAAACTGGTGTCGAAGGAGACCCTAAATGTTTATACAGCGCTAAACAAACGTCTGTAGCAGAAATACCCTTATGGGTGACAACAATAGCGTTAGCCCTATCGGGCTCAGTCTTAGCAGCCATCGTGGAAGAGGACAAAAGTCCGACCCCTCCAGAAGCTCACACAACAGAAAAAGTTTATAAAACACAAACCCTCGCTTAAGAAAATTAAGCAAAAAGTACTTACCTATTCTCCTAAGCGTGGTAATCCAAACGAACAGGCACAAGCACACACACAACACTTAGCACGTGGCCGCAAAGAAAGGCACGTGGTCGCAAAACTAATGCACGTGGTCGTTAATCAAAAGCGGTACAGAGTTATTCAAAAATACCGACTCCTGAACTTCCTGAGTAGTGGCGGAGCAAAGTTCTCCGAAATTTGAAGTGAGAGAAAAAAAAAACAAAAAAAAAAACAAAAAAAAAAAAAAAATCTACCAGGTATTTGCCAAGATAGCGAACAAACAATGTCAAAAAAACGCCATCTTGGAATCGAAAAGGCAAACGATAAACGATCCGAATATAACCTGCAGAAAGCTTTGCTTGTGGAACCGCTCCCAAGTATGAACATGGGATCGGTTCCACAAGCAAAGACACTCACACCCCCGACGCAACACCATACATACCGACGGCGGGACAAGGCCCTTCGAAACGTGCATGTAGGAGGAAAACCAAATATGATCTGCTCTTAGAATAAGAGCCCCCGAAAGGGCTTCCAAAAATTGCCGTAGCCGACGATATTTCACGTCGTCTTGGCGGGGTATTGGGAAAAGTTTTCAACTAGCAATAGTCACGCCTCAGTTAACCTTCACTGGCTATGACATTGCCTCTGCGCAAAGCTAACGACTTAACCTACATTTATTATATAACACGCACTATTGAAATAAAATAACGGTGATGATATATGTTCATACTGTAGCAATGCGAAAATTTTAAAGTGATATAATTTTATAAAATTGCGTCTAAGATTAAATAACTAAATCTTATTATGAAATAAAACAGCAAAACCATCGCTCTTTGCCTGAAAAAATTCTGTAGTAAGGGATACTGAGAGCAGTAATACTTGATAGCTACAAAAGAAGACATGTGTGGAAAGAATTTATTGCGTTTTTGGTAGAGCAAAATAAAAACTTTATTTAATTTTGTTCTAATATTTACTAAATCAAAAATCTTTACATAGCAGGAAGCGGCACGAATTTTACAGTCAGAACATCTAATATTTAAGCAGCTAGAAATCCTACATGCCATCGATTTCGACAAAATTTACTACACAGAATAATAACACAATTGGTATTTGGTACCTTTCGGTGTATTGGAATGTTTCCTACTTTAGTAAATTAGTTTTGCATCGTTACAATGGAAAAATAACCACACAAAAAATATTATTTGCTATTGCGCAAACTTAAGGAATGTGTCGTTCACTTTCTGTTTCATAGTAAGAACGACATTCTTTTGTCAACTACCGCCACAGACGACTGATTGTTAGGCCATGTGGTTAGCTTGTCGGGTAAACTGCGCTTTGTTACCAACTCAGATCAGATCATATGTAGAGGATTTTAGGAAGGGAGTGTATGACCCCTTCCAATGGAAAAACGTCTGTACACGTTTTCTTCACAATTAATGCATTCCCAAGGATGCAAATTTGAACATCGATTAAAATAGTTTCATTTTATAACTTGGAATACTTAATATTTTCCAAAACATAATCATAATTATATTAAAAATCAATAACTTTTCCTTTGGTGGTGTTGAAACCAGAAAAAGGATGGCGCGACCTGTACTTTGATGACGTCAGTACACAAATAAATGTTGGATTGCATAATTATGGTTATGGTTTAGAAAATATTAAGTATTCCAAGTTATAAAATAAAGCTATTTTAATCGATGTTCAAATTTTCATCCTTGGGAACGCATTAATTGTGAAAAAAATGAGTACAGAAGTTTTCAATGGGAAGTATAGGAAGCAAAATTGCTTGACGTCCACCTTAAACAACCCTAAGAAATAGAGCGCCCTATAGGAAAGTGACACGGAAGCGAGGTAGAAAGCGGGGGAGGAAAGACGCCCCTATTTATAACCGGAGGACCAATACCCGGTGTCAGACGGCTTAACGTATCCATCCGATGCACAGCGGATATTTTAGTGATCCGAGCGTTCGTACCTGCGTGGGATCGAACCTGTGGTTTCTCCGTGGCAGTCACGAACCCTGACCACTAGACCATCCGCGGCCTTGTTAGCAACTCACGGCATATTTATTGTACAGAAATATAACCCAGTGCTCAAAATGGGCCGGTACATGCCGGCACTTCTTTTTTCCTAGTATTTTACACCAGCACTTTTTTTCGCCGGGAATTTACGTACCGGCATTAATTTTAGTAGTGGGAACCGCAAAAAAAAAAATTTTTTTTTTTTTTTTTTTGCGTCCCTGACTTACGAGCGCGCATTTTTAAACATAGGAATTTTATGTACTTCATGCCTTTGAAAAATAGCTCTGTGGAAACCGTAAAGGGTAGGAGAACGGTGTACGCTTTTGGAGAACGGTGAGATTGCTATCAATTTAATACAAGACGGTAAAATTTTTTTTTCTTTTTTTTTTTTGAAGATAATAAACTCATATGAAACAACAAGTGTAAACTTTATTTGATTGACAAATTCATTCAACCACTTCAGTAAAGACATTGGTCCAGGTTCGTGATATTTTTTTTTTTTTTTTTGTGACTGAAGATTTAACAACCACCGTGAGCAACTCAATGGGCTATAATAAGCAGTCGCCCGTCCCTAATTTAGGGCCACTGGTTCCAGGGAAGGGAGAGAGCCAGTGCCGTAAGACAAACACAACATCTATGCCTCACCGGGATTCAAACCCGGTAGACGAAGCCCGTCGGAATCGACGACTAGTTTTTTTTTTTTTTTTGAAAAGAATAAACTCATATGAAAAGTTAATTTACATCTTTACATAATGGGAAACGTCTTACCTATGTGAATAAACTGGATCGAATGAATGTTAAATTGTATGTACACATCACACAGTCCAATGGCACAACGCAATCAGGTCTTCGAGTGTTCGTTGTTCCGATAAGAACTTTCAAACAAATTCCTGCTAGCGTTGTTTTGCACAACGGTTCGCCGAGAAGAGAGACTTCGGACTATCTGAGACCCTCCATACTACTGCCTTCAACACCGCGTGAGACAACGACAGGCGATCGGATGTCAACCACACGCCTCTCCCATACTTTACACGGAAATTTTGCCACCCTACAACGCCCGAACCGTTGCCCCAATCTCATTTTTCTCTTCGACTGGCACATCTACATGGTAAGACCTTCATTTTGATACCTCAACCATATATTTACGTTCAGCCGTTCTCTCACAACTGGTCTTACAGTAAAAAACCTTATAGAATTAATATATAGATATTCATTCCATTCTCATTGCGGAGATTCTAATTGCCAGACTTTCTACGTCATGAAAGCCATTATTGGAAACAGACTGCCTTTTCGCTCGGGACCTTAGAAGTTCAGGGTTCAAGCCCAGCTGAATCACTAATAATTAGCCGAGGTTCGGAAGTCTCGTTAATCCGTTGGCCCCGTGGTAGAGACTCCTCGTTATAAACAAGTCTAAGCCCAGTCCTCAGTGTAGCATAAGTAGTGCCCACTGGGGTCCACAAACCAACCAAATCTAATCGACGCCCATCGTTTCTGACTTATGGTGCAATAGTATTCCAAAGAGTTGTCAATTACATTTTCAAATAAAGGTGTTCTTCTTACGGGATTTTTTTTTTTTTTTTTACTTTTTCAGTTTTAGAGTTTTCTGGCGATGGTATTTTTTCTGCAACATTTTTAGCTAAATATGAGCATACCGGCACTTCAAAATTTCCATTTCGAGCACTGATACAAACCATGGAACAGAAAAGCAAGTTAGTAAAATAATGCAATGCATTGATCATGATACGCTTTCCAACATACCAGAAATCATTACTCAAGTTATGCTGTGGAATAAATTTCGCTCCTGTGCCCTGACCTTTGATCCCATTTCGGCGATATTCAACAGAATTAGTTCAGTATACCTCCGGAACAACATACTAAAGTTTTGTCGCAATAGAAGCATTTTTAGTCAAGTTATGAGGAATAAATCTCGCTCCTGTGCCCTGACCTTTGACCCCGTTTCGATGATATTAAACAGGATCGGTTCAGTACAGCTCCTGAACAACATGATAACGTTTTGTAGCAATCAAAGCATTTTTATATAAGTTATGACGCATAAAGGCGATGGAATGGATCCCGCTCCTATGTCCTGACCTTTGACCCCATTTCGCCCACTTTCAATAGGGTTTGTCCCCAGGTTGTCCCCTACCACATACTGTATTAAAATATCATCGAAATCCGAAACATTTTTACGCGAGTTATCGTGCGGACAGACGGACAAAGCTGGCGTATATAAACGCTTTTTCAACCATAGGTTGAAAAGCATAAAAAACAAACAAGCAACAACAACAAAAAAAAAAAAAACGAAAAAATATTTTAACTTTCGTTGAGAGAACTCGACGCTGCATTAACGTTTTTGTAAACCTAGTTCTACGTATAAGATTATTGTATGTGAAGGCAGCAAGCAATTCCGATCCTGGAAATGAAAAAAATGACAGACAGGTTAAGAACTCTTTTCCACAGCGGAGTAGTACAACACGCAAAGCTTACCTGGCACGAAAGATTAACCTTGGAAAGATCTAGGAAAATAGGCCGTGACGCAACCCGTGGAAGCTTTGTATCTAGTACATCGCCGTCCCCGAAAAAGAAATCTATGTTTAGTGCGTATATATTTTGTTTTCTTTTCATTTCACACACTCGAAATACCTTCGCATTATATAACTTGAAAGCAAAACTACGAGTACAGTTCAGTTTCATGTCGATAAGAAGGTATTAAAAATAGGGTGTACGTAGCTGAATTCGGGGAACAGTTTTTGTCTTTAAAGGACTTATGACATCTGCATGGATTAAAAAAAAAAATTGTGTTCACAAAACGACATCCAACTTCTACAGCTGAAGGACTATACGATTGCTCATTATGAATATGGAGTGTGACACTATTTCACAGACACATTGAGTGAGAAACCCTGAAAATGAAGCATCTTAACATGGACCAAAACCATGTTTTGCAGAATATATATGTGGTGCGGTTATTATTTATTTACTTTGATATCGCCCTGGCGTGTAGCGTTGCAATCAGGCAATTACTGGCATTTCAAATTTCGTTCACTGGTACTACTAGTTGCTGCCACCAGCCAAACCTTTCTTGGTCTGACAATACTATCTTTTACATACATTTTTTAGGTGTTTAACCTAGATCCACAAAAGCAAAATCACTAGTTCTATTTACAGGTTTTTATTTACATCCTCTAATTACATAGGGGTGCAGAATATGTACACAAAATACTTCTAAGTATTGATAAGTATTGTCTAAGTATTGATAAGATAAGTATTGTAGATAAGTATTGTTTTTACATACATTTTTTAGGTGTTTAACCTAGATCCACAAAAGCAAATTCGCTAGTTCTATTTACAGGTTTTTATTTACATCCTCTAATTGTGTAAGGTTACATAATATGTACACAAAATACTTCTAAGTATTGATAAGATAAGTATTGTAGATAAGTATTGTAGATAAGTATTGTCAGACGATCACCACCAGACCATGTAGATAAGTATTGTAAGACCAAGAAACCTTTCTTGGTCTGACAATACTATCTTTTACATACATTTTTTAGGTGTTTAACCTAGATCCACAAAAGCAAATTCGCTAGTTCTATTTACAGGTTTTTATTTACATCCTCTAATTGTGTAAGGTTACATAATATGTACACAAAATACTTCTAAGTATTGATAAGATAAGTATTGTAGATAAGTATTGTAGATAAGTATTGTCAGACGATCACCACCAGACCATGTAGATAAGTATTGTAAGACCAAGAAACCTTTCTTGGTCTGACAATACTATCTTTTACATACATTTTTTAGGTGTTTAACCTAGATCCACAAAAACAAATTCACTAGTTCTATTTACAGGTTTTTATTTACATCCCCTAGTTGCACGGGGGTGGGGGGGGGTGGGGGGGTGCAGAATATGTACACAAAATACGATCCACTTCGGTTGTTCCACTATGAATCATACAAGTCATTCAATATATATCAATGAGTGAATTCATGTGAGTCCAACAGATGGTCAGTTCATCAGCGGGTTCACAGAATGAGGTAACATTCCTCTCTCGCAAGACGTTAGAGCATTAATGTGCCAGGCGCAGTGTTGAAGTAACTTCACAGAACCATTTACCTGGTATTTGTACCGGCAGTACAGGGTGATCTCTTCTATGTATGAAGATATTTTATGAAAGACCTCAGCCACTCTAAAAATTCCCTATAGCCTGATGACTGCAGCCATCAGGGAAATTCCTTCAGCATCCTTCCCTTTGCAGCAAATTCAAGAGAGTGCCTGCTAAATTTCTGGGCCGCTAGTCCGAAATGCAATATTACACAGTTTCAGGGATGGCGCCACCGGGGGAGCTGGGGTGGGAGCAAGCCTACCCCAAATTTTGGTGCCCCCCCCAGAATTTTTTGAATAAATGAAGAAAATGTAGTACACTTTACTATCGGAGCATGCTCTTCTGTGGTAATGGAAGAAGGGTAGCATTATGCAATTATGTTCCTCCAACCACGGTTCATGACTCAGACGGGAAACCTTACTTGTATGTTGGGTTTCTGCTTTGGCGCACAGATGTCAAAGACCGGCCGGAAGTTCAAAGAACATCGTCAATCCGATGCCGCGGCTCATGCCAGTGGGTTGAAAAATGGAATAAGCATCACTCTGCCAATCCCATCACTGCCTTGGCGCCCTCGCAGTCTATGACAAGTAGTGGGCGTTATCACGATCATAGTAAACAGCAGACAGAGATCGGTGTCAGTCACCACCAGACAATGAGTGAAATTTCTCTTGGCTAGTTGGTAGTTACACTCGTTTTCTTACTCGTTCTGGTGGAAAATCTAATTTTTCCTGCTTGATTTTTTTTTTTTGCACATATTGCGCGTGATACATGAAAGTGAGGTATTTCTCTCAAACCAAAGTTTGGATTAACATGTCCACAAAACGATCAATCCATGATTCTTTCGAATAAGTGTTAATCAGAAGAAGAAATGTAAATTATGCGATAGTGCGTACAAAGCCTTCAACTTTATCAATGATTATCAGGCGGCTTCAACTTCATCAACAGCGTGTGGTGAATCATTAGGAATCAATGAGGATTCTTTAAGTGCTTGTAGTGATTCAATGAAAAAATTTTTATGAACGCAATGCTTGTGAAAATAAAACACTGGATGGACCACGAGGTCGCAAGACAAAAAATGTTGAACTCGGAGAGCGTGATATAGCAACTTCACTTTCGAATCAACCCAAACAGCCTATATTAAAACAGTTCCCACAAAAAAATACGGAAAAGAACAAAGAAGCTTCCAGACATATTAGTATAACATGTTTCCATGGCTTGCATAATAAAGAGAGATTTCACCTTTTGTTTTCCGTGTAGAATGTTTTCATCGGACGACGAAAAACATGAGGTCACCTTCGCTCAGCAAGGTTACAACAATTGTAAAAAAGCACTTAAAAAGGGTTCCAGTTTTAAAAAACACCAAACCAGCTTGACCCACAAAACTTACGTCGGGTCGTGTACCTCTTATAAGAAGAATAAATCAAGAAGGGCAGATTCATCTGTTGCCACACTTCAAAGTGCTGCATGTGCAGCGGAAGTCAAGGAAAAGCTTTGTTTAGAGCAAACGATGGCGGTTTTTTAAAATTAAAATTCTTGACTTTAATAATTAATATATATACATGAAGCATAATTCGCCCCCCACCCCAGATTTTGGAGCCCACCGCGAAAATTTTCTGGCACGGTTCCTGCACAGTTCCCTCACCTTCAGCCAGCCCCTTCAGTGCATTTTCTGCAGGATGCATACTCCAGGAGTCTCATAACTCACCCAAAACTGCCACCCTGTTCACGTCTCAGATGTTCCATTCCCAGGCAAGAAGGATGCTTAGTGGTCACGCCTCTCCTCCTCTTTCTCATGCCTCCCCAAAAGTGACTCCTTGCTTCACATTTTCAACATGGTATCTCACCCCTGTCTTTTTTTGAAACAGACCTCTCAAACTAACTTTTAGACCCGGGATGCATTCCACTTTGCCACAGTTCCCTTAATTTTACTCAAACGTTAGATAAAGGTTGTGGTTTGGGCTATGTTTTGCGTAACTACATTGACGTGCTGTATATTAAATAATTCATCACCCGAGCGATTATTACCAGCAGGCCATTTGCTCTTCTTTGTAGAAAATGGGTGTGCAGCCCCACCACAGTTTTCTACCAGAAGTATTTGAGGAGCTTTACATCTGCTGTTGGCAGTGGAGTAGCCAGAAATTTATTAAGAAAGGGGTAGGGGTCTATGGATTTGGTTCTTCGGCGAAACCCCAGAAAAAATACTCCAAGTGGGAATAAGCCAAGTTCTTTAACCCTTTAAAGATCATGACCCAAAAATCTTTTATCACTCCAAATACCATAACGCCCGAAACTGCCTGTTGGTTAACTGCTTTGTTTAATAACAACAATAATGACTGAGGGTGACTCCTGCTGAAACCTCATAGGTCGAGAAAATTTGAAGAACAGGTAAGGGTAGGAAATCTGACTCACTTTAGACCATAGTTTGGGGTGGCTATGGCTGTTTGTATGTACATGCATTTTGGGTGTTATGATCGTTAAGGGTTAAAAATAAAAAAAAATGAAGAAAAAAAAATACTGAGAAAACTTTTATATATATATATATACTGCAGAGTATGATCCAGGAACTTGCTGACAAGAATAAAGAAGTGGGATTTAAAATGAACTTTCAGAAGACAAAAGTGATGTTCAATGCTTTTACAAGAAATGAAGATTTATCGATTGATGGAGAAAAACTGGAGATAACAGACACATACGTTTATCTTGGACAGCAGATATCAAGTGAGGGACATATTGATGAAGAAATTAATCAGCGTACAAAACTTGCCTGGAGAGCTTTAGGAAGAAACAGCATAATTTTCAAGAGCAATGTGCCATTATGTCTTAAAAGAAAAGTGTTTGATCAATGCATCCTTCCAGTGCTTTCGTATGGTGCAGAGACGTGGACCTTAACTAAAAGAGACATACAAAGGTGTAACCAGGAGAGATAAGAAGAGGAACTCGTGGATCCGAAAAATGACAAGAGTGGAAGACATCATGATCAGAGTTAAATCCCTGAAATGGCAATGGGCTGGACAAACTGCCAGAAGGACAGACCATCGATGGACAGCCGAGATTTTAGATTGGATTCCAAGGGACAGGAAAAGACCACATGGGAGATGGGTGGATGAAATTCGAAAGTATGCAGAAGTGACATGGAGGAGACTGGCACAAGACAGACCATTGTGGAGGAAACTTGGGGAGACCTTCGTCCAACAGTGGATTGACAATGGTTGACGATGATGATGATATATATATACCCATGAGCAGAATCAAAGACTTAATTTAAACCTAAGAATTTAAAACCAAATTTGTTTAACATACAATCTGAAGATCATGACACGCAATGCAGCAGTTATGAATATTCAGAAACCACACACTACTAAGTAGAGACTGGAATAAAAAATTATTTAACAAGGACAAAAACAACAAAGAAAACCTCATATTTCTGTTGATTTGTTCAAACCTTCTCACAACTTGTGAATTTTTTGAAATCGTTTTTCTGTTTTTTGTTACAGATGACGAGTATGGGCTGGGCCAGGAAAGTTATGGATGCATGCAGAAACGTATACTAAATTATTCTTCATGCACCTTTGAGGGCGGTTATGTTAATTAAAATTTTTTTGTGGGATTTAAACTTGCATCTATGGCTTTGCAGAAACCCATTTCCAACTAGGTCTTTGTGGAAGTGAGAAAATGCAGAGTTTTGCTGGTATTTGATAAAGCCAAGGCTCGGCATTCTCGACACTTTCTACATTCAGGTTTGCTATTACTTTACTTTTTTCACTCATGCATGTTGGGTTTAGAAGTTTTCTTTGTTGTTTTTGTCATTGTTAAATAATTTTTTATTCCAGTCTCTACTTAGTTGTGCATATATATATATAGTACATATCGTTTTAAATTTGTATTCAATCCCTCTCAAGAGGGGTCCTCTATTCAATCTCTCTCAAGGGGGTCTAGACCTGAGGACCCCCTTCCCTGGCACATTAGCCAAAAATGGCTGTTGGATATGGGCAATCCTGTTAATCAAACGGTTGTTCCAACTTTTGTTGTAAATCCCACAGTTAATTTACATAGCATTTTGCATGTAGGTTGTTACACTCTCCCACATACTTTGAACAAAGCATTTTAGGCATAAGTCCCTGTCCCCATCAATTTATAAGTTTCCGCCACTTGGTGCAGAAGCAGGAAAGAGAATTTGCCACCATGCAAAAGCAAGGCCGGTGTGAGACTTTTATGTCTCCCTTATGTTAACGAGATGATGTCCCTACTCGAAGCTGTTATGACCACTGCCGAGCTAAATAAAGTGTGGTCTCTGAGAAACCATGGCTAACATCATCAGGTCAAATATGGATTCATTATCTTCTCGAGAAGATAAGGAATCCCTATTTCTTATCTTCTCATGAAAACATGTGACGTGCATACCTAGGGATTCCAGACGTCCAGTAAAATACGGGATCATCCCGTTTTTGGCTAATGTGTCCCCATTGTCCCGATAAAACTCTTCGGGACAGCTTTCTGTCCTGTATTTTAGAGTTCAAGACTGAAAAACAAAATCAATGAGTTACAATTTCTATTCTTTTACAAACATATTTTTTAATCTGCATGCCAAGCTTCCTCCAAAGCTGACTGTTATCTCACATGACGCCTTCTCCCGCGTCTAACTCTGTGGTCAATGCTCTCATTACGTAGGCAAGCACAGCCCAGGTAGATTGATATTGGAGGATAGGAGGGCACGTGACCTCGACACCTGGTGGATGCAGTCAGTAATACAATCTCATAAAATTGATTTCTACAACACATCTGTATCATATATAAAAGAATGGTCACAGTATATGCTGAAATTAGACAGTATGTCTTGAGTGAAACTGAGAACAGATTATCTTGGGAAAATTTTTTCAAACAGTCCAACTATTAATCAGACTGCTACTATATAAAACATTGTTGAAACTAATTTATTTGATGAAGTAATGGTAGTGAAAACAGCTCTGAGGTCCAAAAAAGATGGTGAAGTGAAGGACATGTTGAAATCTAAACAGTTAGATGGAGTCTGGGTGGATCAACTATCAAATTAAAAGAAAGTAGTGGAGTTCGTTATGTGTATCCCTGGAACAAATGCGTGTGTCGAAAGATTATTTTCTCGCATTAACACACTGTGGGCTGGTGAGAAAAACAAATTGTCAGTAAAATCATTCTTCAGTGAGGATTGTGTAGCTTTTCACGACACGATTCTTAAAAATAAATTATTGTTAAGTGAAATTTATTCTTCAGAAAAGTATTGCAAGAGTGAGCAAGACTGACTGATCAATAAGAATAGTTAGAATAATTTTGTAAGACTGGCATATGTGATGGATGCGCATACTAAACTTTGACCCTCAGTCGTAAGTGTCCCATATTTTTTTCCAATGTATCTGGGATCCCCATGCATACCATGTGCTTTATAAGATCCCTTCTTCATTAATTTCTAATGCATTCATGTCTGTAAAACACATAAATTCTGATCTGGGTCCCAGTTGTCACACCAAAACTGCTAGGACATAGGTCTTTGCTCTTTCGGAAAGCCACTGCTAATGAACTTGCTGGTTACTCAAAAAATAAATAACTTCGAAGCATTTCCGGTTCATATTGTTCAGCTGCATGGGAAATCAGTGGAACATTTGAAGCACAATATAATGGTTAATTAACTGGGGAGATATCAGTAGCTGTAGGTTTAGTTCATTCTAGAAAGTATTGTTGGATACATGTAGTGATGTAGTTCTGAAAAAAAAAGTGCTTTAGTGGTGAACGGACTAGGAAAACACAACCTGTGAAGGATGCCCTCAAATTTTTTAAAAACTGTGAAGTTTAATTTGTTGGCTTTAATTACTTAGTGTTTTTAATTAAATTTGCATTACTACTTTTAGAAATTTATATTGAAATTGCCTAATTTGATCAATTTTAAATAAAAGCAAGAATGTTATGTGAGTTATTTGCAAGGAATATGAATTTTTTACTTAAATAACCCTCTGTAGTTTGTTTGCTCTTCATGATTCCTCTACTAAAAATAATACAATAGTCCCATCAATTTAGTGTGACCAATACGCCTGTGTGTGTGTGTGTGTGTGTGTGTGTGTGTGTGTGTGTTACCCACAAAAGAATCAAAGACTGAGATCAGAGTATTATTTTTTTTAGAGACGATAACTGGTGGTGAGCAATTTAGTAGAACTACCTTCACTACCGTAAATTATTTGTCATTCAGTCTTCGCGAGTGTTGAATTTTTCTCTGTTGCTCTCTCTCCTAGTGGTGCAATCTGCTTAACCCTGACCTGAAAATAAGCTGTGATGGAGTGACATTTAGTTCCCATTCTAGGGATGAGAATTAAGTCTTTGTAGGGATTTGGTGTTTCTAAACACATTGTAGGCTTTTTTTTTTTTTTTTTTTTTTTTTTACAGTAATGTACGAATTCGCTAATGTACGAATTCACCTCTTATAACTTCATTTTAACTGCTGTCAAGACAAGAGTTCATACGCTCTTTGTACCAGAACCCCTATGATTCACGAGACACCATGCTGTGCGATTATCTAGATACTTGTATGTTTGCATACGAAACATAGTTTTCTCTATTTCTGCATACATGTCATCTAAACAGATTTCTTTGCCTTATTTTTCATTCCAGCTAACCACTAAGAGTGCCTTAAAATCACAAAGCCAAGAAAACTAATGCCTTAGTCACTGTTAAGGTGTGCTGAGCCCCTTCTATATCACTGAATACATGGGAAAAAAATTGGTCAATGATTATGCTCTTGACCTCATACTATTTAATATTTCGAAAAATATTCAACATTAAAATAAAAACAAAATGTGAAAGCATTCTTCACATTATGCTTGTAATTCTCTCAGTGTTATTAAAATTCAAGCTGAACAAAAAGAAGCCATTGGAAATTCGATTCTTGTGCTTCATTGACTTAATTCTGAAATTTTGACAACAGTTCTGGAAAGTAGCTGGAAGAATATAACACCAGTGCATAAAATAATTTGTACTCTTCATGTAATGTTGCTCAAAATTTGGCCATTCAAAGATTTACTAAATCCAAAAATTCAGGCTTTCACTGAAGGCAATATGACTCTCATTTCCATTCAGAAAGTTAGTTAGTTAGTTAATTGATTTTAGTGGCGCAAGGGCCAGGCTTGGCCAAAGAGCGCCAGACACAGAACTATCAGCTAAAGATTAAAGAGGATGATGAAAGATGTTGTGCAGGCTAGTTAGTTAATTAGGTTTATATATAACTTTATGAATTTACTATTATAATTATTATATAACTTTTTTTTTTTTTTTTTTTTTTAAATAAGTTTTAAAACGTTAATCTGTTTTAAAGGAAACTACTGCGGAAGTGTCGCAGTGGTCGCCCAAAAGCTTTTGAAGCGTAGCTGCGTCCTCGTCCAGCAGATGAGACTGAAAATAGTGAAACCGATGATGACGAAACGAACACAACTGCACAAAACATGAGAGACGGTGAGTAAACAGTCGCACGCCTCACACATTGGGGCAGCGTCGCCACACAGCAAATAGCTATGCGTAAAGCGACAATGCCCAATGCGGAGACGCGCAAGAACAACTTCTTCCCTACGGTTCCGGCGACACGATGATTTCCAGACTCCAAGGATGGGTTTAACACGGTGCAGTTTATTCTCCACCTGTTGGTCCCACAGACTTCGCCACGTTCGTCTGATATGATCGTGAACAAGAAAGCGAAAATCACGGTGGAACAGTGGCAAGGGTGTGACGACCAAAGAAGAGGCAGATCTAGCAGCAGCGTCAGCAGACTCGTTCCCTGGGATCCCAACATGCCCAGGAATCCAGCAGAACCGAATCTGGACATCAGCCTCGAGCAAAGAACGAAGAAGTCTCCGTACGGTAAAAAGAAGTGGGTGGCCAGAGAAATCCAAAGATGACAATGATTGCACAACACTCAACGAATCAGTGTACACAATAGCACGCTGATGAGAGCTCGACTGCACGTGAACAAGTGCAAGATACACAGCATGCATCTCCGCCGAAAACACCGTGGCCTCGGCAGGAATGCGGGCAACAGAAACTTCGTCAATGCAGACGGCGGCGCATCCAACGACACCAGCCGCCTTAGATCCATCGGTGAAAACAGGAATAAAGTCTGCATTGACGTAACGGTGTTCGGCGAAGAGCTGCTGGTACACTGACGCAGGGGTTGAGGACTTGTCAAAAGATGTAAAGCTGGTATCAACCATGACACCAAGAGGGTGCCATGGGGGATCCTCAAAGCCCCTGGTCTCTCCAACGAGTGACAAGTCGAGCCCTGCATCACGAGCTACGGCCGCCATACGAAGACCGAAGGTTCGAATGCACGAGGGACGGGTCTCGAACAAACGAGCATGCTGGGGATGAAAAACTGCATCGTGTAAAGTATGTTCTGAGAGAGATCTAAGTTTCAGGTAAAATTGAAGAGACAGCTGCAGACGGCGTAAATGAAGCGACGGTTCGTTCGCGTCGGCATAAAGGCTGGGAATGGGTGACGTGCGAAATGCTCCCGTACAAAGACGCAGCGCTTGATGGTGGATGGTATCCAACGGCCGGAGAACGGAAGGACGCGCAGAGCCATACACCATACAGCCATAATCCAGTTTAGACCGAATGAGAGAATGGTAAATACGGAACAAGGAAGTCCTGTCTGCACCCCAGGAGACTGAGGCGAGGATCTTGAGGATGGACAAAGCTCTCAGACAGGAAGTGCGGAGTCGTCGAACGTGCGAGCGAAAGGTGAGCGCACGGTCGACGGTCAAACCAAGGAACTTGGTTTCCGGCAAAACTGGAATGGCTGCATGGTCCAAATAGAGTTCTGGATCGGGGTGGAGGCCACGCCTCCGGCAGAAATGGACACACGCTGTCTTTTCAGCAGAAAGAACGAAACCATTGTTGTTAGCCGCTTTAACTATCTGGTTAATTGCAGACTGCAGCTGCCTTTCAATGAAATGCATGCTTGATGACGAGCAGAAGATGTGAAGGTCGTCAACATAAATGGTAGTCGAAACCGTAGGAGGAAGATTTTTGAGCAAACAATTAATGCGGAGGATGAACAGAGTCACCGAAAGAATGCTGCCTTGAGGAACACCTTGTTCTTGATGGAAGAAGGCAGAGAGCGTTGTACCCAGGCGCACCTGGAACACACGGTTACGAAGGAAGTTGGCAATGAAGGTTGGCAGGTTTCCCCGCAACCCACTCTCGTGGAGGTCACGGAGGATACCGTGACGCCACGCTCTATCGTAAGCTTTTTTGATGTCAAAAAAGACAGACACCAGGTGCTGCCTACGCACGAATGCCTCTCGAACAGACGTCTCAAGGAGCAGGAGATGGTCAGGAGCTGAACGATGACGACGGAAGCCGCTTTGTGATGGCGACAGAATTTGATGTTCTTCTAGGAAGTAAATTAGCCTAGAATTAACCATGCGTTCAAGGATTTTGCACAGACAGCTAGTGAGGGCAATTGGCCGATAACTAGAGGGAGACTTGGGGTCTTTGCCAGGCTTGGGAAAAGGTAAAACAAAAGCTTTTCGCCAGGAGTCCGGGAAACTGTGCTCCAACCAAATGCGGTTGAAAAGCACTAACAGATTCTCGAGAGACGACTGCGAGAGATGACGGATCATGTCATAGTGGATGCCATCGGGACCTACAGATGTTGCACCGGACCGATGCAGAGCCACTCGGAGTTCAACCATGCTGAAGGGGAGTTATACTCGGTGTTATGAAAAGGCGCAAAGGAGAGTCTTTGGCGCTCAGCAGCTGGTCTAGTCCTCTGAAAGGAGAGAGGGTACACCTCAGAACTGGAAACAGAGGCAAACGCCCTACCCAAACAATCCACTATCTCCCCGACTTCAGCATACGTGCAGCCGTTACTCTCGAGAATAGAGATCTGATGGGAACCACAGTTTCCCCGAATCCTACGAATGTTTTCCCAAACAGTTTTTGAACTGGCACGTGAATTGATCGATGAAACGTACTTCATCCCAAGACTCCCTCTTGCTTCGTCGACGCACCAACCGAGCGTAAGATTTTGCTCTTTTAAATTCAATGAGATTAGCATCGGTTGGATAACGCCGAAATGTACACCAGGCCTTATGTTGAGCTCTCCTAGCCGCTGTGCAATCAGAGGTCCACCAAGGTTTCGGACGTCTTGGGAGCGTCGTTGAGGTCTTTGGGATAGAGAGATCCGCTGCCTGAATGATACACGTGGTGACATCAGTAACAGCTGCATCGATTGACCCTCGGGTCACCATGACAGAAGGTATCACTGCGGACGATGTGAAGACCTCCCACTTGGCACGATCCATCCTCCATCGAGGAGGGCGGGAAGCAGAAGATGGCACGCTCTCATTATAGCCAAGTACAATTGGGAAGTGGTCGCTCCCATGGAGGTCGTTGCACACCGTCCACGACCAGTCAGCAATAACTGATGGTGAACCCAAAGATAAATCGATCGCACTGAAACTTCGTGTAGGCTCGTGGAAATAAGTGTCAGCTCCGGTGTTAAAAGGCACAGGGAGGTCGAGGACAGAAGAGATTCGATCCTACGGCCTCGTACGTCTGTTCTGACACTACCCCACAATGGATTATGAGCGTTGAAGTCACCCAGAAGAAGAGCAGGTGACAGCAGCTGTTCAACTAAGCTCTCAAGAGCAGACACGCTAACGTCCTCATCCGGCGGCAGATAGACGCTGCAAACAGTTAGAGGCACAGGCATGGAGATACGCACCGCAACGGCTTGTAAAGATGTTGAGACCGCAACGGGAGAAACTGGAACACTGTGGGGGACAAGAATGGCAACTCCCCCGCAAGCTATATCTCCTGAAACATTATCTTTCCGAAATGCACTGTAGCCTCGAACTGAGAGCAGGTCTGATGGTTTAAGTTTTGTCTCCCTGGAGGCAAAGGCACACCGGAGAGTACGACGAAAGCAGATGTTTGACGTCGTCATATTTCGTCCGAAAACCTCGACAGTTCCATTGAACGACTGAAACCATGATTTGAGGGGTAGATAGAAAGAAAGAAACGTGGGTCAAATGAACTGAAGAGGCCTAGAAGGCCTCGGAGTCCATGAATTCCTCAGTCTGGTCTGCAGTGTCCCTCGGCAGCGTGGTAACCGGGGGAAGGACTGGGGGGTGTCTGGAGGATGAAGACCGGGACTGATTCGTTCCGGCTTGAACCTTTGTTTGAGATTTAGTGGCTGAGGATTGTTTGGCCTTGCCTTTGTGTCTAGCAGGCGAGGGATCAGGGCTCGTAGAACGCGAAACCTGTTCTGCAACAGCGCGCTTGGGCGAGGATGCAGGACCCCGAACATTGGTCTGTGGTGGCAAAGATAGACTGTCAGTGGTGGAAAGTCGAAGGGCCTTCAGCCCAGCAGCATAAATATCCTCGAGAGAGAAAGGGCAGTCTTTTGGTATAGTGATGTCTGTCTGAGTGGCAATGGATGTTTTAGGAGCTACAACGGAAGAGTAGGTGCGTGCGCTTGGAGCAGCGGGAACGACCTTCCGTCAAGCTTCAGGGTAGGACAGGTGTTCAAGTGTCTTAACCTCCTGAATCTTCCGCTCCTCAATCCACTTCGGACAGTTCTTGGCATTGGCAGCATGGTCGCCTTTGCAGTTCACACAATGGGCAGCTGCAGCAGAGCAGTCAGATTGAAGATGGTCGTGTGAACCGCAACGATTGCAAGTAGCAGCACCACGGCAAGACTGCTGGGAGTGCCCGTACACTTGGCATCGGTAGCAACGAAGGGGGTTAGGAATGTACGGGCGCACAGAGCAGTTCAAATAGCCCACATGGATGGAAGATAGAAGAGTCGGGCGATCAAAGGTCAGAATCACTGTTCTGGAGTTGACCAGCTCCCCGTTTCGGCGGAACTTGATCCGACGAACCGCTGTGACACCTTGGTTGGCAAGCTCCTCAAGAAATTCTTCCTCTGAAACATCCACGAGGTCGCGCTCGGAGATGACACCTCTGGATGAATTCAGGGACTGATGAGGTTTGATGTCCACAGGGACACCACCCAAGTTGGAGACGCCCAAGAGCAATGAACCATGGCGTGGACTTGACATTTCCACCAATATATCTCCCGATTTTAACTTCTTCACACTGGTTGGTGACGCAACCGCTCCTTGCAGGGCTTTTTGAATCCAGAAGGGAGATTTGGAGCCAAGCTTGTGAGATTCTTCCCGTGCATGGATGATAAAAAATCGGGCAGTGTCCGGCGGCAAAGTACGCAGTTTCTTATTGGTGGGGTTAGGATCAGTGTCCAAAGATTTCTTTAGTTTGACAGAAGGGGGAATATTTAAAGAATCCATATATAAAGCGAAAAAAAATTCATCCGCCAGCTTCCCCGCCCACTACCGAGCCCAACAGGGGAGAGCCGGAGGTCCGCAGGCCAACATGGGCGCAGGACACGGCCCTAGGGTTAGGCGGCGGATATAGCATGTTGATCGTGCAGACATGCGCTCAGCGAGTACCTCGACTTTCCCGGGTCTTGGTAATACCCCTTTGGCATGCCCACACTATCCCCCAAACTCACCCCGTCGTACGAAATGACAAGCCGATTGACTAGGAGTAGGTTAGTTCCTAGCCTCCCGTTTAGGGTGAAGCAGGGGGCAAAGAGGAGTGTTGGCGACTGGTGACAACTATAGCCTGGCCCCCAGTAACCTCAGCCTCCAGCATCCCCTTTTCCACCTGTACGGGTCACCGCACACGGCAAACGTGCAGGTAGGTCTAGCTAACCAGCCCGAAGAAACGAAGAAGGAACAGAAAATGAAAAGAAAGGGAAGAGGAGTAGAAAATAGAGAAAAAGGAAGAACAGGGAGTGGAGAAGAAAGCAAAAACAGGAAAGTGAGAGGAAAGGGCTGGCGCATAATTACAACCTCAGCAACCTACAGGACTGAGGCGGGAGCGTGGCGAGATAACAACAACAACAACCACAAATGGAAAAAGATTTTAAACACTACTGTCGGCTCGGGCCGTGGGGTCGCCACTCCCCATCAGCTGGATGAACAGCTGTCCCTTCGGTCATCGTTTCAAGACGAAATGACAAAAATGATCCGTCACAAGGTCAGCTCGGGCCGTGGGGGCGCTCGCTCCCCAAATAACTGGAAAACCAGTTATCCCCGTGCGGGGATTCAGAAAGTGCAATATAAATATGACCATAACCTGAGTGATATACTTTGCCCAAAACGAATGAGACAAGCCATTTACAATTTTTTAAATTGTAATGTGATGCATCCTGTTTCTTTTTTTCTTGAAACTGTGCAACACGCTTTAGGAAATTTGGAAATTAAATCAATAAAGCACGACTGTCTGAAGCTCTTTTCAGTGGGATAAAATTAGCAACATCAAGAGAGATTATGAGCATTACATGAAAGACACTCATAATGAGATGTATAATTTTACAAACTAGAGAGGGCACATTATACATATTTACTTAATAAAAAACAGGGTCAGCTGAAACAATGTTGTCCATAAAGAAAACACACTAACATTAAGACAAATGATTATCTCAGAAGTATTTGCTTTATGTGTGTGTGTGTGTGTGTGTGTGTGTGTGTGTGTGTGTGTGTGTGTGTGTGTGTGTGTGTGTGTGTGTGTGTGTGAGAGAGAGAGAGAGAGAGAGAGAGAGAGAGTGGTAGAGGGAGGTTGAAGTTGTATTGTGACTCTTAGAAAAAAACTTCCTCATAAAATGATCTCTGCATAGCAAAAAAAATTGTGCAGGAAATATTATAAGGATCTATAAAATAATTCGTTTAAATAGCTTTTTTTCTCCTGATTCACGTTTAAGTGATTGATTTTTAATGCAAAATGGAGTAACAGACAAATCAGTGACTGTTTAGACTTTCATATGGGCTCATATATGAAAATTACTTTTTTTTTTAAATTGCTAGTACTGTTTTTAAAGTCACTGAATAATTGGCCACCATATGTAGCCCACAACAAACTTAAATATTGTTCTTTTTAGTTGTTTTTTTAATTTAACTATATGGTTTGCACACAAATGGCTGATTATATAAAAGTAGGAACCACAAAATGATATGATGAAATTTACTTTATTTCATGAGTGTGGAAAATATTAACGTGGTTACAGTAATCATTTGAAATCTGAAAATCTCAGTATCTGTACAGCAAAAGGCAATAGGCTAATCAAATATGGACGGATTAAAAACAAAAAACACATAAAAACATTTAATATGTTTTTAAGGGCCTCACGCCTAAAAAAACAAACAAACTATGATTAAGAATTCTACAGAAAATGATTTTGTTTTTACCTAAACTGTAGGGACCATTGGAGGTGCAGAGCCCGGGGAAATCGCCCCGTTGCCCCTATAGCCCAGCCGGCCCTACTGACAGTGTTGAATAATTATTTTGCTTCATCAAAACAATCATCCCTAAATTGCTAAACCTCAAAATTTGCAAGCAAAAGCTGCGAAATCACCAATGGCAATGGATTGGTTGCTCCTTGAGGAAATGAGCTTAATGTTTTTCATACTTGTAAGTCTGAATAAAATTTAGCTTTTTTTTAATTATGCATGACTGCCACTTGTATCACTTAATTTGACGAGAGACCCCTTTATAAGGGCATTTGGACTATGAGTTTTTTTTTATATAATGAACATGAACCAGCGCACAATGAAATAGATTTTTAAAGCTTTGCTGAGAATGTGTACTAAAGCAGTGTTATAGGAGAACAGTTTCAATTAGCATTCTATTTAAAAATACATAATGTAATGGATTTAAAATAGAGAAATCTTCTAACATCCATCCAATTATAAAAAATAAATAAAAACCCTCAAAAATTTTCCATAAAAATATAAATAAATAAAGTTTAAGAGTAGCTGGTTCCAGAAAGGTGCTACTAGCATGAAGCGTTCTGCAACAGAAACTAAAAATTTAGAGTGAGCTCTGAAAGGTTTTAAATAAGTAAAAAAAAAAAGTCTGACAAAAATAAATAAAAAAAACAAACAAACAACTAGAGGCTTAAAATTTAACCTAATGATTTAGACCTAAACAAGACCCCCTCCTCCTTTCTCAAATTACCTAAGAAAGCCTTACAATTTTGATCCAATGAAACAGATCCCAGCCCCTCCCTATTCAGAAAAGCACCAAAAGAATGGTCAGGAAATTATGAGGTGGTCTTCAAGATTTCTGAGATGATGAGGAAGGAGATGGAGTGCTGGGAGATTTTCCAGAAAACATCTTCTCCCAGACAGCTTTTGCAAATCTCTAAATCACAAGAGAATTGTGAAAATCTTCCAAATACGTGGAGACAATGTGAAAAGTCTCCAAGTATTTGTACTGGATGGGATCGTACCCCAGATCTTTCGCTAACTAGCCAAGTGCGTTCGCCTTACACTGCGGTGGCCAACAATTCATGGCACTATGTGTGTTTATCTGTCAGCATCTGACTTCACAAATCCATAGAGATGGGCTCAGCAACTGAGATGTCTCCATCTGGTGGGGCATAAAGGAACAAGCTAGTCTCCTCACATTGTCTCCATGTATTTGGAAAATTTTCATTATCACTCTCGCTCTTTGAATTTATTAGCTATAATTTAATAGCTTGTGCCATTAATCCCCACCAGATGGTGAGGTCTCAGTTGCTGATCCCATCTCTATGGATTTGTGAAGTCAGATGCTGACAGATAAACACACAAAGTGCCATGGATTGTTGGCCACCGTAGTGTAAGGCGAACACACTCAGCTAGTTATCGAGAGATCTGAGGTACGATCCCAGTGGTGTCCAGATAACAATTTTTTGGTTGTGTGTTAATTAAATAAAAATGTGGAAAGAGTGATGACTGTCTATTCTAGCAACAGAATAACCAAGTAACTCAGAGATTTGTGGAGCCCCAAGGCTAAGAGTATCATTGGCACACTCACAGGGGATCTTTGGTAGCTTAAGCTCCCCCAAAGCCTCAAGGACACCCTATATATATATATATATACACACACTGTATATATCTGTCTATATAATGTATACCTACATTATGTGCAATACCATATATCCAAGGGGAGATTGAAAAATGTAGAGACTACATGCATAACTATTAAATGGAGCGGTGGAGCAGAATGCCGTTTGGCAGGCTGTGGCCATGGAACCTACAGAACATTCTCCTGCCGAGAGAACGCTGTTGGCACAGTGCATTTTGTGCTGTGGCTAGTTGTTTGGAGCCAAGTCTGATTAGCACGTGGCCTTAACAATGTCTGAGAAAGTTCAGCAACGCATTTGCTTCAAATTCTGTCAGAAACTTGGGGATTCTTGCAAAGAAACTTATGACAAGTTAGTGAGAGTGTATCACGAGGACTGCATGAGTCATCTGCAAGTGTACAAGTGTTTCAAAAATGGCCATGAAAGTGTCCCAAGCAGCGATTGTTGTGGGAGGCTCTCAACAAGCAAGAATGAAACATCCAAGAAGTTCATTCAGCTGTCAGGGAAAATTACAGAATTACTATCAGAGAGACTGCTGAGGACTTGACCTGAGTTTTAGATCAGTATATGCAATGCTCACTGAAGATTTGAGGATGAGACACATGTCTGCAAAATTTGTACCAAAAGTTTTCTCAGATGAGCAAAAGGAAACTCAACTGTTTGTAACCATTGACTTGTTGGAATTGGCCAGAAATGACAACTCCTTTAAGAAAAAGATTGTAACTGGCGACAAAACATGGGTTTTGCGATATGACCTGGAAACAAAGGCTCAGTTCTCAGAGTGGAAGACCCCCAGGTCACCAAAACCCAAGAACAGCTCACCAGACATTGTAGTGTGACATGCCAATCAGACGAGACTCCATAGCACAAAATGCACTAAGCTGACAGCATTCCATCAACAGATGCCTGTGCAGTAGGTTCCAAGGTCACATTCTGCCAAACAGCATTTTGCTCAGCCACTCCATTTAACTGTTATGCACTCAATCTCAATACTTTTTGATCACCGCTCATATACACAATTCCTTCTGTGTATATGAATTGTGATATACATGCGATTCCTTCTGTGATACGAGCGGTGATGTACAGGGTGCCCAGTGCCCAGTAAAGTCCTTTCTCAGCCCCGTAACTTTTGAATGCCGACAGCTATAGCCTTAAAAATGGTGTCTAGGTATAGTAAAGTGGCTATGCGCTATTCGATGAGACCACGTACAGCGCCTCCTAGCGGCAAAGTCAGGAGTTAGCGTGCCGATCTCGAAAACTATATGAGATATGGGAAAACACTCAACTACAAAGTTGTAGAGCACCATCGATTTAGTATGAAAGGACACCTTGCGCACATGAATGCTAAGAATAGAAAGCGTACAACGCTCGTTTGTTTGTTCGCGATGTCGCACACTGTTAAGTCACAAAACGCGTCAAAAAGGAGCAATTAGTTGTCACTAGGCACATTTATCATCGGTGCTCAATGTGCTCTCCGTCAGCCACAATACACATTTGGACTCTAGATTGAATCTCACGCTGCACATTTTGCAGCATGTCAGGTGACACGCTGGAACAAGCATCAGTTATACGGCGTCAAAAGTCCTGTAACATTGTTAGAGGGGTCTGATACACCTGCTCTTTGAGGTAGCCCCACAGGAAGAAGTCCAATGGGGTGAGTTCCGGTGAGCGTGCAGGCCACTCTACACAACCACCATAGCCGATGGTTTGTTGCCCAAATGTCTCGACCAGGTACCTTCTTACAATTTCTGGCAGGTGCGGAGGGGTGGCATCATTTTGGAACCAACCATTCCACAGTGGAGTCAGGCTAGTGCTTTGTGGAAGGCAATATTATATCCTTTCTGACGCATTTTGAGACGTAATAGTGTTCAACATCGCGAACAAACAAACGAGCGTTGTACGCATTCTATTCTTAGCATTCATGGGCACAAGGTGTTTTTTCGTACTAAATCGATGCTGCTCTACACTTTGTAATTGACTATTTTCCCGTATCTCATATAGTTTTCGAGATCGGCACACTAACTCCTGACTTTGCCGCTAGGAGGCGCTGTGAACGGTCTCATCGAATAGTGCATAGCCACTTTACTATACGTAGACACTGTTTTTATGGCTATAGCTGTCGGCGTTCGAAAGTTACGGGGCTGAGAAAGGACTTTAGTGGTCACCCTGTATATACATGATACCTTCTGTGTATACCCTCTCTGATTCTTTCTGGGTAACACAAAAGAAATCTCCTATATCCACCTCATAATCTTAGGGAAAATGGAATATTATTCATAATAAACTGATGTAATGATGTTAGTTGCATCCAATTGCAACTAATTTAGATTATTCTTACAGGAAATATGTAGAACCATTGATTGGTAAGTTATTTAAATAAACATTTGATATTAGAATATGACTCACATATTATTCTTCCTTACTTAAAATTGCTGAAATTAAGTGATTTTAACATAAATTGATAAAAATCATTACTGAAATTTTAATGAAAATACTAAATAACAAAAACAACAAATCAGATTTCACAGGGCTTTTGGAAATTTAGAGGGCATCCTTCCTAAGTTTTTTTTTTTTTACTAGTTACATTACTGCTGATAATATTTTACATTCCATACTGCACAGAGACCTGTGTGTTCTTGTTCAAAGGGAGAGAAAGAGAGAAATTAGGAGTCAACATATATAAAAAGTGCAGTGATCACAGAAAAATGTTGAATGCGTAACATAATGTATATTCAAATTTTGTTGTAACAACTATAGCTAACTTGATTAAACTTACAAACTTAAAGGAGAAAAATAATACACAAATTGTACATAATTGTATACAATTTTGTCACAAGAAGTAGTATACATTTTTTAAATGACTGTATGAAATTTGGCACACACACACACACTAACGCACGCACTCACGCGCGCACACACACACACACGCACGCACACACACGCACACACATTCTTGCCAGTGTTTGGTTCACACATACACACACACTGAAATAAACAGATTAAACCTGGACTGCACAAAATTAAAAAAATAAAATACTGCTTTCATACCTTCTGGGATATTAACGCGTTCACACACTTGAAAGGTGCCATCATCACATATAAGTGATTCAAAGTCTTCAATACCACCTCCAACACCAAAGTAGTAGTTTTTTGCAGCTAAGTATCTGGTTATGTTAATTAAAGTAGATATAGTCCAAACAGTTTCATTAGATAGATAATTACTTAAAAGCCACAGGAAATATGTGGCTTTTAATTGCTTAATTAACATGTTCCAAAAACAATTTACAGCCACACAATGTCAAGGTCAGAGTTGCCTGCTTACATATAAGAAAGGAAAGTCACCCCAATTTCATTATATCATCATCATCATTGCCAACCATTACCAATCCACTGCTGGACAAAGATCTCTCCAAGCCTCTTCCACAACGGTCTGTCTTGTGCCAGTCTCCTCCATGTTACTCCCACATACTTTCGAATTTCATCCACCCATCTCCCATGTGGTCTTCTTCTGGGTCTTTTCCTGTCCTTTGGAATCCAATCTAAAATTTTGACTGTCCATCAATGTTTTGTTTTTGTTTTTGTTTTGATTGGAGGTTTAACGACCACTGTGAGCAACTCAATGGGCTATAAGCAGTCGCCCGTCCCTAATTTAGGGTCACTGGCTCCAGGGAAGGGAGAGAGCCAGTGCCGTAAGACAAACACAACATCCATGCCCGACCGGGATTCGAACCCGGACCCCTAACGGACGAATGATCAGAGGCCAGCGCCTTAGACCACTGCGCCACCGGGGGTGCTGTCCATCAATGGTCTGTCCTTCTGGCAGTATGCCCAGCCCATAGCCATTTCAGGGATTTTACTCTGATCATGATGTCTTCCACTCTTGTCAGTTTTCTGATCCACGAGTTCCTCTTCTTATCTCTCCTGGTTACACCAAGCATGCACCTCTCCATGTTTCTTTGAGTTGTCTGCAGCCTTTGTATGTCTCTTTTAGTTAAGGTCCACGTCTCTGCACTATACGTAAGCACTGGAAGGATGTATTGATCAAACACTTTTCTTTTAAGACATAATGACATATTTCTCTTGAAAATTATGCTGTTTCTTCCAAAAGCTCTCCAGGCAAGTTTTGTACGCTGATTAATTTCTTCATCAATGTGACCCTCACTTGATATCTGATGTCCAAGATAAACGTAGGTATCGGTTATCTTTAGCTTTTCCCCATCAATCGATAAATCTTCATTTCTTGTAAAAGCATTGTACATCACTTTTGTTTTCTGAAAGTTCATTTTTAATCCCACTTCTTTACTCCTGTCAGCAAGTTCCTGGATCATACTCCGCAGCTCTGACAGGGTAGTTGCAAAAATGACTATGTCACCAGCAAAACGAAGGTGAGTTAGATAATCTCCATTAATCTTCATCCCTTTGTTTTCCCAGTTCAATGATTCAAAGACATTTTCCAATGTGGCGTTAAAGAACTTAGGAGATATGGTATGGATGAAATTGGAAAGTATGTGGGAGTAACATGGAGGAGACTGGCACAAGACAGACCATTGTGGAAGAAACTTGGGGAGACCTTCGTCCAACAGTGGATTGATAATGGTTGATGATGATGATATACGAGTATATACTGTATTTTTCAGATTAAAAGAAGCACTTTTTGTCCACAAATTTTTTGTCAAAATCCCCTGCGTCTTATATACCGAACATCATTATTATTGCCATGAATGTATATGCATGGATGCTGCTATAAAGACCACTAAATGAGTTAAAATTGTTATTACTGAACCTTAGGTACAGTAATGGATATTTTTCTGTACTTTATATACAATGCCATTGTATTGTGCTTTCATGTGACGTTTATTCACCATTAATTATGCACATGTTTTTTTTTTAATGAGCGTGGCCTGCTATAGTGAGTGCTAGACATACATATTTGTGCCCATGTGCATATCCATGCATTCTTGAGTTAATAATATAAAATACGGTTTAAGCACATACTTCATATGTTGTACATAGCGATCTGAAACAAGAATTAAAAAAGCTATCATAATTTTTTTAAAAAGCAGGGTGATAGAAAAAGAATGAAAAAAAAAAAACTACTTCTCAGGACAAAACATTACAACAGACACTTAAGAAACCCACCAACAAACTGGGGATGCAAACGCACTAGTACTAGCTGTATTACTGCTGCTGTAAATTCTTTGGTTTATGCAAAACTTTGTGCACAAAATGCAAAAATCTTATTCAATCACAGTACCATAAATACTGTGGAGTCATAATTTTGAAGTGACTTTTGGAAAAATACATTCGTGAAATGTGAAAATTTTGCTTGAACTTTAACTGGAAGGAACATGTCTTTATTTGCAGTTTGCAACGGAAGATCTTGCCACATCTGAGAGTCTTGCTTCCTTGCCAACAATGTGCAGAGGTTAACCCATTTGCTTCTTTGATAATATTTTTCATTTCAAACAGATCTTGGTAAGTTTTAGATTAAAAAAACAATTCCTGTTCCCAGGGATTGTTTTTATGCTACAGAATGCTGACAGACTTTGACCAAGATAATTGGCTGCACGAAGGCGTGACATCACGGGCAAATCCTGCAGTGCATGTTTGCCATTGGCTGATGAACCGAGTGACATTTCCCTACATTGTTTTCATCAATGGTATTGCACATTGCTAATTTTCAGAACACAAGGATTCAATGATACATAAACTGTTGTTTTTATGCATAATATTGTTTTTTTTTTCTTAATAAAAATCTTTAAAATGCCATTTCATGAAATATGAAACCAATGTTCTTTTTTCATCACACCCAAAGTAAACAATATATCCTTCTTTGATAGGATTAAGGTTCAACTTTGGCTGCACCAACATGTAACAGAGCAAGGCTGTCTTGTTTCTTTCAGAGTTGTAACATACCAAGTTATGTATAAAAGAATCACGTATTTTGAAATTCAAATTTCAACATATAAAAAAAGTGTATAAATGAATTATGTATAAATAATTAAAAATGCAATAGAAACTACAGTAAAATATCAGGATTTACATAAAATTATGTATAAAAGGGATAAAGGTAAAACTGAGAAACATATAACTGAAGTTCTGCTGTATATATATTCTCTCAGTTGATATGCACTAGTAAGGACTTAAGCCAAATGCAAATGATTTGCAATTTGGATCACTTCATACAATCATTCTGCAGAATTGGCATGGCAAAAAAAGTATAATACACCTTACAAATGGCACTATTAGCAGTATATTTATTGATTCACTCATATAAAAGCTACAAACCAGTACTGTTCCTTTTAAATTTTACAGATGGAATGGGATAAACTATTTCTTTTAGTTTACCTCCCACACATGCACACAGAAATCATGAACTGAGAAGAAGAATATACCAGTACGTTAAAAAGTTCCGGAACTTTTTATATTAAAAAAGAAAGAGTACAGATAATACCTGTTTATGCGGTGTTTCCTTCGAAGTAGTTACCCTGTGCAACTATGCATTTTTGCCAGTGCTCATACAAAGATTTAAATGCAGATTACATGCCTACTTTTGCCACATCCACCAATGCCTCTGTCGCAGCTCGCTGCAATTCTCCGGAACTTGAGAAGTGTCGCCCCTTAAGAAAATTCTTCATCCAGGAAAAAAGAAAAAAAAATCACATGGGGGCGAGATCAGGGGAATAAGCTGGTTGTGAAAGAACGAGAATGTGATGTTTGGGCAGGTAATCGGACACCAGGAGGGATCTGTGAGCCGCCGCATTATCGTGATGGAGCACCCACGAGTTGGTCTTCCAAAGATTGGGTCGCTTGCATCTCGCTGATTCTTGAAGACCTTTCAGGACGTTGACATACTCTTCTTTAGTGACTGTACAACCATGTTGAACGAATTCCTTGTGTACGACCCCCTAGCAATCGAAGAAAACTGTTAACAAGACATTTCCTTCGGAGCTGACAGCCTTGAATTTTTTTGGTCATGGTGACGACAGTGATTTCCACACTTTTGACTGTCGGTTGGATGGGGGTCGTACAGAAAGCACCAAGTCTCATCGCCAGTGATCAATCAATTCAAGAGATCGGGATCTGAATCCACTGCATAGATGTTATCCCCGCAAACTTGCATGTGCTCATCCATTTTTTCTTGTGTCAGGTTTTTGGGAATAATTTGTTGGCACATGGGATGCATGCCCAGTTTCTCTGTTAAAATGGCAGGGCAATTTCCAACTGAGATGCCGGCAACTTCTGCCATCTCTGCAATAGTTTTTCTACAGTCATTTTTCACAATTTCTTTGATAATAGCGATTTGTTCATCCGTTGTGGATGTTGAAGGTCATCCTAACCTCTCATTATCCTCGATACTCTGTCGCCTGTTTTTGAATCATCAATGCCACTCATAAACTGTCGTTTGACTCATTGTACTCTCACCGTACGCAGACTTAATCATTTGAAAAGTCTTAGTGAAACATTTTCTGAGCAGAACACAAAATTTTACACTTGAACGCTGTTCAAAATTTGACATCATTGTCCTTGCAACGGAGAGCCTCGAATGCCTGTAATCACGAACTACGCACATACGCTGTACTAGTTGGATCTGGATCAAACTGGTTCTGGCTGGTCGGCCACATCATGCTCTTCGCTTGCTCAGTGGGGAATGACGTAATTCACTAACATTTGGCAAATATTCAAAAAGTTTCAGAATTTTTTGAACGTACTAGTACGAGGGGCAGTCAAAAAGTTAGTTGCACTCCTCCGTAAAACATTTTGGTAAAAGGATATTTTGTTGACACTTTGTGCAGCACGTGCCGCAGTTGCTTCTATGCAGTAGTTTTAGTTCGCTCGCTAATGTGTCATGAACATGCCTCGGCAGCTGCTGGTGGCGTCCAAATTGGAACTGCGTGCAGTGATTTGTTTTTTGTGGGCAAAAGGGTGTAACTGCACTGAAATTTTTCGGCAGTTGAACGAAGTGTACGGTGAGAATGCAATATCACGTCAAGCTATCGCAAAGTGGTGCATCTTGTTTGAGAACGGACGTACTGATATCGAGGACGATTACTGCAAGGGAAGACCGTCAACTTCGACAGTGGCTGAGAACATTGTGCGCGTGAATGAACTCATTCTTGCCAACAGACGAGTAACAGAGGACGAAATCGCAAAAGAACTGGATATTTCACATGGAAGTGTGCATACGATTATTGTGCAGCATCTTGAATTCTGTAAAGTTTGTGCTCGATGGGTGCCTCGTCTATTGACTGAATAACACAAAGGGAATCGTTTTGAAAGTGCCTTTGCATTCTTGAAGCGTTTCAGCAGGAAGGAAATGAGTTTTGGACAAAATTGTGACCAGAGACAAAACGTGGGTGCATCATTTCTCACCTGAAATGAAACGCAGCCCTCTCGAGTGGAAACATTCCACTTCCCCCGACTCGAAAAAAAGTGCCAAACAGTTCCATTTGCGGGGAAGGTGATGCTGATGCTGTTTTTCGACACAGAAGGTGTGGTGCATACCGAATTCATGCCAAAGAGTGCCACGACTACAGCATCATCTTATTGTGAAACCCTGAAGAGATTGCGCAATTCACTTAAAAATCGACGGCCAGGTAAACTTTCAAAAGGCATTGTGCTCCTGCAAGACAATGCGAGATCGCATGCGGTGAACCTAACAAGGGACCTTCTGAAAAAGTTTAGGTGAGAGGTATGGAATCACCCCTTTATAGTCCAGATCTTGGGCCCTGTGGCTTCCACGTCTTCGGTCCCATGAAACAAGAACTTGCAAAGTGACGATATCACTTGGATGGCGAGGTGAAAACTGCAACCCAGCAATGGTTATCGGACGTTGGACGGAATTTCTTCGCAGAAGGCATAGAAAAACTTGTGCCACACCTCGACAAATGTTTCAATAAACTGGGTGATTACGTCGAAAAGTAACTTTTGTATGGGACTTTCAGGTACATGTAACATTTTTCTGTAATTTCGATCCTGTGTTCTCATATCAAGCAGTGCAACTAACTTTTTGACTCACCTACGTATATGAAAAATACAAGAAAAACAAGCGCACCATTAACAATTATATACATATATATACTCATATAAAAGGATACATAACTCCTGATGGCTTCAAAGCATGTTTCATTAACTGTAACAACACTTTATGATTCCGCATTTCATAAATAGTTTCAGAAGTCAAAAATCACATCATATCTAAAAGTATGAAACAAAGCAAGCATAAGACACAATCTCCATATGCACACAATCTATGCATCATTTACACTTTGCGTACCTCATGATGTCTAAGATAAAGTATAAGCCAGCAGTGGAAAAACTATTCATGGGATGGTAGTTAAGTGCAGTAATATGCAAACAAAAATTTATGGTACTGTACCAAAAATATTTATTACTGCTCTTGTTATTATCCCAGTTATGATTATTACCACTCCTGTTATTTTTCCAATGATGACTAGTCTAACTTTAGCATGCTAACGCAAAGATTTTGATTTAATAAACTGAGCCTGTATTAATTAGAACATAAATGTTGAATTCTTTGAATAAAGCTCATGTTGAGAAATGGCTTCCTAGTTTAATTGAATTAATAATCTAAAGCAACTTTTATGGGAATTTTACTAGGAAATTTTTTCATTAATAGCAAATTTTTGGAGAAAACTCTTCTCCTTCTTCGGGCTGTCTTGTTGTTGTCACTTTTTACTTGTCACTATCACGGTTACGGTTTACCTTGACGGTTACGGTTAACCTTGACGGTTTAGGTTATTTTTCAACAAATCCTGCCAGATGTTAGGCAGGGAAAATCCTCTGCAGTCATTGATGATGGAATTTTGATTTTTCTCAATCTCTATTCCTTCTTTCAGTTTTCTTTTTTGGAAATTGCTTTGGAAACTGATTACTTTAAGGGAATTCCAATCCATGCTGTGCCCAGTTTCTCTAACATGCCTATCTAATCCAGTCTTGTTGGAGCAATTTTTTATAGCTGCTTTATGCTCAGCTATACGAGTATCTAGTCTGCGACCTTTATTTTTTTTTTTAATTGGAGATTTAACAACCACCGTGAGCAACTCAATGGGCTATAAGCAGTCGCCCGTCCCTAATTTAGGGTAACTGGTTCCAGGGAAGGGAAAGAGCCAGTGCCGTAAGACAAACACAACATCCATGCCTCACCGGGATTCGAACCCGGACCCCTTACGGACGAATGATCAGAGGCCATCGCTTAGACAACTGCGCCACCGGGGCGGCAGTCTGCGACCTGTTTCACCTATGTAAGATAGTCCACAACTACAATTTACTTCATAAACTACTCCTTGCATTTTTAAAATATCTTCTTCTCTTTGAACTATTTTAGGGAAAAATTGTTCTCTAAACTTGGAGCTAGCCTAAGTAAGAAATACAATATTAGGCTAGCTCCAAGTTTAGAGAACCAAGTTAAAAAAATTTTTTCCCTAAAATAGTTCAAAGAGAAGAAGATATTTTAAAAATGCAAGGAGTAGTTTATGAAGTAAATTGTAGTTGTGGACTATCTTACATAGGTGAAACAGGTCGCAGACTAGAAACTCGTATAGCTGAGCATAAAGCAGCTATAAAAAATTGCTCCAACAAGACTGGATTAGATAGGCATGTTAGAGAAACTGGGCACAGAATGGATTGGAATTCCCTTAAAGTAATCAGTTTCCAAAGCAATTTCCAAAAAGAAAACTGAAAGAAGGAATAGAGATTGAGAAAAATCAAAATTCCATCATCAATGACTGCAAAGGATTTTCCCTGCCTAACATCTGGCAGGATTTGTTGAAAAATAACCTAAACCGTCAAGGTTAACCGTAACCGTCAAGGTAAACCGTAACCAAAGAATATAAACGCTTCGCGTGAAGAAGCTCAACTCTCGTAGAGATAATGTAAAACAGGCGACAGCAGCGCCACCATGTAATGCGGCAGCAGATGCTCTGCGGGAAAGTTAACATTCAGGCGCAAAAAGCGTAGGAGACACGGGACGGGAAGCCTATTTCACGGAAAGGAAGCTAAGCTTTGATCTGCGACTGTTTCCTTCGGTCTCATTGGGTCTACTAAAGCATTTTTTTTTGTTGTTCTTTTCTGAGTATCCCTCCTGTCCCTTCTTTTGGTGAAACAAATATATACATTAGCAATTAATATTATTTTAAGGAAATTTTAGCAGTTTTATTCTCACTTTAAGCACCGTAGTAATACCAGGTTGCTTGGCATGAATTTCATATTTACAATATACCTTAAATGTCAAAAATGCTGAGGCTGGTTTCCCAGTAGCAGCCATAATAATAATAAAAAAAAAAAAAGCAAAGACAACCGCAGTTTCCCAAAGCTACAATTTTTTTTTCTACCCTTCCGAAGTTTGTAAATTAAACGCACTGCGCTGGAGAAATTTTCTCAACAGATCGGAAAAACATCCGTTCGTATCTGAGTAGGTTCGAACCTGGGCCGCTGGCGTGATAGCTGAGCTCTCTACCGACCGGACTAACTCGCCACGATTGAGTGTATGCTTAAAGCTGTCTGTTTGGTATGCATTGTGTAATCGAATGCTTCCCTCTTTCATTTTACAATATTACGAGGTATTTTTCATAAAAGTCAGTTTCATATAATTGATAAATTAATTTTTTCAACGTAACGATAGCTTTTTTTCAGCAAACGTTGTTTTAATGGTTTTCCAGGATATTTGTTTCAAACGGTTTCAAATTTGTTCTTGTTATTCATCCACTCCATTCCATGAATTGTTATTCATCGGAATGGAGTGGGTGTATTTCATGGCTGTAATATAAACGCAGATCTAGATGAGAACAACAAAACCTTTGAACAAAACGCCAACACAAACAAGCGTTTATATTCTTTGAACACAAACACGCATGCTCAGTCTAACTCAGTCTGCTCGGCATCCTGCGGCATCAGCCTGTAATGTTGGCTTCTGTGTAGTAATTCTTTGCCGCATAATATAGTGGCGCTAGTTACGTCTCGCTGAGCCTTACCTTCTTATCAGTTAGATATTCTTTGCCGTAACCGTGATAGTGACAAGTAAAAAGTGACAACAACAAGACAGCCTAAAGAAGGAGAAGAGTTTTCTCCGAAAATTTGCTATTAAAGAAAAAATTTCCTAGTAAAATTCCCATAAAAGTTGCTTTAGATTACTAAATGTTGAAGTTTGGTGATTATAATAAAGTTATGCTAGTCTTTGATGCCATAAATCATAATAGCAGCATAAATTTCTTAATACAAATAGCAACTGTAAATTAATAATATTTTTTAAAAGAAGAAGCCTGAGAAAAATGCTATAGTTCTTGTGCTATGACATTATAATAAGAGTTAGATTATCTCCATGTGGAGATGACTCTAAAAAAATGTTCATATTTGTTCAATCATTCCATTTCTCCACAAATTTTTTTTGAAGCTTCATAACTAAGAGTTTTTTCCAAAAATAAAATCAACATTTTGGAGCATGCAAAATTTAGCTGGAGAATGATCTTAACAGTTTGAAAAGAAATTAATTTAAGTAGAACCACAAAACGTTTTTCAGATTTATATTATTTTGAAACTCAAACAATTCCACCAGAAATTTTTGATCTGCTTCCTCAGAGCGAACGAAAAGTAACAGATAAAAATGCTTCAATTGGACCTTATGGTGTTAAAATCTACAAATTTTTATGCAAGTTACAAAGCTATCTGAGAGCACTTCTACTTTTCTTCAGAAGTAAATCTTTTAAGAAAGGAAAAAGAAAAGAGAGAGAGAGAGAGAGAGAGAGAGAGAGAGAGAGAGAGAGAGAGAGAGAGAGAGAGAGAGAGAGAGAGAGAGAGAGAGAGAGAGAGAGAGAGAGAGAGAGAGAGAGAGAGAGAGAGAGTGTGTGTGTGTGTGTGTGTGTGTGTGTGTGTGCCAGCAAAATGAAAAACTTTTTCTTAGGTAGCTAATTTGCCAATGACAAGATTGCATTTTAAAGCTTTCATAAAATGTAATTTCATGAAAGCTTTAAAATGTAATGAATTAATTGTCTTAAAATGTTTATGAATTGATTTTTACCTGTGAAGGGCTTGGGGGTGAATCAAGTTAATTATTGAATTTACTCAAATGAAAAATAATCATCAATTATTCAGCAGCCTTGCAACAATATAGTAAAATATAAGTAAAATCCCCATTCACAATACACTGGTGCTCAGAATTAAAGCAACAAGCACAAAAATGAAATCACCCTTAATATTGTCATGTGTACAAAAGCAAGTGCATAACCCAATGAATGAAGACATTGCTTTACGTCCAGAAGGGGCTAATGTGCTTTCTACTGACGTGTCAAGATTCTGTGCTTAAACTGATTCTCAGCAGAAATTCATATGGAGAGAGTATAGAATAAAATTTCATCCCACCCTCACTTGGGAAAGGGACTGATATGCAGGTGATGGTTTGGGCTAAATTATGTTCCACTCAGTTGTGCAGGAAAATAACTTGCACATGTATTCATGTATATTCTTACTTTTTTGTTGCAGTATGTGTCATAGTACATCACCCAGCTTGCACCACTTTCACTTCTTTTTGTTCATTGGTGTGTATTTCCCTTCATTTCTCATGTTTGTTGCTTTAACTTTGAGTTGTAATCTAGTGATCCAAACATGTGGATGATGAAGGAAGCAAATATGGCTGATTTCACTGCCAAATGTGCACCCGATACTACAATTTAAATGATTAAAATACTAAATGTATTTATATTTAAGTCCTACTAAGTAGGTTAAGGCACGAGAAATGCAGAACAATACGATGAAAGTAGCATGTAATTTGATGCTCGCTAGAAAACTCATTATTGCTTCATGTCAAGTAGCGTGCAACAGGGGCATATTTAGAGGGAGGGACTAAGAGGCCCCCAGAAAGTGTTCCATATTTTTTTTTGTTAAAATGTGACTTACATTAGAAGAAATGCTTAAATTTAATAAAAATCCACCAACATGTTAGAAAATAACGCTTTAACTTTTCTCTATTTTTCATTAACTTTAATGTTGTCCTAAGGGATTTCAAAAACTTATTTTGTGTCCCCCCAGGAAAAACATCTCTATACGCTCCTGGTATGCAAGGTGCAAAAACCTTAAATAAAGTAATACAGAGGGTGAGTTGAAAGTTTGCAATATTTGCATAAACGCGTGTACTGCGTCACATGTTTGAACTAGTTCAAGTCGCGCACTGCAGCCAGTCGAAAGGGATATAAAGTGGTAGTCATTGCTGTGAACAGCATTGCATGTCATTGTTCTGTCAGAGGTTGGGACGCCTAAAAGATGAACAGCCACAACCGACTAATTAGGGAACTTCGGCTTCACGAGTTTGAACTTGGCCATAACGCTGCTCAAGCAACACGAAACATTTGTCATGCGAAAAAGGAAGGTTCCATGGGCCACAGCACTGCAACCAGATGGTTCAAGGAATTTCACTCAGGTGACAGAAACCTCGGCAATCAGCCAAGGTCAGGTAGGCCGGAAACCATGGATTCAGAGGCCGTGCGCTAAGTAGTAGAGGCAAATCCGACAACCAGCATTCGGATATTATCAGGCGTGCTGGGCATATCACAGACCACCATCTTTCATGACCTTAAGGACCTCGGCAAGGTCTACAAGAGCTGCTGCATTGTCCCACAAACTGACACGAGCTGAAGCAAACTGCTGAGTGGAAGTGTGCAAGAAACTTCTAGAAAATCCGTGTAATGCACATTTCATCAAGAGAATTGTTACATGCGATAAAAAGTAGGTCTGTTTCCGTAATCCTAACACACAACAGCAGTGGTTGAACTCGGGCCAGCTTCTTGAACCTGTTGCCAAATGTGGGCACTTTAAGTACAAGGTGATGCTCTGCGTTTGGTGGAATTTTGAGGGGATAATCCATTACAAATTTGTTCCAGACGGTAGGACCATGAACGCCAACTTCTACTCTGAGCGTACGTATGCTGTTTTGGACGAGAAGTACCCGACACTGGTGAACAGAAAGTGTGCTCTCCTACAGCAAGACAATGCTCGACATCATACTGCATGAACAACCTGGGCAAAACTACAGGAACTCGAAGGCATGGAACTAATGCCACACCCAGCATATATTGGGTTGTCGGGAAAGTCATGACGTATTTTGGAAGCCAATGGCGGTTAGGCAGTTTTGGAAGTACTAGCGGCATGCACAGCTCTGTTATCCTATGGCATTTGACAGGTGCCAATTCTAGCTGCAGTCTAAAAGGAATAGAGAGCGATTTGGTTGATTTGCGGAGATTTGACATCAAGTTGAACATGGAAGACCAAACTGTGCATTTTCGCCATATTATACTGTTTTACTTCCGTAAAGGGAAGAATGCGCGTCAAGCTTGTGAAAAGTCGCGTAAAGAGTATGGTGATAATGCTCTACAAGAACGTCAGTGCCAGTGGTGGTTTGCGAAATTCCGTGCTGGTGATTTTGACCTCTACGATGCTCCTCAGTCCGGGAGGCCAACCGAGGTTGATGACGACCAAATCAAGGCATTGATCGAGTCAAACCCACGTTACACGACACGAGAGATTGCAGACACATTACACATCCATCATTCAAGCGTTCATGACCACTTGAAGAAGCTCGATGTGTGGGTTCCTCATGAACTCAAAGAAGCTCAATTGACGGTGCGTATAAACATCTGCAATATGCTCATTAAATGTGAGGAAAACAATCCTTTTTTGAAGCAACTGATAACTGGTGACGAAAAGTGGATTGTGTACAACAATGTGCTGTGCAAACGGTCTTGGTCCTGACGTGCTGCTTCGCCTCAAATGATATGCAAAGCAGACATTCATCAGCAGAAGGTTCTGGTCTCAGTGTGGTGGGATTTTAAAGGTGTCGTGTTTTTCGAGCTCCTACCATGGAACCAAACAATCAATTCGAATGTGTACTGTTGGCAATTGGACAGTTTGAAGGAATCCATCATCCAGAAACGTCCAGAGCTCATTCGTCGTAAAGATGTTGCGTTCCATCACAACAACGCGAGATTACACACAAGTTTGATCACCCGCCAAAAATTATTGGTGCTTGGGTGGGATATGTTGCCACACCCAGCATACTCGCCTGACCTTGCACCATCAGACTTCTACTTGTTTTGCTCTCTTCAACAGTCCTTGCATGGTATAACATTCAATTCAGATGAGGCTGTAAATCAGGACCTAGTACAGTTTTTCGTCATGAAAGACAGGTCCTTCTATGAATGAGGCATTCTGCAGCTCACTGACAGATGGCAAAAGGTCATCGAACAAAACGGGCATTATATCATTGATTGATCTTTGTTCTTTCTATCAATAAATGATCTTTGCAAAACATGGCTAAAATATGTCATGACTTTTCCGACAACCCAATAGTTTGGACCTTGCCCCGTTGGATAATTATTTGTTCCAGTCCATGGCCCACTTCCTTTGCAGGTGGCATTTCAACAACCAGAAGGAGGTGGTATCTGGGGTGAAGGAGTTCTTCGCCTTGAAGGACAAGAACTCGTACTGCGGCAGAATCGAAGAACTGGGAGACAGATGGCTAAAGATGGTGCAACACGATGGAGTATACTTTGAATGCTAGCTAGCTTTCATTGTACAGTTATGTATGAAGACATAAAGTAATCCAAATATTGCAAAACTTTTGACTTACCCTCTGTAATAAAACTACAGTGTAATAAAAAAACTACAAAAGTAATAATAACACTTTTAGTTAAATATCACTGATCTTTCATTGTTCACATTAGCATGACTGTGTTCTCATCACTTCTATTTGCAATATTCTAACTGCTGTTTATCATTTTGGGCACCTCAAAGGTAAAGTTATGCCTTTCAAAGCAGGTAAGAGTGTTATTATAATTTCTATGAGTGGCAAACTAAAAATGAAAATAAGAAAGGAAGCATCTATGAATACTTTTTAGTGAGCTTTCCAGCACTAAGCCAACTGTTTTAAAATTTAATCCATGTCTTGACTGGAACACTACTTGCATCAATAAATATTATTTAATGAGTTACCTAACACTCAGCCTAGCCTAATTAAATTTAAACTGTAACTTAAGTGGAACACTGCTTACATCAATAAATATTATTTAATGAGTTACTTAACACTCAGCCTAGTCTAATTAAATTTAAACTCTAACATGAGTGGAACACTGTTTACATCAATAAATATTATTTAATGAGTTACCTAACACTCAGCCAAGTGTAATTAAATTTAAACTCTAACGTGAGTGGAACACTGCTTACATCAATAAATATTATTTAATGAGTTACCTAACACTCAACCTAGTCTAATTAAATTTAAACTCTAACATGAGTGGAACACTCCTTACATCAATAAATATTATTTAATGAGTTACCTAACACTCAGCCTAGTCTAATTAAATTTAAACTCTAACATGAGTGAAACACTGCTTGCATCAATAAATATTATTTAATGAGTTACCTAACATTCAGCCTAGTCTAATTAAATTTAAACTCTAACGTGAGTGGAACACTTGTTACGTCAATAAATATTATTTAATGAGTTACCTAACATTCAGCCTAGTCTAACTAAATTTAAACTGTAACTTGAGTGGAACACTGCTTACATCAATAATATTATTTAATGAGTTACCTAACACTCAGCCTAGTATAATTAAATTTAAACTGTAACTTGAGTGGAACACTGCTTACATCAATAAATATTATTTAATGAATTACCTAACACTCAGCCTAGTCTAACTAAATTTAAACTGTAACTTGAGTGGAACACTGCTTACATCAATAATATTATTTAATGAATTACCTAACACTCAGCCTAGTCTAATTAAATTTAAACTTTAATGTGAGTGGAACACTGCTGACATCAATAAATATCATATAGTGAGCTGCCCCAAACTCAGCTAACTCTCACTAAATTTGAACTCTGAGTGAAGAAAAACAATCAATAAATGTTACTTAGTGAGTTTTGCAGCATTTGGCCAACTCGGGTTAAATTTAAACTCTGAATTGAGTGGAACATTGCTTTCATCAATAAATATTATTGAGTTGCCCAAAACTCCACCAACCCTGACGTGGCTGCAACACTACAATCAAGTCAATAAATATTTAGTGAGTTGCTCGATGCTCATCCAACTCTTGACTTGCCCCAAACACTACTTATAACAATAAATATCAAGCATGTTATACCTAAATATGCTGTATGAAGAGACGTTCAAAAGGTTCACATTTATTTTCTACAGAAGTTTTCTTGAAAATTGTTTGTAACATTTCTTGCACAAGAAAAGCCTTGTCGAAGTTTATAGTTACCATAAGTGAAAGTGTATGCTGTAAGAAGTCAAACTGCACTTTTTTTCATATCATAGCTTGGTGCAAGTCCAAAGTAAAAATTTCATTTCTTACTTTGGACTCTCACAGATTTGCAGTTGCTATTTTTAACTCTTTTTACAGAAACTGAAGATGATATTTACTTGCTTTTGTGTTTCCATTGCTGTATTTTCAGATTTATGACCAGGGCTGTAGTGGAGAGTATACAGCGGTATACGCAAGTATACCCTCTGCTTTTTTTTACAGAATAGCGTATACCTTCAGTGTCCATATTATCAACAGAACTTCAATCTTGAACAACAGCGCTGCCAAGAGCTGAACATCTAATAAAAAGAACCATAAGAATTATAGACAGCTTCGGAGAAAATTCTGGGGAAAAAACTAATTTAGCATTAGCAGCAAACGAGGAATTATTATTTAAAAATATCCCATTGATTCCTAACAACGAAATTGTACCTATTAACTAAACCAGTTTATTCAAAGCATGGCTGACAGGATGAAATCAAGACTGTGTTCAGATTCAAACATTGAAAATGAACAACTTCTTAAAGATATTTCTTCATTAGAGCAAATAAATATTAAAACAGACGACATGTGCTATGGAGAACTAGAAACAAGACGAATCTGTAGACATTTAATGTTGATGAAATGCAAGCTATTCAAAGACTGAGATAATATACTGAAAACGTCCAAGTGGTACCAGAAAACTTAAAACCCCTCTTAAGAATGATTTCAACTCTGCCTTGTTCGACAGCCGAATGCGAACGAGGGTTCTGTTTAATGAACAACATTATAACCGATCTCAGAGCATCTTTGTTAATCTCCAATGTATCTAACCTGATGCTCATAAATTCAAATGGACCGCCCATTGAACAATTTAATCCAAAAACATATGTAAGATCTTGGTTGATGAATCATCGTTCAGCAGCTGATAGTAGATCAAGAGTTTCTTCTATAGAAGAACAGTGCTGTAAGGACTTATCTTGTCAGGCTTTTTTTTTTTTTTTGATTGGAGGTTTAACGACCACAGTGAGCAACTCAATGGGCTATAAGCAGTCGTCCTTCCCTAATTTAGGGTCGCTGGTTCCAGGAAAGGGAGAGAGCCAGTGCTGTAAGACAACTGTCAACACAAGATCCATGCCTCACTGGGATTCGAACCGGGACCCCTTTTGGATGAATGATCAGAGGCCATCGCTTAGACTACTGCACCACCGGGGCAGCTCAGGCTCTATTATGGGATATATTTCAATAAAAATTAAAATAATCTTGTGCATGCTCTTCAACATGTCATAATTGATAGGAGAGAGAAGATATTTTATTCATATCGGTAAGTGAGCTCATCGTCATAATTGTTAAAAAGGCACGGTATCCTTGTAGGGGTACTGTGTCTTTTTTTTTTTTTTTATCCATGTATTATAACCTCTGATTTTTTAGGATTTGCACATAGTGGACATCTCTTCTATTATCGTGGGACAGATACTGGCAGAACTAGTGGTGTTGGATTTATAATAAACAAGAAACTGAAGGATAAAGTGGTAGAAGTTGAAAGTTCCTCTGACAGAGCTGCACGACTGCGTTATCCAACTATCGAGAAGATACCAGGCTCAGATTATTCAAACTTATGCACCCACCACAAGTCATCCTGAAGAAGAAATTGAAGAATTTTATGAGGAAATTCGTCATCTAAATAATAAAGGTAAGCAGCACTTGAAGATAATTATGGGAGATTTCAATGCAAAAATAGGGCACCGGCAACAGAATGAAACTTCAGTAGGTAAATTCGGTCACGGCAACAGAAACCAGCGTGGAAATACTCTCGTTGAGTTTGCAGAGGCAGAAGGATTTTTCATCTTGAATTCCTTTTTCAAGAAAAAGCTACACAGGAAATGGACATGGAGACATCCAATTGGGACGACAAGTGAAATTGATTTTATTATGTGTAACAAAAATTCGTCATCGAAGACTGCAGTGTGCTAAACAAGTTCAACACAGGTAGTGACCATAGATTGGTGAGATGTAAGATGCACCTCAACACTAAACTGGAACGTGGCAAGCTCATAAGACAAACAAAAATGTATTGACATAACCAACCTTAAAAAACACCATAATACTTTCAAGTTGGAACTGAAGAACAGATTCTCTGCTTTAGAAGGCCTAACATCGGAAGAAGTGGATATTTCGGAAGTTAACAGAAAAGTAACCAAAGCTCTTATGGAAACAGCAACAAAATTAGCTGGGTCTAAGAACAAGTTGCATGTAAACAAATTATCAGGAAAAACCAAAATGTTGATGCAAAAAAGAAGACAGATGAGGACAACTAAAGAAGATGTGACTTCCAAAGTGGAATATATAGAGCTATGCAAGACAGCACGAAAAAGTATCACTGAAGACGTAAGGAAATTCAACTGTGAGCTAGTGAGGAAAGCAATTGAAAACAACCAAAGCCTAAAGATAGCAAAGGGACATCTCAGTAAGGGAAGAAAACAGATTATGGCTCTGAGAAAAAGAAGATGGTTCTATAACAAGAAATAGAGGCGAAATTTTGACAAGAGTGAAAGATTTCTACTCCAAATTATATGAAAGGGATGATACATGTACTCCAGACATCATGAAAGGTACCAGAGTTCTTCCAGTCCTCCCAGCAGAAGTTGCTCATGCAATCAAGAACATGAAGCGGGGGAAAGCTCCAGGAGAAGATGGAATTACTATAGACATCATACAAGAAGCAAGTGGAGAAATTGAAACAGTACTCGCCCAAATTTTCACTCGATGCCTTAATGAAGGGAAAATTCCTGAGGATTGGAACAACGCTACAATGATCCTGCTACATAAAAAAGGTGACATTGAGGATCTCAGGAACTACAGACCTATCAGCCTCCTATCAGTGGTTATAAAATCTTCACTAAAGTTCTTTCACACCGCTTGAAGGTAACACTGGACATGGCTCAACCGAGAGAACAAGCTGGATTCAGGAGTGGCTACAGCACAATAGATCATATCCATGTACTGAGAGAACTAATTGAAAGAGCGAGGGAATATGAACTTCCATTGTGCATGGCTTTTATCGATTATGAAAAAGCCTTTGATTCGGTGAAACCATCAGCAGTTACCACGGCTCTGAAATCCTGCGGTATTGAAGATGCATACATTAATATTATTAATAACATCTATGAAAATGCAAGTGCAAAGATTCGGCTGTTTGAAAATACAACACACATAAAAATTGGAAAGGGAGTGAGACAAGGTGACACCATATCTCCGAAGCTCTTTAATGCCACATTGGAAAATGTCTTTCAATCACTGAACTGGGAAAACAAAGGGATAAAGATTAATGGAGATTATCTAACCCACCTTCGTTTTGCTGATGACGTAGTCATTTTTGCAACTACCCCATCAGAGCTGCAGAGTATGATCCAGGAACTTGCTGACAAGAGTAAAGAAGTGGGATTAAAAATGAACTTTCAGAAGACAAAAGTGATGTTCAATGCTTTTACAAGAAATGAAGATTTATCGATTGATGGAGAAAAAAACTGGAAATAACAGATACGTATGTTTATCTTGGACAGCAGATATCAAGTGAGGGTCACATTGATGAAGAAATTAATCGGCGTACAAAACTTGCCTGGAGAGCTTTTGGAAGAAACAGCATAATTTTCAAGAGCAATATGCCATTATGTCTTAAAAGAAAAGTGTTTGATCAATGCATCCTTCCAGTGCTTACGTATGGTGCAGAGACGTGGACCTTAACTAAAAGAGACATACAAAGGCTGCAGACAACTCCAAAGAAGCATGGAGAGGTGCATGCTTGGTATAACCAGGAGAGATAAGAAGAGGAACTCGTGGATCCGAAAAATGACGAGAGTGGAAGACATCATGATCAGAGTTAAGTCCCTGAAATGGCAATGGGCTGGACATACTGCCAGAAGGACAGACCATAGATGGACAGCCGAAATTTTAGATTGGATTCCAAGGGACAGGAAAAGACCCAGAAAAAGACCACATGGGAGATGGGTGGATGAAATTCGTAAATATGCGGGAGTGACATGGAGGAGACTGGCACAAGACAGACCGTTGTGGAGGAAACTTGGGGAGACCTTCGTCCAGCAGTGGATTGATAATGGTTGACAATGATACCCTCTGCTGATTTTACGACTGCAGCAGTGTTTATGACGTATCATTTAGTATTATTCATTTTAAGACACACACTCATATGAAATCAGAATGATAAGAGGAATTCTGCACAATTCACATGAGGTTCAAGAATAAACCCCCTACTGAGAAAAATGTCATTTAAGATTGGCCAAACATGCAGTCATATGTCAGCACAAATTATTATTGTTAGCAGTTTTTTTTTTAGTTTTTTTGCTGAATTGCAAAACACTTAAAACTTGAAGCCTGTCAGTGGAAGATATGATATATATGCTGAACTGTAGGAAGTTTAACTGCTCCTTTGAGTATACTGTCATCAAAGAATGTATGCTATTCTTCTTAAACTTCTGTTTCACACTTTACAACTTTAATGTCTTGACCATGGCAGCATGTGATTCATTACTTTTAAGCAATGGTATTATGCAGTTTATAACGATAATTATAATGTTGATTCACCATTTCTTAAGTTGAAAATCTCGCTTGCTGCAACTCGAATTAATCATACTGGATATATATCATAACTTCCACTCAACATATGAAAATAATCGAGAAAAAGAAAGGAATTAAAAACCTTTAAAAATGGAATAAAACTTGAATAAAAGCATGCAAAGAACTTGCTGATTGTTAACAGACTTGAAGCCTGTCAGCACTCACACATGAACCCTCCTCTGTCACATTGACAGGATTAAGTTTTTCAATGATCAGCAAGTTCTTTGGGTGCTTTTATTTGAGTTTTATTCCCTTTTTAAAGGTTTTACTTCGTTCCTTTTTATCAATACTGGAGTAACAGAGGCAAATTCGTGAGTGAGCGTTGACAGGCTTCAAGTTTTATTTCTAATGATCAGCAAGTTCTCTGTGTGCTTCTACTCCAGTTTTCTTCCAGTTTTAAAGGCTTTCACTTCACCTTTTAATCAATTGTTTTCATATGTTCAGTGGAAGATATGATATATATCCAGCATGCTTAATTCAAATTGCAGAAAGTGGAAGTTTCAACTTAAGAAATGCTGAGTCAGCATTATAATTATCATTATAAACAGCATAATACTTAAAAGTGATGGATCACATGCTGCCTTCCTTGGTTAAGACATTAAAGTTATAACATGTGTAACAGAAGTTTAAGAAGAATAGCACATATTCTTTGATGACAGTATTATCAATTAATCCATGTAATGAAGCAACAAGCTTAATTCACATATGCTTGAGCTACATCTAAATGTTCCTTTGAGTTTTTCTGGTTATCAGCAAAATACAAAAATAATGATGCTAGTTATCCAAGTAGCCCAGAATTTTTGCTGTGATCCAAACTATTCTTTAATTAAAGTAGACTGGTGAACAATTTCTTTTACCCACTGCATCTTGCTCCTATGCTGTTCTCCACACAATTTATTTTTCTCATTAAATTTTATAGAATGATTTGTGATAATTCACATTCATTTCTCCAAACACAAGCTCCCTTTGCTAGTTGTCTACTGAGGCAGGAAATAAGAAGTTTTATTGATACAAGGGCTAAATGAAATCACAGAACACCAAACAGGGAGAAAATTAGCAAAGCTAAAAAAGAAAAATGCACACTTTGGGTTAGAAAAACAGTTCTGCGCAAAGAAATGTCAGCAAGACAGAGATAGCCACAATTTCACTTCAGGGGGAGTCTGAAATCTCACTCTCTGTCTTTTTCTTTTTATGGTATACACACATATATTGTATATGCACCTAGTTTGGCCAAAATGTTAAATATAGAATAAATATAGATGAAATGTAGAGCTAATTAATGTAAATTCTGTGCAGATCTGTAAATTCCACAATAAATGCTCTTTTCCTAAATATACTTGTTAATAAATTTCCATACCATTGGAATACATGCTGGTACACTTCACAACCATACGAGTATTGTGCTAAGTGTAATTTTCTTAGTGAATCAACAAAATCCATCTAGTGAAGAAAAATGTTAACACAGCAAAGGTACAACTTTTTTTTCCACTTTTGTATCAGAAGTTCTATGGTGACAAAAAATCACTAGTTGAACAATTTTTATGCATTTTTTTCTTAATTTGCTTTTAACTTTACACACACTTTTTCACAGTACTTAGAATGGAGGTATATTCATCGGGTTACTAGTATATCTATCCACTCTGTTTTCACATGATTTATCAACACAAATAACTCTGATGGACAAACAGAGTTTGATCAATAGCTCACTTTTTTGTACTTTGGATATACAGGGTGTGTCAATAAAGTTTGGTGAATGCACAATTAAAATGAACAACACGCAATACTTAAGAAAACTCATGTTACTGGACTTCAACCCCCTCCCCCTCTACCCCATACAATACACTTTGAGCATTGTTTGACTAACTACTGGAAGCTATGGGAAAAAGTATTCACTCTGTTATCATCTACAGTTGGATAGTCAAAATTCATTTGAATGTCTACAAATCCCTTCCTTTCAGTGCTTATTCATTCAGGGAACGAAAAATAGGAAGCTGGTGCCAGATCAAGTGAACACAGTGGGTGATTCAACACAGCAACAGCTAACACGGCTGGGAGAATCTTATATTGGTTCTTTGTTCCATTTTTGACAGCTAATAACGTGCACTTACATCAACTGCTGCAACATGCTCTCTGTGCCCTACCCTTTCACAGAGCTCCTTGACTGTTACAGACATGTTTGCTCATGTATTTGACTGTGTCATGCAAGTTACCACACCTTTCACAACCTTTCTTTTTACATGATCTCTATGCCACATCCTTCATCACAGCTACATGACTGTTATGGGCATGTTTGCTCATGTACTTGAAAGCATCATGCAAGTTACTGCCCCTTTAACAACCTTTCTTTTTGCACATTATGACAGCATTCACTGAACTTTATTGACACACCTTATACAACATGTTCAAATGTAAAATCTCACATTCCTTTTACAGCCATCTTCAAAGCTTCACTTGATAAGATTTTATGTTTCCACAAAACAAATTTGATTATCCCAAATTGATCAGTGGAATTTAAAAAAAGAGTGTTTCTGTTGCTCTTATAAGTACAAATTTTGCATTGGCAAATTGCATGGCTTTCCACCCTCTTATTACATAGACTAATCAGTGGAATTTAAAAAGGAGTGTTTCTGTTGCTCTTATAAGTACACATTTTGCAATGGCAAATTTCATGGCTTTCCACCCCTTTTATTACATAGATTAATCAAGAGGTTTGAATCACAGCATAGATCGAGTTTACTGACTGAGCCTTCCACCACCCATCAGTTTGTTGGCACTTTGCCCATTAGCCTGTCCTTCACTCATAAAGTTTGCTCTACTTTCAAGTCTTTTGGCTACAGAATTGCAGTCAAACCACCTCCACATCTTTTCAAACTAATCCTTAAGGACAGAGATCTCAATAAACCCCTAGATTTACAAGGTGTCTACTCTATCCCTATCAACACTTTCACAGGCGTTACCCACTATATTGGTAGTACTTACTGCAGCATAAGCCGGCATTTGATGGAGCATATCACTGATGTTAAGAAAAGTAGCCCTTCCACCTCCCTTTTAATTTTGACCATCAGCGACACGTCTGCGGTTCCTGATTGGCACAATGTTAAGCGGATTGCCCCATTCAATAATCAGCATGCCCTCAGATACTGTGAAAGCATTGAAATCTATCTTACCCCTAACACCTGCAATACTGACGCACCTTTTAACATCCCTATTATTTGGAAAGCGATTTTGAAATCTGGCAACAACTGACGCTTTTACCACGTGTTTCATTCCATGGCTGATGAAGGTAGAAGTCCTTTCCGAAACGTTCCGCTCATAATTTTTCAATGTAATTTACGCGTGTGATGACGATTTCAAGAATTCTTTTAATGTTTTGTGTGTTACGTGTTTTCCTGCCAATTCTTCTCACTTTGGTAGTCCACAATTATGGGATCACTTTCAAACATTTATTTTAACAAGTTGGTAAAATCATGCAATGCATTGATTATGATACACTTTCCAACATACGAGAAATCGTTACTCAAGTTATGAGGATAATGGCTGTGGAATACATCTCACTCCTGTGCCCTGACCTTTGACCTCATTTCAATGATATTCTACAGAACTGGTTCAGTACATCTCCGGAACAACATACTAAAGTTTTGTCGCAATCGAAGCATTTTTACGTAAGTTATGACGTATAAGGGTGATGGAATGCACCCCGCTCCTATGTCATGACCTCTGACCCTATTTCACCCATTTTCAATAGGATTCGTTCCCAGGTTGTGCCCTATCACATACTAAAATTTAATCGAAATCGAACCATTTTTAAGCGAGTTATCGTGCATACAGACAGACAGACAAAGCTGGAGCATATATGCTTCTTCAACCTATGGTTGGAAAGCGTAAAAAAGTGGCTGACGTTAACGGATGATTAAATGTATCACGTTTAGAGAGATATATTTTTTTTATTTGTAATCTCTATTTTTCCCTTCACTGGAATCTGACTGCTAAGGGTGCCCATGATGGAAAATTTACAAAACAATGAGCACAGCAAGAGAGAGCCTAGTAATTCACCCAGAGGCGTAGCCAAGGGGAGGGGTCCTCGGGTCTGGATCCACCTCGAGGGAGGATTGAGCATAAATTTAAAGCAATATATATGTATATATGAGGTTTTCACCAATGAATTCACCACACTGGGGTAGTGGTGTAAGTGCTGGCTACTGACTGTTGATCCGAGTGGATCCAGGTTGAAGTCACAGATGAGCTGTGGGTGGTGTTTTTGTCTAATGGCATTGGCTCTCTCCCTTCCCTGAAACCAGTGACCCTAAATTAGGGATGGCTGACTGTTTGTAGCCCTTAGAGTTGCTGACAGTGGCAATTAAACCTCAAACAAAACAACAACAAAGAGAACCTAGTAGTTGGCCATTTTGTTGCCCAGAAATCATATCTATATATATTTTCTTAACAAGAGCTTTTCAAGGACACTGTTTATAGAATTAAGATTCTTGTCTGAGACAAATAATGACAAGAATTATTAGATACCTTCAGTGCGGTGACCCAACAGACTACCCAAGCAGTAGCAAAGTCAATTATTTTTCACTTATAATAATGAAATGCATATAGCGTATTAAATCAGTTTATTTTTGTGGTGTAGACAGCACAAAGATTGGCCAAGCTTTCACACTCCACTGGGAGGCTTTTTCAAGGCAATGCAAAAATTTTAAATAAACCAGACATGAATAAGTGAAACCAATAATAACTCCACTGAGAGGCTTTTTGAGGCTTTTTAAAGACATGAATAATAATTATTACTCATGTCTAGTGTATTTAAAATAAAGTTATTTTTAACATTTTTACAATTCACATTAAGTTGATTTTTGAAATAATAAAAATGGAAAAACATGGTGTATAATACAGATCCATAAGCTACTTTTTTTATATATCTATTCTTTTACACAACACAGCAAAATCTAAAACAGAAGACTTCTGTTTTCCAAATAGACTGAAGTCACTTAACATACCTTTCTATTTAAAAGTAAACTCCAGTCTTTGATCACTTGCAGCAAAATGTTCTATTGCTGAATCGAAAAAGTATTTCTTTCTTTCAGAGTATTTAACAGATCACTTTCAATTGATATCAGTCCAAGATGTGACAGCCATTTCTGTTTAATGTGTGTGTCTTAATTCCCTTTAATGCAGAAAACGATCTTTCACCTGTTGAAGTGGACACAGGTATCACATTTATAAGTGAAACCAATAGGTAAAGTTGAAAAGTTGTTTGGCAAAATTAAACTTCATAAACCGGAACACCCCATCCGTCCTTTAGTATCAGGCTATACTAACCCCACCTGAAATCTGGAAAAATCACTTGCCTCAGTCCTTTCCCCCTTAACCACATCTGCACCTTTCTCAATTAAGAGTTCTAAGTCCGCCCTGGAACGGATCCATTCCGCTACATCGGGTATTCCATTTAAAATGGCCAGTCTCGATGTAGTTTCCCTGTTTCCCAATGTCCCTGTGGATGTAGCCATTGACCTGATTACCCCACTACTTCCATCCTTAAACCTCTCTTCTACTGAATCCACTGCTATAGTTTCAGCCCTGAACCTTATCAAGAACCGGACTTATTTTAAATTTAATAACATCACCTACCGCCAGGATTTCGGTACCCCAATGGAGTCACCTCTTTCCCCCGTCCTGGCAGAAATAGTACTGCAACACGTCGAACATACAGTTTTTCATAATGGTACATTCCAACCATTACTCTATATACGATATGTCGACGATGTTTTAGTTTTTTGGCAATACTCACTTAGTGAATTAGACACTTTTGCTGCCTCTTTATCAGCCGTCTTTCCCACTATTTCCTTCACCCAAGAGTTGGAATCTTCCAACTCCCTTCCGTTCTTAGATATTTTATTACGACGCACCCCATCTAATGACATTCAAACCTCCGTCTACCTAAAACCCACTTGTTCACCTACCCTCATTCCATATAATTCGTACACACCACTTCCCTATAAACATAGTTCTATTTCATCTTTAATCTGTAGGGCTTATAGTCATTCATCCACCAAAAGATCTTTAAAACTAGAATTACACAGGATTTTCAATCTAACAAAGGTTTCCGGTTATCCCGGATATCTATTTACAAAATTGTTACGCAGGTATCAACGACGGATCTCCACAACGTTACAACCAATACGTGATGAAGTAACCATAAAATACGTGGCATCCATTCCCTTCCATCCAACCATTGTACCGATCTTACAAAATTCATGCAAAAAATACGATTGTTCCTTTGGTGTTTCTTCGGAAAGTTTGTTCAATTTAACCAAATCAGACCGAGATCCGACATCAATTTTAGATAAATACGGTGTTTATTCGGTACCACTGAACTCTTTCTCAACTACCTCACAGTCTACTTCTTACGTGGGATCCACTTGTAGATCATTAAAGACACGAATTACAGAACACAAATACAGTGTTCGTACACATGCCTTAACAACTTCTTTAGCGCGAGAGGTACTAAAAGGAGAGCACTATCCTGACTGGGACAATGTAAAACTGTTATCGACGACCAAAACTAAAAATGGCCTGTTGTTTCTCGAGAGCTTGTATATTTATCATTTGAATGAACAATGTTGTAATGATGAAGCTCCATCCAATATACCAGCACCTTGGCGATACCTACTGAAAAACCAAGAAACAAGATTAGACAACCATTGATTTTATTGTACATATATAAAACTCAGGCGAGGGAACTTTGACCTTCATTTTATATTACTTATATTTATGTCAACCATTATGTGTTTTTTACCCTACAGGTTATTTTAAATGTATGTATTTTATGACCTCATACTGTTCCGACTTGTACGCATGCGCGGTCTTTGCCCATAACCACACGAGTATATAACCACTACGTTTCATGTGCACCTTACGAGTTTTGGTGCCTGATGATGAACCTATAAGTCGTAGGTTCGAAAGATCTCGCAAGTTTTTAACATTAAACCTTTTTAAACCTCAATGGAATGAGTTATTTGTGTCGTCATGGTTTTAACTGTGTATACTTTTGATACCGGTGATACGTCTTAGCTTCATTTGAGTGTTGTAATTGGTTTGAGCTAAAGTGTTCGTGCTTAGACAGCTATCTTCTTTATTTGTGCATCATATCATATCAGGTAAAGTTGTGGCATGGATTTTCCAAGTTGCTAACATCTTCATTAGCTGTATAGGTGACTTGTCAAAAAATTTGTGTGAACTGTATGCTACGATTAATTTGTTTTTCAGACATACTTCATCGAAGTGGCAACCATAATTTTCAAGTAAGCTTTTCAAACCATTGGTTGAGAAAGTGCGAACGTAAGAGCTGCAATCCAGTAAGCACAAAAATGTAAGCTTTTTATAATCCTGAAATCTTGTATTAATGTGTTGTTCCACATTATCGAAAATTTCAAAATATAATCTTCTGTATTTAGTGGTAATTGTAATGTCTTCAGAAAGGTTTCAGTTTCATTTTCCTGGGAGTCCAACATCAGTGATGGCTCCTTTGTACACCTCCTGAAAATAGCTTCTCAAAGATTTCACAGCATTTTGAGTTTCCGTTATCTTACTTCTGCAGTAAACAATGTCTAATGAAGCATTCTGGAGCACGCTGAACAAAACATCGGTAAGAAAAAATATACTATGAAAGGTTGCAAGATGAAAGCAAAATTCAAAGTTTTCTAAATTGGGCAAATGTCCCTGAACATCCACGAGAATATACTTTTCAGCTTATGATTGATGTTCTAACATGGCAGCAAAAGTCTGGCGAAGCTCTTCTTCTTCTTCTTCTTTTTTTTTTTTTTTTGTGAACAATATTGACAAGTCATGATGGGTAATTCCGTTTTGTTGGGAAACATTGGGTAGTCGGCACCCCAAAAAGGCATCAAGAAATTTTGAGTGCTTTGGTGATCTTGAGAAAAATGCTGCAAGCCCCCTAAAAGTAGCAAAAAAGATACAACATTTAGGAATACTTGAAGCGCTTTGGGAAAGTACTAAATTCAAACAGTACACATAGCAGTGAACAAAGAGGGCTTGTGGAAAGGATGCCTTAATATTCGACTGTACACCATGCAAGAAAAAGGCCATTACTGCAGTTCCATCATAGCTCTGCGTTATGAGTTTTCCAACACAGTCTGAAAAGTCCTTAATATGCAACAAAATAAGACCAGAAAGTGCTGCCACTGTTTTGTCCTCCCTAACTTCTTGGAAGCACACAAATCTTTCTACCACCCTCCCTTTATTTACATACCGATCAACAAGAGAAAATTGAGACCTATTTGAGACGTCGATAGTCTCATCTGCTAATATGGCAAAAAAATCGGACTGCTGTAAGTGGCATTTAATTTCATTATTCAGTGCATTGGTGACATAATCAATTAAATCATTTTGAATACGATTTGATACTCCTTTGAATACTGCAAAGTCTCCAAATGGTTTATTAGCACAGGATCATACTGAGCAGTGTAGTCCAACAGTTCCAAATAATTTTCATGGTTGTTAGAAGTTTTTGACTCATCGTCTCCTCGAAATGAAATTTCTAGCTTTGCAAGGAAGCAAACAGCATTTATAAGCCGTTTCAAAATATCTCTATTGCATTGTACCTTTTCATTGTGTTGACTGATATTTTATTGCATCTGATCACTGACCTCAGTTTTAACACGAACAGTTCCAAAAGTTTCAAGTGCAATGGACACATGAATATGCGTAATAGCAACATTAGGATCCCATATTGCTTTAGTAAATTACTTAGCTTGCTGTATCCTGTTGTCCAAGTGGAGCTTCTGTCACAGCTAAACAGCAAACAGTTCCAACAAAACAGTTTGTTGGTCTTAACACTGCCAGCAAGCCATTTGCATCATTCATAATTTTCGTTTTTAAAAATGTCGAGTAATATTCTTTTGTTGCTGCATTAAATTTGGCAATGCAGGCATTGGTCTTCCTTTCAAAATCACATTTTTTCTTTTCTTCAAATGCTCGGCGAGAAAACAGAGTTTGTAACAAAGCGGCTATAATGTCTTCATTTATGGAATCAGACATGGCCTGTGTAGAATCTTTTTTAATAAACATACATGATATATTCAGTAATTAACAGCACACGACATAAAAAGAATTTGAAACAATATATCCACAGTTAAGCTACCATAAACCTAAGCAGTCCACTAGCAGTCAGTGGACTGCTTGGTTAAGTGCGGCAACACGCTAAGATGGTAATTTCTAGGGTGAATTTCTCATTGGTTAGCAGACTAGTGCTATCAGGTTGCCATAGCAACACACCTTCAGCAGCAATGACGAGAGACAGGTGCTGCCTGCTCTCAGCAGCTGCGACCAATCAGGGTACAGCATTATTTGTTTCTCCTGTCTTGTCACTATTGTTGCTAGTGTGCACGCGGTTATGAAACTTAAAAACTTCAGAAGTATAAGAACAGATTTATAACTTTATGGTGATTTATATCTATGTCAAAAGCAGAAATTTAAAGAATTAGAGATTTTTTATTTATTCTTAGTTTTCTTTGTCTATTGCCCAAGCACTACTTGGGTTGTTTGGGTGGAATGCACACTTCATGTTCTCTAGTGGGTTTGGCTGAAATTACATACATACGTACATATCACTAAGCTGTTCTCTGAGATTCAGAGGTTAGCTCCAAAAAGAAATACAAACTTCCAGATATTTTTACTTATTGTTGTCGTATCAAACTTCTCCATTTACAGCGATCTTGACATACAACTCGTGCTTCACTGATATCCATTACACGCTGTACACAAGATCTTTTATACTTCATACTCATAATCTTTTTCTCATGCAGACACTCCTGAATCTGATCCACCCATGTCTTCCTTGGCCTTCCTCTGCCTTTCCTTCCTGGCACTTGGGCTGAAAAGATTTTCTTAGTAAGCATTTCATCACTCATTCTTTCAACATGGCCAAACCACTGAAGCATATTGGTGTCCACCTTGCTAACAACATTTTGCTTCACATCACACAACTGCAATACATCTTCATTCCTCACACAATCAGATCGTGTCTTGCCACAAACCCCACGTAAGTAACGCATTTCTCCAGCACACAAACGACTCCTATGTTTCTTCTGCAGTACCCAGGTTTCACTGCCATACATCAGAATAGGAACAATTACAGTTTCATACACAGCCATGCGGGACTCTCTAGAGAACCCATCATTCTTGTGAAAACCTCCCAGAGCAGCTATGACTTTCAAAGAAGAATTCACTCGCCTACTGATTTCACCATCAAACTTGCTCTCTCTGTCAAACATGCTTCCTAAATATACAAACTCACTCACCTGGTCAATCACAGTGCCATTTATACTTACATTACATTCAGTGCTACCCGTTCCTCTCTCAAACACCATAACTTTGGTTTTTCTCTTATTTATACTCAGTTTGAATTTCATGCAAACTTCGTGCATCCGAGTCAACATACTCTGCAACTCACTTTTACTTTCTGCCAACAGGACAGTGTCATCAGCATACAGCAATCTGCACACATGGATATAAACAAGACATAAACCACTATTATCTATTTTGGCATCAAGCACGCATGCGCCCATAAATATATTAAACAGCCATGGTGACATTACACAACCTTGTCTAACTCCTGCACCAATGGAAAACCATTTTGATAAAACACCATTCACTTGTACACAAGCTCTACTACCTGCATACATGACTTTTACACTATTAAGTAGGTTCCCAGTAACACCATATTCATTCAATACCTTCCACAAAAGTGTCCTATTCACTCGGTCGTAAGCTTTCTCTAAATCTATGATGGCAGTAAAAACTTTCTTCCCAACAGCCAGATACTTTTCAATCATCATGCGTAATGCAAAAATCTGGTTAGTGCAGCCTTTACCATGCATAAAACCACTCTGAAATTACAGTGCAAATAAAATATTATGCAAGCCATAAAAAGGAGCTTACATTAAAATTTGGTAATATATGGAATTAAAAACAAATTATTTCTTCTTTGCATTATAGTGCAAATAGAAAACAGATCTCTGTAATATTTTTCAAAATACAATTTTGAAACTTCCTATAATTCTGGAACATCCGGTACTACCTCTGTTTGTTTAAAGTGTCTTCAGATTCAATGCTTCAGGACAGGGTTGCAGAATGGGCGGGATTGCTTGTGACAATTCCCCTCAGCTCAACAATACATGGGGCCTTCAAGTACTATGGAAAAAAACCGAAAAAAATTCATAGTAATGCAAGTCAATACAGTTTACTTTTTTGTATCTTGCCTTTGTTTATTCATTTTCTATATAATTTATTCCACTATAATTTATTACTCAGGTGTTCTTTTGCATTTATTTCCCTGAGAATATTTTGTAGCATTCCTATATCAACATTTACAGTTTAAAAAAACTTTCAGCATGGCATATTTGAGGTTACAGAATACTTACAATCTGTAAAGTTACACAATAAACTGAGAGAAGCTAATTTAGCTTGAAACACAATTTCAGCAGACATGCCTTCAGTGACTTTTCAAATAGGAAAAAAGCCTGAAAAGCAGCAAAGATCTGAAGTTATAGAAGCCTTACAAAGTAAATCTTTTGGTTTTGGTTGCACAACTAGGTATTTAAAGTACCTTCAATGTCTTCAACATGGCAAAAATTGGATTAAAAGGTAATTTAATGCAGGTCACAAGAAGGCTTTTGTTAAAAAAAAAAAAAAAAAACTTGTACACCATACTTTTCTATGGCCCTATTTTTGGCTAAAGCAAAGTTTTGATGAAATCTCAAAATGAATTAACCTAAAAACTTAGAAACAAAAACTCAAATATGTCTGGGTCTATTCCATCAATACCTATAATTACAGTGACAGATACCTGTTACAGTAAAATCAAATTAACAATTTCCCACATATTTTATGTCAAAGTTATGCTAAGGGAATCAAAGTTGCATTTTTATAATATTAAATCAAATATCATCTCACAAAGTACTGTTCCTGGAATCTTGCCCATAATATTTTTTCTGGATGCAATCCCAGTCACCGGAAAGAAACTGGCATCTTTCTGGAATTTTTGACCAGTCATCCTCATTAGTGTTTAGCATGACATTGGCAACTGTCACAGAATTCAGAACTTCTTCATTCTGCAAACAGTTTATAAAATCATGAAATACAGGAAATCATGGTGAATAATAAATTTCAGCTATCGCAACAAAAAACAAACATTTTAATACATACATAAAATTACAGACTAACTTTCATAAACATTGCAAAATTAATATAGGGGAGTTATATTTCAAGACAATCTGAAATAGTGCTATATAAAAATATGTCTCATTCCATGTATAAAATTTAAAATAATAAAAAGCCCAAATTGTTTTACAAGTTTGTCAAGAATCACATGATTTCAAAGTTGGGGTGCCAAGTGAACTGTATAATGTGTTTATACTTTTGCCACGTTCCACCATCCCCACCATCCTTCTAAACCATGTTGATGTACATGCATAAGAACTTTTATGAGTGATTTTAATAACTGTTGATTTCTTATTTTAAGATTCACTGTTATTTGAATTTTTATGTGTTATAAAATTGTCATACAAACCATCATTAAGTGATGGTGAATACCTAGAAATCCCCAGAGAAAAAATGAAGAAATAATTCAAATCATATAAGGCTCTTCTTAGCAAAAGTCCTTTCACAGAATCAGACTGACCTTCAAGATCAAGTGGGTGATCAGGCATCCTAATTTGGCATATGTTGCATCACCTTTCCTTCAGCATTGTTGGTATATGATGATGTAGGTATGAGATGATTGTGCCATGTTTAATGTTTTGTTCAAACAATTTAAAGATCTCTTTCTTGGGCAGGAGGAGGTGTGGGAAGCTCAATGGCTACTAAGTAATCTAGTGTATCACATATTTTTATAGTTTTAGGCACATTTTTTTTTTCAGTTTTTTGTTTTGTTTTTAAGCATTCTTTTAAATTTTATGAATATTTTAATAGCTTTAGGCATATTTTTTAATTTTTAGGTTCTTTTAATTTTCAGCTTTTTTTATTTTAGACATATATTTTTAAATTCTAGGCATTTTTTTTTTAATTTTACACAGAAAGGTAAAGAACAGAAATCTAGAAAAATAGATGAACTCAACAGGAGAGAGAAAAAGATGATAGTATGATGACAGTGGGTTCACAAAGTTTGGTCACACAATAACTAGAACCTGAAATGAGTTTGTACAGGTACATATACAAACAGCACCTGAAAACAGGTAAGGGGTGTTTGTTATAAAATGTATAATACATTGAAAAATAGTTGGATTATTGTGAGTCAATATGAATACAACATTTATTTATTTATTTATTTTTTTACGCAATTCTATTTTTCTGAGAAATTGAACACTTTGTCCATGTATTTGTGCACACTACATGCATACATGGACAAAGTACACAATTTCTGCTCTAGTTTCAAATTGATAGAAGATGATGGTGCAGGCATCATGTACAATGAGCTTTGTGGTTTTTGATGGATTTGCTTTATTAGAACACTTAATGAAGAAAGTTTTTTTATTTTATTTTAAGGTAAGCAGTTAAACATAACTTCACTATACAGTTATACAGGTGTAACGCGGTGCCACATTTTACACAGATTTAATTATACACAGTCAGCCCCTCTACTAGATTCATATCACACGGGAAATGAATCTACGAAAGAATCAATCAATGTGTGCTGACGGCCCCTGTGGTGTGACTGTGTCAATAATTTTAAAGGTTTTCCTACCATCAACGAGGAAGGAAAACATATTACTTAGATGGCCAAGCAAATTGGGGGTGAAGGCTTCGTCAATATTCTGGAGGAAGAAATAACAGATTTGATTAATGGACATCAAGAACTGTCGACAAAGGAAGAGTTAGGAGAACTTGTGAGAACTTCCTCGGACGAAGATGATGATGACGCCGCCGCCGAACAAGATGAAACTGCCAGAGGTAATCTGCACAAGTTTGCCAAAATTTTCCAAGCAGCCAAGATCTTGAAAGATTTAATTTCTAACTATGATCCCTCTATGGAACATAGCCTTAAAATAAGCCAAGTACTGCTGACCCTTTAATGCAGTATTATGAGATTTTTCAGCAGCTAAAGAAGCAGCGGGCAACAGTTGCCAATAACAATGTTGGGGGGGGGGGCTCCTTTTACTGGCTCCTCATTGCCTCGCCCAGAGTCCCCAACTACTGCACCTAATGCATCAGCTTTGGACCTAGCATTGATGATCCTGCAGTGGTGTGTTACGTAGTGAAGGCAACGATTAGGTAGGTATGCATAAGGATTTGCATCATGCTATTTCATACCGTATTTTAACTGTAACCATTACAGAAGTACGTATACATTGTTCTTTGTAAAATACACATTATACTGTAATAGATATATGCAAGCGAATAATACTGTACATATATAATGAAAAAAAGGGTGTGAAGTGATTTATTGCATGTAGTTTTATTATTGGGTTTGAATACACGCAGTTTTGGCTTTATGAGGTCTCGTCGGAACATAACCCCAGCATAAAATGTGGCACTACTGTATAGAATTACAGCAGTGACACAGAGTTTGCATATGTGCACATCATCATTATCAATCTTCCTCTAGGTGAAGGTATCTTCAAGTCTCTTTCAGAACTTTCTATCCTGAGTCCTAAGCCACTCTCCTTCATGTCACTTCCACATGCTTTTGACTTTCACCCACCCATCTCCAACTCTGGGTCTTTTTCTGTCCCTTGGTATCCAGTTTCATATTTCAGTTATCCAACGGTGGTTAGTTCCTCCAGCAATACATCCAGCCCATTGCTATTTCAGGGCTTTTACTTTGATCATGATGCATCCACTCTTGACATTTTCCTGATTGAAGAATTCCTCTTCCTATCTTTCCTGGTTATACCAAACATGCATCTATCCATGTTTTTAGCAGCCTCTATATGTTTTTTTTTTTTTGTTAAGGTTGATCTTTGATCAATAAGTAAGAACTGGAAAGATGCACTGATCAGACACTTTTCTTTTAAGACAATGGCAAATTGCTTTTGAAAATTGTATTGTTTCTTCTAACTGCACTCCAGTCAAGTTTTATATGCCGAGTAATTTCTTCTTCAATGTTGCCCTCACATGATATCTGTTGTCCAAGATAAATGTAAGCATTGGTTGCCTCTACATTTGCTCCATCCACCACTAAATGTTTAGCTCTTGTAAAAGTATTAAATCAATTATGTTTTCAGTAAGTTCATTTTTATTCACAGTTTTTTACTCTTGTCAGCAAGTTCCTGAATCATACACTGCACCTCTGAGGGTGTATTTGCAAAAGTGACCACATCATCAGCAAAATGAGAGGTGGGGGTGAATAATCACCATTAATCTTAATCCCCTTATCTTGCCATTCCAATGAATGAAAGACCTTTTTGCAATGTGGCATTGAAGAGTGCAGGAGATATCACATCATCTTCTCTCACTCCTTTTCCAATATTTATACATGCTGTATCCTTGAACAATCAAACCTTTGTACTTGCATTTTCACAGACGTTCTTAATGATATCATCATATTTTCTGAGAGTAACCCCACAGTTCCACTTATGACTGTTTTGTCATCGGAAATAATGTCACACCCTGTTTAAAGCTGCAGATAAATATACCACAAAGGAATTTTTATTTGATTATTATTGTGATCCCCAACTCCAATATAGTAACAAAATACATTGTATGGATTTTCATCGAAGATAAATGTCATAGTAAAGTGAGGTGTTAAGAGAACCTGTTTATTTATTTTTAATAAACTTTCAATTGCCTGCACAAATAACATCGAAAATAATGTGGAAAGTAATGCAGTAAATGGCAGTCATCACCATTGCTGTACTTGGGCAACTTTTCTTCCTAGTGGGTAAAAGACCTTCTGTTTACAGACAGCAGAGGTCTGCATGGACCTTAATTTGAACAGCCCCACCTGTCCCTGAACTTGAGGAAAGGCTAGCCTCGGACTTGCCGGTTTATGGCCTGGATTATTTTGGATTTTCGTCACGTGTTCTCTGCCCTTTTTTCCAAATAATACAAGGTTTTAAAAAATAATAATAAAAGGCACTAAAGCATAATTTATTAATCCTCAATAAAGATTTTCTAACAGTAAATTACAAACTGCTTGCGTGCAAAATACAAGGCTAGATTAAATTCTTGCCGTTCTCTAAATTACCTATTAACATATAATTGTGCATGTTTTGAGACTTCATTTGTGTGAGAGTTGGGGCCCCCATGCTAATCAGAACTGGCACTCAAAATTCTTTATAGCTAAGTGCCTGCCATAAACGTTCGCAAAACGATCTGTTTTTAATATTAAAAAAAAACAGATCTTTTTTTGTGAATGACAGCTGCAATTGATGTCACTGAAAATGGTTACAAGTTGCACAGTTAAATGCTGCATTGCAAAATCGAGTTTAACGCTACAATGTTATAATCAGAAAAGGCGGTAATGTATGCATCTTCGATACTGCAGGACTTCAAAGGCATTATAACTGCTGATGTGGCACTGAGAAAAGAAGATGGTTCTGTAACAAGAAATAGAGGTGTAATTTTGACAACAGTGAAAGATTTCTACTCCAAATTATATGAAAGGCATGATACATGTACTCCAGACATCATGAAAGGTACCAGTACCAGAGTTCTTCCAGTCCTCCCAGCAGAAGTTGCGCATGCAATCAAGAACATGAAGTGGGGAAAAGCTACAGGAGAAGATGGAATTACTGTAGACATCATACAAGAAGCAAGTGGAGAAATTGAAACAGTACTCGCCCAAGTTTTCACTCGATGCCTTAATGAAGGGAAGATTCCTGAGGATTGGAACAATGCTACAATGATACTGCTACATCAAAAAAGTGACAATGAGGATCTCAGGAAAGACAGACCTATCAGTGGTTTATACAATCTTCACTAAAGTTCTTTCACACTGCTTGAAGGTAACACTGGACATGGCTCAACCGAGAGAACAAGCTGGATTAAGGAGTGGCTACAGCACTATAGATCATATCCACATACTGAGAAAACTAATTGAAAGAGCAAGGGAATATGAACTTCCATTATGAATGGCTTTTCTCAATTATGAAAAGACCTTTGATTCGGTGAAACCATCAGCAGTTACAATTGATTTGAAATCCTGCAATGTTGAAGATGCATACATTAATATTATTAATAACATCTATGAAAATGCAAGTGCAAAGATTCGGCTGTTGAGAATACAGCACACATAAAAATTGGAAAGGGAGTGAGACAAGGTGACATCATATCTCCCAAGCTCTTTAATACCAATGTCTTTCAATCACTGAACTGGGAAAACAAAGGGATAAAGATTAATGAAGATTATCTAACTCACTTTCATTTTGCTGATGATGTAGTCATTTTTGTAACTACCCCATCAGAGCTGCAGAGTATGATCCAGGAACTTGCTGACAAGAGTAAAGAAGTGGGATTAAAAATGAACTTTCAGAAGACAAAAGTGATGTACAATGCTTTTACAAGAAATGAAGATTTATCGATTGATGGAGAAAAGCTGGAGATAACAGATGCGTACGTTTATCTTGGACAGCAGATATCAAGTGAGGGTCACATTGATGAAGAAATTAATCGGCCTATAAAACTTGTCTGGAGAGCTTTTGGAAGAAACAGCATAATTTTCAAGAGCAATATGCCATTATGTCTTAAAAGAAAAGTGTTTGATCAATGCATCCTTCCAATGCTTACGTATGGTGCAGAGACATGGACCTTAACTAAAAGAAACATACAAAGGCTGCAGACAACTCAAAGAAACATGGAGAGGTGCATGCTTGGTGTAACCAGGGGAGATAAGAAGAGGAACTCATGGATCAGAAAAATGACAAGTGGAAGACATCATAAACAGAGTAAAATCCCTGAAATGGCAATGGGCTAGACATACTGCCAGAAGGACAGACCATCGATGGACAGCCGAAATTTTAGATTGGATTCTAAGGGACAAGAAAAGACCCAGAAGAAGACCACATGGAAGATGGGTGGATGAAATTCGAAAGTATGCGGGAGTAACTTGGAGGAGACTGGCACAAGACAGACTGTTGTGGAAGAGGCTTGGAGAGACCTTCGTCCAACAGTGGATTAATAATGGTTGACAATGATGATGATAACTGCTGATGGTTTTACACAGAATCAAAAACCTTTTCACATTCAATAAAAACTATGCACAGTGGGAGTTTGCATTTGATACTACTGATACTCCCAAATCCAGCTTGTTGTCTTGTGTCTAGTGTTCCCTTCAAAACAATGTGACATCACCTCAGTGTAAAGATTTTGTAAGCAACTGATAGGAAACTAAACAAAGACATCGCTCTTTCCACGTTTTAACACACAGCAACCGAAAAATTATTATTCGGTCACAGCCGAGGAACAATTTTTCAGTTGGTGTGTGTTAAAACGTCAAAAGAGCGATGTCTTTGTTTAATCACTGACGCCATGTATTTGGAGGATTTTCACTTTGGATTTACCTGCTATAATTAATATATAGCCAGTGCTGTTAATGCCCACCAGATGGAGATGTCTCAGTACCTGAGCCCATCTTGCGGATTTATGATGTCAGAAGCTGACTGAAAGAACACACATAGCGCCGTGGATTGTTGGCCACAGTGGTATAAGGCTAACATGCTCGGCTAGATATTGAGAGATCCAGGTTTCATTTCCTCGGCGGTGACTGAATAACAATTTTTCAGCTGCTGTGTGTTAAAACGTGGAAAGAGCGATGTCTGTTTAATCACTGACAGCACGTATTTGGAGGATTTTCACTTGTGATAGGAGATTGATGGGTCTGAAGTTCTGGAGATCCTCAAGATCCCCCTTTTTATGTAGAAGGATCACTGTAGAATTGTTCCAGTCAACAGGAATCCTCCCTTCATTGAAACATCTAATGCAAACTTGGGAAAGTGTAGTGTATATCTGTTCAATGGCTTCCTGTAGGAATGTACATGGTAATTTAGGCTTCCCAATTTCATGTTCTTAATTGCATGTGCAACTTCTGCCAGTAGGACTGGAGGAATTTTGGTGCCTGTGTGTGTGTGTTTCTTTATGTCTATAATAGATGTATTATCCCTTTCATACAGTGTTGTGTAGAATTCTTCATTATGTAGCAGGATCACTATACAGGGTTCCCACTCATTTTCTCCCCAAAAAGATAAGCACTTTTTAAGGACTTTTATTCATCCTACAAATTTTTTTAAGGACCTTACAAACTGCACACGCGAAAATAACACACAAACAAATATACTTTTACACATGACTTAACGATACAAACTAAAGTATGTTGATGAAGCTTGCAATATTGTTGCATTTAATTCAAGTTTATGGATGTAATAAATTTGAATTTATGCGATTTAAGAAGTTCTGCTGGTTAAATCAGTTTTCATATGAGAGAATAATCACATATGCAACAAAAAGAATGTTTACAAATCCTAAGACTAGTTAAAGTTACAAGATCTAGATTTGGATATTGCACATCATTATTTCATGGCTCGAACTGTAAAACCAAAGTCAAAATTACAAAGTCAACTTTGCCATGAGTCGCTGACAAGAGCTCCTCCTGCCATGTGATCTTGCACAGGCATTCTGCCAACGTCACATGGAATCATCATCAATACAGCCAACCAGCAGAAAAAGTTGTACGCAGCACATTGTATCTTCAACATTTTATGCAGGCGGTTAGGAAACAAATAAGTACTTTTTAAGCACTCTGGGGAATTTCTTGCAAAAATTAGGGATTTTTAAGCACCCTAAAAAATTCAGCACTTTTTAAGGACTTTTAAGGCTTTATATGGACAACGGGAACCTGCTGTAGCATTGTTTCAGTCAACAGGAATCTTCAATCAAATCAAAATTTTGCCTCTGTTTCTTTTTACACTATCATATTCTTTTCAGGGTGCCAGAATTTGTTTTCTGCCATTACCAAGATGATTCTTTGTTTTCTTCAGGCTTTGGTTGCTCTCAATTACTTATTTAGCTAGTTCACAATTGAATTTCTTTATATCTTCAGAGATACTTTTGTGCACTGTTTTGTATAGCTTTTTTTATCTTCATCTTTCTATTCTTTGCATCAGCAATTTTGTTTACTTTAATGTCTTTTTTTATATGCAATAAAAATAATGTATGGCAGTGAAACCTGGGCACTACAGAAGAGACATAGGAATTGTTTGTGTGCAGGAGAAATGTGTTACCTATGGGGGATTTGTGGGAAGACATGTTCTGATCATGTGAGGAATGAAGATGTGTTGCAGTTGTGTAATGTGAAGCAAAATATTGTTAGCAAGGTGGAGACTAATATTCTTAGTGGCAAGAAAGAAACACAGAAGAAGGCCAAGGAAGTCAAGGGAGGATCAGATTCAGGAGTGTCTGAATGAGAAAAAGATTATGAGTATGAAGTATAGAAGGTCTTGTGTACACCATGTAATGGACGCCACTGAAGCCGTGTTGTGTGTCAAGATCGCTATAAATGGAGAAGTTTGGTATGACAACAGTAAGTAAATAATCAGTTAAAAATTTATCTGGTGGTTTGTATTTCTTTGTGGAGCTAATCTCAAAGAACACCTTAGGGATATGAATTATCAATTAAATGTTCATCTGTCAGATGGTCTTTCTTTGAGGAGCTAACCACTGAATATCAGAAAACAGCTTAATGATATGTATGTATGTACCACCTATTTTTGCCACTATTTGCATAAGGAACTAAGTAAGGTTTACACAAATAAATACATATTTAAGGAACCAGGTTATTCACAAACAAATAGAACTCTTGATTTTCAAACTGTTATTTATTTATTCTCAGAAAAATCAAAGTCATAATATCAATCCCTATACATCAGTAAAATATAAATATAAAATATTCAAAAGATAAACAGTAAGAGATAAGCACAAAAAGACACCAAGTTAATGAGGTTAGGAGCAAATCCGTAGGTTTTTATTGGTGTAGGAAAACAAGTTGGTATGGCCGAGCTTTTGCGCACAAACATGTGGCTTTGTCAAGGCTGATTAATATCTAACTAATGCGGAGAGAATCAACATTGATCATTAACATTTGAAAATATACACATACATATACCTACATTAAGTTTACATTGTTCAGAACGGGAAAAGTGTGAGACAAAATGTCAACATGTACCATACCTGTATTCTCGAGAGTGCTGCATCCTTTCGAGAATAAAATTCTAAATGACCCTTCAACATGGTACAGGTATGCAGATGACATATTTTTTTGTCTGTTCTCATGGCAGAAATTCACTAGACTCTGTCCTGAGAAGGATTAATAGAATACATACCTCTATCAACTTCACCATGGAATTCGAAAATGTAAGTAAATTACCGTATCTTGACGTGCTTTTGCACAGATCAGAAAATGGAAATTTACACATCAGTGTATATTATAAACCATGTGCAGTTCCAAATTTTCCTGCATCAGGCACATTTTCACCTTGGGAATATAAAACCAGCGTATTTCGAACCCATCTAAGAAGAGCAATCCAGTTTTCTTCAGATAATGAAGCCAAAGAAACAGAAATTAGAAACTTCTTTAATCAAGCAGCATCTGCTGGTTTTAGGAGAGAAGTCATAACTTCGGTCCTTGATAAAGTAAAGAACTGGATTAATGCACCAATCCTCAAGTGCCATCTAGACTTTATAGGATCCCTACAATACATACACGGCTTCATATTTGTTATAAAAAATGGCTTAAGGAAACTAGGAATGGACATCGGCATTAAAACAACTACCTCAGTTATGAATATGCTCTCCCCCATGAGAGAAGTTTGCCTTGACCAGAAATCTGGTGTTTACTCCATTCCACTAGAATATCCCGACGGAACACAAAAGTGCTACATAGGGATGACAAAAAGATAATTTGGTAACAGAGCACAAAAGAAATGTGAGAAACGAGGCCCTTAACTCTGCCCTTTCCAGAGAAGTTTGCCTAAGAAATTCAATACCGCAATGGACAAGTTATAATCAGATAGCACCATACACCACTCACTTTGAAACCCCCTATAGAGAATCAGTTGAAATCTTCACGACTTCCGCATGCAACGATACTGTTTCCTGTAACTTGCACCCTCTGTGGACGGATTTCTTGTAATGTTAAGGTACCGAATTTTCGTTACGTTTTGTTTTTACTTTGTTGACATTTTGTCTTGCATTTTCCCTGTTCTGAACAATGTGAACTTAACTCAATGTAAGTATATGTATGTGTATATTTTCAAATGTTAACGATCAATGTTGATTCTCTCCGCATTAGTTAGATATTACTCAGCCTTGACAAAGCCACGTTTGTGCGCGAAAGCTCGGCCATACCAACTTGTTTTCCTACACCAATAAAAACCTACGGATTTGCTCCTTACCTCGTAAAATATTCAGTTGCCGTCAGGTTAAAACTTATAAAGAGGTACATGAGACAGTACAGTGGTGAGGAGGGGTATGTCACAGTCTTCATAAAAATATCTTGAAAAATTTCATTATCTGTGAAACACTGATAATAAATCATTATGCCAAAAATGCAAAAGGTGGCAGCCAAGGTAAGTATTAAAAAAAAACATTAGCACAAAGGTGAAATATTTTCAATTTTCCATAATCAACTCTTCAGAAAACTTGAAAATTGCACTGTCTTGGAGCATGAATTGAATCCTCATTTCATTCTTACTGTTTGAGCATGCTACCATTATACCATCCAGGACCGCAACTGAAGCTAAGCAGTTATAGATTAGGAATCTCAGTGCATTCGAATTAGTGCTAGTTGAAGCAATCAATTGCCTCCACACAGTGTAAACAACTTATTATTCATCCAAATATGGATATAGGCCAGAAATTCCAGTGTTTCACAGAACAGCATAGATTTCAATCCTAGTGAGAAGGATTGGCAGTGAAAAACGTAACACACAAAAAATTAGAAGAATTCCAAATATCATCATATCATGCATAGGTTACATTAAGAAACTATAAGTGGTGGGACATTTCGGTAGTGACATCTACCTTCATCAGCCATGGAATGAAACATGTGGAAAGAACCATGTGGTGTTGTTGTCAGATTTCAAAATAGCTTTCGAAATGCCTGGGATATGAAAAGGTGCATCTGTATTGCAGGTGTTAGGGGTAAGGTAGATTTCAATGCTTTTGCGGTATCCGAGAGCTTTCTGATTGCTGAACGGAGCGACACATTTAACATTTTGCCAATCGGAAATCACAGACATATCAGTGATGGTTATATCGACAGACATATCGGTGATGATGTTTTATTCACAGACATATTGGTGATGGTTATATTTAAAAGGGAGGTGGTGGAGCGGCTGCCTTTCTTAACATCACTGATATATTCCATCAATCGCAAGTTAATGCTGTGATAAGTACTGCCAATGTAGTGGGTCACACCTGTCGAAGTGTTGACAGGAATACAGTAGACACCTTCTAAATCTAGAGGTTTATTGGGATCTCTGTCTTTAATAATGAGATTAAGAAGATGTGTAGGTGGTTTAAATGCAATCCTGTAGCCAAAAGATTTGAAAATAAAGCAAACTTTATGAGTGAAGGACAGGCTAAAGGGCAAAGTGCTAACAAACTGAGTGGTGGAAGGTTCAGGCAGTAAACTAGTAGATCTATTCTGTGACTCAAATTTCTTAATTAGTCTATGTACTAAGAGGGGTGGAAAGCCATGCACTTTGCCAATTTTGATGATGTTCTAGTATTCTTTTTATAAAGCAGGAGGGCTGTTGCAAATAAGGTTAGTTCTGTGTATGTAAGACTTTATAGCAGCCAATTTATATTTTTCAAGGGTGCAAGATAGTGGAAACAAAACCCCCTGAAGAAATAATTCTTCACATCTTCATGGAAGGCTGAAATAAATCTAATTGTTGGCACAAAGGTGCCATATTTTGTCTGTACTTTACGGATAATCTAGGTTACACAGTATATGAAGAGATTTCTTCACCAAAGCATATGCCAGTCAGACAACTTAATGGCTACATAAGAAACATTGAAAATATGCCACTTTTGTGTCAATAATAATCACATTTGGTCTTGCCTTCCATGCAATTATGGAGAATGATTTCTTCAGGGGGATTCATTTCTCACTGAAATCTATGATTAAAATTAACTTTTAATATCCTCCCTAAAAAGCATTTCACAGAAAGTTACATTGGAGTTTACCAACTGTTCCTGTCTTTGCAATAAATTTGTGACAGTTATCTAAACCACTATAACAGAAAGGAGCAACATTTTGACATAGATATGGTATTACTGACAGTCATCCAGGTAGAAACTCTTCAGAAATGTAGGATGATTTTTTACTCCCGTTTTCCGAGGATTTTCCACATGGATAATAACTAATGATTTCATTTCTTTACACCAAAACACATAGTGGTATTGTCTGACTGGCATACGCTTTGGATATGAAATATCTAAATACATTCTCTGCCGAAAAAATAAAAAAATAAAACAAAAAACGAAGCACCCCAAGAAAGTTGTTTGATCCTGACTCTGCACGCAAATACTGCGGGAACAAAAACACATATGATTAAAGAACAATGACATATGACTAAATAGTTGCCTGCCCCAGTGCATGGGAACCATGCATTGAAGAGGGTATATTAAGAGCAAAGCTCACATGCAGGGACAATTGTGACAGCAGATTGCAATTGCATTAACCTCCACAGACTGTGACGATGCTTCAGCATTGGATCTGTACACACTACAAGCAGTTGAGCAAGTTTGTTGGATATGGTATAATTGGGCTGAGAGAGGCCAGCCGGCCACGTCATTGTATCACCAGGCATTTGGCTTGGAGTGATGCGTCAATAGACGTTGCTGGCGCCAATGAGTCAAGTAGGGCACAACACAGCAGCACGTGGACGGCCAAGGGCGACGTCAGAAAGCGAGGATCATGTGATTGGGAGAGCCACACGAACAGAACCGAATTCATCATTCTCAACCATTCAGGGTCATGTTGAGTCGTCTACAGGTACGGAAGTGACTACCAAATCATTGCCAGAGAACTTGCGGCATGGGGACTATATTCAAGGAGGACAATCCCCCGCCTACCACTGACCAGCAAGCATCACCGCCACCGGTTGCAGTGGTATAGGGCCTGATCAACATTGGATAGTGTCTAGTGGCATCACGTTGTCTTCAGTGGTGAGGCACAGTTTGCATTTGGTGCTGGTGACCAGTGCATACGTGTTTGGAGATGAGTCAGCCAATGCATGGATCCTGCCTTTACCTGGAACAGTACACAGCTTGCACACCAGGAGTGACTGTCTGGGGAGCCATTTTTTATGATAGCTGGACACTCTTGGTAGTCCTCCATATCACTCTCATGGCTCAATAATACGTCAATGACATTCTACGACGTGTGTTGCTATTCCTGCCGCAGCATCATTGAGCAATTTTTCAACAGGATAATGCCCGACCACACATGGCATGGCTTTCCTATTCCTGCCTCTGTAATGTCGACACCATTCTATGGCCAGCCTTATTGCCCGACCTCTCACTGATCGAACATGATGGGGCGCCACATACGCCCATCTCCGAATGTGGGCAAAGTGACCCACAATTTGAACACCATCTGGCATGTTGTACCTCAGGATAGTATATGTGAACCATATGCATCTATGCCATGCCAAGTCAACTGCTTCTATTCAAGCCAAAGATAGCACTGCAACATACTGACTTATTCCACTTGTTTAGCTCTTTCATCCGAATAAATGGCCCGAGTGCTCTGGAATTGTAATCATTTCCTTTGCTGTACATTGCACATACAAATTTTCATCTCAATTGGATAATTTCTTCTGGGTGCTTCAGGTCTTTTTTTTTTTTTTTTTTTTTTTTGCAAAGAGTGTATACACGGACGTATCAGAATAATATAACCACCCCAGGAATCACAGTGTACCCCCCCCCCCAGGCGTGTCACAGAGTGCACATGACAAGGTCGACCATACAAAGTTATAAGGGGCTGGGCAAGACAGATGAGCCATAGGGTGTAATGTGAGCACAATGGGCAGAGGTTGTGATTTGATGGTCATTCAAAAAAGAATGATCATCAGCTACAGCACCAAGGCTAGATGCATCTCAAAAACAGCAGACTTCGTGGGCTGTTTGTGAGGTGCTGCAGTAAGGGTGTACCAAGAATGGACCGCTGGCACACTGAGTACCTCCCGACATCATAACTGTGGAGCTGCAAAGGCCATCGACCCCAGAGAAGAACGTCACCTCCGTCGACTGGTAAAGAGCAATCTAAGCGCAACAGTGCAGTAATAATTGACCACGCAAATGAATGCGCTGGGCACCCAGGTACGTGTCCCCGATAACAGTAGAGCAAACCCTGTTACGCATGGGTCACCGGAGTCGATGCTGTGTAAAGACGCCTATATTAACCCACGTCCCTTGGCAATAATGCCTGCAGTTCGCATAGGACTACCGTCATTGGACAGTGGTAGAGTGGGAAAAGGTTGCCTTCTCCGACGAATCGAGGTTTCTACTCCACAGAAGTGACGGCCGGTGGCGTATATGGCGTCAGACACATGAGAACCAACACCCGGACAGGCTTGTCGGTCAAGTACGGGCCGGCGGTGGCAGTGTGCATGTTTGGGGGATGTTTTCCTGGCAGACCTGGGACCACTGATTGGGTATCTGAATGTGAATGGCTACCTATCCATCCTTGCTGACAACATGCATCCCTTCATTGTGGATGTTTACTCTGGTGGTGATGGTGTCTATCAACACGACAATGCATCATGCCATGTTGCTAAGGGTGTGTGTGACTGGTTCCAGGAACACTACAGTGATGTCTTCATTTTCCCTTTGCCGGTGAAATTGCCCAACCTTAATTTGGACTGCAGAAGAGCGCAGAGGTCCCATAACCATGTCATCTCTGGGACCTTCATGCTCTACTGCAGTCAGAATGAGCACTTGTGCCTCGGGCAACATTTCAGGGCTTTATTGCATCCACACCATACTGTCTCGCCACTGTCATCCGGGCCAAGGGTGGTTATACCCATTACTAGGCAGGAGGTCATATTATTCTGATATGACTGTGCATTTACCCAGATTGTCCATAAAGCACAAAATCAGCATAAATATCCTGTATATTTAAACATAGTTAATACCTGTTTGAAGTGCAGCAATGCACATAAAACCCATTACTGTATTACAGGCTTCTTGTGCATGTATATATCAGCAATAATATATGTACCTAGATGTACATGTATTACTTGCACACTCAGCCATGTAAAATTAAAATTATTAAATAGCATCAACTTACATAATCTTGAAAAGTAACATTAGCTCCAGCCAAATATGCTACAATACCAGGGATGCCAGCACCACAACCCAGCTATGAAAAAATGAATATTTAATTGGAAATTACTGTAACATCATGAATGTCATACAAAATACAGGGTTATTACAAATGAAATAAACAGTTTCAACATTTTATAAAACCAAAACTATTTAAGATATTGACACTCAAGCTGCACCGTTTTGTAGGGAAACTCTTTAAGTTTGTTGCAGCAACTTACGGATGTCCTTCAATGTGTGTACTGATGGTCACACGGCATCTATAAATGTGGTAGTTGAATTCTTGCCAAACATGCATTAACATATCCTCATCAACTTAATCAATAGCTATTATGATACGTTGTTTTAGATCAGCTAAATTAACAGGACAAGGTGGGATGAAGACTTTGTCTTTCACATAGATTCATATAAAAAAGTCACAGGGTGTTAAAACCAGACTTTGTGGTGGCCAACATCACCTGTTGCATGGCCAAATCAGCGCTGTGGAATTTAAAAGTCACAGGGTGTTAAAACCAGACTTTGTGGTGGACAACATGTGAGTGACATGTTGTCACCTGTTGCATGGCCAAATCAGCACTGTGGAATTTCTAACTTCTTGATGCCAGTGGGGTGGTGCTCCATCCTGTTGGAAAATGAAATTGTTGCTTTCTTCATGCAGTTGAGGCATCAACCAAGTAATTAGCATTATCGAGATAAGAACTTTCTGTTCCTGTTAGTGTTTTCTTGGGGAAAGAAGGGGGGTCATACACTTTTTTTTACAGGATACAGCACAGAACCTTTGGGGAATCCTGCACATGCTGCAGTGTCACTCTGGGATTTTCAGTCCCTTATATGTGAATTTTATGTTTGTTAAATTTCCCACTTATGTGGAATTTTGATTCGTTGCTGAAAATTAGATGTTCATCAAAACCATCTTCAAAATGCTCTGCCATTTCTGTACAGAAATTGGGATGTACGGTTCTGTCATTGGCACTTAGACTTTGCAATAACTGCAATTTGTAGGGATAAATAGCAATTTCAGAAGTTGTTTAATAGTGGCCAAGTTGCACGATCATTATAACTGGAGGACAGATAACTCCCAATTAGAATTAAAAATTTATTTGTATTTATTTTTTAATTTACTATTTCGTTTGGGTTCTTTTCTTTCCCATCCACCCCCGCCGTGAATCCATGCAATGGCACTGAGGAATTGTTGAATTGTTGATGCAGAATTTCAGTTCTTTCTGTACTTCATCTTTAATTAAGCATTCTTCTTCACTGGTGCTCTGAGGTAGATTCTTCTTACAATAGTCAACAGCCAAGCCTTATTTTCCCACTCAAATACCAAGAGCCCCCAGATACCCACTAATAAACACTTCACATCTCCCAGACAGGCATTGCAAAACCATACCATTCCTACTGACAGCAAAACAATGAAGAGGAAGAAGTTGAAAGCTTTTTCATTCTCTTACAGACACAAACACACAAAGATTGCTCTGTTTTACATCGCTCAGAGGGATACATTCAGCTAAAAAGTTCTCATGACACGTTGTAGGCAATCAACTACCTGGAAGTATTTTAATGGCAGCATAGCATAGCATAGCATAGACGCTTAACAAGCGACAAACAGTGTTTCATCCATATGTGAAATTATGCTTCCACCTCTATCTGTTTTTTTTTTTGTATTTTTTTTGTTTTGGTAATGTTTTTTTATAGTTTACATTTTTCTAAGTAAAAAATAATCTCTTCCCATACTATGGGGCAGAGAATCATAGGTGTAGTAGCTGTTCCTATTGATTCATTTTGAGAAGTAATTTTTTTTTTTTAGTTATCCGCTGTTCGTGCTATATCATATCAATTTTGCCTTTTTTTTAATCATGCAATATACGAGTAAACAAGGTAAAGCTTTTGTGCTTATAATGAAATGCAAAAGAAATTTTCACACAGAAAATAAAGGTTCGGAAAATTTACAACAACATCCTTTTTCCAGAAGGAAGAGGGCTTGCTTGCCTTGCAAGGGGGCTCGGCCTCCTCTAATCCCCTGTTAGCTATGACCCTGTCTGTAATGTTGATTGGATCCAGCTAACATTCCATATGACAAGATCCTTAGGTCTGAAAGTGAGTTAACAAAATTAACTGTCACATGCTGTTTTTGTGTGCACCTCCATATAAATTTTGCCTTAGCTTTTGGGGTAATTGAAAGGAAATTTCAGCCAGGAAGGCCAAACATCCGAGCACTTTAAACTTTGCATTGGAGACTGATAAAGGGCATTTCTGATGCTGCATCTCTTGCAGCCACGTGTGGAGGAATTTATTATTTTTTTATTTGCTAAGTTTTAGTAGGCTCTCAATCCTTTAATCTACTGCTGAGATTAAAAGTTCTTTGGGTGCAGACTATTGCTTGCTTTTCCAGGTCTCGTGAGATTAAAACTTGTCTTTCATTTAAAGTAAATGTGTTAAGTAAGCGTAAGCTAAAAGATCATACAAAATATAAAAATGTTCTGCTTGAAATATTTATTTTTAAGGGTAATTTGTGCTTTTTTATACATTTATATGCACCAATATCAAAAATGGCTAAAATATGGTGTTGCATATGCAAATCATCATCATCATCATTGTCAACCATTATCAATCCACTGCTGGACGAAGGTCTCCCCAAGTTTCCTCCACAACGGTCTGTCTTGTGCCAGTCTCCTCCATGTCACCCCTGCATACTTTCGAATTTCATCCACCCATCTCCCATGTGGTCTTCTTCTGGGTCTTTTCCTGTCCCTTGGAATCCAATCTAAAATTTCGGCTGTCCATCGATGATCTGTCCTTCTGGCAGTATGTCCAGCCCATTGCCATTTCAGGGATTTAACTCTGATCATGATGTCTTCCACTCTTGTCATTTTTCGGATCCACGAGTTCCTCTTCTTATCTCTCCTGGTTACACCAAGTATGCACCTCTCCATGCTGCTTTGAGTTGTCTGCAGCCTTTGTATGTCTCTTTTAGTTAAGGTCCACGTCTCTGCACCATACGTAAGCACTGGAAGGATGCATTGATCAAACACTTTTCTTTTAAGACATAATGGCATATTGCTCTTGAAAATTATGCTGTTTCTTCCAAAAGCTCTCCAGGCAAGTTTTGCACGCCGATTAATTTCTTCATCAATGTGACCCTCACTTGATATCTGCTGTCCAAGATAAATGTACGTATCTGTTATCTCCAGCTTTTCTCCATCAATCGATAAATCTTCATTTCTTGTAAAAGCATTGAACATCACTTTTGTCTTCTGAAAGTTCATTTTTAATCCCACTTCTTTACTCTTGTCAGCAAGTTCCTGGATCATACTCTGCAGCTCTGATGGGCTAGTTGCAAAAATGACTACGTCATCAGCAAAACGAAGGTGGGTTAGATAATCTCCATTAATCTTTATCCCCTTGTTTTCTCAGCTCAGTGACTGAAAAACACCCTCCAATGTGGCATTAAAGAGCTTCGGAGATATGGTGTCACCTTGTCTCATGCAATTGTATATAATCTGGACTTTAGTTAACATGGTCAAACACATGGGTACCCAAAGAATTTTTTCCAGGTAGGGTCAAAGCAAAGTTTCAGCACACAAGACCTCTCTTTCTCTCTGAGCTCTCAGTCATTCAAGATAAATGCGAGAAATGTAGTTTCAGTCTAACTGTGTAAAGAGAAATATAATAATTTCTTAACACAAAGAGAAAGAAAATGTTACTAAGTATTTAATGACAATTTACGTAAAAAATAATTGAATAAATGTTGTGAAACCTATTCAGCTAAGAAAGAACTCATGATAATTAAGCTGTATTATGGTTGCATCACTGCTAGTTGGAAGAAAATAAAAATAGCAGTCTTCTACTGCTTTTCTTGAATCTGTCAAACAACTTTTCTAATAAAATCTGCATTTCCATTCACCCAATTTCTATGGACACTCATTATACATAGACCACCTATTCTCTTCACAGTCATGGTTGATCTAACCCAAGATTTCACCCTACACATTGTACTGAAAGATTTTTCAATAGTACATGTTGCTGCTGAGAATATGGCTATGATGTGCAGTGCCCTTGAAACTGCCAGGTAAAATTTCTTTGCCTCTTACATCTTTTTGGTTTCCACTACCAACTTGTCTTTCCAAAAGTGGTGCCTCAACCTAGATTATGTATATAAATTATCAAGATACACATTGTACAATGCTGAAATGTCTTTGACCAATAAATGAAATTTAACCATATCAAGTTTACTAATATTTTTGGAAAGTAAATTAAAAAGAAAGAATGAAGGTTTCTTCTCTTTTGAGAATCTACTTTCCAGAGAAGTTATCAAAGAAATCAAATGCGGAGTGTAGATAGATGGTTGGAAATATTCTTCAGCCGAATTTGATGATGCATTAGATTTATGCAGTTGTTTGGCCATGTTGAGAGGGAAGGAAGAAACAGGCAGTTGAGAGATTCACTAGGACCACAGTGAATAAGGACATGATTTGCCATAGTGAGTGCAGCCTCTAGTCTTCAGAAAAAGAAATTGAAATTTATCTCTTCTCTATTGTGCCTTTATTTTGTTTTTATTTTAATTTCATGTTTGGGAGAACACAATTTTTCAGGGGCATCACTTGACCCTAGCTGCAGGTGCCCATGGTCAAGCAGCTGCTCCCAAGTCACTAATCACTTGGACTAATGCCCCACATAAAATAATTCTTGGAATGCAAGGAATGTAAATCTTGGACTGTAGGCCAATAAAAAACTGTGCTTTAGATTGATGAGTAATGGTCCATAGCCTACGAATATCATTGTTGTTCCTGGGTAAGGCAAAAGCCAGAAGAAAGGTACCTTCTGGACTGCATCATCCCAACAATAAAGTTTGGTGGAGGTAGTGTGATAGTATGGAGCTGTTTTATGTGATTTGGGTTAGGCCCATTACTCATTTGGACAAACCCATGAAAAGCAAAGCTCTACCTAGATGTCCTTGAGAACTATAACTATGTTGTGGAAAATTTACTTTGGGAAAATACCCATACATCTATTGGAAAGACCATGGTTTTGTTCAGGAATTTCAATTTGGGGGGTACTAAAAAAAGTAGTGGAGGGGGGGGGCATTGGGAGCAGATGAAAACAAATTTTTAAATAGCTAAAACTTTTTATAGTGAAATACTTAGACTTTAAACCTAGCATTAAAAATGCGGTAAAACTTCAAAAAATGAAGAACTGTTGAATTTTTATAATTAGGAATGGTCAAGACTGGAAATTTTTTTTTCAAAACTACACATGGTTATTTTGTTTTTGTGTTGTTTTTATTATTTTTTATCTAGCATGTCTATATATTCCTCTAAACAGGCTAAATCAAAGAAGTGTTAGCATGGGTTCCTGAAACAATAGATATTCATATTTTCATAAATCTGCATGCTGAAATGATTCAGAAGTATATCTGCAAAATTTGTGACAGGCAAAAACAAAGACATATACGTGTGTTTTATGGTTACGATGAATGACTTTAAACATATGCTTTAAATAAGAAAAACTAAAAAGGAAGAAACATTAAACTACTATAGACTTCAAATAAAAAAAAAATATAGCATTATGGTAGAAATTACTGAAGATAAAGCTGAGGAATTCATGTAAATATTAGGTTGTTGCAGATGAAATGTTGGATTTCGGGATGACATCATTTTGAGCCATACAAACACTGGGAGATGTCGCTAGTGCGTTTGATCAGGAAGGTTAAATATCCTTGCCCGTTAGCACGGAATCATTTCGGAGCTAGCTCATAGTGTGATTGTGTAGCTAGAAAATGGAAGGAGGCCAATTACGGATACTTTTTCCGTTTGAGTTAAAATTGGGCCACAACGCCGCAGAAGCAGCCAGGAACATCAACACAGCATTTGGAGATGACACAGTAAACAAACGGACCATGCAGCGATGGTTAAAAAAATTCCAAGCCGGTGATATGGAACTTGCAAATGCACCGTGCGGGCACTCAGCACTAGCCATTGACAACAACAAACTGCGAACCCTAGTTGAGAGTGACCCAAGCCAAACTGTACGGGACATGGCAGAAAAATTAAGCATCCACTATTCGACAGTTTCCTGTCACTTGCAAGAACTTGGTAAAGTCAAGAAGCTTGATAAATGGAATCCCCATGAGCTGACTGAAAGAAACATGAAGCGTCGACTGGAGGTTTGCACTTCGCTGCTCATCCGGTACAGAAACGCTCCATTTTTGCACAGAGTAGTGACATGTGACGAAAAATGGATAATGTACGACAATCGTCGCTGATTTGCATGATGGGTAGATGTCACTGCAGCCCCAAAACACATGCCAAAACCAGAATTTCAGCCGAAGAAGATAATGGTGACTGTTTGGTGGTGTGCAAACGGTATTCTGCCCTATTCGTTCATAAAATCTTGCAAAACCATTAATGCAGAGAAATACTGCAACCAGCTGGATGCAATGCATCAAAAGTTAGACATTAAGTGGCCGAGATTGGTCAACAGAGATGGCGTTGTACTGCTTCATGAGAACGCGAGACCCCACGTTTCAAGAATAACAGTCCAAAAATTACACAGCCTGGGCTATGAGGCTCTTCCACACCCAGCTTACTCTCCCGATCTCTTGGTGGGCAAGAGGTCGGGAGAGTAAGCTGGGTGCGGAAGAGCCTCATAGCCTAGGCTGTGTAATTTTATAATTAGACTTTAAACCTAGCATTAAAAATTCAGAAAACTTCAAAAAATGAAGAACTGTTGAATTTTTATGGTATAATTAGGAATGGTCAAGACTGGAAATCTTTTTTTCAAAACTACACACGGTTATTTTGTTTTTGTGTTGTTTTTATTATTTTTTTATCTAGCATGTCTATATATTCCTCTAAACAGGCTAAATCAAAGAAGTATTAGCATGGGTTTATGAAACAATAGATATTCATATTTTCATAGATCTGCAGGCTGAAATGATTCAGAAGTATATCTGCAAAATTTGTAACAGGCAAAACAAAGACATATACATGTGTTTTGTGGTTACGATGAATGACTTTAAACATATGCTTTAAACAAGAAAAGGTAAAAAGAAAGAAACATTAAACTGCTATAGACTTTAAATTAAAAAAATATAGCATTATGGTAGAAAATACTGAAGATAAAGCTGAGGAATTCATATAAATATTAGGTTGTTGCAGGTGAAATGTCGGATTTCGGGATGGCATCATTTTGAGCCGCCCACCGACTACCACTTGTTCAAGCATTTGGACCATTTTTTGGCAGGGAAACGATTTACCAATGAAGGAGCCGTCAAACACGCCTTTGAACAGTTTCTGCAGTCCACAACGGCTGACTTCTGTGCAACTGGCAACAATGCACTGGTATCGCGATAGGAGAAATGTATTGCAGCTAATGGTACCTATTTCGATTGGTATAGGTCGGTTTCCACCGTGTAACTGTAGATGGAAGTTTCACTCGCAAAACCGACATTTCATGTGCAACAACCTAATACTATTGATAACTCTGCTATATGATAACAAAAAGGATTAATACTTAAAAATTTAAAAGCAAACTGTAAAAGACCGTATTTCCAACTTTACTTGGAGGCATAGTCATTACCATAGTTGTGGTCATGGTTTCATGTTTCATGTTAAATTCAGTCACATTACATGTCACTTATATGTTTCTATATACTGTATCTGTGTGTGTGTGTGTGTGTGTGTGTGTGTGTGTGTGTGTTATACACCTTCAAATGGAGGATGTTGAGATTTTTTATGAGGAGTGAGGACAGAGGCATGCCTAGGATCTTGACAAAGGGGAGGGGTCTGGAAGATATTGCCTTTGAGTTCAACATACACATGCACATCAATTCATCGCCCTCCTGTTAGAGAAATACTGATTGGCAAAACTATTATGGACATTAATTATTATATTATAATTTTCTCTAGTTTATACTTCGTTGGGCCTCTGATTGGGGACTGCAGCGTGAGCTTGGTGCTGCATGTGTTTGAGACCATTTGAGATGGAGATTGAAAATTCCAGGACGACTTTTAGGAACAGTAATTCTCACACCAGGCACCACTTTAGCACTTAGTTTTCTATCTGCCAGTTTGTCCACATGTCTGTCTGTTATTGATAAATATCTCAGTTTTCAGGAACCATTTCAGATAGATTTGAAAATTTCCAGATAGTTTTTATGGACAGGACGAATTTGTCACATGTTTACATTTTGGTTGTTTGTTCACCAGTAAGTCCACTGATCCTATGTTTTTGATGAATATCTCATGTGCAGTTTGAGACGAAGACTTGAAAAATTCTGAATAGCCTACAGGGATCAAATGTAACTCTTACCCCATGTAAGTACTTTGCCTGTTCTACTGTATGTCTGTCTGTCTGTCTGTCTGTCTATCCATGGGCTTTGATTAATACCTGGGGAATAGTTTCAGGTGGAGGTTGTAATATTCATAAAGAAGTGCAAATATCAAATTACCATTTTTACAGGACGAAATTGAGTCTCTTTGGCTTTTTTCTCATTTCATCTAAGACAGAGGTGTCCAATCTTTTGGCTTCCCTGGGCCACAATGGAAGAAGAAGAATTGTCTTGGGCCACACATAAAATACACTAACACTAATGATGATAGCTGATGAGCAAAAAAGAAAGAAAGAAAGAAAGAAAGAAAGAAAGAAAGAAAGAAAGAAAAACAGGTCCGTGCATAATTTTCGTGATATCCACCACCACAGAAAAGCAAATAAGTCCTCGCATAATAATCCTAATTAGGCATCACAGCGTTCGGTGGGTCTTTTAAAATCATTGAGAAGGTCTCCAGTTTTTCTATGTTGATTTCCGCCGTCTTTACACGATCATTATTCTAATAACAGATTCAAATAAAACATCTGACTGTTTAGATGATTTAATGTGATGAATTTTATTATTAAATTCATATAAGAAAACATTAGAACTTTCAGGCCTGCAACGGACCCATCTTCAGATAAGTTATTAGCAGAATGGAACTGAGTATGATTTAAATACATTAATGTTATGTGGTTTTCTTGATATTGTGATCTGCTCGTGATGGAAATCATATCTCGTGAAAGGTTTGTTAACATCGATAAATATATTACGTGTCAAGCAACGTATTAAAAACTATGTTTGAAGGAAATAATGGGTGTAAGTCTCTGCTTGTTATAACTCATTAAGCACCATTTTCCAAGGTAAAGGGATGTGACAAGGAGTATCATCATTGCAGCATACTTCACAATATTTGTGAATAAATAGACTTTCTAGTAGTAGGATTGATGCTTTTGAGTAGGGCGTGGCGAGGATGTTGGCTTCGTTCCAACATGGGTAATGAGATCCTTTGTATGATGGCCTTCATAGGCAAGTCCTTGATGAGTTTGTCTTTATGTTATATTGGTGCTCTTTTAAACGAGTTTTTAATGATCACTGATATAAAAAATGTACATATCTAAATAATAAAACTTAATAATTTTTTGTTATATTTTTTTTTTATAAAAGTAAATGAAAGAGGGCAACATAAAACTAGTGGGATATTTGACATTTTTTTTTTTTTTTTTGAGAAACTAATGCATCAATATATGGTTCGATGGAAGTACACTGCTGGCCACCCAAAATGCAACACCAAGAAGGACACGAGATAGCAAAGCCAGATTTACTGGACACATAACAACAGATACAAAGATGAAACGATTGAGCTTACAGGCCCGTGCGACTTGCGGAACACGCAGACATCAATAGTTCATGTGGCCCCCATGGCTGGCAATAACGGCCGCTACACGCCACAGCATTGAACGAAAGAGGCTTTGGATGTGGGCTTGGGTATGTCGGTCCAGGCTGCTTCGACACGTTGCCACAGTTCATCAGGCGTAGCAGTGGGTGGTGCTTGCCAGGCCACTCGGTTGCCGATCAGCAACCTGACGTGTTCGATATATCGGGAGAACAGATGGGCCACGGCAGCAGTGACACCTGGTCGTCTGTGAAGAATTGTTGCACGATGTGTGCCATGTGTGGGCGCGCATTGTCCTGTTGAAACGTGGCCGCTGGCAGGTCCTGCAGGTAAGGGAGGACTACAGGCTCCAAAACGTCGGAGATGTAGCAGTGGCGGTTGAGTGTACCGGCGATGTGCACCAGAGGGGTGCGGGTTTCATATCCAATTGTGCCCCAAACCATAACGCCAGGAGACGGACCGATATGGCGATGCATAATGCAGGCGTCATACAGTCTCTCGCCATGGTGCCGCCAAGCGCGGATCCAACCATCATGGTGTTACAGGCAGAAGCGGGATTTGTTGGAAAAGACAATGTCATGCCGTTCCATAGTCCAGGTGCGGCATTCAACGGCCCACTGCCTCCGCACTCGCCGGTGGTATAATGTCAATGGTAATCGGAGCAAGAGGCGCCGTGCGACAAGTCCCCGCTCCTGCAGACGACATCGAACAGTACGTGCTGACACAAGTTGTTGCGCAACACACCTTAATCCCTGCGCTAACGTTTGTGATGTGGTGGTGCGAGCCGTCAATGCCCGCCACAAAACATGCTGGTCCTCTCGTTCGGTGGTGTGTCGCAGCTGCGGCAATCGCTCACGTCAGTCCATTCATTTCTCCTGCACCCAACGAATCCATACTCGCCTCACTGTGGCTGGATGTCGTCCCACACGGATGGCAATGTCTCGGTACAATAAACCGCTATCGCGATAAGCCACTATTCGTCCTCTGTCAAACTCCAAAACGTGCTGGAATGACTGCCGTATTCTGCGACGAGGCATCCGGAAGCTTCCCATGCACAGTTCCGGCAGCACAACACACTTCCACTACTTACACCCCGCCTTCTGTGCACCCTTCTTATAGTGCTTCTCGGTGGCATGCAGGGCGCACATGATTTGCATATGCCCTGCAATGCTAATCGTTTGCATGTCTTCTCGCGGGCGACGCATGCTGTGAATTTCAGGCAAACCAGGTGCTTCCTTCTTGGTGTTGCATTTTGGGTGGCCAGCAGTGTAGTTGCAATTCTCAGTGAATTCTCAAGGTGCTCATCAGATTTTTTGGTTCTAATTTTACTTTTCATTCATGAAAATAGTTGCTCACAAACGTAGGTGCTGCCAAAAAGTGATGACATGAATAAGGCGTGATAGTGAAGTGAGGGGTATCTGTCTCTGGGAAGATAGGTCTTATAAAAGTCCGGTAAAGAGACATGATCAAATTTTTCTGTAAGTTGAATGTCAGATTGCAGCTGTACGCATTCCATTTGAAAATTGGCAGGTGACATATTTATGTCGACTGAAAATGGAGTCGCAAATATATCAAAATATTGATTATTTTTCCGGAAATCTTGAAATCTTTTTTCAAATTCCTGTATCAAATGTTTACAGGACCGTGTTTAGCTGACGTGTCAAAATTAATAAAATTGTTTGCCTTAATTTGAGCTTGCCATAATTTCAGTTTCATTTAGAATGCTGCTATGGTTTGAAACATTGTATTGGTAAGTTGATTTTCACCTTGAAGATGCATGTTTAACACATTTAAATGAGCAGTCAAATCCACTAGAAATGCTAAATCTATAAGCCAGTTTTCATTGTCAAGTTCTGGCACAAATTTTGTTTTTGATACCATAAATGACTTGATTTCATGTCGCAAATCTTTTCAACATTTTGCCTTGACTTAGCCATCTTACGAAAAGTAAATGATGTTGCCATAGTCAGCATCCATACTTTTAAGGAATTCCTGGAATTGGTGATGATTCAATCTCTTGGCCCTTATGAAATTCAAAATTCACAGTTTCGATGACAGTTTGCACGATGTTTTCCATTTGTAAAGCTTTTGCGCATAAGTTTTCTTGATGTACTATGCAATGATACTTCATCAAATGTGAGTTTCTGGAGGCAATTGCACCATCTTCCATTAATTTAACAAGTTCCTCTCTTTTACCTACCATCGCCGGGGCACCATCAGTAACTATACCAGATATGTTCACAATGGACAAAGAAAATCGTTGTAACAAGTTTTTTACTGCTTCGCATAGCTCTTGATTTAGTTGTGTCTTTAATGGCACTAAAGAAGTCATTTCTTCAGTTACATTATATTCGTCATCAATACCTCTGATAAAATTGGCAAGTTGAGCCATATCTGTGGCATCAGTGCTTTCATCCATCGCCAAAGCACAAAATTTAAAATTAGCAGCTTTACTCTCCAAACCTCTTTTGATAGATTTCCCAATTTCTTCAATTTGCCTCAATTCATCTTGTGTAATGAACTGATTTTTGAAATATCCCCTTTTTTTATCAGGGCAAATTATATCTGCCACGCTTTCCATACATTGCTTAATAAACTCACCATCTGTAAATGGTTTTGAGTTTCTTGCTATTAAATTTGCTACCACATAACTAGCTTTTACAATAGAGTCAGAGTTTGAGTTGTAACTTTCTAAAAAAAAAAATGTGTTGAGAAGACAGACTTTTTTTCAGTTGCGCTATTTTGTCCTTACGACACATTCCTTGGTACGCACTGAATTTGGCAGCATGATTTTGCATATAATACCTTTTCAAATTATTGTCTTTGAAAACTGGCACAAATTCCCTACAAATTAAGCAGAGTGCCTTACTATTTACATCTACAAAGAAGTAGTCATCTGCCCACTTTTCGTTCAACAATCTTCTTTCATCAGTAATTTTTTTGGGGGTGTTCTGTTTTCTTTTGTGATGCTGGGAAAGCCATGCTGGAATTAAAAAAATACTAATTTACTTATCTAATCCCTGTGTTTTACTCACCAAGTCGCCACAAGCACACGTAACATCTGATAGGGTTAATTTGACTGTCTGAGCTTGGAAGATAACAGACTGGAAGCCACACACTACCGTCAAGCCACGCATGTGTACAAATAGCGAGAGGGTACGGCGTGCAGTGGCACTATGCCTAGTACAAAATACACACTTGAATTCTTTGTCACAATTCATTTTACACGACATTGCAACAGAGTCCCCTCACTCTTTATTTTATTAGTTAATTTTAACAGTTTTTCATTACTTCTGGGCGAACTGTTTGCAATATAATGCGAATTGTGGATAATACTCCGATATTTGTGGATGTGACATACTCTGATTATTCAATTCTATTCCATTGTTACCTACAAAGTTTGAGCTCGAGAACTGCACAATTGAGTTACAAAAAATCGCAAAAAAAATCTCATAATGTTTTAAGTTTATGATTTTGTGTTGGGCGGCACGCGACCCACGGACCGTGGGTTGGACAAGCTTGATCTAAGACTCCATAACACACCTTCAATCTTATTGTCATTATTATTATCTTAAGAGAGGGTTCAGACCTGTTGGACTCCCATGTTGGTGTGTCACTGGGTGAAGACATTTTGAGGGGAGTTGGGTGTGTTAGAGGAGGGTGTATAAATTTCTGGGTAGGACAACACACCATCTCATACTGCTCACATTGTTTCAGAATGCTTGGAGGTCACAAGTGGTGAAAAGTTAGACTGGCCAGCTCAGAATCCTGTCCTATGGAGAATCTCTGGGGCAAATTAGGTGATTGAATGCACAAAAAAGAGACTGCCCAACAAACAAAGCTGAACTGGTAATTGCTTTGAAGGTGGAACAGAAGAACATATTGGCAGATATTTACGAAAAAATAGTGAATAGTATTCCATGAAAACTAGACGCCAGCATAAGGACTGTAGGGGTGGAAGCTCATTATATTAATTAATGGCTCCTCGGCCAAACATCCACTGGCTTCCAGCGCTGATGAAAATTTCCCCACAGCAGGAAGGAAAACTATTTATAAGGTTCTTTGTCTGGAGACTGTCTATCAACGAACAGTTGAAGACAGCCCGGCGTTCTTTCTCTTCCAGCTTTACTATAGATCTGCTATTCAGGAGAGGGGAAGTAACAATAATGGCAAGACAATTCCAAGTATGAATTCACTCTCAGGCTTGTTGAAAACTTAACAAAACATTTAATCAAAAGTAAATTGTTTCGGCAGCTATTGTTCCTTGACCTCGGGTTCCTGTAACTGCAGTTCCACGTGAAAAATGATCAGGGTCTCGAATTATTCAAGAATACCCTTTTCTGCTAATACTCTCTGCCCATTCTTTTTCTATCGCAGATTTGAAAGGTTTTAATCGTCGTAATCTTCCGTTCGTCTCCCTTCCTTTGTTACAGAAGCTATGCCTCGCGTTTTGTCCCGAACACGTGTTCTCCCAAAACGCTTTCTCCGTACATCGTTCCAGACCCATGTGTCTGATTGCAACTACGTTCGCTTTTCCCGTGCTCTAACTGGCACGTTCTATCAATAACTTTCCTTTACCCAGTGCTAACCTCGAGCACTATAAAACCGTTTTCCTGGTTTCGCTGTCCGTGCTGTCACCCAGCACTTCCTAACCGTCCTTCACGCTCACTCCCCCGTCAACTGTCTCCCACTCCTATCCTGAAGTTTTTCCCCATGACTTCTCCTCGCCTCTGATTGGCTCCTGCCTCACTTGCCTGAGGCTCTCTTCTTGCTGATCGGAACACGCGAAGAGCGGGCGATCCCCCCGCTTCTCCGTGTCCCCTACTTTATTCTCCTGACCCGTGTCGTCCGCCTGTGACCTTGACCTATTCCCTCGTTGACCTTTAGCTCCCGTGTGCCCTGCAGCTTGCATTTCCCCTGGCCAGGAACAACAGCCGTGCCTTCCGTGAATACAATAGACCTGTCAAACAGGCACCTCGGAATGTCACCTAGTCGGTACATTACCACGTTTTACAGTCGTTTCCAAATAATACACCTGGAAACATTTGTTCTGAAAAGTACATATCCGTTAGAATCGATGGGATTTAATGTCCAGCACCTAATTTACATAGGGGCGTAATTCCTCGCCCCTACAAGGACCAAAGGCTTCAGCACATAATTTTAAATTTTGTATAAATAAAGATTATTTGTATAAACTCAATACATTTGTGAAACCAATTAATTATTTTCTAGTTAGCCAGATTCATATTAAACTAACGAATACATACAAGGAACAGTATTGCAAGTTACTTCATGTTACCTGCTATATTGCCTGATCCACAGAGCAGTATCACTGCACTTACAAAGCAATACTTACTTCTAAGACAGCTGAACCTTGAAGAATGGGCTTTTCTTCATGTATAAGCTTTGCTAAATCTAGTGAGCATTCCCAGATTTTCAAACCACCTGAAAGACAACAAAATATATACATAAATGGCAATTCACATAGAACATAATACAAATAAATCAAAATTTGATGAAACACTTACCTTAACAATTGTTTGTATATTTGCTGACATAAAAATATTAAAGAGGTGTAGGCTAATGGTGTTTTAAAATGCCAATGCTAAATGAAGTTAAATAAGTCATGCAAGTCAACACATTTCAGCAAGAAAAAGAAACAAGAAAGATGACACTGAATTTTTGGTTGTAATGAGTACGTATTTTGAATCATTTCTGACATGAATAAACTATTTGGAAGTCATCCGTATTCAATGAAACCTGCTTAAAAAAAATCAAGTGGATTTCTACAATTGATAAAACATTTAGAAATAGCTATTTCCGCTAGCAGCTGGAAAGTATGTTGTGAAAATTAACAAACTGTGCACAAAACATTTCTCACAAATGGAGGAAGATGTAGTGACAGAAGGGTTTCTCTCTGCCATATGATCCTACAAAGAAAGTAGGGTAAGTGTATGTTTATCATATAATCTTATGCTTGCAAAAAGTATTATTAAAACCTTTTAGCGTGTTAGATTTACTTAAAAATTATCTTTAGGTGTTTTCAACTTTTCGTCAATGAGTCAAAAATAATTGTCATAAAGTATAAAAAAGCAATTTAAAAAGAATAAATAAAAAGGAAAAAATGAAGAACATTCATGAATAGGACAGATTTGTGATCAAGAAACCCATGTTTTAATGCTCAGAAGCAGTTTCTGAGCTGTTAGAATTATGAAATGAGTAAAGCTGAAGGCAGAGCTGCTGCCAAGAGGAAGGGGCAATTGCCTTCCCATGACAACCATAAAAAAAAAAAAAATAGAAATGCGCACCATCTGAATAAACTTAATACAAATTGTAACTGAAAAAACAGTTAGAACCCGGTCCTATCACGGAAGCATTTTCTTTTTTTTTTAAGACTCTAGTTAACCACATACAGTATTCCATGCAGCTAACCAGGGTAAAGAGTAGCATACTCTGTGAGTGCAGACCCCTTATATGAAAGAAAGGAAATGTACAAAACAGTGGAGAGAGGCACATACAGTAGAACAATATGAAGATATATCTAAAATTTGTGACCTTTCCAAATATGCTGTGAAGATGAAGAGCTAATTAGTCATCTATACTCTGTTGAGGAAACTTCTAATCTTATCATATGTAGAGGATTTTAGGAAGAGAGTGTCTGACCCCAGGTCTTAAACAACCCTTAGAAATGGAAAGCTACGTGATTTGGGCTAGAGTGCCCAATAGGAAAGTGACGCAGAAGCGAGGTAGAAAGGGTGAGGAAGACACCCTTATTTATTAGGTGTGCAACTTAATTCTCGGCCCCTAACTGCAAGCAATCATAGAACGTCGGCAAATGCAAATAGCTGTGCGTGATAATGGCTGATTGCAGCATCATCCAACAGTTTTCCAGGCAACCATAACCACTCACAGCTGTAGTGACAGAAGGGACGAACGTTGATGGTGAAAGCAATGTCGTTCGAGAAGCAACATTTGAGGCACTGCTTCCTGTTCGTGTTTCAGCTGGAAAAAAGTGCCGGCAAAGCCCAACAAATGATATGTGCTGCTTTGGGTGAGGCTGCCGTGTCCTACAGTATGCGTAAGAAGTGGTTTGAGCGGTTTAAGCAGGGAAATTTCAATCTCCGTGATGCAGAACGTCCGAAACATCCACAGAAAGTTGACGATGAGGAACTGGAACAACTGTTGGACGTGGATCCCTGTCACATACAGTCAGAGCTCGTCCAAGAACTCAGAGTAACACAGCAAGCCATTGCAAAGCATCTGTACAAGCTTGGACGGATTCACAAGGAGGACCATTGGGTGCCCCACCAACTCACAGCTGCGAACAAGTCTAGGCACTACGATGTTACTGTGTCCTTGCTCTCCAGATTCAAGAAGAAGGATTTCCTCCACAAGATTTTGACCTGTGATGAGAAGTGGATCCTCTACGATAATCCTAAGTGGCACAAATCATGGGTTTATCCAGGTCAGCCTACCACCAGTACTGCCAAACCGAATATCCATGCCAGGAAGTTGTTGCTGTGCATATGGTGGGATCAGCGTGGTGTCGTACACTATTAGTTACTCAAACCTGGTGAAACGGTCAATGCTAAGCGTTATTGTCAGCAACTCATTCGTGTGAGTGATGCAATGGAGGCAAAAAGGCCATACACAGGCAAGGGAAGAAGGTCAGTCCTGTTGCTTCAGGATAACGCATATCTTCACATCGCAAAAACGACATTAAACATGGTCACCGACCTGGGGTGGGAGATTTTGTCCCACCCGGCATATTCTCTTCTCCAGACTTTGCCCCATTGGATTATCACCTCTTTTGCTCCCTGCAACATCACCTGAATGATAGGCACTTCACTTCTGTTGAGGAGGTCCACATAAGTATTGATGACTTTATCAATTCGAAACAGCCCTTTTTTCCCCCCAGTGGCATTCGGCAGCTCCCTTACCGATGGCTCAAATGTATCCAAACACGATTGGGATTATTTCTCTGATTAGGTACATATTTGATTTGCTATAATTTACTGTCAACATATCATGCCTGTGGCTGAGAATTAAGTTGCACACCTAATATTACCGGGGGCCAGTACCCAGGGTCCGATGGCTTAACATGCCCATCCAACGCACGATGGATTTTTAGTGGTTTGAGTGTTCGTACCTGCCTGGGATCAAAAATGAATTTCAATGTGGCAATCACGAATGGTGACCACTAGGCCATCCATTGCCCGTCGAAGAAAAATTCTCTGAGAGTTTAACCTTCAATGGAATTTTTCCAAGTTCTTACCCAAAAGTGTCTTCCAATTGTTACATTTACTATCTGATGCTCATTCATTCTCTGTATTTACCTAGTTTTCTTGGGTATTTACCTATAATAGTTTTCACATCTTTAGTAAAATTGTGTCAAAATCAGGAAACACGATTTTTGAAAGATCATAATACTTTTCCATAATGGAGGTATGAGAAAGTAAAAGCTGGGTAGTGTTTGAGTGAGTGGGGAACTTCTGAACACAAAGAGGCATAATTTTAAGTCTCCCCCTTCTTCCATAACAATGGCTCACTCCAGCCCTGGCTGAGGGACTTTAACATCCAGTTCTTCTCATTCTTTTTTTGCTACATCTCTTCACTGTTTCCCATGCTACTTTTTATCATTCACAAAAACAATCCAATACACTGCTGGACAATTGCTAAGGACGGATCATAAACGGCTATATAGCGCATAAAAAAGTAAGTGTGGTTGGATGCCAAGTGAAATAAAATAATGTCAGAATGCCAGGACATTACAAGAAAGACAATTTATTGTGCTCTGAAATCCAGAAGGCTTTGGAACGTGTTCAAGGGACAAACAGGCCATTTTGTGCAGAATACATAAACGTGAAAAAACTGCAATTACCGTCCACAGGCGTTCCAGCGTAAGATGTCAATACAGGATATGGCCACCATGGAGGGCGATGCAAGATTCCACACGTCGTGTCATGCTTTGCAGAACATTATCAAGCAGCTGTTGGGGTAATTTATCCCATTCCTCTGTCAGTGCACGGATGAGGGTGTCCTTGTTTATTGGAGGGCATTGGCGACCAGCAAGACTCCTCCCCAAAGCATCCCACTTATTTTCAATGGGATTCAGATCTGGAGAACGTGCTGGCCATACGAGGCGTTGAATATCCTCGCTCTCAAGACACTCCTGGACAGCGACTGTTCGATGACATGTTGCGTTGTCGTCCATAAAAATGAATCTATCACCGACAGCATCACGTAACATGCGAACATGAGGTAGCAGAACATCATTAATGTATCATTGGCCAGTCATAGTCCCAGTTGGAAGCACATAGAGGGACGTACGGCCATTGATCATGATGCCAGCCCATACCATGACACTACATGTCGGATATCGGTCCCTTTCCTGTATGTTTGCTGGACAATATGCAGTACCACTATCACGCCAGATCAGTTGTCGTCGACAATCAGACGATAGACTGTATCTACTCTCATCTGAGAAGAGGACAGCAGACCAGTCGTTATCAGTCCAATTGCGATGTTGATGGCACCATTGCAAACGGGCGGCACGGTGACGTCTGGACAATGGGATGCACACAACAGGACGGCAGGCGTATAATCCTCCTTCATGCAAACGTCTGGCGACAGTTTTTCGGGAGATCCGTTTGCCAGTAGCAGCCATAAACTGATTTGCTACCTCACTAGCTGTGCTGCGCCGGTGTCTTTTTGTTGATAGCACTATGTACCGATCTTCTGCAGGTGTCGTTGTACTGCGAACACGACCTCCCCCGTGACGTTTGCTACACTCTCCATTTGTTTGAAATGATTTCCAAAGCCTTGAAACAACACTGTGGCTGACGTCGAACTCCTTGACAACATCTGTTATTTTTCGCCCTTCTTCAATCTAACCAATAATACGGCCACGCGTAAAATCATCTAGGTGATGTCGGGAAGACATACTGAAAATTGCAAGTTCGTCAATTGATTATTTCCCTTTTAACTTTGCATTTGAACAACAATGGTCAATACGCATCAAATCCTTTATATCTTTTATCAGCGCTATGACGTCACGAACAAGTTCGGCAATCCAAAATTTGCATACGCACAACACGTCTTACTGTATCCCGCACTTATGCTAATTTCCACATTTTCCTGCCTTCCATTTTATGGTTGCTATTGTCATCCATCCTTAGCAATTGTCCGGCAGTGTAGTTCCCCTCATAGAAGGAAATGAGCCTGACAGACTTGTGAAATACTTACTACTTTACCTACTTTGAATTAAATTTAAGACAACATGTTTTAGAGCGAAAAAACAAAAAAGCCACTAGATAATTGTTTCATATCATCATCATCATCATTGTCAATCATTATTATCAATCCACTGCTGGATGAGGGTCTCCCCAAGTTTCTTCCACAATTGTCTGTCTTGAACCTGTATCCTCCATGTCACTCTGGCACTTTAATTAAGGAAGAAAATCTGGCAACAGAGTATTAATATGTAGCTGCCAGGCTTAGCTACATATTAATACAGTCCGTATTTGGTTATCTGTTTGAAATTTCAGAAAAACCAAAAATGCTGAGGTAAATTACCGTATTCATTCAAATCTAATGCACACTCTTTTGGCCAATTTTCGCGGCTGAAAACCGGGGTGCGCATTAGATTCAGGCATTAAGTAGAAAAACGTGAAAATGGGTCTGAATCAGATGTATTTCTCATCTGCTTGGTCAAGATCACCACAGGCCTTTCAGAAAGATCGTAGAAACGATCATGGGGGTGTAAGAAACTGACTAAAAGTGAGATGGAAGGTCTGTTTATTAAGAGTCAATGAAGTACATTTACAAACCTAAAAGCTTTGGCAAAGGAAGTATTATGTAATGTACAGCAACCTTATATGTATAGTAATCTTATAAAGTCATAAATCCAGAAGAGAAATAGATCTACCATATAAACTTTGCCAAAAAAATAAACTAGAAAAAGTAGTACTGTAGGGATTAATAACTTAGACAGCCAAAGAAAGTACAGTGAGGTTCACATTCAAGTTTCAGTAAAGAGCTACAACTTAAGTCCAATATCATGTCAGAGCCATGGATCAATAGTCATCAATCATCATATTCATAGGACTCTGCAGAGCTGGTGCTGGCATATGCTAAAATTTCATCAATATCCAAATCAGTTTTTTGATGTCCACTCTAGACAGCCCTCAACCTGGCAGGCTGCTTAGGTCACAGTCTCTTACAGGTTTAGGTGCACATAACAATTGGGTGGTAACTGTGTTCCGTATTCGAAAACCTCAAAATGGGGTTGCACATTAGATTTAGGCGTGCATTACAATTGAATAAATACAGTAATTCAAAAAGATAAAGAAATAACAGTTTGGGATTAGAAAAAAACAGAAAGCCCCACAAATCATTTAAAATATTTCCACAAGTATAACACTGCTCCACAATTGTTTTTTTAGTGTGAGATTATGTTTTTTTACCAGAGGTGTAGCACAAAACAGTGCCATTTCTCCCAGTTTGAAGAGTTGGCCTCAAAGATCCTTCAGATCCCCCCCCCAAGTTTTTTAGAGGGATTATCCCTTCTCACATGGAGCTGTCCAATGGCATTCAGGACCTATGCTTCTATGTTACAGTGGCCTCTTCTAAAACTGGTCCTTCCACTTCTGCACCTGCTACATCTTCTAGCTGGACCTCCAACACCAGCATTAGAATCTCCTTCATTCAGATCAAAGGTTTGTTCTTTTCATCTAAAGAAGCTCACAAAGCATGATGCCTCTACCAAAAAGAAAATTAAAGCTATTCCTTCCACTGGGAGTTCAGTTTCTTGCTCTAATGAGCCATCTAGAATATCAATGGCATCTTCACCTTGTTCATCCAGCCTCCTTAGCAACTCTTCAAATATCTACTCAGAGGGTTTCCATCATCAGTCTCTGATGCAGAATGCCACAATTCTCTTTGTGCTATCATAGTACCTTGGAATGTGGTACCTTGTTGACTGGAGTCCTAGATTTCTTGTGTTGCATACTTCTACCCTTGAGGCAGGACTCGAGCAAGCCTTATACATCTGGGAGGGCGAGACTTGAAATTACAACCCCTAAAGTTTAAAATTTCCCTACTACCACTTACATAGTACCCAGTTTTTACTTCCTTAGCATTGAGAAAGTAAAAACTGGAAGCATTATGACCCTTTAAATATATAACACTTCCAGTTTTGGACATAATTTTACTAAAAATGCAAGAACTAGGTAAATACCCAAGAGTCAAGTAAAACATAAAAGTTTTGAGAATGCCAACAACACTCTGTAGAAATGCAGAATGAGAAACGAGCCAGCACACAATGAATTTGAGTATTAGACAGTGGATATTACAATAAGAAGACGATTTCAGGGAAGAGCTTGGAAAAATTCCACTGAAGGCTAATCACTCAGAGGACCTTTTTGCAATGGAACATAGATGACTAATTAGCTCTTCAGCTTATTTGGAAACAATTTGGAGATTAGTCACATAAGCATATCATTTCACATGCCGCTCTCCATTATTTTGAGCAGTTCCTTTCATGCATATGTGAGGTCCACATCTAATAGAGTAGGTTACTCTGGACTCTGATTAACTGTGCAGAATACTCTATGTGGCTAACTAGTCTTTAAACAAATAAATTCACACATTGTGCATATCTATTTTTGTGTCCCTCATCAGAGCACAAATTTATGCCTCTAGTATGACCATTCTAGGAGGGCACCCCCCTCCCCGCCCTCCTGGTAGTTACGGTCCTGCCTTGAGGTTCTTTGAATCTCCAAACTACTCGGATACCCCAGGTCAGTATGGAGATTTGTGAAGGCCATTTGGGAAGAAACCTTCCCTTTAAGCTGTGCCCGTTTTCAGGAGATTCCTAGACAGCCTAGGAAAAAGTCCCCACCTTCTTCTTCATCATCCTAAGAGGAAGGAAGAATTTGATTAAATCATCAGGAAACTTAAAAAGCTCTTAAATTCAAAAGGAGACACTAGTAGTCTCATAGTTTCCTTATCTCACCATGTTCTTGACCCATTTTTGTTTTCCTGTTATGATGATGTATGATTTTATTTTATTTTTTATTACTTTTTATTTCATTTTTTAATCAAATTTGGCTGCCATTTTTAGTTGTTTTAGACTATCAGCTTTATTTATTTGAGGAATTTTAAGCTTCTAATTTCTATTTCTGGTGAGTAGCTTAGTGGTAGAACTTCTCTAGACCCCCAAAAATAAACTTTAATCATTATAAATTATTTTAACACCATTTAAATTATTTTATGTCATCTTAGTTTTTCTAAAGTCCATTACTCTGTGTTTATATTTGTGTAACCAGCAGAAAGTGTGGAATGACACAGAATTTTTGATGCCAAATAGAAATTTGATATCAATTCACTCAAATTTAGGATAAATATCATGTACTAAATATCAAACTTACAACAAATGCAAGTTACAGTAAACTCATAGTATCACTGTCTTCCTCTCTAGTTTCTAAACTGTATACATATGAAAAAGTAAAAATATAAGACAAATATAAATTACCAAATTTCCATTTTTTGTACCATTTGATTTTCTGCATACAAACTGGTAATCATTTTTCATTTGCATTATCGATCCAAGATGCAGATAACCAGCTGAACATGCAATGTAGAGCTTAAATAATTTGAGTTTTAAATGTTTTAAAATAAATTTTAATGTTATTTATGTGTAATAGTTGGCACAAATCTGCAGTATCTTTACTCTTTCCATGAAAATATGGCAGATTTGTGCCAACAATTACATTTGTATTGCCTTCAGTGGCGTATTTTTGACGCTAGCTAGGCTAGCTGCGAAGCCCAGAGAATGCACGAATAAAAGTTAATTAAACATACACAAATAAAAGTAAATTATCAACAGTATTAAGATACGTTGATGCTTTCACTGCAAAAAAAATTCGTGCAGATTCGGTTTTTTGACTCAGTCTGGCGAGAGAAGACTAATGGCGTAACGTAACCAGTTCTTCCAGAGTCTTCGTTGTTCTGATTTGAAGACCTTCCATACGATCACCTGCTAGCATTTCGACAAAAACATGAATGAACGGGTGAAGGGGAATGGGCCATTGCTTTGGGCAATGGTTCACTCTGAAATGAGAAGACTTAGACTACCTCAGTCACTCGCATGCTCCTGTCCATAAGAGCACGTGTTTCACGATAGTTGTTTCAGTTTGTGTGAAGTGTCAATGAATTAAAAACCCTGATATTATATCTTAAATTCGTGGCTTTGTTGGATTCGAATTGTTTTGATAAATACTGTGAAACCTTCCCTGAACATCTACTGTCAGAACTTAAAGAACTCTATGCTTCAAATTTTGATACAGCTCGACTAAAAAATGAACTGAAGGTGTTTTACTCTCTTGATGAATACAAAAACAAATCAGTAAGAGACATTACTTGTTACATAAAGTTGAATAAATCAAACATAGAGTTTAGTGAGGTTTACAAATTAGCAGACCTAATATTAAACTTTTGATCAACAACTGCAAATGCCAAACGTTTTTCTGCATTAAAAAGAATCAAGATAAATAAAACCTCCTTTATGGACACCCCGAATAGTTTCGTAATCCCCAGTCCCAAAGTATAGGCGGTTCTGTGTTTTGACCGAAAAAGCTGAAAATGCGTCCGCTGAAGGAAGGCAGGAAAAAAAGCTATGTGAAATTTTATCGCGATGCCAAGTCCACTGCACCTGAAAACATTCCTACCTGTTGTTTGCCACCTCTTTCGTGTTAAAGTTCTCCATGCCATCACTTGAGTAACCTCTGCAATCAGAAATATTAAGCCGCAGTGCGTTAGTCGTTGTTTCTACAAGGCAGGGTATGTTTCAGCAGACAAAGAAGATGGAGTATGCACTTTCAACACAGAAGGAGATCTGCGCTTGATTTCTGAACTGATGACATACGTTTGAACTGTGAGAGAAATGCAAAAGATTTTATCGCAATTCATGATGCACCATGTTTTGAACAGACAACGGATGATTTGCAAGATTAAATTTCTTCACACACACACACACATCAAGAATGACATGGTTGAAGAGACAGCGGAAGGAGCTGAAGAAGAGGCAGTGGACAGAGTTGCAGAAGAGGTGTGTGATGTTAAGAACTTCACGGCTGCAATGAAATATAGTGAAGAACTTCATAAATTTTTTATTAGCAAAGGTGATTCTGAGGGACTGGCACTTTTGATGAATTTGAAAATTCATATTAAAAAAGAGGCTGTAAATGGCAAAAGAAAAAAAACAAAGGCCTTTGTCAGATTTTTTTTCAGGCAAGAATGCTAATGATAAATTGATGAATTAGCTGTAAGTATGTTTTGAAAGTTTTAGAACATTTGTTAATCAGAAACATGAATTGAATTACGTATATACATATGTACGTAAATTGCATTTTTCCTTATGTTTGAAAAGCTCAAAAATATTTAAGTTACTATAAATACTTACATAATTTCAATTTCATGTACAGTTTTACTAATGCAGTTTCGGAATTTATAATTGCATAAATATGTACATATAAAGTATGTATGTTTTTATACATGTAACCTTATTTTTAACAGAAAAAAAAACAAACAAAAAAGACGGCCATGAAGTTTGTATTGCGCGATGGCTTGGGCAGATAGGTGTGTACCTCCCCAAAGCGGACACCTCCAATTAGCGGACACATCATCAGGTCCGGAGGTGTACGCTATTCAGAGGTTTTACTGTATATCTTAAAGCTACACAAGGACATGTACATTTGAGCAACTTGGCAATATGAAAAAATACTTGGAAGAAACATTTTTGAAAAACATAACACTCAAGTTCACACAAAAGGAAAGAAGAATGGAGTTCATGTACAAATAAAGTATTCAGAAGAAGAATGGTGTTCATGTACAAACAAGTGTTCAAATCCTAATCCTCATAATTATTTGGTATCATGTTAGCAATAGCATGTACCTAGAATTTAGAAAAAAAGTTACTTCTATTACTTAACAATTACAAATTAAACTTCACAATTAAAAAAAAACAGTACTGTGGGGAGGGGGGGGTGATATAGCCAAGGTCTTGGACCCAAGATACACCACTGATTGCTTTCCATATATTTGTGAAGAATCATTTCTTCAGGGAAATTTGTTTCCCACTTATGTATGATGTTATTTACGATGTTCCTTTTCTACTGTTTTCTGTAAGCATATGGGTGCAGAACAATTATGAAACTACCAAGTTTTCATACAAGAAGTGTCTAGATGCTAAATGATATGTATAAGCTACTTCATGTAAATTTAAAAAGATAGCCAGCTTCATACTTCTATTAACCAAAAAATGTCAGTGATGTATGAGATACATTAAAACCACAAAACTCGCATAACAATCAGAACAAAATTTGCGCAAAAATAAAAGAAATAAAGTATAAGGTAAATTATATATATGAAATATAACTAAATCTACCTTCATATACTCCAGGCAGCAAATCTGAATGACTTTTTTCTGCTGTCAGGATGCTGTCACACTGTCTTCCAGTCTCTCTCAGGTATTTTACAGCATTTGAGGCTAGTAAGTGCTTGATGCTCATAGATTTGTTGGATCCAAACTGAATCACCTGAGCTTCATTCCTTACTTTCTGTTAAACAAAACAAAACAAAATTACAAATATTGCACATGAAAGGAAAGGCATAACTAGGATTTCTGTATCTGGGCAAACTGCAAAAAAATGTGCCCCCATTTCTACCTTCCGATCTTACATCATCATCAACTATCATTAATTCACTCCTAGATGGTTTCTTTTTGTACGACGTCTACAAGAAGAACAGCAGTAATTATATTTTTTGCAAAGTGCAGAACAACTTCTCATGGAAAAAAATCACACTTTAAAAAATTGTGATTGGACTATATAGTTTTTCTAAAATTTTATTTTGAATACTAATTATCATAAGTGCCAGTTATCATCATCATCATCATTGTCAACCATTATCAATCCACTGCTGGACGAAGGTCTCCCCAAGTTTCCTCCACAACGGTCTGTCTTGTGCCAGTCTCCTCCATGTCACCCCTGCATACTTTCGAATTTCATCCACCCATCTCCTATGTGGTCTTCTTCTGGGTCTTTTCCTGTCCCTTGGAATCCAATCTAAAATTTCGGCTGTCCATCGATGATCTGTCCTTCTGGCAATATGTCCAGCCCATTGCCATTTCAGGGATTTAACTCTGATCATGATGTCTTCCACTCTTGTCATTTTTCGGATCCACGAGTTCCTCTTCTTATCTCTCCTGGTTACACCAAGCATGCACCTCTCCATGCTTCTTTGAGTTGTCTGCAGCCTTTGTATGTCTCTTTTAGTTAAGGTCCACGTCTCTGCACCATACGTAAGCACTGGAAGGATGCATTGATCAAACACTTTTCTTTTAAGACATAATGGCATATTGCTCTTGAAAATTATGCTGTTTCTTCCAAAAGCTCTCCAGGCAAGTTTTGTACGCCGATTAATTTCTTCATCAATGTGACCCTCACTTGATATCTGCTGTCCAAGATAAACGTACGTGTCTGTTATCTCCAGCTTTTCTCCATCAATCGATAAATCTTCATTTCTTGTAAAAGCATTGAACATCACTTTTGTCTTCTGAAAGTTCATTTTTAATCCCACTTCTTTACTCTTGTCAGCAAGTTCCTGGATCATACTCTGCAGCTCTGATGGGGTAGTTGCAAAAATGACTACGTCATCAGCAAAACGAAGGTGGGTTAGATAATCTCCATTAATCTTTATCCCCTTGTTTTCCCAGCTCAGCGACTGAAAAACACCCTCCAATGTGGCATTAAAGAGCTTCGGAGATATGGTGTCACCTTGTCTCACTCCCTTTCCAATTTTTACGTGTGTTGTATTTTCAAACAGCCTAATCTTTGCACTTGCATTTTCATAGATGTTATTAATAATATTAATGTATGCATCTTCAATACCGCAGGTTTTCAGAGCCATTGTAACTGCTGATGGTTTCACCGAATCAAAGGCTTTTTCATAATCGATAAAAGCCATGCACAATGGAAGTTCATATTCCCTCGCTCTTTCAATTAGTTCTCTCAGCACGTGGATATGATCTATTGTGCTGTAGCCACTCCTGAATCCAGCTTGTTCTCTCGGTTGAGCCATGTCTAGTGCTACCTTCAAGCGGTGTGAAAGAACTTTAGTGAAGATTTTATAAACTACTGATAGGAGGCTGATAGGTCTGTAGTTTCCGAGATCCTCAATGTCACCTTTCTTATGTAGCAGGATCATTGTAGCGGTGTTCCAATCCTCAGGAATCTTTCCTTCATTAAGGCATCGAGTGAAAATTTGGGCGAGTACTGTTTCGATTTCTCCACTTGCTTCTTTTATGATGTCTACAGTAATTCCATCTTCTCCTGGAGCTTTTCCTCGCTTCATGTTCTTGATTGCATGTGCAACTTCTGCTGGAAGGACTGGAGGAACTCTGGTACTGGTATCTTTCATGATGTCTGGAGTGCATATATCATCCCTTTCATATAATTTGGAGTAGAAATCTTTCACTCTTGTCAAAATTTCGCCTCTATTTCTTGTTACAGAACCATCTTCTTTTCTCAGTGCCATAATCTGTTTTCTTCCCTTACTGAGATGTCCCTTTGCTATCTTTAGGCTTTGGTTGTTTTCAATTGCTTTCCTCACTAGTTCACAGTTGAATTTCCTTACGTCTTCAGTGATACTTTTTCTTACTGTCTTGCATAGCTCTATATATTCCACTTTGGAAGTCACATCTTCTTTAGTTGTCCTCATCTCTCTTCTTTTTTGCATCAACATTTTGGTTTTTCCTGATAATTTGTTCACATGCAACTTGTTCTTAGACCCAGCTAATTTTGTTGCTGTTTCCATAAGAGCTTTGGTTACTTTTCTGTTAACTTCAGAGATGTCCACTTCTTCCGATGTTAGGCCTTCTAAAGCAGAGAACCTGTTCTTCAGTTCTAACTTGAAGGTATTATGGTGTTTTTTAAGGTTGGTTATGTCAATAGATTTTGTTTGTCTTATGAGCTTGCCACGTTCAAGTTTAGTGTTGAGGTGCATCTTACATCTCACCAATCTATGGTCACTACCTGTGTTGAACTTGTTTAGCTTGTTTAGTGGTCACTACCTGTGTTGAACTTGTTTAGTGCCAGTTATACATAACTGTATTTCACTTTCTGGAGGATATGCCATATTCACCAGAGGCAGGTTTAAATACATTGGCGTGCAAAAATTAAGGACGAGACGGTTTTTCGAATGTAACGTCGTGCACAAGTGCTCCACATCGACTCAAATCATACCATAAGATTCCCAAGATGAAAAAATATGGGACAAGTGAGCAAAACCATCCGAACAAGGAATCCAAAGGATACAAAGGCACTTTACTGAAAAGGTAGCTTTGAGCACAACTGGACAGAACACAGAAATGTCCATGTAACAGGCAGCTGCCAAGAAAAATCTAGTCTTTAGTAGGGGATATGATTACCCCTGACTGCGTTGCAGGATTTACAACATCTGTCCATGTTGAGGACGAGGTTGTCAAGGAGCTGTTGAGGCATCGTGGCCCATTCCTCTTGTAGCGCCAATCGCAGCTGCAGAAACCTTGCTAGCGGCTGATGACGTGCTGCCAAGCGTCTCCCGAGAAGATCCCACGTGTGTTCGATTGGATTTAGGTCTGGGGACCTTGCGGGCCAATCCATGTGTTGAATATCTTCACTCTCCAACAGCCACTGTATGATGAGGTGTAGCGTTGTCGTCCATGAAGAGGAACTCAGGACCCACAGCACCTCTAAACAGACACACGTGAGGCAGGAAAACCTCGGTACAATAGCGGACACCAGTGACTGAACCTCCTTAGAAGATGTGGAGGTCAGTATGGCTACCAAGCATGATACCGCCCCAAACGAGAACTCCGCCACTTCCAAACCGGCCCCTTTCGATGATGTTGGAGGTGTGATTGCATGTTCCCTGCTCTCTCCAGATGTGTATACGTCCAGAATCGCTCATCAGACTAAATCGGCTCTCATCCGTAAAGAGAACTTGACCCCATTGCTGATGTGTCCAGTTCTTGTGTTTCTGGCACCACAGAAACCACTGTCTCCGACGAGCAGGCGTTAATGGCACACACCGTACTGGTCATCGTGCAAATAGACTCTTTGTGCAGCATCCTGGCCATGGTAAAACGCGATAACGAACGTCCAGTTGTTTGTTGCATGTGCCTTGCGATTTCTCCCGCTGTCTGCCGTCTGTCTCTTCTCGCCGGTAGGACAATAAATATACCAGTTGCCCGCCGCCGTGGTTGCTCATGGACGATCACTGCTAAACTCTCGGACAGCTGTTCCTGTCGTTTGAAATGCTCTCCAAGCTCGTGAAATGATGCTGTGAGCGATCCCGAACTCCTCAGCCACACTACGACCTTCTTCCAACTTCCCAATGATGCGACCTCGGGTAAAGTCATCCAGATGTCGTCTACTGGATTGCCTGTTGGCCATATCACATGGTGGCAGCAACTCGATGTCGTTCAAACTGATGTACACCGTGCAATAGCTTTCACCGAATTGCTGAGCGCACACCGCCCATGCCCTTTATACCCTTCCGACACTTCCCCCTACGTCATGATGCATATATGCGCACGCCCTACCGTACCGTACCCTAGTCTATCTCCTGAGTGGTCTTTCGGTCCCTTTTGCCTGCTCGTTTCGCTGTTATGCTAATTTCTCCTCTTTGTCCTTAATTTTTGCACACCAGTATAATACAGCACCCTAAGCCAAGAAAATCAGATGCCCCCAAGCTAATACATGTATATTTCTATTCCAAAAAATTACTCCCAATTTGATTTTAATATTTATATTATACACTCAATGGACAAAACATTAAAGATACCTACCTAATACATAGGCGTTGACTATAGGGGGACAAGGTGAATCTTGCCCCCCAATAATTTTACTAGGGGAAGCACCCACCCAATATTTTCTGTCAGATTTAATTATTTAATTGCTTTGGCCTCATGAAGTGGACCCAGCTTCACCTTATGAGAACACAGCGATTTACTTCCAAAAACTTTATAAATAAAAAAAAGTAAACTTTTTCTGCAAATTGAGCATTGCTTATTTGATAAGAAACTTGATTGCCTGCCCTAAATTTTGTTCAACATGTTCTCATGATGTTTAAGGCAATCATCAAAAATAAAATAAGTAAAAATACAGAAACATATAATCTCTAGTGCCTTGTTTGAGTAACAACACTAATTTCTCATATTTTTTATAAACGTTTCGAAACAAAAGCGTGGGCTAAATTTCATTTTTAAAAATATTAATACTCAGCAAAACAATATTTCTATTACCTAATCTGGCAGTCTATCTTTTTGCCCCTAATCTGACCTTATTTTTAATTTTCTTCTGCCAACAGAACAGATGTACTCCTCCCACGTCTCATCACTTCACGCCTGCCCCTCAATAATTTGGTGAAGTCGGCACCCCTGACCTAATAGTCTGTTGGTCCTCCTCTAGCGTGAATAACAGCCTGTACACACCAAGGTATCAATTCCAACAGGTGCCAGATGGTTTCCAGAGGAAATACCAGCCATTCCTGTTGCAGCATTGTCCACAACTCCACCCAAGATGTCGGTCCAGGATCTATGGATCTGACGTCCCACTCCATGGCATCCCAGAGGGCTTCCACAGGGTTTAAATCCTGGGAGCTTGGGGGCCACTGGATAATTCCAAACTCAGATGAGTGTTCCTCAAGCTTGGGTGGTTGTGGCCTAGTGGGGTGGTGCACTGTCCTGCTGGAACAGACCAACAGACACAGGATGTGCAAAGGCAATGAAAGTGTGTAGGTGATAGACCAGAACATGCCAGTAATGTGTATTGTTAAGGACCTTTCCAGACACACTAAAGGACCTAATGTGTGCCATGAAAAGGCTCCCCAAACCATAACAGAGTCACCACAACCCTGAACATAGCCAATCTAGCATGGCAGGGCCATGGCCTCATACTGTCAATACTACACCTGCACCCTCCCATCAGCTCAGTATATGTGAAAATGGGATTCATCTGATCACACAACATGGCACCACTGTGCAGAGGTGCAGTTTAGATGTTCTCGGCACCAGGCAGGGGTAGAAAATATCAAATTTTTAGGAGCCAGACATTGGACCTGTGTGTGTGTGTGGTGGTGGTGGGGGGTATATATAATATCAAAGTATCAAAGACATGTACCGTTTCATCAGAAGAAATGCAAAATGCCATTTTATTGCTAATTTTTTTCATTATTGTTGTTGTTTCCGTAATGTAGCAAAATGGCTTTTGTCACACGTATTTCCAAAATTTTGGCATCCCTTAATGTCCAGCACAGCATCCTGGGCCATGGTTTAATGGCAAACCCACCCCTGGTATTTACCCAAATATAAGATGGCCCCCTAAAATTACATAGTGTTTGCAGGAAAAGCACACGATATGTGTACACATCAACTTAATTCTTAAATCAAACCATGAAATCACACACACACACCAGTGGTGGCTGAGCCGCCTGGGCTGCCAGGGCCCGGTCAATAATTTCAGCCAATATTTTTTTTTTTTTTGGCATATGCGCGATTGTTGCAATGTGCCTTAGAAAGTTCTTCTAGGTAAATTGTCTGGTGGTCCTAATCCCCAACAAAACTCATTGTTTTTCTTCTGTTTGTTCCGGGAAGCGGGAAGGGAGGGGGCTGCACCATGATTCGGAATTTCAGGCCCGGTCAACGAACTTCACTTTCCGCTGCCCCTGACACACACACACACACACAAACACAAAGATAAGAACTTTTTTTTATGTAAAAAATTCTATTTATATAAAACATAGGATGTGATATAAAATCGAATTACAATTCTGTCAGTATCAGAAACCAAAAGTCAGTTTATATTTAGTTGCTATCATATGCAAAAAAATTGACTCAGATGGAAATGTTTTTTGGCATGCAAATAGCAGTAGTGCACCCAGAAATTTCCCAAGGGGGGGGGTAGTGCACAGAATTTCCTTAGGGTAGGGGTGACCCCCTAAATTTACTGGGAAAAATAGTCAGGTGCCATAACAATTAAGGAGGTTGACTTTGGTACATTTATTTTTATTAAGTTACTAGTAATGTTACAGTACAAGAATGTTAAATGATTAGAAGAAGCAGTAGATTCAATTCTTTTTCTGGTTAGATTTTCCTAAATTTACTTAACAGAACTACTCCCTTATAAGTATTGTATGTTATAATTATATGGTACATGATTATGAAGTATATGTAGATTGCATATCATGATATTTTGTTTCAAACTTCAAAGTAATAATTTTCTGCTCGGTCAGCCCAAGCCCTCCCCATGGGTGCGCCACTGTATTCAGGTAAATATGAAAACTGACAGAAAACCATCAGTGGCTCATGCTGTAAATAAACTTTGGTTTTCAGTGATCTAGAATGTTTTTATTATAGAAAACAGAAGTTAATGGAAAAATAATAAAATAACATTATCACCAAACCCACATTAGCTTTGCTGTGAACAAATCTACTAGCAATCAACAGCAGTGGTGCCATCTATCAGCATTAAACATATGTGCAAATTCACAGCTGATCAAAGCGAGCTAGTTGATGGACAAAGTGTTGTTGATCAGCTTCTTTCTTTCAGACAATCACTAATTACGATACCTGTGGAAAGCCATTTTTTTCCCAAGACCAACCAAAGAAATGTTTTGATTCCCAATCTAATGTATATAGTAACAAAATTAAATTAAACAGAAATAAATCAAAATTAAGGACTCATCTCCTGCCCAATTTAAATGTACATGAGTAGAATCCATTTCAGATATTCACTTTAAAAGGAAAAAAATATTAATCACAAAGTCGTATTCTATTTTTAAGGCATGACAACAGTGAGACCACTAAACAGAAGTAGATCCAAAAGCTTACCTTGAGGGTGGGGGTTTATTCCAGTTTACAAAAGTAAACAAAATGAAAAAAGAAACCGAGACAGCAAAAAAGAACATGCTGATGTATATACAATTCCTTGTTGAAATGTTTATGCATGCCTTCATAAAGCACAAATAAAATTTCTTTCAAAAATAACTTCTACTTCATCTTAATCCTGCATCACTTTTTGACTTTCTGAAGGCTTTTTTTTTCACAATTTTGGAAACATTACATCAATTAGTTCCTCTGATCGTATACAATTTCAGAAATTTTCTAGCAGTTGACCAATCTTGTTTCATCTTTGTAACTATAAATAACAAAGGTGTCTGGCATAAAAGCTTCAAAATTATGTGGGATATATACATGTGAGTTTCCATTCTACTACAGAGATGTTAAATAAAAAAAATTATGACCTTAAAACATTGGAATGGGAAAGAGGACGTTGGAATACAGTAGATTCCAGTTAATTGGGATGCATCGGGACTAGAACACTTTGGCCTAATTAAGCATATGTCCCAATTATGCGAAGTTTTATCCCAAAGAGCTAATTTGGGATGTTCTTTAACAACTGTCCCAAATAAATAGACATCCTGATTAATCGATGGCCCAATTAACTGGAATCTGCTGCATATCAGTTTAACAGACAATACATGGAAAATTCTTATTAATTCATGTTCTTTTTGATCATGGGCATCCAAGCTAAGTTTTCAGGAGGGGACAGGCTGAAAATATGTGTGTAACTAAAAACAATATAACAAGCACCATATTTAAATTCTCACTATGCCTTTTTGTTATCTAACCATTGTTACCACACACTCAACACACAGATTTAAGTGAAAACCATAAAACCCTGAAACTAGATAAAAAAAAAAAAATGGATAAGTTTTCAGGAGGGGGCCAGACCAAAAATGCGTGTGCATGTGTGTTAACTAAAAATAATACAACAAACTCCATAATCAAATTTTCACTATTTCCTTCTTGTTATCTAACCATTTTGCCAATACATAAATTTAAGTGAAATCCATAAAACCTTGAAACTAGATAAAAAATGGATAAGTTTTCAAGAGCAGCAGAACAAAAAATGTGTGTGTATGTGTGTGTGTAACTAAAAATAATACAACAAACACCATATTAAAATTTTCACTATGCCTTCTTGTAATCTAACCATTTCTGCCACACACTCAACACACAAATTCAAATGAAAACCATAAAACTCTGAAACTAGATTTAAAAAATTGATAAATAACATAGCTTGTTCAAGAAATAAAAAATATGTTGTTCTTTCCAGCCTTACTCCTTTTGGGCATTATATCATATGTACCAAAAAACATTTACAATCACTCATCAAGAAAGAAAAATAACCTCAGGATGGGAGACCTTTGTCCAGAAGTGAATAGCTCACACAGGGGACAATATATTTTTCATTTCTTTGCCTTCATGTTTTTCAACACTGTATGCACCTATATTTTGCTTCAACACTCAAAGAAAATATTCAGTATTATTACTTTCAACTGTAAATTCCCAAAGCTTTCTTACACACACATTCAGAATTTTTTAACAGAAAAATCAGAATTAGTGTTATCCAAAAACCTTTGCAATACCTTCCAAGACAAAAAAGCGCCCGTCTTGCCATCCCCCCCCACATATGGGCTCCCATGATTTTGATGGAAATGTTTCATACTGCTGAACTTAATACACACCTTTTTTTTTGAATAGAAGAACAGGGAAGGAGATCTGTAAATATTTACTATTTTGACAACTTTAAGAGGGGTGATCGCCCTATATATATATATACTGGATGCCTCCGGTAAACCGCTTCTGCCCCATAAACCTTCATTAAAAATGGATGCGTTTGTATGCATTACATTCTGAACAAAAATCGTATGTCATAAGAAACACAAACAAACCTTGATGAAATCTTTCCCCATGTCAGGTGTTAAAATAAATGCATCTCTTTTTATGATACTAACTTCACACTTTCTCGCAATTTCGCATAATTTCTCATTTTCTGCTTCAGAATTTGCAAAATTAAATTTAAAAGCCATTATCTTACACGACACACGCAACACTTAAATTCCAAACAATGCGTACAGTACAGCAAAATAATAGCAGACGATTTAAAAATTCCCTCATGTGCGTGCCGGTCAACACGCTAACGGTTAGTGAGAATTATTTTCACACTCTTCTTCTTGCATCCAATCACACATATACACTATGACACACATATCTCAACTAAGCAATTACTGATTAAGGCTCATTCCCCTCCTGCCAGTCTTTTCTTTCTTTTTTTGTGTCGGGCTTTAATGATCCTCACGAACATCAAAGTTTAAGAAGACATAATAGCAAATGGTTACATAGAAGAAGAGATCGATCAATCGATCACATGTAGAGGATTTTAGGAAGGGAGTGTCTGACTGGGGCCGTCGAGATTATGTTTAAACGAAGTGACTGACGTGATCTCGACGGCCCCGGTCTGACCCCAGGTCTTAAACAACCCTTAGAAATAGGAAACTAGGAGATTTCGGCTAGAGCGCCCGATTGGAAAGTGACACGGTAGCGAAGTAGAAAGGGGGAGGAAGACGCCCTTATTTATTACCGGGGTGCCAGTACCCGGGGTCCGACGGCTTATCGTGCGCATCCAACGCACGGCAGGTATTTAGCGGATCGAGCGTTCATACCTGCCTGGGATCGAACCCGAGGCCCTTCCCGTGGCCTTCACGAACGTTGCCCACTCGGCCACCCGAAGAAGAGAGAGCGAGCCAACAACTTAGGACAAACGCTGCCCATGCCTCATCCAGTGACGCAGTGGTCTACCCAACAAACTAGAGACCAAACAGCACTCGAACACGAACGATATTTAACTGCATATGCCGGTTCATTCGACGCTTCTCCTTCCACGACATCTGAACGTGTAACTTCTAACTTCCCCTGTACCTTATTTTAATCTAGGTGTTCGAATGGCACCAATATTCGACGACTGGACGGATTTGGACGTGCAAAAAAACGTTTCTGTGCTACTTGGGTATAGCCCAAATGAGTTGCTCATGGGTGGTTGTTAAACCCCCAATACAAAAAAAAAAAAAAAAAAATATTCTGGTTATACTATCTCTCCGGCATCATGCATCATACACCGTACTCTCCGGAAATGGAAAAATTCTAAACATCGAAGTGATAAGCATCTAAAACTGAAGCAGTTTCAGAAGCAAATGTAAAGTAAAATATCAGCTAGTAAGTGTGTGTGTGTGTGTGTGTGTGTGTGTGTTTGGGTTATGCCCATTTGTTTTCCTTTGAAGTTTAACGATGGAATACATTTTGAAACTGCAAGCGGTATTTAGAAATAAATCCAATATTTAGCGTACGACTTTATTTATTCGACCCATCTTTAGGAGTCAAAAACCTAAATTATGCTACTGGATATCTTTATAATCATGTTTAATATTTTTCTTTGCTGAGGAAATTTTGTCCTCCAAAAATGCTTTATTTTTTTATGTTCTCTGTTAAAATGTGACTTGCATTAGAAAAAAAAATCCTTTAATTTAATAAAAATACATTAACAACCTTTAGAAAAATTCTTTAATTTTTCTTCTTTTTTTTTTTTGGTTAGCTTTTATTTTGTCTGGATGAATTTCAAAAAATCCGATTTTTTTTGTTGGCTGCCCCGAAAAAGAAATTCTTTACATGCACTTGCAAAGGTCTTGGCACTTGCTGATTTGTTTTTCGTGGAGGTGCGAATATGATGTCTTTATATATCGTATCATATCGTCAGGCTTAACTGTTGACAAGTTCGTGTTTTTAAACTTACATTTTTAATTTTTCAAATATCTGTCTGTATTTATAAATGTAGTATGTTGAGATATACTAGGTGCGTGTTATAAATATAAAGTTGCCAGCCGTTGGTGTCCTGTAAATTTTAGAACATTAATTGCGAATGATGGATTCTTAACGTCTGACAGAAGAAGTGAAGGTGAGTTGAGACAAATAAAAATATTCGAAATGTGTTCATTAGTAAAAAGTGAAATTGCTGCTGGACCTAAATTTTTGTTTTCGTAATTTTAATGCCTTAGGGCTATTTTAGCCCCATGCATATTTTGATAGATTACCTGGAACGTCATTTGTCCCCATATATCGGATAGGGACTTGCAAAGCATAACGCCTAATTTTTGAAATACACTATGGTTATATTCCATGTTTGTATAGATCGAGGATAGAGAAATCTTATGCTGAAGGGATGGTTTTGAATTGGATGAGCTCGACTTTCATGGAAATGTACGGGTAAAGTTCTTTTAATTCAATTCCGAATTTCCTTGAAAGTTTTTTCGGTGCTGTTCAAAATATTTTGACGAAATATAAAACACAAAACAAATAAGAGTGTAATTATTTATTTTTTGATTTTAAGCTAACTAATCGTCATACACCTATTGATATAAATCTAATACATGTGTTAAGAGCCCGGCGTATATTATCTCTCAGATTCAGTGTCAGGTGCAGCATGGACATAATTCTGATAGAATAAAAATAACTATTGGATGCAGCAAGTTATACAAGATGTGTTAGCAGATTATTACTCTAATTAACTTTTATCAAAATCTTTTTGTCTTTTTTATTTGTTGGCATTTGCAGGTCTATTCTTTATATTATATTACATTAATGTATGTGAACACTGTTATATTACATTAATGCATGTGAACACTATTATATGCCGCCCCGGTGGCGCAGTGGTCTAAGCGATGGCCTCTGATAATTCGTCCGAACGGGGTCCGGGTTTGAATCCCGGTGAGGCATGGATGTTGTGTTTGTCTTGTGGCACTGGTTCTCTCCCTTCCCTGAAACCAGTGACCCTAAATTAGGGACGGGCGACTGCTTATAGCCCATTGAGTTGCTCACGGTGGTCGTTAAACCTCCAATCAAAAATAAAAAAATAAAAAAAAACCACTATTATATTACATTAATGTATGTGGACACTATTATATTACACTAATGTATATGAACACAATAGTTGTAAATTAGTGGAATGGGCATAGCCAAATGTAAAGTAGGCAGCAGAGAGATGCAAAAAGTTGTATGCAGGCATATTTGCGTCTTGGTGTGGGTGGGATTTCCAGGTTTTGGTCATGCCATTCCTAAAATTACGTTGTGAAAGGCTAATTAAAAGTGCCTTTCTAGTTTCATAAGAGTCGTGCATATTTAATTTGCCAGCATTATCTATATCAGATAATTTGTGAATCTGAATGAGCTAATTTTAGAATTGAACTTAAATCACTAGGCCTGTAGGACGTCATGTTTGCAGGACTTCAGCATCCAGAGCTAAACATACCTCCACAGCCTGCCTATATAGTGTAAAATTTGACTTAAAAAAAATGCAATTTTTGAAGGATATCTAATGCTCTGTGAACTGCACAGGTAAACGTGGTTAATTATTGCATAGCTTGTTAATATACAGTGTTGGACAAAATAATATGAACACCTAGGAAAGAGGCAGACTATTCCTCCGCAGACTGCTCATTTCTCACAGCTAAGACAGCAGAACACTAGCACAGCTCTGCGAGCATGTACTGGAAGCATCAAGCTGCTGTTTTCGATGTGGCAACGGATCTGTTGTTGTTTACATTCAAACGCAAACAACATGTTTTTTGGAGACATTTAAAAAGTAGCATAATGAAACAAGGTGTAAATAAAGACAACCTAGGTGATCCATTGATGTGATTCATGTTCCGAAGAAAATGTAGTGCCAAGAGCACAGACGTCTTCGAAAAAATGCTACAGATAATAAAAAATCGTGAATGGCAATCAGGGCTTGAAAAATACCATGCCCTAGATGCCCGGGGCAAGTAAAAATGAAATCTAGTTGCCCGACTAGATTTATGAAGAAAAAAAAAAAAAAAAGGTTTGGAATGCAGAATTTTCTACTCTAGAAAAAAAGACTGTTGTCGTGTTTACTGCAAATCACCAGAAGTTGTATTATTTTTACGGAATGAGTGCCAAGGCCAGGAGAATAGTGTTTCTTCAATTATCAAATAAAAGTAACTTGATCACGCTAGTCACGTTACATGAAAAAAACTTTTACAAGAAAGTTTGTAAGCCCCTCGGTGTGGGCGGCCACTAACATCATTCCCTAACCTTCTGTGGCCACTAACATCATTCCCTAACCTTCTGTGGCCACTAACATCATTCCCTAACCTTCTGTGGCCACTAACATCATTCCCTACAAATTTTTCACTATTCATCTCTACAAGCTTGCAGCATTAAAGTCTTGCATCTACAGGGCTCATATCATTTGCTACAACCAATTTTCTCTCCAAGAAGAATTCTCCAAAATTTCTACAATAGCCCTCTCTTATGGTTTCCCTGCTCTTACAGTCAACCCTCTCTTAAAGAAATATGAAAACAATTCGAAAATTAAATGCCTTCTTCCTCAAAAGAAAAAAAAACCTGAAATTCTCTGGTTCTGTTCCTTACCATCGTTCCTATGCTTATAAGTTACAGTTGCCGCCCCAGTGGCACAGTGGTCTAAGGCGATGGCCTCTGATCATTCCTCCGAAAGGGGTCCGGGTTCGAATCCCGGTGAGGCATGGATGTTGTGTTTGTCTTACGGCACTGGCTGTCCTCCTTCCCTGAAACCAGTGACCCTAAATTAGGAACGGGCGACTGCTTATAGCCCATTGAGTTGCTCACGGTGGTCGTTAAACCTCCAATCAAAAAGAAAAAAAAATCCACCCTAAGCATCTTGAAACTTCTACAAAGGGATAGGGACAAAGTTGAAAATCTGGACTTTCTAGGAGTTTATTGCATTCCTATCTCTTCTTCAGCAGGTGATAACTTATACATTGGAAGCACATACAGGAGCATTAACCACAGAATTTTAGAACATAAAAAAGATGTTTTGAAAGCCAATCCTAATACAGCCTTGTCTATTTTGACAATGGAAGACAGATCTGCAGTTCCCCGCTAGAACGAAGCAAAACAAATCACTTCTTTTGACAATCGTTTTGCCCTCCATTACCGTGAAAGCCTGGAAATTATTTTCAACTCAATGACTTGCAATTCAGAATCTCCTCTCTACATTCCAATGATCTGGAGATCAATTCTAAGTTTTGGCAACAAAAACAGAAAAAAATAAATAAATTCAAATGTAGAATCTGGCAACAATCTTAGAAGTCCTCCATTGGCGTGATGAAGACCTAAGATATAGTCGAAAGCTCCCAACTTATGAACTTTCTTGTAAAATTTTTTTCATGTAACGTGATTAGCGTGATCAAGTTACCTTTATTTGTTATTATTGTTACGTGTTTTGCCCATCATCGTCATTCTTCAATTTTATTATGCTCTAGGTCCCGAAATTGGGGCAATACATAGTTTTTCTCCTGATGTCGTTTACAGTTAATGACAGGATGCATGCCTCGGATGAAACTAGGGTCCGGTGTTTAGTGACAAAATGCGTAAACTGCCATGAAAAAGGAGGACACAGACTGATGGGCAAAAAAAGCTGTGCTTTATGGGGAGGGAGTGACAATGGAATATTTATTGCACAGCCCCGGGTGGGGTTGAGTTTCTGAAATAACTTGCGCGAGTGAGGGAGGGGGAAACGGGAAGCTTCCGTTCGCCATGCCCCCTCCTTTCCCCCACACACGAACTGGCAGCAGTACTACTGAAACAAAGGCTAAGTTTTGTTTAAGAACGAGCCTGCACACTCAGCCGGGAAAAGAGCAAAAATTGCCGATGCCGATAACTTAGTTTATCTGAGAGATCAGTAGGTCGTGTTAGCTAAGGATTAGTAATGGATATAATGGCGTTTTTTGGAAAAAAATCGAGCAATGAGATTATATCTCATAGTAAGCAATTATGTGAAATTCCCGATCTGTCTGTCAGCGGTAGTTACAAATTCGTCTTCTGCATTGTTGAGTGACGTAATTTCAGAATCGGAATCTACATCGTTAGCAAAACAGAAACTTACGCAAGCGGACTATGATAAAGTGTATGAAAAAAACCCCCCGCTGTTGCACAGTTCAGGAATCTTGGATAAAAACATTTATTTGGCTAAAATCAAATGGTAACAAGACTATTATGTGGTGCATTGTTTTCCAAAACCATCTTAAAATTGCTGATACCATAAACAATTTTTTTAAGGAATGTGGGGTGTCAGGTGATAATATAGTTTAATAATTATAAGGGCACACAACAGTAGTCGAAAACATAAAGATTGCCTTTGTTTCTAAACAACAATTCTTGGGATATTTTATGATGCAAAATCACTTTTGTTTGCACAAGAAGAAAAAGTAAATAATTTTTGCATTCAAAATTATTGTTAAAAACTACTTAAACTGCTGTACAGTTAACAATGATTATTTAATTTTTTTGCAAAACACAGAACGTATATTGAAAATTCTTGAACATGGCATCATCACGAAAAATGTCTCAAATGCCATGTATTACCTTTCTTTAAAACTTGAGATATGTGCTTTTGTGCATTTTGAATACTGGTAATGCAAAAGAGATGTATAGAAAGTTTATCCTAATTTTTAACTTTAAAAAATGTGGCTTCTGTTTTGTTTTCTTAAAAGATAATTTTTTCTGGGCATGTAGATTTTACTTCTGGGCAAGTAAATATTTTCTGCACATGCCCAGCTTGGGCATGTTACTTTTCAAATATTTTTCAAGCCTTGGCAATGAATGTTGATGCTTTTGTTTTAAAATTGTCTTTTTCTATTATAATAAGAATTAAAATACTCGTAAATACGAAAGTAAATTTTTTTTATCAGTATCCGAACGTATATAGTAATAAGTTCATTCTTTTTTTTTAGTTCTTTTTCAGTATCTCAGTTATTATTTTTCATGTACCGTATATACTCGCGTATAAGTCGACCCCCACTTTCAGAGGAAAAAATCGTAAGAAATCGGAAACTCGCATATAAGTCTACCCCGGAATGAGAGAAAAAAAATTTCAATGAATTTATTCAAAAACATTTGAAAACGAAAAAATTATATATATAATACTAAATTTAATTTGCATACCCAAAAACTTCATCGGAACCCTTCAAAATCCGATTCCGAGTCAGACTCGCCAAACAGTTCAAAAAAGTCTTTCTCCGTCAATCGGCGCATCATCATAAACGTATTCCCATCTATGCCTGTGTCATCAGAATCACTGTCATCATCACTCATAAAAATCTCATCATCCTCTGTGCCATCAAGTTTGTTACTAATGCAACATTTCTTGAATGATTTCAAGACCATTTCCGCAGGTATCGCATCCCAAGAATCTTTGACCCATCGCGCAATCAAAACGATATCCGGCTTCTTTAGATTTCAGCCCTTGGTTTCAGTCGGCAAATCGGAACTTATCCAATCTGCCCAATACCTCCGCACATTGTCCTTGAAGGGCTTATTAAGGCAGACATCTAGTGGTTGAAGAACAGATGTCAACCCACCTGGGATGACAGTAAGGGTTGTTTTTGAATTTTCTGCAGTTTTTTTCACTTCTGCACAAGGTGTGCAACAAACATATCCTACACCAAAAGAGAAGGTTTCCCCAAAAGTGCACCTGGCCTTTTGTTCCACACATTCTTTAACCAGTCAGTTGTTCCGGATTCGTTCATCCATCCTTTTTCATGGGCACGAACGAGCACACCAGACGGAAAGACAAAGCTTTTCGGCAGAGTTTTGCGTTTGAAAATAATTACCGCAGGTAGCTTACTGCCGTCGGCCAAACAGGAAAGAACAACCGTGAAACTGGATTTTTCGTGGCCAGTCGTTTTGATCAAGACATTTTTTTCGCCCTTTTGGTTCACCGTCTTATTTCCAGGAAGGTCGAAACACATGGCGGTTTCATCCATGTTCCCTATTTAGGAAAGTTCAAAAGCAGTCTCTTTTCCCTTTTGAATTACATACTTTTGAAATTCCATTATCTTTGCTTTGAGGTCACGAGGTTACTTTTGTGCAATTTTGGTGCGCTGGCGTAGACACAACCCATAGCGGTTCATGAACCTTGTGCACCAACCTAGTGAGGCACGAAAAGTGTTATTTGCAGCTGCAAACTTTTTATCTTTTGTGAGCTTCATTGCTTGCAAACGTATACCAGTTCGCGTTACAGTGTAACCATTTTGTCTGCAGCCCACAATCCAATCATTCAAGACACTTTCCAGCTCTGGGAAAGATGTCGTTCCACGGCGCAGTGCCTTTTGCGATTTTGGGATTTTCACCAAGTCCGTTTTTTTACGCCAATCTGGAATCAGTTTTTCGTTAATGCCAAATTGACGTGAAGCAGCACAGTTGTTAGTATTTTCTGCAAAGGAAACCACTTTCAACTTGAATCCTGCGTTATAGCACATCCGTTTCTTTACACAATCCGTGTCACCCATAATAGGAGAAGTGAGACACGTGCGATTAAGAACAAGCAACACCTAACACTGGCTGTCGCATGGCTCTGTTACGTCGAAGATCAGTGCAATCAACTGGTAGTCAGAAGGGCGGAGCTTTCTATGCGTGGCTGTGACTGGGCTGTGGATACGCAAAGCCAGGAGAGAGGAGACTTCTCAAAGCGCGGAGAAATTCAGAGGTTCGCGATTTCGTAATTCTACCACATCAGCGTTTTTTCTTTCTTTCTTTTTTTTTTTTCTTTCGGAGGATTGCGATTTCGTAATTAATACCGCATCGGCATGTTTATTTCTTTTGGGATGGATTGCCTTTTGCCTCATGGGAAGAACTTTTGGACTTACGATTTTTTTAGACCCCGCGTATAAGTCGACCCCATTACTTTGAAGCTCTCATTTTGTCCTAAATTTCTCGACTTATACGCGAGTATATATGGTAGTCCATGAAATATTTTCTTTGATGAAAGCGACGTTAGTCATCATGATGAAATTTAAAAAGAAGTAAGCACAAAATGCAAAGATAACCACTTTTCCACTTCCCATAACGTTTGCGTTCGAATGTAAACAACAACAGATCTTTTACCACATCGAAAACCGTAGCTTAATGCTTTCGGTACATGCTAGCGTTCCGCTGTCTTAGCTGTGAGAAATGAGCAGTGCGCCCGTCTGCGTAAGATAGCCAAGAGGCTATATATATTTTTATTAATAAGGTGTTAAACCACCATTTGCTCTTAATACAGCTTCCAACCTTCTTGGAAAAGATTCATACAGCTTTTGAATAGTCTCCAGTGGAATGTTGTGCTATTCGCTGATCAGAACATCAACCAGTTGCTTCAGAGATGTTGAAGAAGGGAATCTGCTTCTCACTCCACTTTTCAAAATTGCCTGGAGGGATTTGATAATATTCAAGTCAGGTGATTGTGTCAAGGGCAGATGTTGTTCATCTTGGAGCTCCTCAAACCGAGCCAGCTGTTCTGGCTGTGTATATGGGCACATTATTGTAAAAAATGGCATCATTGTTGTGAAACAACATTTGGACCATAGAATGCATTTCGATCACCCAGAATGTCAAAGTAATTGCTAGCAGTAACTTGACCATGTAGGATAAGAATGGGGGCCAGCCAAATACTAAGATACTTCTGCCCAAATCATCACAGCCACTCCCATGTTTGCCAGTTGGAACCAAACATTATGAATTGTACTCTTCCTTGGGGGTTCTTCATACCTAAACCTAACCTATTCAGGGCTTGAAAACTACCATGCCCAAGATGCCTGGGGAAGGTAAAAAAGTAATCTAGTTGCCTGGTATTACACTGGTGTGCAAAAATTAAGGACGAAGAGGAGAAATTAGCATAACAGCAGAACGAGCAGGCAGAACAGACCGAAAGACCACTCAGGAGATAGACTAGGGTCCGGTACGGTAGGACATGTGCAGATATGCAGCACGACATTGGGGGGGGGTCGGAAGGGTATAAAGCACACGGGCGGTGTACGCTCAGCAATTTGGTGAGCGGTATACGCTCACCAAATTGCTGAGTACATCGGTTTGGACGACGTCGAGTTGCTGCCACCGTGTGATATGGCTAACAGGCAATCTAGTATACGACATCTGGATGACTTTACCCGAGGTCGCGTCATTGGGAAGTTGGAAGAAGGTCATAGTGTGGCCGAGGAGTTCGGGATCGCTCACAGCATCATTTCACGAGCTTGGAGAGCGTTTCAAACGACAGGAACAGCTGTCCGAGAGTTTAGCAGTGGTCGTCCATGAGCAACCACGGCGGCGGACGACCGGTATATTGTCCTTCAGGCGAGAAGAGACAGACTACAGACAGCGGCCACGTCGAGTTGCAGCACTGTGTGATATGGCCAACAGGCAATCCAGTAGACGACACCTGGATGACTTTACGGTTGCGTCATTGGGAACTTGGAAGAAGGTCGAAGTGTGGCCGAAGAGTTTGGGATCGCTCACAGCATCGTTTCACGAGCTTGGAGAGCATTTCAAATGACAGGAACAGCTGTCCGAGAGTTTAGCAGTGGTCGTCTACGAGCAACCACGGCGGCGGACGATCGGTATATTGTTCTACAGGCGAGAAAAGACAGACAGAAGACAGCGGGAGAAATCGCAAGGCACATGCAATAGACAACTGGACGTTCGTTATCGCGTTTTACTGTGGCCAGGAGGCTGCACAAAGGTGATCTATTTGCACGACGACCAATACGTGTGTGCCATTAACGCCTGTTCATCGAAGACTGCGGTTTCTGTGGTGCCAGGAACACAAGAACTGGACACATCAGCAATGGGGTCGAGTTCTCTTTACGGATGAGAGCCGATTTAGTCTGACGAGCGATTCTGGACGTATACACATCTGGAGAGGGCAGGGAACACGTAATCACACCTCCAACATCATCGAAAGGGACCGGTTTGGAGGTGGCGGAGTTCTAGTTTGGGGCGGTATCATGCTTGGTAGCCGTACTGACCTCCACATCTTCCAAGGAGGTTCAGTCACTGGTGTCCACTATTGTACCGAGGTTCTCCTGCCTCACGTGCGTCTGTTTAGAGCTGCTGTGGGTCCTGAGTTCCTCTTCATGGATGACAACGCTACACCTCATCGTACAGTGGCTGTTACAGAGCAGTTGGAGAGCGAAGATATTCATTCGAACACGTGTAGGAACTTCTCGGGAGACGTTTGGCAGCACGTCACCAGCTGCCAGCAACGATTCCGCAGCTGTGATTGGCGCTACAAGAGGAACGGGCTGCGATGCCTCAACAGCTCCTTGACAACCTCGTCCTCAGCATGGACAGACGTAAATCTTGCAACACAGTCAGGGATGATCATATCCCCTACTAAAGACTGGATTTTTCTTGGCAGCCGCCTGTCACATGGACGTTTCTGTCTTCTACCCAGTTGTGCTCGAAGCTACCTTTTCAAAAAGTGCCTTTGTATCCTTTGGATTCCTTGTTTGGACGGTTTTGCTCACTTGTCCCATATTCTTACATCTTGGGGATCTTATGGTATGATTTGAGTCAATGTGGATCACTTCTGCACGACATTACATTCGAAAAACCGTCTTGTCCTTAATTTTTGCATGCCAGTGTAGTTTGGAATATAATTTCCCACCTCAAGAAAAAAGACATGTCACATCTTGTGTTTCATTTCACTCCTAATCAGCTGAAGTTGTATTATTGTTATGGAGTGCCAAGGACAGAAGAATGCCACTTCTTTAATTATATACTATGCTTTACATCCAGATATTAGAACCACACACAATTTTTTTTAAATGTTTATAGTCACCATCGGGATGCATGCCTCTGATTTAAACTAGCCTTCGATGTTGATTGACAAAGGGTGGAAACATGGCAGAATCACTAAATTTCTCAAATACCAATTTTATCATACCAATTTCAGCACCATCATCTTGAAACTTCAGATATACGCTTTTGAGCATTAAGCATTTTGAATACAGCCCCTTAAAATGAAAAACATGTAAAAGTTCATATTTTTTAATAAAAAATAAATAGGGTTCTGATTTGTTATCTTAAAAGATAAATTTTCTTTGGAATTGGCTTTTACTAGCATGTGCCCAGCTGGGCATGTAACTTTTCAGGTATTTTTCAAGCCCTGCTACTGTTGGGAATAATATAAGTGACTCATTGGACCATATCACACCTTATAGCCCTGAAAAATTGGTGTAAATATGACATGAATGTCATATTTACACCAATAAGCGGATTCACATCTTCTAAATTTGTATATGCACGACCTTTTTTTTTACAAAAGACCTGCTAAAAATACAGCTCCGAATACCCCCTTTTTTGTGTTTTCACGCACTGTTCGTTCTAGTAGCTCAGTTGCAGGTGTCATAAATCTGAGGGAAGCTTGTTTATTTTTTGCATTTCTTTCTTTAAGGGATTACCTCTGCTGTGGCCTCTAGCTGGCCTGCCTGCCTCTTTTGGTGGGATTCACCTCCCTCCCCTCCCATACACCCCAGCTGGTCGAAGTTCATTTGAGCGAGTCAGTTCCCTTCATAACAGTGGCAGCCGCCCCGGTGGCGCAGTAGTCTAAGCGATGGCCTCTGATCATTCGTCCGAACGGGGTCCGGGTTCGAATCCCGGTGAGGCATGGATGTTGTGTTTGTCTTACGGCACTGGCTCTCTCCCTTCCCTGGAACCAGTGACCCTAAATTAGGGACGGGCGACTGCTTATAGCCCATTGAGTTGCTCACGGTGGTCGTTAAACCTCCAATAAAAAAACAAAAACAAAAAAACTACATACTCTTTGAGTGGAAATTGGTTGGATCTAGAAGCTTACCTGGGGAGGAAGGTGGGGAGGCAGTTGTTCTGGTCTTAAAAAAAGATGGATAGAGACAGTGGATTGGTCCCCCTCTCCCCCCACACTGGCAGAACTGCCCTTCCTTGGCATTGCACAGCTTTTTAAAATATTTCAATAAAAAAAATTGTGCAAAATTTTTAAATCACAAAGTGGGAGAAAAACTGAAAAATCAGCACTATGTTCCTGGCGTTCAGTTGCGTGTTTTGTAAGGAAATGAGTACTGTGTTTTTTAAATATCAAGTCTCGATAGAATCTGTCAAAATAAATTTGAGCCCTTCTATTCAAAGGCTGTTTAATTTAATATAATTTCCAGCTTGAATCATGGAATCATACCAGATCGATATTATTGGCAATTTGACTTTAAAATATTCATTTATTTTTTCACAATGCACGATTCCCACCTCATTTGAAAAGAACTTCTATTTATTTCACTTCATCAAGTCTTTCTTTCCTGTGCCATTCATTGTCTTATTGGCAATTTTCTCTCAGACATTTGTGGAAATACACAGTGCCTCAAAGAATTTTCAAGACTGGCGCTAGATTTCAGCCTACGGTGGCACCACCAGTGTAATCGCGAATGCGTTATAAACCGTGATCATCTGCTTGCTTTCTGCGAAAAGTACTGCGCAATTGTTAAAGTAACTCAAACGAAACAGGCGTTCATTAGAGAAGTAAAATTTTTTTCATGTTGAATTATTAAGATGGAACAAAGGGCTGTTACTAAATTTAACGCAAAACTTGGTAAAAGTGCCTCGGAAACGTACCAAATAATAAAACAAGTTCATGGTGAGTTTTGTTTAAGTAAATGAAATGTTTTCCTGTGGCACAAACGTTTTAGAGAAAGAGAAGAGAGACTCTAGAAGATGATAAGCATACCGGAAAACCAAGTTCATCTAGGACACCTGAGATTATTGAAAAAGTGCGTGATTTTGTGGCAAACAATCGATGTGCGTCACTAAGAATGATGGAAGTCTTTAAACATCAACAAAAAACGATTCGAACCATCCTGCATGACGATTTGGGCAAAACAAAAGTCTGTGCTAAATTTATTCCACACATTAACCAATGAACAAAAATCAAGGAGAAGTGCACATTGCAGAGACATCATTTCAGCCGCTGAAAATGATCCAAATTTCTTAGAATGGATTGTTACTGGTGATGAAACATGGTGTTTTCAATATGATCCTAAAACAAAGCGACAAAGTGCGGAATGGAAGTCAAAAAACTCGCCACAAGCCAAAAAAACAAGAAAAGTTCCATCGAAAATCAAAACAATGCTCATTACATTCTTCGATAGTAAGGGTATTATCCACAAAAAAATTGTTTCAAGTGGACAAACAATTGCTGGTGAGTTTTATTTAAATGTTTTGAGGCGTTTGATGGGCAGAATTCGTCGCATTCGTCCAGAATATCGAGATGCAAACAGTTGGTGTTTGTTGCACGATAATGCACCCAGTCACACATCACTTCTTGTTCGTAGATTTTTGGCGAAAAATAACGTTTGTGTGTTGAATCGTCCACCGTATTCTCCTGATTTAGCACCCTGCGACTTTTCTTTGTTCCCAAAACTTAAAATGACGTTAAAAGGGTGTTATTTTGATGATATTTCGACCATACAAAACAGCTTCGACGCGTGCTTTGGAGGCAATTCCGCAAAGTGAACTGGAACAGGCATTCGAATCATTATTAAATCGCTGTAACAAGTGTATTGAAGCCGGAGGGACTTATTTTGAATAACAAACCGAAACAAATTATAATTTCTTGTTTCTATTTCACTTTACAGACCCAATCTTAAAAAATTCTTTGACGCACTGTGTATTATAGTATTAAATAAAGCAGACCTATTGCTTTTCATGATCAGGCAAAAAAAATCTCTTTTGACCCTTTCCATCTCAATTCAGGCAGGTGTGACTAACATGTGTCAGTTGATGGTAGCTACTCCTAATGGAAATATAAACTACTGTAAAAGGATTTTTCAGGAACATTTTTTTTGTCCGAGCTACAGCATTTTGAAAATAGGCAAAAAATACAGCCTTGGCAAAAATCATGTGAAACACGAATTTTTAAATGTACACTGCTCCTGAACTATAACAGGTAGAGACTTGATTTTTTTTTTTTTTTCAATTTTGAAGTTATTGAATTGGCTTTTCTTTGAGTTCACAGCAATTGATCATAGGAATGTTGCCAGATGGCAAGAAAAACCTATATTTACACAGACCCTTTCCATCTTAATTCAGGCAGGGGTGTCAGGTGACCACCTCCAATTTTTTTGAAAAAATTATGGTAGCTACTCCTAATAGAGTTATAAAGTACTGCGAAAGGATTTTTCATAAAAAATTTTTTTGTTCGAGCTACAGCATTTTGAAAATAGGCAAAAACTACACTTGTGACGAAAATCATGTGAAACGCCAAATTTTTAAGTGCACACTGCTCCTGAACTATAACAGGTAGAGACTCGATTTTTTTTATTTTGAAGCTATTGAATTGGCTTTTCTTTGAGTTCACAGCAATTGATCATAGGAATGTTGCCAGATGGCAAGAAAAACCTATATTTACACAGACCCTTTCCATCTTAATTCAGGCAGGGGTGTCAGGTGACCACCTCCAATTTTTTTGAAAAAATTATGGTAGCTACTCCTAATAGAGTTATAAAGTACTGCGAAAGGATTTTTCATAAAAAATTTTTTTGTTCGAGCTACAGCATTTTGAAAATAGGCAAAAACTACACTTGTAACGAAAATCATGTGAAACGCCAAATTTTTAAGTGCACACTGCTCCTGAACTATAACAGGTAGAGACTCGATTTTTTTTATTTTGAAGCTATTGAATTGGCTGTTCTTCAAATTCACAGAAATTGGTCAAATGAATGTTACCAGATGGCAAAAAAAAAAAAAAAAAAAAAAAAAAAAAAAATTATATTTATTACAAAAAAATGTAATTTTCTACAAATTTAGGATTTTTTTTTTTTTAAGAAAAAGACTTATCAGATGGGTAAGTGTGCCAACCTGCACCCCTACTAGGGTTGTCTTAGCAGTAATTTTATTTTTATCCTGTGATACATGTAACTCATAAAATTAATTTTTAAAATATACAAAATTTTAAAAAATCAACATTTTTGAATTGCAATATCTTAAAAACCCCATTTTTTAAAATTCTGAAATTTTGTCCAAACGATGTCCTAATGGTAGGTAGTTAACTGGGGGAATCAGATTACTGGATTTTTGCCTTGAAAATTTCCTACAAATTTTTGGAAGTGCACTTCTCTCCTGCTGGAACCTCACGGTTGGGTTATTATTAAGAAAAAACAAACAAACTTCGAAAGATATTTCTGAAAAGTTTACCTGAGTATATATTCCAAATTGCAGTGTCAATCTATATTTTAAAGTCATTTTTATGATTTTCAATAATTGTCACCTATGTACATGTTTAATTTTGTTTTAATCCATAGTCTTTACACATACAATACTTTATCTCAGTTGCAGTTAAGATTCAATTTCTATTTACATAAGAAAAAAAGCCTCAAAAAAAACAAAACAAAATTATGAGCTTACCATCATAACTTCAAATTATTCAAACTGAGAAAAGCTGCTGGATTTTATTGATTTTCTTCTCATCAAAGGTATGAAGTCGTGCACAACATCCAACAGGGTTGTGGCATTCACCTTTAGAAGTACATTTTTTAAGGGCACTGGACACTTGACCTATTTTCTTGCCACATTCTTCTGGCCACCAAAACCCTAGGCTGGTCCATGAAAACTGTTATGTCCTCAAATTCTTTAGATATGTTTGTAATCTGTCCCATCCATCCACCAGTTATCGTCATAAATACATCCTATAAATTCTTCTATTTGAAAATCATTAACAGAAAATGGGTTCTTTTTTTGTTGACTTGAAAATTGCACTGCTTTATGTGGGTGCCAGACTGTTCTGGCCAATGATGGTTTATTTCCTTGGACTAACCAGGAATGTTGTAACTATTTCAACAACAGATTTTACTGTATCCCACTCTTCTACTTTGCTGGTTCGATAGGATTGAACTTCACAAGTTGTGAGGAGTAGAAGTTTATTTAGTCTTTGGGATCAAGGGGGAGACAGTTTCAACAAATGAAGGTGCATCTCTTATAGCTTGTGAAGCTTCTTTCTGTAAGTTGCATTTAGTAGCAAAATGTTTGCACAGGCTACCCACACCATCACGTGCACTATTGCATTGGCCTGTGGCTGAGAAGATCCACTTCCTTGTTACATTTGGGTCCCCCTTCATAAGTTCATAGAACTGATATTTGTTTTTGAAGTGAAGTCCCTGGCTGCTCCATTTGAGACGTAAACAATTGTTTTAAATTCTTCCAAAGGACAAGTCTTAGCAATTTCACTTTTTATGAGCAGAATGGCACGCAGGGCATGTGCTGTGTCATGGCTTATATCATTGCATGCTACCACAAAAGACTTAATCTCATTTGGAAAGTACGCAATGCATGTAAAGAGTGAGATCTGGATATTGTTTGCCAGTAGTAACTTTGCACTTCGTCAGGTAGAATTACAGATCAGTTTTGAGCAAAGTCAAAGTGCAACACCAACACTGGACTATGTGCTGCAGACTGTTTAACCTCTGCTATCCCATTTCTTTGGATCCGCTCATTATAAATTACGGAAGAGTTTCTGTTTTCTCGATATCCCCCACCTTCAGTAGCTCTTATTTTCATTGACTCCCCCAATGACTCTCAAGCAGCCTTTAATAGGTGTTTCAGAGTACTCCATAAAAATTGCACTGGGCAGTATGATTTTCAGTGCCACAGCTTTGGAAAATCAAACTTTGAAATCACATCAGCTGCAGTTTAGCCCAAAAATTACTGCAAATTGCAGTTTACCCATGAGTCAAAAATTGCCCAAGTTTCATAAAATCATTCACCACCATTTTCACTGTTACTAATTTTTTTCTTGCCATTTTCGGATTTAGTCGCATTTGGCTGCTTGATGAATGCTTAGTGCGAGCCCTGCCGGGAATTATGTTCTTCTGTTATTAAAAATTTATTAAATAATGCTTACAGTTCTCATTTTTTCACTTAATTCAAAAATAAAAAAAAGTGCCATTTTTCAAAAATTGGAAAAAAAAAAAAAGAAATTGAAAAAAAGTGTCATTTTCAAAAATATGTAAGCAATTTTCAAGGCAAAAATCCAGTAACTTGACTCCCCCAGTAAACTACCAACCATTAGGACATTGTTTGGACAAAATTTCAGAATTTTAAAAATGGGGTTTTTGAGATATTGCAATTCAAAAATGTTGATTTTTTGAAATTTTGTATATTTTAAAAATTAATTTTATGAGTTACAAGTATCACAGGATAAAAATAAAATTACTGCTAAGACTACCATAGTAGGGGTGCAGGTTGGCACACTTACCCACCTGATAAGTCTTTTTCTTAAAAAAAAAATTCTAAATTTGTGAAAAATTAAATTTTTTTGTGATAAATATAATTTTTTTTTTTTGCCATCTGGTAACATTCGTTTGACCAATTTCTTTGAATTTGAAGAAAGGCCAATTCAATAACTTCAAAAAAAAAAAAAAAATCGAGTCTCTACCTGTTATAGTTCAGGAGGTGTGCACTTAAAAATTTGGCGTTTCATGTGATTTTCGTCACGAGTGTATTTTTTGCCTATTTTCAAAATGCTGTAGCTCGACCAAAAATTTTTTTTTATAAAAAATCCTTTTGCAGTACTTTATATCTCTATTAGGAGTAGCTACCATAATTAAAAAAAAAAAAATTGGAGGTGGTCAACTGACACATGTTGGTCATGCCTGCCTGAATTGAGATGGAAATGGTCTACAACAAATTAGAATTTTTCACTAATTTAGGATTTCTTTTTTTTTTTAAAGAAACAGACTTATCAGTTGGGTAATAAGTGTGGTAACCTAGTACCTCTACTTGGGTTGTCTTAGCAGTAATTTTATTTCTAGCCTGTGGTGAATGTAACTCAAAATTAATTTTAAAAATATACGAAATTTGAAAAAATCAACATTTTTAAATTGCTATATCTTAAAAACCTCATTTTTAAATTCTGAAATTATGGCCAAATAATGTTCTAATGGTAGGAAGTTGTCGGAGGGAATCAGGCTCCGGTATTTTCGCCTTGAAAATTTCTTGCATATTTTCAAAGATGACACTTTTTTTCACCCCCTCCTTTTTTTTCAAATTTCTTGAATTCAGAGAAAAAGAACTGTGAACATTTAGTAAATTTCTAATAACAGGAGAACGCAATTCCTGGCAGGGACTGACAGCATAATTGCCAAGTCGCCAAATGCGACTAAATCTGAAAATGGTGAGAAAAAATTAGAATTGGCAAAACTGGTGGCAAGTGATTTTATGAAACTTACGCAGTTTTTGACTCATGGGTAATCTGCAATTTACAGTAATTTTTTGGCTAAAACAGCTGATGTGATTTCATAGTTTTGATTTTCCAAAGCTGTGGTGCTTAAAATGGTGATGCTCAGTGTGATTGTCATGGTCCCCTCAAAGACCTTTCAAGGCTGCTGGAGAGTCAGTGGGGAGTCGATAAAAATAAGAGCTACTGAAAGGGGGGGTATCAGGAGAGAAGAAACTCTTCTGTAATTTATAACGAGCGGGTCAGCAGATGATTCCCCTTAGGGTCATCCCACTCTCTGTGCGATACACCACCAACACATAGTCCAGTGTTGGTGTTGCATTTTGACTTTGCTGAGAACTGGTCTGTAATTGTACCCAGTGTTTCTTTCAGGAATTTTTGGCTGAGGGGGCAAATGGAACCTTAAAGGAGGCACGTTTTCCCTTTGTTATACATATATATATAACATTTGGTTATGTAACATAAAATGTGACGGGGGGTGGGGTGTGTGTGTGTCGTAGCCCCTCCCGGATGTATGCCTGAAAGAAACACTGATTGTACCTGACAAGTGCAATGCTATCACTGGCAAAATGTCCAGATCTTACTATTTACATGCAATGGATATAAATAAGCCATGACACAGCACATGCTCTGTGTGCTATTCAGCTCATAAAAAGTGAAATTGCTAAGACTTATCCTTTGGAAGAATTTAAAACAATTGTTTACATCTCAGATGAAGCAGCAGGCCACTTCAAAAATAAATATCGGCTGTATGAACTTACGAAGGAGTACCCAAAAGTAAAAAGGAAGTGGGTCTTCTCAGTCACAGGCCATGGCAGGAATGCATGTGATGGTTAGGGTGTCCTGTGCAAACATTTTGCTACTTATATGAGGCAGTAAATAACATTAATGCTGCATGTGAGGTTTTAGGGCTTTCACCTGTTAAGATTAAGAAGCTCAGCAGTAAAAAAAAAAAAATGACCCTTAGCTATAGAAAAAAAAAGTAGAAAAAGTTACATCAGCAATGAAAAAGAAACTAAGTGCTAATTTTAATGTCAAGGAAGATGAGTACACTATTATCTTAAATAAACTGAAAGAAATATTTAGGAAAGCACAACTATGCCAGAGAAAGTAAAAATATTAAGTTTAGTGCCTGGGTCATGGTCTGTAGCAAAACCATGTCATGAATTTGTTGCTAGTCAGTACTTATAGAGAAACACACAGAGCTTAGTTGAGAGGTACAAAGTTTTTGGACTTCCCCTACTCTCCCTAATGTAGAGTAGGGAAGTCCAAAAACTTTCAGAGAAAGTAGTTGATAAGGTTGTAGCTTTTTATGAAAGCGATGAGAGCAGTAGGTTGGCGTGGCCTGACGCAATAGGGATGGCCAAAGGGAATCCAAACAAAAAAGACATATTATGCAACCTTAAAGAACTGTATCAGAACTTCTGTGCTGAAAACCCTGAACAAAAAAAATAGGGTTTACCAAGTTTGCTGAACTGCGACTAAAATGGTGTGTTTTGGCAGGTAGTTGTGGGACCCACTCTGTGTGTGTATGTGCTAAACACCAAAACATCAGACTTATGCTACATGGTGCAAAGCTTAACATTGACTACAAAGACTTACTAGATTCAATGGTGTGTGACTTAGCAAAAGATGTATGTCAGGGAGTTGTAGTGATTGCCCTGAAACAGATGTTATATAAGAGATTTGATTACAAATGGTTTGAATGAGGAAGGTGATATTTTTTTAGACACTGTGACATACAGACAGTGAGTGGGTAATGACTGATAAGGCGGCTCTCGTAACTATTACAAAGTCTACTGATACTGATGAATTAATTGAGGATTTGCTGGATCGACTAGTTTCTCTGAAGAAACACCTTCTAAAGCACAGCCTCTTTACATAAAACACAAAACGGATAGCTTAGAAAGTAATGAATGCATAGGTATAGGGGAGTTTTCTGAGAACTTCTCATTTGTTATTCAAGATGGGATCCAAAATTTTCATTGGATAAATGACCAAGCAACTTTACATCCCTTTGTAATGTACTACAAAGACCCAGTCGATCAATCTCTGATATCAAAAAGTTTTTGTGTAATCAGCGACTGCATGAAACATACCACCACAACAGTATATGCTTTTCAAAAAGCTCTGCTGGTGGATCAAAAGCGTGGCATCTTTTGTACAGAAAATCATATACTTTTCAGATGGAGCTGCTGGACTGTACAAGAACAGAAAAAACTTTGCAAACTTGTGTTACCATAAGAAAGACTGATCTTAATGCAGAGTGGAATTTTTTTGGGACATCTCGTGGAAAGGATCCATGTGACGGAATAGGCGGGACAGGTCAAACGGCTAGTGTCCAAGCTAAGCCTGCATAGAGTAGCAGGGAATCACATCCTGACACCTCGTGAGATTTTTGCGTAGAAAACAAAAAAGGTATTGTCTTCATGTAGGGTAGTGAAAGTGATGTTGCATCAAACGCCAAACTTCTGTAAAAGCGATTTGCTAATGCTGAGATGATACCTAACACAAAACGGAAGCATCGATTTGTACCTGTAGACAGCAACTGGATAAAGTGCTTTATCATGTCAGCTTCAGAGGACTTTGAGGAACTGAATATCTCCAAACTTTCAACAGATTTTTCTCTTAAGCTTAAAGAAAGGGATTAAATCGCATGCATTTATGATTCCTGTTGGTGTTGGTAAGCTGGCACAAGTGATTGAAGTCCAGCTGTCAGAGAAGGAATGCAAAGTCCACTTCTTCTATCCAGTGGGACCGTCAACATTGTTTCAAACGTCTAAACAAGTTAGTAAAATCATGCAATGCATTGATTATGATATGCTTTCCAACATACCAGAAATCATTACTCAAGTTATGGGGATAATGGCTGTGGAATAAATCTCGCTCCTGTGGCCTGACCTTTGACCCCATTTCGATGATTTTAAACAGAACCGGTTCAGTAGTATGAAATGACGGATCCGAGACCAAGGAGCAGCTCCTTCTAGAGAAAGAGCAGGGGGCGTGGCCTGATGCAAAAGGAGCAGGGGTGTGTCTCATGGGCAGAAGGAGCAGGGAGGCGTGGCTTGTGACAGAAAGATGTGGGGGATGTGACAGGTGGCGCTAGTGTGTAGGGTCGATGCTGATGTGCTGCCCCTAGCGGTGAATTTTGGAACTTTATTATTTTGATGGACCTTTATTTTTGAGAGATGGCAATGACTGAGTGGGGGAAAGGGCGTGACAGGTGGTGCTAGTGTGTAGGGTCGATGCTGATGTGCTGCCCCTAGCTGTGCTTCTTGGAACTTTATTATTACGTTGGACCTTTGTTTTTGAGAGATGGCAACAACCGAGTGAGGAAAAGGGCGTGGCAGATGGCGCTAGTGTGTTGGGTCGATGCTGATATGCTGCCCCCTAGCTGTGCTTCTTGGAACTTTTGATGGATTTTTGAGGGTTGGCAACAACCGAGTGGGGGAAAGGAGATGTGTACGCGATGTGCTGCCCCCTAGCGGTGCTTTTTGGAATTTTGTTTTTTCTCGGGAGATTTATTGGACTTCGACAAATTTTTGGGAAGTCTTTCCAATATGTTTTGTTTCCTCGAATTTGTTTTATTAAACTTATATATTTTAGGAATTCCCTGACGATAGAGATGGCAGCACCATCGACTCAACTAGTAGGTAACGTGCAAGGAGCAGTACAGCACGAAATACCCTTGAAAATGGCCACGGAAAATGTGTGCCGAAACGCGCGTTGGAAATTTGAAGTCTGGATTCCTTGGTAGGGAAGTTTTTTGCATATCATTTTCATTTGAAGTTGAGGTTGGACTAATGGATTTTAGTTTGATTTTATTATTTCATTTGATTAATTTCTTTCAAATCTCTATTTTGAAGACAAGTTTTTTCAATTAAAATTTTTATGGATTTTAGCTATCATAAATATTTCGATGGTCAATTGTTAAGGTTCCGTTCCGTTGCAAATTAACTGCCACCCACGATTCCTTCTGCTACGTGCAAGTTGCTTGCAGGGGACTTGCATAGTCAAAAGATTTCACAAATGAAATTCATTCTTGAAGAATACCGATTTATCGAGGGTCAATAGTAATAATGAATTTATACCAAGAGCAGCTGGTCAGAAATAAGCTGCTTACCAAAAAAAAGGTAACAAGGCAACTATTTAATCCTCATTTTTTAGGAATTAATTGTTTTTAGTTCATATTTTAATAAATATATCATTCACTCACAGTATGACGCCCATTGGTTAAATAGGAAGCTATGGAGTCCGGACATCATGATTTTTAACGAACTTTTTTAAAAACGTGAAGAACAGAAGAATGACGGGATTTCTGTGATATCTTGCAAAGAATTCATTATAATAAGCCACGTAGTGACGTTCAAGAGTTAGAAATAATGATTTGAACCGATATTAGTAAAATACTCCCATGTTCGAAAAACAAACTTCAGGATTTAAAAGTATGGGTACATGGTGAGCTGGGCCCAGTGGCACAGATGAGGGTAGTGGAACCAGTTCTTTTCACCCGGCTGCCTTTCCTTCCCAGAAAATCCAGTACCCATTTCAGCAGCTCGGAACACACAACTCCTGTCCATAGCTGGAAATGAACCAGGTACCTCAGGCATGGCAGCATAGTGCCCTAATCACTATACTACTGCACCAAACAAATCTTAAAGAAAGCACATCAGAAAAAAGTGAATGAAAAATTTTTGATCAAAGTAATAACTTTAGAAACATTGCCACCTAAGGGCCTTGTGGCTGACTGGCAGCAACTGGAACAGGAAAACATAGTAACACTAAGAAAATTGGGTTACTGAGTCCTCTCTAAAGCAAAAAGTAAGCATCTCCACAAAATGAAACTTTTGGCAATTTGGTTTAAAAAAAAAACCCTCCAAAGTCCCCTACGAAGTTAAGTTCAATGGTAAGAGTACTACCAAAACTGAGCTTGGGCAGAATTTCAGTGCATTTCAGCTGACTAGTGCAACTATTCAGGATTGAGAACCATTTTGAGACCTTCAAAATAACACCTAATCAAAACTAAATATACAGTTAATGACTCACTAAATATCCTATGAAAGCAGTCATCTGAAGTTCTAGTGAAATCATAAAAAAATTATACTGAATGTTCCCCATTTTTTCTTTTTTCATGTTTTGCTATCATTAAAGAGGGTTACACATTTAGGTAAAACATGAAAAGTATATTAATAATGAACTATGTTTTGTTATACCAAGCATCAAATGCTATCCTTTAAATTTCATACACAGATCCAACATCCTTATCAAATGTCAAATGCCAGTCACCTTGTTTTTATATGCTCAGATCATAATGCTACAGGAATAGGTTTTGCGATAAACATCTAAAATTAAACCACAAATTGGACCAACTAAAAATCTTCCAATATGCAATTTTTGAAGATATTGTAACATACTAGCATTAAAATTCCCTGATGGCTATTAAAAAAAGTTACCACTAACAAAACATAAAACTTATTTTCTAGACTTGCGTAATAATTCATGGAACAGCAGTTTTTTGTAAAGCAAAGCCTTTGGAACTTTTTTCGAGTACTTCACCAATATTAATCATTTGCAGCTGCTTTTCGTTGGCAGTACGTCTGAAACTATTAGATTTGGCAATCAGAGTTATGTCCCCACCAATTTCTGCTTTCTCAGCAAATTCATCTGCAGATTTCAACAGTGTATGAATATCCTGTTTAAGTCTTTGCTTTTTTTCCTGAATTCTTCTTGCTCCGTAATCTCCAAATGTCTTTTTCTTTATTTGTAATAATATCTTTTTTCAGTTTCTGGCCCTCTAGATATCACATATATTTTTGTCTGGCCAATGAAACAGATTTCCCCATGTCTTTAGTAACAGTGAAATCATTAACATTACCACCTATACCTTACACATTTACCCGCACCACAGGGTAAACCATAACAAATTAGGCACTATGTTCGCATTTGCCTCTTTTATCTAAATGGTGTCAAATGTTTTACTTCCTTTTCCTGGAAGTAAAACATTTCAACTCTAAAAGCATTAATCTTCCCTCGCGTCCGATCCTGTCTACCCGACCTGCCAGAATCACATCTGCTGTTCACTGTTTCAGTAGAAATAAAAATGTGAACATTTTATTTTCTCAAAAATTGAAGAAAATTATGCGAGTTTTTTAAAGACACCATGATTTGCTAAGAAAAAACAGATTCCCTAAATTTCGCCAAAATCCACTTTTAAAGTTACACCTAATTTTTTTTTAAGAATATTCATAGCAAACAGAATTTTCTTGTAGCATTTACTGGTCATCCCTGTAACACTTCTCAGAGAACTTCAAAATTTCATCGCCCTGTAGCGGGAATCGAACCCTGCATCTTCTCTCGTGCGCATGTACGCTTGAAAATTTCATCGCCCTGGAGCGGGAATCGAACCCCCAATTTTTTATATAAAAAACGTGTCGGTTTGTAATTAAAAATTCCATTCAAATCGGTCAATTTCCATGGAAGTTATTGTGCGAAAATTCTGGCGAACAAATCTCACTTGTACGCACTGTCCCCGTGAGTGTTGATAGTAATAACCATCTTCAATAGGATAGGTCCACTATGGGTGATGAACATCATACCAAAACTTCATCGCAATCTTGCTTTAATTTTATGTAAGTCATCAAGCAAAAGGGCGGAAGAATGAATTCCGCTCCTATATCCTGACCTTTGACCATTTTCAATATGGATTCGGCGAATTAGTATGCACCCCAACATATTAATTTCGTCGAATCAAGCCAAGATATACCTGCAAGTTGCTTGCGGGGGACTTTCATTTGTGAAATCTTTTGACTATGCAATTCATTCAAGTGAAGAATACTGATTTATCAAGGGTCAATAGTAATAATGAATTTATACCAAGAGCAACTGGTCGGAAAGAAGCTGCTTACCAAAAAAAGGTAACAAGGCTACTATTTTATCCTCATTTTTTAGGAATTAATTGTTTTGAGTTCATATTTTAATAAATATATCATTCACTCACAGTATGACACCCACTGGTTAAATAGGAAGCTATGGAGTCCGGACATCATGATTTTTAACGAACTTTTTTAAAAACGTGAAGAACAGAAGAATGATGGGATTTCTGTGATATCTTGCAAAGAATTAATGGGAGTATTTTTTTTTTTAATTTAAGATTTGTTTCTCTTCATTTACCAAAAAATACCAGTGCAATATTAGTGTAGATGGACCAAATTGACTAATGTTCTGATAGATTAGGGTTAAAAATGATGTGTGAAACAGAAGTGAAGCACCTCCTCCTTATCAAACTTCTAACAACGTAGGTTATAAATGATTTCAAACAATTCACAGCAAATATTGCACCTAGAACATCATATGAAATTAAACAATGGAATTTCTTTGAATTTTCACATGAATTTGCATTTTGTCTGGTTGCAAACCCAGGTTTTTCAAAAGCATTTCATGCATATAGATTTGCAAAAATAATTTCTTCATATCAGGAATGCAGTATGCGCTATATTTCAGAATAATAGTATTTTATAGTTTGTGCATCTCCCATACCAAGATCATCCTTGAAAAAAAAGTTGTTCATCCTTGAAAAGTCCTTGAATTTTTTTCTTTGTACGAAAGTGTATGAACCATGTATGTAGTGCGCTGGGTTCTTTCTAATTTGCATTTGCTTACATTTTTTGCTTCGTGGACGATGTCGAGCCTTAAAAGAAAAGTTTTTTCAGTTGAAGACAAGGAAATTCAAAATGGAGCTTGTCAAGCGGACACATGTCGTAAATTATCAAAGTCTACACTTGGGACAAGATGGAAAAATCAAGACAAAATTATTTTTTTCACGAACTGAACTTAAATGCTAAGAGATTAAGGAAGTCAGAACGAGAGAATGTTGACGAAGCACTTCTAAAATGGTTTACAGTCCAACGGATCGGAAACCTTCCAGTAAGTGGACTTATGTTGAAAGCTAAGTCTGAAGAATTTGCAAAGTTTTTGGGAGAAACAAGTTTTGTATGCTCAAATGGATGGCTAGATAGATTTAAGAAGCATAACATTTCTTGTGATACAATTGTAGGAGAATCCTCAAGTGTTTCAACTTCTGTTGTGGAGGAGTGGAAAGAAAAAGTGTGGTCTGAAACAGCTTTCCTCTATGAAGAAGAGAACATTTTTATTGCTGATGAAACAGAATTGTTCTACAAAATGATGCCGAATCAAACTTTGAAATTTAGGGGAGAAAAGTGTGCAGCAGGAAAGTTATCCAAGCCACAAATTACAGCTCTCGTTTGTGCGAGCGTGGATGGAAGTGAGAAGAGAGAACTAATGGTGATTGGAAAGCCCTTAAAACCAAGATGTTTTAAAAATGTTAAAAAAGCTTCCTGTTAAATACACTGCTAATAGAATAGCCTGGATGGCCTCCGAAATATTCAGGAATGAACTTCGAAAGTGGGACGAGGAGCTATCGTTACAAAGGCGAAAGATTTTATTACTTCTAGATAACTGTAGTGCCCATCACGATGTTCGAAATTTGAATATGATAACAGTTATTTTTCTTCCCCCAAATACGACTTCAGTTGTACAGCCGATGGAACAGGGTGTGATTCGAAGCTTAAAAGCATATTACAGGAAGCAGTTGGTCATTCACATTTTGGAATGCAACGACAGAAACATAGAATGCAACATTTCTATTCTACATGGCATGGTGATGCTAAAAAATCTTGGCAACTTGTAACAGAATCAACGATTCGGAATTGCTTCCGCAAAGCAGGATTGTCAAAAGAAGTGCCAGAGAACATGGCTCCTTTAGCGGAAGAGAAAGAAGATGGTGATGATGATTTACCACTAGCGCAGTGGCCCGAGAAAAACAAAATTGCACTTGTTTTTTATTGTGACACACAACTTTTTGAAAATTGTGGCGATGAGTTGGTGGCAGAAGATCCAACTGACGAGAATATTTTGTCATTGGTTTTCAACACAAATGTTCAAGAGGATTTATCATCGAGTTCTGAAGATGAAGAACATTGTAAAAACGACATTCCATCGATTGCCGACGTGAAGGCAGCCATGCGCCTTGCAAACAACTTTTTGGCTACAAAAGTTGATGAACAGAAAGTGCTAGACTCTCTTTTAATTGTCGATAAAAAAGAAAAAAAGTTGATGAAATTTACCTGCAATCTATTAGGTGTGCAACTTAATTCTTGGCCCCTAACCGCAAGCGATCATAGAACGTCGGCAAATGCAAATAGCTGTGTGCGATAATGGCTGATTGCAGCATCATCCAGCAGCTTTCTAGGCAACTGTAACCGCTAACAACTGTAGTAACAGAAGGGACGAAAGTTGACAGTGAATGCAATGTCGTTCGAGAAGCAACATTTGAGGCACTGCCTCCTGTTTGCGTTTCAGCTGAAAAAAAAGTGCAGTGGAAGCCCAGCAAATGGTCTGTGCTGCTTTGGGTGAGGCTGCTGTGCCCTACAATACGTGTGAGAAGTGGTTTCACTGGTTTAAGCAGGGAAATTTCGATCTCCTCTCCGTGATGCAGAACGTCCGGGACAGCGACAGAAAGTTGACGATGAGGAACTGGAACAACTGTTGGGCGTGGATACCTGTTGCACACAGTCAGAGCTCGCACAGAAACTCGGAAAAGCACGGCAAGCCATTGCAAAGCGCCTGCGCAAGCTTGGACGGATTCACAAGGAGGGCCGTTGGGTGCCCCACCAACTCACAGCTGCGAACAAGTCTAGGTGCTACGATGTTGCTGTGTCCTTGGTCTCCAGATTCAAGAAGAAGGATTTCCTCCACAAGATTTTGACCTGTGATGAGAAGTGGATCCTCTACGATAATCCTAAGTGGCACAAATTGTGGGTTTATCTAGGTCAGCCTACCACCAGTACCACCAAACCAAATATCCATGCCAGGAAGTTGTTGCTGTGCATATGGTGGGATCAGCACGGTATCATACACTAAGAGTTGCTCAAACCTGGTGAAACGGTCAATGCTGATCGTTATTGTCAGCAATTCATTCGTGTGAGTGGCGCAATGGAGGCAAAAATGCCATACATCGGCAAGGGCAGAAAGTCGGTCCTGTTGTTTCAGGATAACACACGTCCTCACACCGCGAAAATGACTTTAAACACGATCACCAACCTGAAATGGGAGATTTTGTCTCACCCAGTGTATTCTCCAGACTTCGCCCCGTCGGATTATTACCTTCTTCGCTCTCTGCAACATCACCTGAGTGATACGCACTTCACTTCTGTCGAGGAGGTCCACACAAGTATTGATGACTTTATCAACTCGAAACAGCCCTCTTTTTTCCGCAGTGGTATTTGGCAGCTCCCTGACCGATGGCTCAAATGTATCCAACACAACGGTGATTATTTCCGTGATTGGGTATGCATTTGATTTGCTATAATTTGCTGTCAGAGTCATTCCATGTCAAATCAACACAATGATTTTACCCCACCATCTCAGATTTTGATGAAACTTGGCACAGAGGTAGCGTACATATAGATGAAGAAAAATACCCAATTTTATTAAAATATGTCGACCCATTTTAAAAATATGCGATGTAAATTTGTCAAAAATCGCCCCAAAACACCCCACTGTCATAATTTCAAATTGCTGTAGCAACTCTCTTAATTAAGCTAAAATGATGGGAGAGGTGTTAATTTGCAGCATTTTCCAAGAGCTTTCCTATGATATACAACACAATATGGGTTTGAGATGAAAATTGTTTTTCAAATTTCAATTAAAATTAAAATTTTTAATTTATCAAAAAGCGCATCTTCAAAAGATTATATACAACACTTCACATTATTGTTAACTAATTCCCTAAGTATGAAAGTGGGACTGTCATGGGTTCACACCTTTATAAAATTTCAAAAATACATATTTCACAAAAAAAATGACATTTTTGTAAAATTTATATATTTAAGCGAAAATATACATAACTGACCCGTAAATAAATCTTCACTCTTTATTCTTAATATATCTATGTACACATTCAAATTTACTGTTAACACATACATTCGAAATGTCACTTGCGAAACCTGATACAAACAGTATGTGTTTTAAGATTTCACTTCTTTTTAAACGCTTCATTTGTTTTTACAGTATCATCCCCAGAAATTTGATATATTCTTCCTGTTGGTGTTACTGAGTTTACTTTACAAAGAACATCATTTACAGATACCCATAAAATGTCAGGTTTTGTAGGACATGTATAAGATAGTGATGAGCCAGCTGGGTGAAGGAAAGTAACTTTAACTTCATCAAGACCTTCGTCTTTTGTTAAAACATAAGCTAGCCACCATTTCTTGTCATCATCATCATCATCATCATCAACCATTATCAATCCACTGCTGGACGAAGGTCTCCCCAAGTTTCCTCCACAACGGTCTGTCTTGTGCCAGTCTCCTCCATGTCACTCCCGCATACTTTCGAATTTCATCCACCCATCTTCCATGTGGTCTTCTTCTGGGTCTTTTCCTGTCCCTTGGAATCCAATCTAAAATTTTGGCTGTCCATCGATGGTCTGTTCTTCTGGCAGTATGTCCAGCCCATTGCCATTTCAGGGATTTAACTCTGATCATGATGTCTTCCACTCTTGTCATTTTTCGGATCCACGTGTTCCTCTTCTTATCTCTCCTGGTTACACCAAGCATGCACCTCTCCATGGCACTTTGAGTTGTCTGCAGCCTTTGTATGTCTCTTTTAGCTAAGGTCCACGTCTCTGCACCATACGTAAGCACTGGAAGGATGCATTGATCAAACACTTTTCTTTTAAGACATAATGGCATATTGCTCTTGAAAATTATGCTGTTTCTTCCAAAAGCTCTCCAGGCAAGTTTTGTACGCCGATTCATTTCTTCACCAATGTGACACTCACTTGATATCTGCTGTCCAAGATAAACGTACGTGTCTGTTATCTCCAGCTTTTCTCCATCAATCGATAAATCTTCATTTCTTGTAAAAGCATTGAACATCACTTTTGTCTTCTGAAAGTTCATTTTTAATCCCACTTCTTTACTCTTGTCAGCAAGTTCCTGCATCATACTCTGTAGCTCTGATGGGGTAGTTGCAAAAATGACTATGTCATCAGCAAAACGAAGGTGGGTTAGATAATCTCCATTAATCTTTATGCCTTTGTTTTCCCAGTTCAGTGATTGAAAGACATTTTCCAATGTAGCATTGAAGAGCTTCGGAGATATGGTGTCACCTTGTCTCACTCCTTTTCTAATTTTTATGTGTGTTGTATTTTCAAATAGCAGAATCTTCGCACTTGCATTTTCATAGATGTTATTAATAATATTAATGTATGCATCTTCAATACCGCAGGATTTCAGAGCCATTGCAACTGCTGATGGTTTCACCGAATCAAAGGCTTTTTCATAATCGATAAAAGCCATGCACAATGGAAGTTCATATTCCCTCGCTCTTTCAATTAGTTCTCTCAGTACGTGGATATGATCTATTGTGTTGTAGCCACTCCTGTATCCAGCTTGTTCTCTCGGTTGAGCCATGTCCAGTGTTACCTTCAAGCGGTGTGAAAGAACTTTAGTGAAGATTTTATAAACCACTGATAGGAGGCTGATAGGTCTGTAGTTCCTGAGATCCTCAATGTCACCTTTTTTATGTAGCAAGATCATTGTAGCGTTGTTCCAATCCTCAGGAATTTTCCCTTCATTAAGGCATCGAGTGAAAATTTGGGCGAGTACTGTTTCGATTTCTCCACTTGCTTCTTGTATGATGTCTACAGTAATTCCATCTTCTCCTGGAGCTTTTCCACGCTTCATGTTCTTGATTGCATGTGCAACTTCTGCTGGAAGGACTGGAAGAACTCTGGTACCTTTCATGATGCCTGGAGTACATGTATCATCCCTTTCATATAATTTGGAGTAGAAATCTTTCACTCTTGTCAAAATTTCGCCTCTATTTCTTGTTACAGAACCATCTTCTTTTCTCAGTGCCATAATCTGTTTTTTTCCCTTACTGAGATGTCCCTTTGCTATCTTTAGGCTTTGGTTGTTTTCAATTGCTTTCCTTACTAGTTCACAGTTGAATTTCCTTACGTCTTCAGTAATACTTTTTCATACTGTCTTGCATAGCTCTATATATTCCACTTTGGAAGTCGCATCTTCTTTAGTTGTCCTCATCTCTCTTCTTTTTTGCATCAACATTTTGGTTTTTCCTGATAATTTGTTCACATGCAATTTGTTCTTAGACCCAGCTAATTTTGTTGCTGTTTCCATAAGAGCTTTGGTTACTTTTCTGTTAACTTCAGAAATATCCACTTCTTCCGATGTTAGGCCTTCTAAAGCAGAGAATCTGTTCTTCAGTTCCAATTTGAAGGTATTATGGTGTTTTTTAAGGTTGGTTATGTCAATACATTTTGTTTGTCTTATGAGCTTGCTACGTTCGAGTTTAGTGTTGAGGTGCATCTTACGTCTCACCAATCTATGGTCACTGCCTGTGTTGAACTTGTTTAGCACACTGCAGTCTTCTATGACGAATTTTTTGTTACACATAATAAAATCAATTTCACTTGTCGTCCCATTTGGATGTCTCCATGTCCATTTCCTGTGTGGCTTTTTCTTGAAAAAGGAGTTCAAGATGAAAAACCCTTCTGCCTCTGCAAACTCTATGAGAGTATTTCCACGCTGGTTTCTGTTGCCGTGACCGAATTTACCTACTGAAGTTTCATTCTGTTGCCGGTGCACTATTTTTTGCATTGAAATCTCCCATAATTATCTTCAAGTGCTGCTTACCTTTATTATTTAGATCACGAATTTCCTCATAAAATTCTTCAATTTCTTCTTCAGCATGACTTGTGGTGGGTGCATAAGTTTGAATAATCTGAGCCTGGTATCTTCTCGAGAGTTGGATAACGAGTCGTGCAGCTCTGTCAGAGGAACTTTCCACTTCTACAACTTTATCCTTCAGTTTCTTGTTTATTATAAATCCAACGCCACTAGTTCTGCCAGTATCTGTCCCACGATAGTAGAAGAGATGTCCACTTTTCAGTTCAATGAGATCTTCTCCTTTTCTCCTTACCTCACTTAGCCCGACGATGTCCCACTTGATCCTTTGTAGTTCCTCTTCCAATTCAAGAAGCCTTGAATCAGAAGATAGGGAGCGTCCGTTATACGTAGCCAAGGTCTGCATCAGATGGCAGCCTAGTCCGGTCGTCCGGGTGATTCTTAGCACCCTCTGCCTTCATGTCGCACTGGCCGCTGCCTTGGCCAGGTACATTCCAGCTGCCGGAGACTGAGGGCCAAGATTTAAGTTGTGGAGTCATTTTGGAGGGGTTTGGCCATAACTCACCACGCTGGCCAAGCGGGTTGGTGAGTGTGGGATAGCATTTCCTCTTATCCCGATGGTATAGTTATACCGCTATTGGCGGTCGTCAGAGCCCCTTTTAGTGGGAACAGGATGTACCACGAGAAGGCGGGGTTGACATTTGTCAAGGAGAGGCTGTGATGTTACGCATCACCTGACCTTACATCCCTTCTTGTCATAGATGGCAGTAATGTATCCATGAATATTTCTTAAAGCCAGTTTTTCCGGAGATTTTGTGACTGTTTCAACAGTAGATTCTGTTGTATCTGAAAAAGTGTTTACCAATATTTTTGATGTACTTGATGCTATCGGTATAAAGGCATGTAACCTCTGTGTCCCTTTGATGGTAAAAGATTGACTAAAACGCTCTTCTAGAAATGTTTCAGTTTCAATGTACTCTTCTTGTGTTGAAAATTCAAAGTGTACAGATGTAATGTTTTTAACTGCCCAATCAAAAAGTTGTTGTGGAGTAAAAATTTGGTTATCATATGGCCTCTGCAGACTTGCTTTTGTTGCTAATAACAGTGCCACCGACACCATCGCAAGGTCCTTTTCCATGAGGAGAGGCAAAGAAAAAAAAAAAATGCTATTCTGTTTTGATGCCAAAATCTTCTTTGTGGAAACATAAGTTTACAAAATTCTTTTTATTCTTGTATCGGGCTGCACTGCCATCTGCAAAGTAGTAGATCTTATGTATATCAGTTTAAAATTTGGTTTTTAAAAATTGAATTAGCTTTTTTTGAAAACAGTAGACTGCTATGGTGTTATGCTCTAAACAGAAATTATGACATAGCTCATATGCTCTGTTTTCTTCTCTCCTTTGTAATACACTACAAAGGGGTGCACTGTTGCATGATCACTTGACCAATGATAACTCTGGGTCTCATCTTGGATTACGAAAGTGTAATTCTCAGAGAAGTCACATGTAACAACATATTCACCCTCATTCAAGTTTTCCTTGACTTCATTTATAAAAGAGCTTTGCTAGAAAATCATGGAGTATCAATGTGGTCAATTTTTCAGAAAATAATTCAATAAACTCCGATGAGGTCTTCTGCATTGTTTCTAAGTTACATCTGTCTACTGAAACCCACTGTCGAAAAGTGATATTTTCAACCATATTATTATCAAATCCATTTTGTAGTGTACCGTATATACTTGCATATAAGTCGACCCCCTCCACTTTCAGAGGAAAAAATCGTAAGAAATCGAAAACTCGCGTATAAGTCGATCCCGGAATGAGAAAAAAAAAAAAAATTCAATGAATTTATTCAAAAACATTTGAAAACGAAAAAAATTATATATATAATACTAAATTTAATTTGCATACCCAAAAACTTCATCGGAACCCTTCAAATTCCGATTCCGAGTCAGACTCGCCAAACAGTTCAAAGAAGTCTTTCTCCGTCATCATAAACATCAGTATTCTCATCTATGCCTGTGTCATCAGAATCACTGTCATCATCACTCATAAAAATCTCATCATCCTCTGTGCCATCAAGTTTGTTACTAATGCAACATTTCTTGAACGATTTCATGACCATTTCCGCAGGTATCGCATCCCAAGCATCCTTGACCCATCGCACAATCGAAACAATATCCGGCTTCTTTAGATTTCCACCCTTGGTTTCAGTCGGCAAGTCGGAACTTATCCAATCTGCCCAATACCTCCGCACATTGTCCTTGAAGGGCTTATTAAGGCAGACATCTAGTGGTTGAAGAACAGATGTCAACCCACCTGGGATGACAGTAAGGGTTGTTTTTGAATTTTCTGCAGTTTTTTCACTTCTGCACAAGGTGTGCAACAAACATATCCTACACCAAAAGAGAAGGTTTCCTCAAAAGTGCACCTGGCCTTTTGTTCCACACATTCTTTAACCAGTCAATTGTTCCGGATTCGTTCATCCATCCTTTTTCATGGGCACGAACGAGCACACCAGACGGAAAGACAACACTTTTCGGCAGAGTTTTGCGTTTGAAAATAATTACCAGAGGTAGCTTACTGCCGTCAGCCAAACAGGAAAGAACAACTGTGAAACTGGATTTTTCGTGGCCAGTCGTTTTGATCAAGATATTTTTTTCGCCCTTTTGGTTCACCCTCTTATTTCCAGGAAGGTCGAAACACATGGCGGTTTCATCCATGTTCCCTATTTGGGAAAGTTCAAAAGCAGTCTCTCTTCTCTTTTGAATTACATACTTTTGAAATTCCATTATCTTTGCTTCGATTTCACGAGGTAACTTTTGTGCAATTTTGGTGAGCTGGCGTAGACACAACCCATAGCGGTTCATGAACCTTGTGCACCAACCTGGTGAGGCACGAAAAGTGTTATTTGCTGCTGCAAACTTTTCATCTTTTGCGAGCTTCATTGCTCGCAAACGTATACCAGTTCGCGTTACAATGTAACCATTTTGTCTGCAGCCCACAATCCAATCATTCAAGACACTTTCCAGCTCTGGGAAAGATGTCGTTCTACGGCACAGCGCCTTTTGCGATTTTGGGATTTTCACCAAGTTCGTTTTTTTTTACGCCAAATTGACGTGAAGCAGCACAGTTGTTAGTATTTTCTGCAAAAGAAACCACTTTCAACTTGAATCCTGCGTTATAGGACATCCGTTTCTTTACACAATCCGTGTCACCCATAATAGGAGAAGCGAGACACGTGCGATTAAGAACAAGCAACACCTAACACTGGCTGTCGCATGGCTCCGTTACGTCGAAGGTCAGCACAATCAACTGGTAGTCGGAAGGGCGGAGCTTTCTATGTGCGGCTGTGACTGCACTGTGGATACGCAAAGCCAGGAAAGAGACTTTTCAAAGCGCGGAGAATTTCGGAGGGTCGCGATTTCGTAATTCTACCATATCAGTGTTTTTCCTTATTTCTTTTTTTTTTGTTTCGGAGGGTTGCGATTTCATAATTAATACCGCATCAGCATTTTTATTTCTTTTGGGATGGATTGCCTTTTGCCTCACGGGAAGAACTTTTGGACTTACGATTTTTTTAGAACCCGCGTATAAGTCGACCCCATTACTTTGAAGCTCTCATTTTGTCCCAAATTTCTCTACTTATACGCGAGTATATACAGTACTTTTTATTGGGTCGCTTCCTGGGCAAGAACTACAGTTTCCTATAATGCAGTGAATTGATGCTGGGTTGCACAGCACTTTTGCCAAACAGTATTTATAAGAGGCCAATTCTCAATTGGTTAACACACCGAGCTTAGAATTTTCTATCATAAGTTTGACATTTTGATGTGTAGTGCAAACATATACTGAGTGTGTTCTACTATGTCCTGCTAAAATACAGTGTTTTGGGCACAGTTCTGCAAATTTAGAAAACCCCATCTTCATTTCTTGAAATTTATCTTTGAAAATTTTATATGCTGCTTTTAAATTGCACAAAATAAGTCTTTTAGATATTACAGTTTTATCTCCATTCTCTCCCTTCACAGTTAGAGTCTCTCTTCCCTGGCATTACTCTACTTATTTCATCATTTTCATAAAAAGAACATACGGTTTGCACAACTTCTTGTGACAGATTCTTTCCCGACTTTTGGTCAGGACTTTTTAATATACCTCTTTCCTTCAAAAACCATTTTGTCTGGTGTACCATGTAGTTAGGAGCATTGAATTCCCGCATTATCTTTCTTATATTCCAAAATTCAGGCAAACAAGTTAGTAGTATTACTTTCTTTTTCCTACTACTTGAAGAAAAGCTAGTTTTCAGATTACCTATGACAGATTGTTCCAGTGACTCACATTCATTTTCTGAGGAATCCTCTGCATTAGCAAATAGTTGTTTTTAAAGTGCTAACCCAATGTTTTTTAATTTTTTGGTTGAATACTGCTTCATCATCTGTAGATTTGTACTACGTACAGGGGACTCTCCTAATTCCTGAAGAGACGTATTTAGTGTCTCCAGAACAGCTGAAGGTGGAGGATCATAGCTTGTTTCATCATCATCATCCGAACTGCAATCATTATTTTCTTGCATATTTTTCAATGAACCAATCTGCTTCCTACAATTATCACAAATTTTTGATATCTTTGGCATTATATCAGGAAACATATCACACATCCATTCAGGCACATTTCTTAGTCTCTTTATGTTTTTCACAGAATGATTGTTTTTTTTAAAGGATTGCAACATTGTAGTGTCCAATATCTTTCTTTCTCCATTGTATAATATCACACAGATCTCAGTTAAAATTTAGAATTGTTTCTGAAGAGAACAAACACTAAGAAAATATACTGAAATAATGATTAACAACTGTGAAAATATTTTTTTCCACTAATACCAACACCTCACAAAATATTAACATTTAAAAAAGAAACTTATATCACCACATTAATCACCAACAACATACACATCCAACTGCCACTAAATCAGTAGGAAGACAGTCTGCCTGTGGTTTAAACCAGTTGGAACAGGCTTAAAGTGGTTTAAACCAGTTGGTACAGATCTAAACCATTTGGTACAGGTTTAAACCAGTTGAGTCATAACAGCTCCAGACTCTGGCAGTTCTAGAAATGTGATTTGACCTTGAACTGGCATAGCTGGGTCTGAGCAGATCCAATAAAATTGCAATTTGCTATTTATGATAGTTGGAATAAACAGATTTTTTTTATCCCAATTTGTACTTTTTATATATACTCAAAACTTTTAATAATTATGGCTATCAGATTATACTTGTATTCATAAATAACTTATATTTTTAGTAGTTCTAATAGAATAATCACCCTGTCATAATCACTAGTTGCATTTTAAATATATTACAAATAAATTTATGAAAAAGTGAAAATTTATTTACTGGTAAGTTATGTATATTTCTGCATAAATCTATAAATTTTACAAAAATGTAACTTTTTTGGTGAAATATGTATTTTTGAAATTTTATAAAGGTGTGAACCCATGACAGTCCCACTTTCATATTTAGGGAATTAGTTAACAATAATGTGAAGTGTTGTATATAATTTTTTGAAAGTTTTTGAAGGTGTGCTTTTTGATAAATTGAAAATTTAAATTTGAAAAACAATTTTTATCTCAAACCCATATTGTGTTGTATATCATAGGAAAGCTCTTGGAAAATGCTGCAAAATGACACCTCTCCCATCATTTTAGCTTAATTAGGAGAGTTGCTATAGCAATTATAAATTATGGCAGTGGGGTGTTTTTTGGCGATTTTTGACAACTTTACATCACCGTATTTTCAAAATGGGTTGACGTATTTTAATAAAATTGGGTATTTTTCTTCATCTATATGTAGGCTATTTCCGAGCCAAGTTTCATCAAAATCTAAGATGGTGAGTTAAAATGCATATTAAAAATTGTGTTGATTTGACACGGAATGAACCGTCAACGTGTTGTACCTGTGACCGAGAATTAAGTTGCACTCCTAATATGATGTTGTATGTGCATGTAATTCTATACTTAATAATTTACGTTGAATATTCATTCTAGTACATATTTGCGTATTTATTTATGTACTACTAATTATTATTAGTGCCTGAGATTCCTTAATTATGGATCCTATGGTACACATCTATGCTTATTCCAAGCATTTAAGTGAAATATAAAAATTTAGCTATGGTGTGTATTTGTAGCTGAAGTCGGATATAGCGGACCCTCGGTTATAACGAACCTATGAGCCGGTCTCGTGTGGGTTCGCTAATAGCCAGGTCCGACTGTACTAAATTCATGATCATCTCATTTTGTACCAATTTCAGCATCTTAAAACTTGAGATATGATGCACGCTTTTGTGCATTGAACATTTTGAATACTGCTGACCCTTAAAACAGAAAAGTAAAACATGTTAAAAAATTCAGCATATTTTTAAACTTAACATATCAGAACCCTCTTTATATTTTATGATTAAAAAAAAAATTTTTCCTGGGCATCCAGCTTTTACCACCTGAGCAGGTAAATAATTTCTGCATGTGCCCATAACTTTTCAGATATTTTTGAAGTCCTGGGTTTGTTTTTTTACTTTGCTACCAAGATCGGTTACTGTATTTGAATGCTTTATGGCTATTAATGTGTGTGTTTAACAGCTTAGTGTCACTAAGGCACTTTTCTTCTAGGCTTAGCATCACCAAGGCACTTTTCGTGGTTAGATAGAAAGAAAAGTAGTGCAAAGGAATCTTTTTAGATGACCGTGTAGGCAAAAATAGTGATCGCCGTGTTTCGTATGCAAGCACATTCTTACATTAAGCAAATGTTTCTATTACAGGATGAGGCTAAGTAGTCCGTTCACTCAGTAAGGCGTTTCATGCATCGCAAAAGTTTTAGTGTACGTAGGGAAAGTGCTAACTGCATTGTCAAGATCACAGTTTTCAAAATGATGGTATATGAGGTGGCCTTTCTGTGAGTACTCAAGAGACGCATATGGCGTATTAAATCCGTTTGTCTTTGTGTTGTAGTAAGCACAAAGATTCGTCAAGCTTTCGCTCTCCACTGGGAGGCTTTTTCAAGGCAATGGTAGACATAAAACTGCAACTTGATATTATCACATATAATATCAAGTTTCGAGGAGAGATACTGTGAGAAAGAAAAGGCAGGTGACATATGCTATACCGTTGGTATATCCTGACATATACTGTATATATATATATATGTCAGAATGTCAAAGTGATCCTTTGACACCAGATGTAAAGAGCATGTGCGAAGTGTCAACCAGGACATGAGGAATACAGCCTTCGCCAGATAAGTTGTGCATTTGTTGACCGCTCCTGTATGGAATAGTATTAAAAGAATTGCCCCTTACACAAACTTTAAAGAGACTGCCATCTGGGAAACAGTCGAAATCCTATCCGGCAAACTAGTATGCAATGATATGGTTTCTACTGAACTACCAAGGGTTTGGCATGCATTATTAAAAGATGGAAACACATCGCCACATACCATAAAATTGCGTGGTAAAAATTTTTATATATGCTTGTGATGTCACCCACATTATTTTCAAAAACCATCTTTGTTCCTTACATGTTCCTATTACCTTCATTTTTATGTCTACCATTGCTTTGGAAAAGCCTCTCAGTGGAGTGCGAAAGCTTGGTGAATCTTTGTGCTTACTACACCACAAAAATAAATGGATTTAATACGCTATATGCGTCACTTGAGTATTCACAGTATGGTGTATTTATTATTACGGTGGCCTTTCTGTATTTTAAAACTTCACTGCTATCAGGAAATCAACACAGAAAAATTGAATAATCATGTAGTCTGACTGACAAGTGTTCTACAATTGCAATGGACATTTGTGTTAAAATTGCCACGAGCTTCCATAAAAGTTATTCCCTGAGGGCCATTCCTTGTTACTTTATGGGTAACACAGAAGACCTCGGTGGATTAGTGATCAGACTCTGAGGCTCTGGTATATCCCTGGAATTGGTCCTGGACTCAATCCCAGAATGAAGCCTAGCCAGGATACCAACCCCAGGGTGCTGGGGCTTCCCTCTACCCAGAACCAGTGGCCCCAAAACAAGGAAATATGACTATCTTTTACTGCTACTCCAAATTTAAAGGAAAAGCTGTCTGGTGGAAGCCTCATATAGTCAAAGTACCTGGTTCATATTATTCACACTGAATATTGAAATCATTTAAAATTACATTTCTTGCTGAGGCACTTCTTTTCCTAAAGAAATAAAAACAATAGTACTTTTAACATGCAACTCCCATGTAAGATTTTTCATTTTGTCTTAAATTACCTAAATTAAGCAATTTTAATAGAAATCGATACAAATTATTAAAAATGTAATTAAATGTGCTAAATGATAAAAATGTCAAACTTTTAATATACTCCTAATGAGAAAAAATGGCAGGAAAACATGTAACACAAAACATTAGAAGAATTCCTGAAATCGTCATAACACGTTTAAGTTACGTTGAAAATTATAAGCGCAGCCCCGGTGGCGCAGTGGTCTAAGGCGTTGGTCTCTGGTCATTCGTCCGTAAGGGGTCCGGGTTCGAATCCCGGTCAGGCATGGATGTTGTGTTTGTCTTACGGCACTGGCTCTCTCCCTTCCCTGGAACCAGTGACCCTAAATTACGGACGGGCGACTGATTATAGCCCATTGAGTTGCTCACGGTGGTCGTTAAACCTCAAAAAAAAAAAAAAAAAAAAAAAAAAATATTTATAAGCAGGACGTTTCGGTAGCGACTTCTACCTTCATCAGCCATGGAATGAGACACTTGGTAAAAGCGTCAGTTGTTGCCAAATTTCAAAATCACTTTCCAAATAATAGGGATGTTGTAAGTTACGGTGTAATTTATAAGCGAAACGTCCCGCTTATAATTTTCAACGTAACTTATGCGTGTTATGACGATTTCAAGAATTCTTCTAATGTGTTAAATATGCTTTTGAAAAATAATAATCAAGGAGCACAAATACATCAAAATAGTAAACTTTGGTATAACATCTGTTGACTTTATTGGCATAAAACAAACTGATATTGCTAAGCTTTCACTCACCAATGGGTGGCTTTAGCAAGACAGACTGATTCTAACCTATGCGGAAAGAACTAAAACAGCCATTGACAAAGCCACCTGTTGGTGAGCATTATCAAGGCAAACTGATACTAATCTATGCAGAGAGAACTAACAGAGCCTTGACAAAGCCACTTGTTGGTGAGCAAAAGCTGGGCAATATCAGTTTGTTTTACACCAATAAAGTCAACAGATGTTATACCAAAGCTTTTGAAAAGTTTTGGGAGTTTTCTTTACAGATTGCTTTTACCTAATCCATTTACTGCTAAGCTACTTTTTTCTTAGAAAAACATCACTGGTGTTTAACAGCACCCATTAGTGCCTTGAGAATGATGGGGTAGAGGAGTGTTGTTCTGCAAATTGACCTTTTGTGGAAAAGGGGCAAAGCCACCCCATTCCCTCATTTTTTCAAGTGGACAACAGCTTTTTACCATTCAGGGCATTTACTGAATTTCAACATCGTTTATCACATAGGTAGGGAACTGCTACAAGTGTAACTCTCGCTTATCTCAGTCTTGTTTTCGACCAAATTCTGTATCAACAGGGAAAAACTGGTGTAAAAAAATGGGTGAAATTTTCACAAGTCCATGAAAAATTTCAGTGTTAGTACATACAGGGAAAACAAAATCGTTCTTAGAGCCAGAAATTTATTGGAAATCATTTTTCATCTGAGAAATGAATTAGCAGGTGAACACACTGGGATGAAAAAGGAAGTGGGATGAGTTTAGAAAAATCATCGCATTCAGTGAAGAAAATAAAAAATGACCAAAAAAATGACCAATATCATAAGCTGGAGCAAGTCTTAATTGTTTCAGATGGAACAAATAAAATATTAAAATGTGGTGTCATTGTAGATGAAATTAAGATCAATATCATAAGCTGGAGCAAGTCTTAATTGTTTCGGATGGAACAAATAAATATTAAAACGTGGTGTCATTGCAGATGAAATTAAGTATTTGGGAAAAAGCTGGGCAATTTCCAGTATTACTGCAAATAGAAAATTTCTCATATATTGTTTTATGGACAAAGTTTCTCACTAATAAAGGAATTTTCTACAAAAATTTCCCTAAAAGAGAAAATAAATATTTGAAGGCTGTAAAGACTTCTGATTATAGGATTTCTTTTTTAGTTATGAAACACCCACACCCAACATTTTATTAAAAAATCGCCGTCATTCTCACTTCCCTCTTGATACCGCCAGAAAAACATGAAACAAACGGCGGTGTAAAGCTCAAGAATTGCGGACTTCTGGTCAGCTTAGCGGTACATCATTGCGAGCTGTTACGATAGAAAGGCCATTCGCCGAAAATACGAACATGATCTGACGATTGTCAATCCTGGGATTGGTCGGCCGGAGCTTTTGGGCTGGGCTTTGTACCATTCAACAACAGTATAGCTACAAAACGGTCGTTATGCGCAGTAAAAAAAAAAATAACCTTTTTTTTATCGTCATAACGTACAGAATTAATTTCCCATAAACACCAATGCAGGAAACCAGTTTCTGTCACTTAAGTTGGTAAATTTTTAATGTGTTCTGTATTGTTTACTAGCTGATCAAAGGTTAGATATCGTTTTGAAAAAAAAAAAAAAGAAAAAGATAACTATTGTTATCAATGAATGAAATTCAGTGAACTAAATATAAAATACTATTGTTTTATACATATTATGTAAAGATTTTAATTCACTAAATTCAACAAGAAAAAATAATTATGCAGTAAGGTGTACATTTTGCTACTATGTAAAATGCACAATTATCCGCGTTTCATGTAGTTTCTGTTGTCTGTTTGGCACATGCTGTGATGCAGAATTTTTTTCAGGTAGAAAGCGATGGTGTTGCTGCTTTTTTTAAAATCACATTATTATTGATTGGATATCTAGTCTTGGGTCGCGATTTTATAAATTAAAATCATTAATTAAAGACAACATGGAGTTGGATGAAGGTAGGATACATCAACCGTTATTTTATGTACGATTTCTAGTTGATCAAATATTAGATGTTCTGACAATAGAATTAGTACTGCTTCCTACTATGTAAAGAGTTTTGATTTAGTAAATATTAGGACAAAATTAAATAAAGTTTGTATTTTCCCTACCAAACACGCAATGAATTCATGCCACTTCGTTTGTAGCTATCGGGCATTGTTACTCTCAGATTTTATAAAATTATGTCACTTTAAAATATTCCCATTGCTACAACATGAACATACTATCATCACCGCTATTTTATTTCAATAGTGCGTGTTATATAATAAATGTAGGTTAGGTCGTTAGCTTTGCGCAGAGGCAATGTCATAGCCAGTGAAGGTTAACTGAGGCGTGACTATTGCTAGTTGAAAACTTTTCCCAATACCCCGCCAAGACGACGTGAAATATCGTCGGCTACGGCAATTTTGGAAGCCCTTTCGGGGGCTATTATTCTAAGAGCAGATCATATGTGGTTTTCCTCCTACATGCACGTTTCGAAGGGCCTTGTCCCGCCGTCGGTATGTATGGTGTTGCGTCGGGGTGTGAGTGTCTTTGCTTGTGGAACCGATCCCATGTTCATACTTGGGTGCGGGGAAGCAAGCGTGTTGGTGTTGCTGGGCAACAAAAAGTTCGTAATGGGAGAGAGGTCGTCCCTTTCTTTCTGTTTCCAGTGAATGGTATACGAAGACAAGGTTAACTGAGGCGTGTAAGAACTTTTTTGACTAGGCGTATCACAAACTTCAGTATTAATGCGAGGCCGTTTTTGTTCAACTTTATTTGCACTTCGTCAAACGTCCGCTCGGGAGGAGGGACGCGTGTCTGGCCGCCCACCCGGGTGCGTGTGCCGGCGCAGAGTGCGGTGCCTGGCGGTCTAGCAGGGCGCTCGTGCCGGCCGTGTTGGAGCTGTGGCAGATCACTGTGACTTGCTTTCTGCAGGTTATATTCGGATCGTTTATCGATTGCCTTTTCGATTCAAGATGGCGTTTTTTTGACATTGTTTGTTCGCTATCTTGGCAAATACCTGGTAGATTTTTTTTTTTTTTTTTTTTTTTTCTCTCACTTCAAATTTCGGAGAACTTTGCTCCGCCACTACTCAGGAAGTTCAGGAGTCGGTATTTTTGAATAACTCTGTACCGGTTTTGATTAACGACCACGTGCATTAGTTTTGCGACCACGTGCCTTTCTTTGCGGCCACGTGCTAAGTGTTGTGTGTGTGCTTGTGCCTGTTCGTTTGGATTACCACGCTTAGGAGAATAGGTAAGTACTTTTTGCTTAATTTTCTTAAGCGAGGGTTTGTGTTTTATAAACTTTTTCTGTTGTGTGAGCTTCTGGAGGGGTCGGACTTTTGTCCTCTTCCACGATGGCTGCTAAGACTGAGCCCGATAGGGCTAACGCTATTGTTGTCACCCATAAGGGTATTTCTGCTACAGACGTTTGTTTAGCGCTGTATAAACATTTAGGGTCTCCTTCGACACCAGTTTTTGCCCTGATCCAAGAGGCAAATAAAAACAAACTAGAAGTGGTGCTTAATAAGAGGGAGCATTATTACAAGCTTCTTGATTGTGAGGTTGAGTGCAACAATACTTTGATGAAGTGCACTAACGCCCAGACAAATGTGAAGTTAGTTTTTTGTAAATATCTGCATTGCGGCATCACCAATGCCGAGGTTGCTACTGCTTTTTCGAAATTTGGTAAGGTGAGGACCGTTAAGTTTGAAGTGAGGAAGGAGAATGCTCCCCACATGAAAGGGGCCTTGTCAGGTACCCGTGTAATTTCCATTGATATGAAGGAGCCTATTCCTAACTTTATGCAAGTGAACGGTCAGCGTTGCATGAACATTTACAGGGGCCAGATTCGGGTGTGTAGACGCTGCAGCCACGCTGGACACATTGCTGTGGACTGTGAAAAGTTCACTTGTAGCAATTGCCATATTTTAGGGCACTCAGCTGAAGATTGCAAGGAGGTGTGTGGAAATTGCAAATCTCCGCACCACCAGAGGAAGGCCTGCAGTCAGAGGTCCTTTGCGCAGATGCTTGGAGGGCGAACAGTCCAAGCGTGATGACGAAATGGAGGCTTGCCACGCTGAGGAGGAGGGGGGCTCAGGAGGTGTTGCCGAGGCTGAGATCTCGAGCAAAACAGAAGAGGCCCACCAAATTCTCAGCTCGGTGCAAGCACAAGGGGCTCTGGAGAAACAACAGGTTAGTGTTGTGCCTAAGAAAGGCAACAATACAGGTAAGGATACTAAAGAGAGTGTTTCTTTTACAGCGAAGAAAAAGAGAAACCGTTCCTATCGGTGAAGATGGGAAGCGGGGTCTGTCTTCTTCGAGTTCGGATGAGGATGGTTTTACGAAGGTTATTAAAAAGTCAAGGAATTTGACTCCTGAACAGGTTCGGGTTCTTCAGTCTATCCCCGGAAGTGTGAGTATTGTGGAGGGTAGTGAGATGGCTGAAAATTGTGACGATACTGAGGATAAGAATATGGAGGTTGATATTCCAAAGGGCCTTCAGACTCCCAGTAGTGCTCGAACAGAGTCTGGAGGTAGTGAGATGTCCAGCGAAGAAGGGGAGACCTCAGTGCTGATGGTACGGAGGGCAGTAAGTATGATTCTGATCTTAGTGAGAGTATTGAGGAGGGAATTGCTATTAGTGAAAGATCGCAAGATGATATAGAATGTAATGATGACAGTGATATTGATATTTCTAATGATTTAACTGATAATTGTAGTAAGGTTGTTGATAATGATTGTGATAATAGTGTTATTGAGTGTTTTGGTGCTGCCACGAACCGTGAAAAATCTGAAGTCCAATGTTTTGGTGCGAAGGAGGTGAATTTGGTTTCCACTGACCCTGTGCATGATTTATTTCCGGATCTTCCCAACGACACCGGTCAATGGGAAGGGACGGATATGAGCACCTGCCCTCCTGGCCAACACAAGGGGGCAGCGGTCTTCCTCCGCGGCTGTGGATGGTCAGGGCATGCGTCTTCCCGAAAGGAAAGCTGCATACCTTACTCCACCCTCCGATGGGCTATTGGAGCACGTCGGGGGTCCCGGAGAGCGCACTTGCGCTTGGACGCGCTACGACCACGAGTGGCAGCCACGTCGCCGCTGACTCGGAGGCGATGCCGGAGACTGCCGGGACAATCTGTGCTCCGCTCGATGGAGTCCGGGCTGTCGGTGTTGGTGGTGCGCAGGTTCGCCAGCACTCTGGTACTGAGGCAATAAGTGGCAAGTTCTGGGCTTCTACGGAGCCTGTGACGGGTGATGATGAAGATGTGGACCCTGTTCGGGCTAACTTACAGCACCAGTACCAGAGTAAGTTTAAAAACTCTGGCAAAGAATTCACGGCAGCTAATTTTAAGGCTGTCAACGAGCTTGCCGCTGCGTCCGTTGTGATGTTGCACGGCACAGGTCACGTCGTTCCGACTGCAAACGGCCAGAGTTTTACTGCTGAGAAAATGGATCGCGGTGCAGCAGAGAAGGTGAAATCTGACAAGTAATGTGGTTTCTTTTCCTCTCTCTCCGTTTCCAAGTTTTCATGACTCTTGTTTATTTTTGTCTTTGTCTAATCTCCACTTTCCCTTTTCAGCCCAAGGTAAGTATGCATACCAGTAGGGTCAATTTTCTCGGCACCAACATTAGGATTGGTACGTTGAATGTTCAAGGCCTTAACTCTGCGGAGAAGCATTGTTGGCTTGAAGGATTCTTCCGCCAGAGTAATCTGGACTTCCTTATGATTCAGGAGACGCATCATACGGACTTGGCCAAGTTGTTTGCCTTTCGAAGAAATTCCGGGCTCAGGTTTAAGTACTCTTTAGGCAGTACCGGCTACACGGGTGTTGCCATTATTTTTAAAGAGAAGTTTGAGAGATATATTTCACAATTTCAAACAGACGGGGAGGGTCGGCTGATTGCTCTGACCGTTCACAGTGGTAGTATGTCCATGAAGCTTGTTTGTGTTTACGCTCCGAACCAGGGAAACATGCAACGGTCGTTCTACAACCAGCTCCCGTTTTTCCTTAGGAGTTCGGAGGACGTCTTGATTGTCGGCGGAGACTTTAATGCCGTCATCGATAGTCACCTTGATAGGGCGGGCGATGGTAGGTGGTCTGAAGCCTATGAGAACGTGATTAAAGCTATTCTGGACACTCAGGGTCTTTACGATGTCTGGAGAACTCTTAACCCTAGAGAGCCAGGCTACACTTGGCACAGAGGGACCAGTGCGTCCCGCATTGATATGTTTCTAGTCTCCAAGATTGATTGGATTGACAAAGTTGAAATTTTCAGCCCTAACTCCCCTGTGAGGTACATTTCTGACCACTCGGCCGTCATGATGAATGTCTGTGTCCCGGTTCCGAGAGAGAGGGGTGCTACCCCTGGCGAATGAACGTCTCCATGTTAGAAGACGAAGAAACGCTGATGCACCTTCGTTCTATTTTGAACGCTGGGATAGTCACGATTACGGACGATGAGTGCGGCGTGTGGGAGAGGGTTAAAAATGAGATTAAGGATTACCTTATGAAAAAAGGTAGGCTGGCTGCCATGGAAAGGAGGAATCGTCACATGATTTTAATGAATATCCTGAATGCGGCGATTCGTGGAGAGGAAGGAGGTTGTAATTCCTCTCTGATTAATAACGTTAGAAGTAGGATCAGTCATTTTTTTAAGGAAGAGGGTTCGGCGGTCAAATTGACCGGCTCCCTCGAAGTGCTCCGGCAGGAGAGTGACATAAACTACATTTTCAGGAAGATGGAGGCTGAGAGAGTTAGGGAGAACCTCCAATGTCTTGATATCGACAACAGGGAAGTCAGGGATCTCCCCGTCATTCTGAAGGCCGCCGCGGACTATTACGGTGAGTTGTTCAGCAAGGAAGCTGTGGCCTCTGATGTTATGGATGCCTGGTTGGAAGGCACGCCGGTTCTTGCGCAGGAGGATAGGAATCTCGTGGAAAGGGAGTTTACTGATAATGAGGTCAAGACTGCGATCCTGGATCTCAAGCTTAACAAGTCTCCTGGTATTGATGGCTTGCCGGCCGAGTTCTATAAGAAATTTTCCAATATTCTGGCTCCGTGGCTTTGTAGAATTTACAACCACATTGTGAATAGAGGAATCATGACTGAAACTATGAGAACCAGTATTGTTACTCTGCTTTGTAAGACCCCGGAAAATCCTGCCAGGGATCTTGGTGGGTGGAGACCAGTGTCTCTGTCTACAATTGATTACAAGATCATGGCAAAAATCATCAATGCTAGGCTATTGCGGGTTGCGGAGAAGCTGGTTGGTGTTGGTCAGACCTGCAGTATACGTGGGAGACAAATGTTTCACAACATCAGGTGCGTAAGAGACTTGGTCACTTACGTTACCGAAAGAGATCTTAAGCTGGGAATGTTTTCTGCGGATCAAAGCAAAGCCTTTGATCGGGTCTCCCACGATTTTATCAGGAAGTTGCTGGAAGCTCACGGCTTTGGTGAAATATTCCGAAGGGCTGTGGACTCGTTGTATAGAGACCTCAATGGGAGAGTTATTGTTTCTGGCCGTCTTTCTCCCCTCTTTGAGGTTGGAAGAGGAGTGAGACAAGGCTGCCCTCTCTCTCCATTGTTGTTTGTTTTGGTCATCGAGACCATGCTGAGGAAGGTTCTGGCGCACCCGAACATCAAAGGGGTTCCTGTGCCTGGTTGTGCGTACTCCATGAAATACTTGGCGTATGCTGATGATGTCACCTTCTTTGTGGACTCGGAAAGAAGTCTGACTAAGGTCCGGGAGGTCTTCGCGGGGTACTGTGGGGCCACCGGTGCTAAGCTGAATGATGACAAGTCCAGTCTGGTGCTCTGGGGAAGATGGGATTGCACTGCCGTTCATGGGCTGGAGGTGACCGATGGACCCGTCAGGATACTGGGTATCCTTTTCGATAAAGACGGTGTTCATAAGAAAACTTGGAGGGACATCCTCTCAAACGTGCGGAAAGAAAGGGATAGGTGGCAGAAGCTTCATATTTCAATGACTAATCGTGCTAAGTTGGCCAATGCCCTCTTGGTGTCAAAGTGTGCTTTTGCCGGAGAGCTTGAGTCACCCCCTCGGAGTCTTCTGAGGTTATTGGAGAGGGAGATTTTTGCCTTCATCTGGGCTGGTAAGGCCGTTGAGGCGATAGCCAGAGCCGCCCTTTTTTGTCCTAGGGAGGAAGGCGGTTTAGAGGTTAAACACCTTTCCTCTTGGTTCAGCGCACTCCAGTTTCGTAGTACTAAAGGGGCTCTTAACTCCTCTCATCCGTGTAAGAACTTTGTGTCTTTTTTGACTGGATTATCCGCGGACAAGTTCTTGCCTGGCTATCGTTTTTTCGGGCCCCGCAGGGAAACTACCCATAAGTATTACAAGCTTGGTGGGCACCTTCAGGCCCTTGCGGAGGCCAACCGGAACGGGAATAACTTGAAGCAGATGTACTTTCATATCCTTCCTAGACCCAGGGAGAAGATCATTGAGTTCAATGTTGTTAACTTCGATAAGAGGGAGGCGTGGATGTGTGTCCATGCTGCTGGGGTTGATTGCAAAAAACGGGACTTTAAGTTACGTTTGGCGCATGATGTCCTTCCTACGAGGAAACGGCAGTGCAGGTGGGGTGGTGCTGTCACTGACAGGTGTCTTTCCTGCAATCTTATCGAAGATAGACACCACTTGTTTTTTAGTTGCCCTATGGCTGTGCAGGTTTGGCGGTTGGTCTGGGATTGGGCCGGCCGCCCTCAGCAGTTTATGCCTCAGCATGTTTTCTACCAGTATCCCGGTCCCAAAGCGGGAAGGGATGTCTGGAGACTCATCATTACGGAGACGACGTACAAAATCTGGAGAGAGAGGAACAGAGTTCTTTATTGTAATCACGGTAATGTGGGATTCAGCCCTATGAAAGTTGCCTGGCAGGTCAAGTGCGAGATCCGGAACAGGGTTGAACTTGACGCCCACTCCCTTTCGGACCGTGCCTTCAGGTATCGGTGGGTCTTCTGGCCTCGGATTGTTACCGGTACTAGGGAAAAGTACTTCTTCCACTGGAGAACTTAACCCCCTCCCACCCCCTTGTTTCGGCTTGCAATCCTGCATTACCGGATCCTTTTGAATTTTTGGTTGATGTTTTGTTTCGTTGATACATGGTTTGTGTGTTCTACTAACTTCTCGGATCGAGCGTGGGGGCTCCGGAGACGCCGTTTTCCGGACCCCCTATCGGTCGATTCGGTGCTTTTTGTTTCGTTTCAGCCACTTCTGCTTTGCGGTTTGGATCCAGCTTCGGTTTCCGGACCCCCGGTTTCCGCGTTCGGTGTGCTGTGCTTCGGGGGTGTTGCTTGCGAGAGTGTTTTATTTATTTGTATGTGTATGCGTGTTTTTTTTTTTTTTTTTTTTTTTTTTGTGGAGCGGATGCCTTGGGGAGTTTTTTGTTGTTGTCTGGTGTGTGTCTGGCGTGTGCCGGTTCTGTGTGTGTGTCTTTAGGGGGAGGCTTCCTCGTTTCTGGAGATGCCTGTTGCTCTCCGCCGTTGCCTCCTCTGATGTAGTCATCCTTGGGGTGGCTATGTCACTGGGTCTCCTCCGAAGGAGGAATTTCCTCCTACATGAACGTTTCGAAGGGCCTTGTCCCTTCGTCGTTCTAGGAGACTCCGCCGTCGGTATGTATGGTGTTGCTTCGGGGCTTTAGGGGGAGGCTTCCTCGTTTTTGGAGATGCGTGTTGCTCTCCGCCGTTGCCTCCTCTGATGTTGTCATCCGTTGGGTGACTTTGTCACGGGGTCTCCTCCGAAGGAGGAATTTCCTCCTACATGAACGTTTCGAAGGGCCTTGTCTCTCCGTCGTTCTAGGAGACTCCGCCGTCGGTTTGTATGGTGTTGCGTCGGGGGTGTGAGTGTCCTTGCTTGTGGAACCGTGGTGTGTGTATCGGGGCGTGTGTGAAACACCGGTGGAACCGATCCCATGTTTATACATGGGAGCGGGGAAACAAGCGTGTTGGTGTTGCTGGGCAACAAAAGTTCGTAATGGGAGAGAGGTCGTCGTGCTTCTGCACAATATGACGTCCCTTTCTTTCTGTTTCCAGTGAATGGTATTCGAAGACAAGGTTAACTGAGGCGTGACTATTGCTAGTTGAAAACTTTTCCCAATACCCCGCCAAGACGACGTGAAATATCGTCGGCTACGGCAATTTTTGGAAGCCCTTTCGGGGGCTCTTATTCTAAGAGCAGATCATATTTGGTTTTCCTCCTACATGCACGTTTCGAAGGGCCTTGTCCCGCCGTCGGTATTTATGGTGTTGCGTCGGGGGTGTGAGTGTCTTTGCTTGTGGAACCGATCCCATGTTCATACTTGGGAGCGGGGAAGCAAGCGTGTTGGTGTTGCTGGGCAACAAAAGTTCGTAACGGGAGAGAGGTCGTCCCTTTCTTTCTGTTTCCAGTGAATGGTATACGAAGACAAGGTTAACTGAGGCGTGTAAGAACTTTGTGTCTTTTTTGACTGGATTATCCGCGGACAAGTTCTTGCCTGGCTATCGTTTTTTCGGGCCCCGCAGGGAAACTACCCATAAGTATTACAAGCTTGGTGGGCACCTTCAGGCCCTTGCGGAGGCCAACCGGAACGGGAATAACTCGAAGCAGATGTACTTTCATATCCTTCCTAGACCCAGGGAGAAGATCATTGAGTTCAATGTTGTTAACTTCGATAAGAGGGAGGCGTGGATGTGTGTCCATGCTGCTGGGGTTGATTGCAAAAACGGGACTTTAAGTTACGTTTGGCGCATGATTCCTTCCTACGAGGAAACGGCAGTGCAGGTGGGGTGGTGCTGTCACTGACAGGTGTCTTTCCTGCAATCTTATCGAAGATAGACACCACTTGTTTTTTAGTTGCCCTATGGCTGTGCAGGTTTGGCGGTTGGTCTGGGATTGGGCCGGCCGCCCTCAGCAGTTTATGCCTCAGCATGTTTTCTACCAGTATCCCGGTCCCAAAGCGGGAAGGGATGTCTGGAGACTCATCATTACGGAGACGACGTACAAAATCTGGAGAGAGATGAACATAGTTCTTTATTGTAATCACGGTAATGTGGGATTCAGCCCTATGAAAGTTGCCTGGCAGGTCAAGTGCGAGATCCGGAACAGGGTTGAACTTGACGCCCACTCCCTTTCGGACTGTGCCTTCAGGTATCGGTGGGTCTTCTGGCCTCGGATTGTTACCGGTACTAGGGAAAAGTACTTCTTCCACTGGAGAACTTAACCCCCTCCTACCCCCCTTGTTTCGGCTTGCAATCCTGCATTACCGGATCCTTTTGAATTTTTGGTTGATGTTTTGTTTCGTTGATACATGGTTTGTGTGTTCTACTAACTTCTCGGATCGAGCGTGAGGGGCTCCGGAGACGCCGTTTTCCGGACCCCTGATCGGTCGATTCGGTGCTTTTTGTTTCGTTTCAGCCACTTCTACTTTGCGGTTTGGATCCAGCTTCGGTTTCCGGACGCCCGGTTTCCGCGTTCGGTGTGCTGTGCTTCGGGGGTGTTGCTTGCGAGAGTGTTTTATTTATTTGTATGTGTATGCGGGGTTTTTTTTTTTTTTGTGTGGAGCGGATGCCTTGGGGAGTTTTTTTGTTGTTGTCTGGTGTGTGTCTGGCGTGTGCCGGTTCTGTGTGTGTGTCTTTAGGGGGAGGATTCCTCGTTTTTGGAGATGCCTGTTGCTCTCCGCCGTTGCCTCCTCTGATGTTGTCATCCATTGGGTGGCTATGTCACTGGGTCTCCTCCGAAGGAGGGACTTCCTACTACATGAACGTTTCGAAGGGCCTTGTCCCTTCGTCGTTCTAGGAGACTCCGCCGTCGGTATGTATGGTGTTGCGTCGGGGCTTTAGGGGAGGCTTCCTCGTTTTTGGAGATGCGTGTTGCTCTCCGCCGTTGCCTCCTCTGATGTTGTCATCCGTTGGGTGACTATGTCACGGGGTCTCCTCCGAAGGAGGAATTTCCTCCTACATGAACGTTTCGAAGGGCCTTGTCTCTCCGTCGTTCTAGGAGACTCCGCCGTCGGTTTGTATGGTGTTGCGTCGGGGGTGTGAGTGTCCTTGCTTGTGGAACCGTGGTGTGTGTATCGGGGCGTGTGTGAAACACCGGTGGAACCGATCCCATGTTCATACATGGGAGCGGGGAAACAAGCGTGTTGGTGTTGCTGGGCAACAAAAGTTCGTAATGGGAGAGAGGTCGTCGTGCTTCTGCACAATATGACGTCCCTTTCTTTCTGTTTCCAGTGAATGGTATTCGAAGACAAGGTTAACTGAGGCGTGACTATTGCTAGTTGAAAACTTTTCCCAATACCCCGCCAAGACGACGTGAAATATCGTCGGCTACGGCAATTTTTGGAAGCCCTTTCGGGGGCTATTATTCTAAGAGCAGATCATATTTGGGTTTCCTCCGAAGGAGGAACTTGCACGTTTCGAAGGGCCTTGTCGTTCTAGGAGACTCCGCCGTCGGTATATATGGTGTTGCTGGGCAACAAAAGTTCGTAATGGGAGAGAGGTCGTCGTGTTTCTGCACAATATGACGTCCCTTTCTTTCTGTTTCCAGTGAATGGTATACGAAGACAAGGTTAACTGAGGCGTGACTATTGCTAGTTGAAAACTTTTCCCAATACCCCGCCAAGACGACGTGAAGTATCGTCGGCTACGGCAATTTTTGGAAGCCCTTTCGGGGGCTATTTTTCCAAGAGCAGAAGATTGATCATAAGTTATCGTGGAGGTACGGCGCCTGTGGTGTGTTTCTTCAGCTTTGCTGCCGTGTAATGAACGCTCGATTCTGTTATCACTCTTAAGATTTATAAAAACATTTATAGTGTTATGCCACCATACAGTTTTATTTGGTTTAGTTAATTCAGAATAGTTAGCTGTGTAAAAGGGAAAGAAAAGGATTTTTTTCAGCGTGGTTTCGTACAACCGACTGTCGAAAATTGAACTAGAACGACGAATTGAGTTGATGGTATGCGCATGTGTATGATTATAGGAATCGAGTGCCGCTGAACCTTTCTGATTTTCAAAAGTCCACTGCACAGTTGTAAAACTTCATTTTTACCGAATGTTCAAACACTAATGATTTTTAAACGTTCGGTTTTAAATTGTTTACAGATATTCATTGTCATCTTCATGTTTTTTGTGAATCGGAACTTATAGATATCATGCATGTATCGAATATTTTATTCATTCAGTTATTTCGTTCGTGTGAACTTGTTTCCCGAAAAATTCACGATCATGGTTAAAATGCTTGAACGGCGGATGAATTTTGTGCATCTCACTGGTTTACCTTTTGTACTATTTCAACCAATCACAAGACAGAGACGATGTTCTCATTGGCTGAGGGAAAACAGCAGGTGAAATAGGAACATGTTGAAAATTGTGGGTAACGAATGTCGTTTTCAAAACTTTCGCTCCGGCGAAATTGGAGTGATGAGTTTCTGTAGATATCGCTGTTTTACCTCCTGTACTATATCATCCAATCACGAAGCAGAAAGACCATATGTTTATTGGTTGAGAGAAAACAGTAGGCGAAAAAGTAACTGGAACTTCCAGCGCATAATTGCGTGTGATAAAATTTAGTTTTCATTGTCCATTGTTCGATATTGGAGATGGGACTTGCGTAAGTCACAAAATGTAGTGACAGTGATGTTATTAGTAATGTTTCAGCCTTTCTGATTGTTTCTTTCGGCATTTTAGTCATAGTACTTATGAGCCGAATTTTTATTTAACGTAAAGATCATGGTGCAAAATTCAGGGACGAAAAATAAAAAAAAAAACTGTGACGTACATCCTTTTTGAAATCAAAAATGATGTAAGATTGAAAAACAAAATTCATTGATAGTCATTTTTAAAAATGTTTTATGTAAAAATCTATGCGGCAGGCGGAAATCCAGTCAGCGGCGACGATGATACTGTGACTGCCGCTAGAGCATCTGCCACGTCTGCCCGGGGTCTCAGCGGAAGCAGCTCCGCAAAATAGGTTAGGCCTAACTGTCCCACACGTACACTACGACCGCCAGCTTGAATAACTGTGGTGAGCGCGGAAGGATACTTAGCCGTGACGCACATGCAGAAGTACAGGATGGCTCCGCTTTCACAAGCACTGAAAGCAGTGGCGCACCGAGGAATTCCTGTTCGGGGGGCTAGATGTATATTTAGGTATGTGTGTATACGCACATAGTATGTATACAATATATATATATATATAGATATGTATGCAATTCCAGTCCCCCGAACCAAACAGGGGCCCCAAAATGGTGGCAAAGTTTGTTTATTTATGTCCGATTTTTTTTATTTCGAAGTTCGGAGGGGAAAATAAAGCAGTACATAACCAGAACAGTCATGACGCGAAATTCCAGTTCTTTCAATAAAAATCTGTAAATTAAAGTCAATATGAAACAGTTTCGGGGATTGTCCTCTCCACCCAGAAGTGTTTAATTTTTTAAAGGTTTTCCTTACTCATTATTAAGAAATTTTTTATTACCCCTTTTGGGCACTTCTTCCGATTACGGGCCATTCCCTCTTGCGAATGTGGCGCCATCTAATGGGTGAATGAACAGTTCACCGGTAACACGTTTTATTGAATCTTCGTTTCGTATCTGATGTCCAAGTGTGCGTGAAAGCAGTGGCGCACCAAGGAATTCCTTGGGGTGGGGGCCTAGATGTATATTTGGGTATGTGTCATACGCACATAGTAAATATATGTATGTATGTTTGCATATGAAAAAGCCTTTGATTATGAAAAAGCCTTTGATTCGGTGAAACCATCAGCAGTTACAATGGCTCTGAAAACCTGCGGTATTGAAGATGCATACATTAATATTATTAATAACATCTATGAAAATGCAAGTGCAAAGATTAGGCTGTTTGAAAATACAACACACATAAAAATTGGAAAGGGAGTGAGACAAGGTGACACCATATCTCCGAAGCTCTTTAATGCCACATTGGAGGGTGTTTTTCAGTCGCTGAGCTGGGAAAACAAGGGGATAAAGATTAATGGAGATTATCTAACCCACCTTCGTTTTGCTGATGACGTAGTCATTTTTGCAACTAGCCCATCAGAGCTGCAGAGTATGATCCAGGAACTTGCTGACAAGAGTAAAGAAGTGGGATTAAAAATGAACTTTCAGAAGACAAAAGTGATGTTCAATGCTTTTACAAGAAATGAAGATTTATCGATTGATGGAGAAAAGCTGGAGATAACAGACACATACGTTTATCTTGGACAGCAGATATCAAGTGAGGGTCACATTGATGAAGAAATTAATCGGCGTACAAAACTTGCCTGGAGAGCTTTTGGAAGAAACAGCATAATTTTCAAGAGCAATATGCCATTATGTCTTAAAAGAAAAGTGTTTGATCAATGCATCCTTCCAGTGCTTACGTATGGTGCAGAGACGTGGACCTTAACTAAAAGAGACATACAAAGGCTGCAGACAACTCAAAGCAGCATGGAGAGGTGCATACTTGGTGTAACCAGGAGAGATAAGAAGAGGAACTCGTGGATCCGAAAAATGACAAGAGTGGAAGACATCATGATCAGAGTTAAATCCCTGAAATGGCAATGGGCTGGACATACTGCCAGAAGGACAGATCATCGATGGACAGCCGAAATTTTAGATTGCATTCCAAGGGACAGGAAAAGGCCCAGAAGAAGACCACATGGGAGATGGGTGGATGAAATTCGAAAGTATGCAGGGGTGACATGGAGGAGACTGGCACAAGACAGACCGTTGTGGAGGAAACTTGGGGAGACCTTCGTCCAGCAGTGGATTGATAATGGTTGACAATGATGATGATGATGATGTTTGCATACAATATATACTTTACAATATGTATGCATGGTGCATAGGAAAGTCCCTTTAACCTGGAATAACTTGCGAACGGAGAGGTACAGTTATGCAAGTGAGATAACGGTATAGTAAAGCAACTACACCCGATCGAATGCAACCGATAGCAGCGCCCCTAGTGGCGAAATGCGGAAGTTGGCCATTGCAAATCGAAAACGAAAAGAGATAGAGCACAATTTCCAATTACAAAGTTGTACAGCATCAATTAATTAGTACAAAACGACATTTGTTTCACACGGATAAGATAAATGGGTCATTCCATGTCAAATCAACAAGCTCACAACCCGACATTTTTGATTTTTATGAAACTTGGTATAATTGTAGTATTCATCAATATAAACAAACATGATTTTTTTCAGAATTTTTAATGCATCCGTTTTTGAGTTATTGATTTTTGAAATTTCAAAAAACCCTGAAATTTCATCATCTGAGCAAACTTTAACTGCCAATTACTCGGGTTCTAGTAGAGCTAGTGTCATGAATTATGGCTCATTTTAAAGATCTTGAATTGGGCTTTCATTTGATTTGCCACATGACACTATTAAAAAAATTAATGTCAATTTAAAAAAAATTAAAATTGAAATATTAAAAAACGTGTTCTTTAAAAAATGTGAAAAAAATATGTTTAACAAACATTATTTTTCTACATATCCTGAAAGTTTCATAATGGGATCGCTATGGGATCACTATAAAAAAAATAATAACGTAGAACAATGCAATTGAAATGTGCCAGATGTACTTACCGGTTCCACCCATGACTGGAAGGGTATTCTTAATGTGGTTTGTGTAAAATGTCATACTTGTTCTTTTAAGCATTGTGAATGTTAAAGAATGAAAATAAACATCTAAGTAATTTGAAACTGTATCCCAAAGTAATGCATTTCATAATTCAGTATAAGGTTCTATGTGCATAATTTACACTTACAAAATTATTTTGTCTTCTATATGTATCCTGCTTTTTTTCTTTCTTTTAAATTTTGCCGCACTTATATGCCAGTGCTTGATTTGCCTTCTTTGTCTCAGTCATTGTTAAATTATATACTTTTCCAGTAGCTGTTGTCGGGTCCACTTTTAACAAAACATCAGATTTATAAACCAACAGTATATCCAGTGATTGAGGATACTTGTATGTTGGAGATGGACCATGCGGCTCCAGGAAGCTCACTTTTATCTCTTCTGTGTCCTCATTCACACCAAGTACTTAATCACAAAACCTACCATATTTTCAAAACTAATGTTCTCTTCCCCTTCATCTGTTGCACATATCTCTTCTTTAAAATGCTCAGAAAGTAAGTTTTGACTAGTAATTTGTGTTTTCCTGCAGGAATGAAACAATGGAGTTTCTGAGCACCACTTATTGTCTTAGCAGAAGCTAATCTACTTTTAAGGATAATTTCCTCTTTGTAATTTTCTGTTGTTGCAAACCGAAAGTGAATGGAGGCAATATTAGCAGTGGCCCATTCAAAGAGTTGGCTTGGGGTCATAATTTGATTATTATAAACAAGTTGTAAACTTGCCTTTGCAGCTAATCGCTTCACAGTACCCCCTATCCCATCACATGCATTTTTGCCATGTGCTGTTGCAAAAAAATTCGATTCTGCTTTTATATTAAAGTCAGTCTCATGGTAGCACAAGTTGAGGAAGTTTGACTTGTTTTTGTATTGTGAAGCTGCTCCATCCGAAAAATAAAATATCTTTTCAGGTTTTTGAGAAAAATGTGACTGCATGAAATTAATTAGGTAACGCTGAAACAGATGGACAGCTATACTGTCATGAATTAGGCAGTCGGATATAATCACAAAACTTACATGTCCTAGGTTCTGAGTTTTCTCATCTCGATAGTATATAACTATAGGATGCAGGGTTGCTTGGGCATTGTTCCAGTGAAAACCCTGAGCTGCATCTTGCAATACAAAAGAATAATTTTCAGCAAAGGCACAAATTACCATGTATTGATTTTCTGTTATTGTGTCTTTAAGATGTCTTAAGTAACTTGACTGTTGAGTTGCTATAAAAGAATGGTGAAGCAGGTCTGGAAGTTTTCCAAACAACAGGTCCAAAAACTCCTGTGTGGATTTTGATAATGTTTCAAGTACTGTCCTCTTCTCTAATTGCATCCATTGCTTGAATGTCACATTTTCTATACTATTTAGATCAAAACAATCTTCAAATCGTTGCTTGAGCTGTTCTAATCCTGGACAGTTGTTGCACTGACTAAAGTAACATGCAGGTGTAGTGTTTCCACAAATTATGTTTGCAAGGACATCTTTAGAAGAGTTTATTGGCTGAACAGTGTCTCCTGTTAATTCAGGTAACTTGCATTGTGTCATCATCAGTGTAACATTCTGATGCATTGTACAAACACAAACAGAATGTGTGCCACTTGCTCCTGCAAGAACGCAGTGCTTAGGACGAAGTTCACAGAACTTGGAGAACCCCACCTTTTTCTCTTGAAGTCTCTCTTTAAAAAGAGTATACAATTCACGCAAATTACTCAGAAGCAATTTGCAATTTTTTTTGTACCTGTTGACGCTTATTATCTATTTTAATGGAAACAAAGTATTTTTTTTCCTGGCATTTGGCGGCTTACATCGTCACTCTTATAAAATTCTTGTATACAATTTGTTGTGTCTTTGTCTGAAGTCTTTCCTGGCTTTGGATCAGGAGAAGACATGATACCTTTTTCTTTTACTAGCTTTTTAGCCTTTCTGGCCATAAAATTTGAAACTCTAAATTCTGTTTCAATACATTTCAGTGACCAAGATTTAGGCAGTGTACTCAATATCTGCATTCTTATGCTTTTATTTTCTGTGGAATGAAATTTTTCTTTCAACTGTCTTATAATTTCTGGTTCAGGAGATGACATATCCTTTGGTTCCGACGCAGGACTTAACTTTAATATTTTTGCTCGAAATGCTTCTTGGGCTTTTTTATATTTCTCTTCAGGGTATTTTTTTTCTTGCAGGCATTTTTTTCTTGATTGGTATTTCATCCAGACATTGTAAACTTCTGTTAAATGCTTCTATAGCATGCTCGTTTTCAGGAGTTGATACTTCAATGTTTTCAGATGGAACAGCATGGCCTTCGGCTTCTTGTTCATTATAGCTGTCAGAAGGTGAAGAGGAATGTTCAGCAGCTTCAGAGTGAAATTTCGGGATTGCTTTAAGACAACTGTCACAGATCTTGTCTCCAGTTTTGAGCAACTTGTTCTGTAGCAATAGATTCTTGGAAACTGGTCACAGATTTTTGTTTTGTTATATTTATGGTTTGGTTTCCCAAGGGGGTTGCAACAGTAAACCACATTTAAAACTTTTGATGTGGATGGTCTGCTGGCATCCATCTTTTACTTTGCTTTTACTTTAAAACCTAGGAAAGAAACACAATTTGTTACCCTTATGGATAATATTAACTTTTTAACTAATTATGATTAATTCATTAACATTTGCAGTGTTTGTAAGACCAGATATAACATTTTAGACAGACAAAATAAACAATTCCTCATCACTGATGGTGCGTTTAATAACGTCCTTCTATGTTATTTATTTTTTTATAGTGATCCCATAGCGATCCCATTAGGAAACTTTCAGGATATGTAGAAAAATAATGTTTATTAAACATATATTTTTTCAGATTTTTTAAAAAAACATGTTTTTTAATATTTCAATTTCAAAATTTTAAAATTGACATTACATTTTTTAATAGTGTCATGTGGCATACCAAATGAAAGCCCAATTCAAGATCTTTAAAATGAGTCATAATTCATGACCCTAGCTCTACTAGAACCCGAGTAATTGGCAGTTAAACTTTGCTCAGATAATGAAATTTCAGGGTTTTTTTGAAATTTCAAAAATCAATAACTAAAAAATGCATGCATTAAAAATTCTGAAAAAAATTCATATATGTTTATATTGATGAATTCTACAAATATACCAAGTTTCATAAAAATCAAAAATGGTCAGGTTGAAAATGCTATTTTTGCTGGTTGATTTCACATGGAATGACCCAAATTGTCGCCTGAATACCCTACAATGCACGACGATTCGAATCTGCATATTCACATTTCGCAAATGTAGCCGTATGCAAATGCAGATTGTGACGTTGTACCGTACCTACGATATAAAAACCATTAAGCAGGATATACCCTGATCAGAAGTTTAGGTCTACGTACGCTGTGTGAGAATGGAGAGTTTGGATTTCTGGGGTTACATAAAAAATCAGGTGTATGCAACAGCGCCTACAAGTCTGCTGGATAGCTACGTCGCGTCGTCGTGCTACAGATGCTTGCAATAGTGTGACACCTTCCATGCTGAGGAATGTGCATGCAGAGTTACTTTCACGAATACAAATGTGTATCGTTGGCAATGGCGAACTCTTCGAACATACTAGACATTACCTTTTTATCATGGTGCGCCAGTTTGTCTTTTTTGTTTTGTCTGACATCATCAAACTGTATTGATATAAGTACGCATTTATGCAATAAATTGTGTTTATTTGCTCATACCTATGCCTGTTCCCTTCAAACGTTCATACAAAAGGTCGCACATCAATTTCGGACCTTTTAGGGTATTCAGGTGACAATTTATCTTATCCGTGTGAAACAAATGTCGTTTTGTACTAATTAATTGATGCTCTACAACTTTGTAATTGGAAAATTTGCTCTATCTCTTTTCGTTTTCGATTTGCAATGGCTGACATCCGCATTTCGCCACTAGGGGCGTTGCTATCGGTTGCATTCGATCGGGCGTAGTTGCTTTACTATACCGTTATCTCACTTGCATAACTATACGTCTCTCTGTTCACAAGTTATTCCAGGTTAAAGGGACTTTCCTATGCACCCTGTATATATAGTGCATAAGATAGACAGACATGCATTAGATAGATAGATAAGACAGTTGATGTACGGGGCTTAAGCCACAAAGCCCCCCCAACCCCGGGTGCGCCAGTGCCTGAAAGGATTTTGCTCACTGACAGATTAAGTCCATCTTTTCCATAACGTCTGCCCGTTAATTTTGTAAACATCACAGCGCTTTTACTTTTTCCTCCCAATCGTTTAGAAAGAATTCTCCCAATCCTTTCTAAGTATTGGATGATTATTTCTCACACAATTCGTGCACACACATACTGAACAGAACAGAACTCCATAAATAGTATAATATTAAATATCTTCAGAATGTGTATATTATTTATACTCACAATAGTGCAAGTAGTATATCCATACTGAACGTGTAACAAAACTCCATAAATAGTATTTATAAAATAAAACATCTAATTTATTTCTCCCGAAAGGAAAATTTGCACCACGACCTTTGGTATGCCTTTCGTTATTTCTTGCTGGACGGCCTCTAATTCAAAGAAATATCAAAAAGTTTTCATAATATAGCATTTCACAGTTCTTCAACTGTGCACGTATTCTTTTGGTGAATATTATTAAGAAAAATATTAATATTCACCAAAAATATATTTCTGTTTCCCTTATTCATTTGCTGATGAGCAATTACAATTGCATTTTAAAAAAGACGTCGAAATCTCGTAGCTTATCTCCCCCCTTCTTTTTAAATTTTGCATGTGGCAATGGAAAAGACGTATTCCTCCCACGTATGATTACTTCACGCTCTCCCCCCCCTTCCCCCAAAAATTGGTGAAGTCGGTTTCCCAGCAACAAACTAAATATAGGGATCCATTTCAAGAGAAGAAGTGGGGATTGTGGATGGGTCTGTGGTGAGTCCGAACGCTATCCCCTACAAGTAACACAACCCCTTTGAGTTCTCCCGATTGCCAATTTTTTGTTGCAGTGTTGGGAGAAGTTTTCTACCACATCTCCAAGCTGGACAGCATCAGCTGAAAGTGCCAGGCTCTTGACTAACTTCTCATATCAAATTTATTTCTGAAAATGCTCTGTTGTTTTGAAAAACTTGTTTTACATAGCAATTTTGTCCAAAAACCTGCTGACCAAAGAAAAATGGATTCTGAACGGTCCTTGTGTTGCCTTTTTCTCTTAACACTAGGGACTATTTTTCGTAGCAGAGACAGACTGTTTCTGTCGGCGACAACAGCCAGGAGTAATGGCGTCTGTTGCAGGTGAGACCTTGGCTGCACCAAAAAACATTAATCTCTGACATTATGAAAACTTGTTTTACATAGCAATATTGTCCAAAAAACTGCTGAGCAAAGAAAAATAGATTCTGAACAGTCCTTGTATTGCCTTTTGCTCTGAACACTAGGGACTATTTCCGTAGCGGAGGTAGCTGTTTCCGCCAGCGACAACAACGAGGAGCAGTGGCGTGTGACTCAGGTGAGGCCGTCCCTGCACCAAAACACTAATCTCTGGCGGCGTCCTCCTGCATTGATCGCTGGTACTTCTGAATGTCTCTGCTCATCCAACGTCTGACGTCACTACAGGAAGACCTGTTGAATTTGACGAACAACCATAAATTGTTATTTGGCAGTGGCCAAATAACAATTTTTCGGTTGCTGTGTGTTGCTAAAATGTGGAAAGAGTGATGTCTTTGTTTATTTATAGCAATTGGGTTGATACTTTTTTTGTTTAAAAGTATAAAACTTTGTTTTAACACCCTGTTGGTGGGTGTTAAAACTAAGTTTTATTACTTTTAAACTTTAATTCCCTAAGGCAATGCTACTACTTATGGCACACTGTTGGGCCAAAAATAAGAACACTTCGAACTGTTAAACTGATGGTGCAAAAATATTTCTTAACTGAAGATAAACTAAGTTTTGCATCTAACATATTCAGAAAAAATCTGTTTAACTTGAATGTCTTAAGATAGTGTGTGTTGCAGTACTCCAATCTCACTACAAACTGTTCTGCCAAAGTCGCTAGACTTGCTCTCATTCTTTCCGTTTCTGTGGCTTGCCTAAAAGGCGAACTCGCTGTAGGTGGCTGGGATCTAAAATCTACTCACTGTGGACGGAAGTCCTACAAGAAAATGACTCGTACTTGTAAGAGTAGTGTGTGTTGCAACTTTGCAGCGAAGGTAAAATAAAATGTGTTCGACTTCTTGTCGCTTGTCGGGTATTGGAAAATTGAAAATAAAATATGATCATATGTAGAGGATTTTAGGAAGGGAGTGTCTGACCCCAGGTCTTAAACAACCCTTAGAAATAGGAAACTATTTAGATTTCGGCTATATATAAAAAATTCCAACAATTTACAGACTAATATTATAATGTAGTCAGGGAATTATTTAATCATTACGGAACATCATAAATTAAATATAAAGCATTTGGCATTAATAAAATAAAAAAAAAATTTGAATCCATAAATGTTTTTTCATCTTCATCTTTTCATATTTCCTGTACTATCATGTTGCACTACTTTCCTATTTTTTCATAATTTAAAAAGTTATTTTGTTTAGTCTAATTTTTACTAATTCTTTAATTTGAAATACCTTTATCATGAACCTTGTACTAAGTATACGTAGAGTGTTCTAAAAGGTGGTTTCTAAATAAATTGTATAGTTCCTGTTGCAAGCAGAAACTCTTGTGCAGGCTCCCACCCTCTCAGTTGGTTGTCTGATCTGTGTGGAAGGAAGTGAAAATGTTATTTTTAAAGGATCCTTACTTGAAGTTAAACAAAATCTAAAAAGTTCAAAGAAAGTATCTATTAAACATCTTAGTTTACTAAAAGAATGAATGAATGAGTTTCTGAATGGAAAAATAAGGTAACATATTAATAGATTCGTTAACAATCAGTCCCTCATGCGTTGGCCTTTTGTTAGAGTCGGACATGAGGTATAAATTAAAAGAAACAGAATAAAAAAGTATTTGGGCTGAATAAATAGAACAAGATCTGTAAACTCGGTGCACTGAGGTTGTCTTATTTATAAACTTTTTTTTTTTGTGTGTGTGGGGGTGGGGTGGGGGTGTCTTTCCAGTGCAAGTGGCAAAATTAAAACGGAATTTCAGTTTTTATTTAGCCATCAAAAATAGCTTAAAATCGACTTGCTAATCCCCCCCCAAGTTTCATTGCATTTGTTTTTCACTAATAGAATCAACGTATTGTATCACTTGTCCTTGAAACCCCCTTCCCCTTGTAAAAAAATTAATAAATAAAAAAAAAACTTATGACATTGAGTTTACAGATTTTGTTCTATTTACTCAGTACAAATACCTTTTTTTGCCATCGCAAATACCTGTTTCAAATAGTTGGAAAGAACATAGTTTCGTAAGCATCTATATGGGATATCACCGTCACGTTAGATAGCACCGGTCATGGCAAGATCTTTCTGTGATGAAGTCAAGAACTGGTGCTGTGGCCTTGTTTCAGGGGGTATTGGCTCATCATCCCCAGCAATCAAGCGTCAACGTTGCCGCTGACTGGATTTCTGGGTACCGTATACACAGGTAAATTTTACGCAAAACTTTTTCAAAAATGAGTATCAATGAAATTTTTTTTTCATTTTACATCATTTTTGATTTAAAAAAAGATGTATGTCACAGTTTTTTTTAATTTTTCGTCCCTGAATTTTGCACCATAATCTTCACGTTAACCTTTTTAAAAGAATTTTATAAGTGTAGATGGGGAAGTAACAGATAACGTACTCAAGTCACCCTAAAAGTGCACTGTCATTAAAGGCGGAAGAGCCTTATCACGACTCGTCGTGGAACTCAAGAACGGTATTAATCCACATTAATGTGCTCTTCTATTGTTCTCTTTCTGAACCCACCCACACATCTCGCAAGCAGTGGGGGTCAGGCGGAGGCCGAAGTGCTTCTCCTGCTGCCTGTTTAAGTAACCTACCCTACGAGTTTCCCCGTTTGTCAATTTTTTGTCTCTGTTTGTTAATTTTGGGAGAGGTCTTCCACCCCTTCACCCTTTTCCGAGTTGTATTCCAAGTGGATAGAAGGTAGAGCTCTTGATTGAGCAACTTCTCATAACAAATTTATTTCCGGAAGTGCACAAACTTCTGGAACTTTTTTTAGATCGCAATTTTGTCTAATAAACTGCTAAGCAAACAAAAATGGATTCTGAGCAATAATTATACTGCTTTTTCTCTCCAAATTCTAGGGACTACCTTTCATAGCGGAGGTAGGTGTTTCGCATCCTACTATAGTGGTATACTCTTAGGTTGAGTGACTCGGCGTATGATAACAAGATATTGGCTGTGGTGAATTATGCATTAGATTTAGTCAGAAACTTAGTTGTAGGAGTTGGGATGTGTGACTGGGGAACCACTGAAGGAGGTGTTGATTTTTTTCTGTGCAGTTAGCATTTATTATGCAGGTGACCCTTAACTGTTGCTGAGATGTGATAGCATGTTATATTTGTAGCGATATAATGAAGGTGTTATTTTGCTGTATATATGAGCCCCTCCCAACGGTTATCATTTAGAAGTCGTGTTAGTGTTTTCGCTGATTTTTTTATATAAGGTTCCTGTCTGTTTTCCTCTGATTATTATTGCACCGTACATTTGGAGTTTCTTCGTGCATTCAAACACATTGTTCGTGACATAATCTGCTGGTGGGGGATAAAGCAAGTGAAGCAGTGAGTTTCTGCCATAATATGATTGGCTCATTTAGGATCCTATACGTTATGATTGGTAGAGGAAAAGAAGTAAATAAACAAGTGAGAACTATATTAAAACTATTAATGAAAAAAAAAATCTGCATGAGCTTGTCTGAAGTCTGAAAAAATGCAACATGAAACAAAGGCAAGTTTTAAATATAAAAGGCAGCGGCGGGAAAAATAGCGAAGGGAATTCAAAGTTCTGAACTTTCTACTGAGCATTAAAAAGTCTCTTGCACACTAATGGGTATTTTGCTGCTTATTTTAAAATAAAACTTCTGAAATAAATGTAATTTTTTTCATGTGTAGTTATTGATCATTTGATACTAAATTTCAGCAGTTGTATTTTTAGATTGAAAAATTACTTATTTATTAAAGCAGCACCTGAAAATCATGTGTATGAGCTAGAGTTGGGTTTTGAATGGAAAACAAGCGTTTTTGGCGGTGATCAGAATTTTAATATTCATTCGTTTTTTGTTTTGTTTTTTTAAATAAGAAATTGAATTATAGAAACTTTATTTTAAATATTATAAATATCGAAAGGCTATCCATATTTCGCCGTCTAATTCTGCTCATCAGTGGCCGGCATCAGAATCTGTTTTATTCCACCGTGCATCGATTGATGCCTTTGGGATAGAATTAATGTTTTTCTTTGAGTTCAAAGAAAATGCAGCGTAGGCCAATTGCCCGGAAATTGCGCCCCCCTATTTCCAGTTGACTTCCATTTTTTTGTTTTTAGAATTCCAAGGCAAATTAATTTTGTTTGCCACAAGATTTTGAGTTCATTTTTCAGTCCAACATTTGTGTGTGATGTGTATAATTTAGATTTTTCTAGTGTTTTATTTTAGTTTATGGATAAGTTAAAAAATTTCTTTTTCAAACTTTAAATGCTTGATTTTGTTGTGAACTTTTGTATATGTTTTCTTTTTTCCCCCTCTTTTACAGATTGCTGTGGATTTCACATTCTTATTTTTGGATTTTTGGACAGGCTTTCAGGACATTGCAAAGTAGGCCTGGCATTAACAATGTTTTTTTTTTTTTTAACTGAGTCACAAATAATAGAACTAATAATTTTTTTCTTTTTTAAAATGTGTTAGTTCTTTTGAGTAGTAGTGCAGTGAACAGAGGAGGAATGCATTGTAAGTAGTTTTATGTGCATTAAGATTCCTGGAAGCACTGTTGCATGTGCAGAAATGAAATGTTTTTTTTTTTTTTTCAATGTTTTATGACATTGGGATTACTACTAACACTTGTTGTTCTAATTTTGACAATTACAATATGCTTATGCTAACAGTAAAGTAGTTTAAGTGCTACTGTTAGTATTCACTGAAGCAAATGTGTAATTGTCATAATTGGTGATGACCTGAACTTTTTGCAGTTTATTTAAATGTGAAAAAGCTCAATTTCTAAACAGAAATAATTTCCAGTGAAATGCTGCATTTTACTGTTGTACTGCATACAGGTGTTTCACTTTCCAAGAAGGTGCTAAAATAAATTCAGCTTGCTCAGAGTTGCTAAATGGAGGATTCCAGGAAAAAGTGGACATGACACTTAAATTTTAAAATTCGTTTTTGTTAATAAATAGTGTTATATATCATTCTATTCAGAAAAATATAAATTTTTTATATCTGCCAATAATTTTGATGAATAATACAATGACCTTGATAAAAGTAAGGTCAAAGTCGCTCGTTCTTCTCATGCAGCTGCATCATTGAAAAACACTTACTTTGACCATAACAGAAATTGGGTTAATATTATAATATAACTGTTACTAATATAAATTTTGAAGATGACAATCCGATTTTTGGCGTAAATGTGACAAGGATGGTAAGTCAGATAATATCCGAAAACTTGAAAATTTTCATCGTCCTGGAGCGGGACTCGAACCCGCGTCTCCCAGAAAACGCCTAGGTATGCTAACCACTACACCACCCAGAACGACCAAGTTTCAAGTTTTCTGAACAATTTGAATTTAACCATCACAGGATTCGCTAGTCGAAGCGAATTCGCTAGTCGAATTCGCTTGTGATGGTTAAATTCAAATTGTTCGGAAAACTTGAAACTTGGTCGTTCTGGGTGGTGTAGTGGTTAGCATACCTAGGCGTTTTCTGGGAGACGCGGGTTCGAGTCCCGCTCCAGGACGATGAAAATTTTCAAGTTTTCGGATATTATCTGACTTACCATCCTTGTCACATTTACGCCAAAAATCGGATTGTCATCTTCAAAATTTGTATTATATGGCGTAATCCCGTATTTCTTTCATGATGTTACTAATATGTTAACTTTTAACATTTAATGTTGTAATTAACCTGTTTATTAACTAATTTGTGCAGATAGCTTTTTTTGACTATCAAAGGGACTGCTTAATAACATAATTAATGAATGTCCTTCAGTTACCAAAATACTGCATATCAACTGTATCAACAATAAACCATTAAGGCTAGAACTTCATTTTTTTTTTACAAAGCAGGTTTTTGGTCCTTTTTAGTTAGATACAATTACATTTTAATTCATCTTTGATTCAGATAGTTTTTTTGTGGTAACAGAAGGACACCAAATACGGTAACGGAAGGACAATTCAGAATCAACTCATTTTGACTTAAGATTACAGATGCACAAAGATTAGGTTCTATTTTAAACTAAAAAAAATATTAAGTTTACAAATTTAACATATATATATATATATAATGCATATTAAATACAATTTGGGAAAACATAAATTATCATACACCATTTTTTTTCTGTTTTGAATGAATATTAAGGCTTTTGTTTCACAACATTATTTATCTGGATATGTTTACAAGGCAACTTTTAACCGTAACTGTCAGCCTATTGACCATAACCGTAACTGTCAGCCAACTGACCATAACTGCAAAACACCAATCTGTACAACCATGTGCTACATGCTTTTATATTTCACCAGAGATAAGCAGATGCTTTAATTTATCTATATTTGGATTATTGTCTGTTAGAACTTTGTGAAAAGTCTTAAGGTTGTTATATAATATTGATTGTGCTACTACTTTTAAAAAATGCTTCTGACTGCAGCAGAAAAGCAACATCTCTACAGAGAGCGTATGAAAGCTAAAGGTTTGCATGAGCAATTGAAAGAAAAAGATAAAAAGCGCAAATGTGATAAGCGCAAAAACCTGATGCCAAGTGACTTAAAAAAAACTCCAAATGCTGGAGGAAATCAGAAAAAGAAATAGAAGAATGTCCAAGAAAAGTAATGACATGGAGTCTAATAATGCTCTGAAACCTTATACCACACCACAAACTCTGAGTAAAGCAGTCAAACGTGCATCAAAAGCGCTACTTACAAGTCCTCGAAAAAGAATAAAAGTTATCGAAACAATAGCTTTGAAGTTGAGCATCCCCTTAGCAGAGAAGCCAGAAAATGATGGAAAAGAACTTACAGAAATTGAAAAACATATAATTGAGTTTTATAAAAAAGATAATATTTCATGGCAAGCTCCAGGAAAAAATGACTGTTATAATTCATCAAAATGGGAAGAAAGAGAAAATTCAAAAGCAGTTTTTAGTGATGACCGTGAGTGAAGTGCACACACTTTTTCAGCAGGATAATGGTAATAGCAAGGTGTCATTATCAAAATTTTGTGAAATGAGACCTCCTTTTGTTTTGTTAACAAAAGATATTCCCCACAACATTTGTGTATGCAAATACCATGAAAATGTAAGATTACTAATTGAAAGCCTGTCGTCAATAATTGAAGATTTCCCTAAGCATTTCCGTGACTTCATTTCAACTCTTGTATGTAGCCAAGAAAATGAAAAGTGCTTGTTTAGAAAATGTGAAATCTGCAAAAATTATTTTGATGTAAAATATATTACTAGCAGTGAACAAAACCCTAGAGTTGTTAAGTGGGAACAGTGGGACAAAGAGAATCAAAAGGCTGTTAAAAGCAGATATGAAGGTTCCGTACAAGACTGCCTTCACCTTCTTAAGGAGACAATTGGCTCAATGTTTGAGGCACACTTTCATCAAATGGCAGCAGCATAAGTGTTTTGAAGAAAGCAAAGAAAAAGCTTTCTAGTAAGTCACTTGTTGTACAAGTTGACTTTGCTGAAAACTTCTCCATTAAGATGCAAAATGAAATTCAGGCAGCTCATTGGCATCACCAACAAGTCACCATTTTCACAACATATGTTTAGTGTGGAAGTAAAACAGGAACTGGTTATTCGCTTGTAAGTGATGACATGGATCACGGAAAGGTTGCAGTCTTTACATTTCTTGATGCCTTGATCCTTGGCCTATTGGCATCATATCCAGAGTTGGAAAAAGTTATATTTTTTAGCAATGGAGCTGCAAGCCAATTCAAACAGCACTATTTGTTTGTCAATTTAACTTTTATGTTTGAAAAATATCATATCATGGTATCTTGGAGCTTTTTTGCCACCAGTCACGGGAAAGGGGCGGTTGATGGCATTGGTGGGAGTGTTAAACGCATGGTATGGAGCCATATTATAAGTGGAAGATCAGTGACAACAGCCAAAGAATTTGCAGAAGTTGCTGCTGAAAACAGCCAAAATATAAAAGTTCAGTTTATTTCATCAGATGTTATGAATGGGTATGTTCAAGAGCTGAAAGAAAGAAAGATGGAATATGGTGTTCAAGCTCTTCCTAACACCCACAATACACATTACGTAAAACCACTTGACAAATACATTATTGAGTATCGGGAATATTTCTTTTCCCCAGAAATGAAAAAGTTCGACTTAAAAGAAGGCGAACACACAAACTTCAACATAGCTGATGATGATGCAGAAGAACCTTTAGTTTCAAATGATATGCATGATAACGTGGCAGTAGGAGACTTTTTGCTGATTGAATGGCGAGGAAAAAATCAAAACTGCACTATGTTGGGCAAGTGCAAAATGCAGATGGTGATGGTGTGGAGGTATCTTGTTTAAGAAAACAAGACAGTAAAGGATTTATTTTTGGTTTCCCTGAGAAAGACTACAAGTGTTGGATTGATTATACACAGATTCTGAAAAGATTAGGAAAACCAGAAATTTTGTTGAATGACTCCTGCACCAGACTTCACTGTAGATTTAAAATTTCTTGCATTATATGTGCAGAGTAATCAGTAATTATTTTCTCATTGTTCCTGAATACTTGTAATTATGTAATGAAAAATCTTCAAGTAAGCTATATTAATGTTTGGAACTTAAACTTGTAATTTTTATCAATTTAAACTTCTGGAAATTTTGTTCTTCCGTTACCGTAATAAATTACAATTTTTGTAGCAATGTGTAAGAGATTTTTTACAAACTGGATTTGAAAATATAAACTAAAGGGATACGCAATGGTACTTATTTTTTGCCGATTTTTTTCATTTATGGTTTAGCTGAATTTCAGAGTAGAAGAGCGAAATGTGGCATGTCATGTCCCAAAAATGTCCTTCCGTTACCATGTTTTCAATATGGTTATCAAATGAAGCTGTTTTTTTGTTTTGTTTTTTTCAAATTTTGTATTTTTTGTTAGCCTTCACAACAAGGATAAAAGTCCACCCTTCAGATTTCAGAATAACCATTAATTTTACCAGGCAGAGCTTAAAACATATCTGTTTTGTTATACAAAGTGTCCTTCCGTTACCGCCGTAATCCACCAAATACTGTTTTCAGGATGGCAAAATTTGTGGAGAGAAGGCCTCCTTGTAAGTAGAAAGGCCCCTCTGTAACTTAAGGACTAGTGAGCTGTTGCTGTTTTTCCTAGCAGTCATTGCTTCCATGTCTCAGCAGAAAAGTTTTTGAAAAAATGAAAGTGAATAGATAATTTGCATAAATAAAGTTTGATCATTCTCTTTACATTTGCAAAAGCAGTAAATTTCAATAAAACAGTGTTATCCATTTTTTTTCCCAATTTTTTTTTTCTTTAGTTTAAGTAATTTCTTCCAAACCCTGGGATTTTACAAGGTATTTAGTACATTTTCGACATGACCTGTGTCGATGGGAAAGTTTTCCAGTAGTATTTTATTTCCTTGCATTGTAAGAAATTAAGTTCATGAATGGCATAATGGTTAAAACTACTGTCTTCAAACCAGGTGGTTGCTATATCCATCCCAGATAGGTTGAATTGCTCTGAACTAGTCATGGATCATTTGTGAATGATTCGTTCACAACGAATGACTCTGCCATGAATAGTTCGCTCTCATCACTGTGAATGATCATTCAATCTGCCATTACTGTGACATGTACTAAAGTCGCAGCACGTTTAACTTTATTCCACCCGCTGTATTGAGAACAAATTCCCAATAACAAAAGTAATGGCAAGAATTAATAAGTGTCAACCGTTATATTAGTGAACAATCAGCTCCTCTTCGAAATAATGGTGAATCTTAAGAGTGGGAGTGATATTCTCATGAATGTGCCATTCATTTGAATGGTGTGTCCAAATTGTTCATCAGAAGCAGAGATTCATTCTTGAATGAATGGTGAATGGGTCTCCTAATAACCTGCTTTTTTGGGCAGTTTGCCAAAAAAGAGCTATGAACGTGCCAGCTTGTGGTGAGTCATTCATCATTAATGGTGGTGATCGCCTGCTCTTTTGGGCAGTTTGCCAATTTTCGCTTGGCCTCGCATTTGCACATGCTTTGGAGCAAAGAATCATTTGCTCAGTGAATGTAGTGAGACAATCACTGTGAGTGGAAGGCAAATGAATGACTTGAATAAATATTCATGAATGACTTTTTCATGAATGAATTCCAGAGAACAAACAACTTATGTCATCACTACTTGAACCACTGAATACTCGCCTTTTGTCATATGGGCACATTAAGCTGTCAGATCTGGGGTATTTACACCCCTGTTACAAAAAACGTCCTTTGTTCCTTCGTCCCCATCTCTCTCCCTCTGGTGCATTTCTTGAATTGCTGTAGTTTGGCATTCACCATTATGTCTGTTTGCACTAATCTATGTCATCTGGCACTCCTACTCCTCTAACCTGTCTACTTTCTGTCGTGAGCCTCTAAGTTCAGTCTAATGTAACTTCATTTCTGCCGTGCAGCGCAAAACTGTACTTGGTATACAAGTGGTTGCATCTGAAGCTTTCCTTTTGAAGGAAACCTTGTGAGATATTGCAGAGTGCTGTTCATCGTGATTCTACAGGGGGGGGGGGGCACCATTATTTTTTTAAAAATATCCTTTTTTTAAAAATGCCTTTAATCAGTGAAAATTTGGCATTAATGTGCTTTTCTCATCAATTGCTAGAAACTCATGGCCCTGAGTTTCATTACAGTTGTTTATTTTTTTGTTTTCAATATTTATACCATTTTACTTTTTCTCTTAGAACAGCTCAAAATCTTTGCTTTGTTTTGTCCGAAAGATATGTATGAATGTAATTAACCAAAGAACTATTTCATAGATCTGCCTGCATGCAGACATAAGAATTATTAATCAGTTTTTCTGATATTCTTTGCAAATATCATGACAAAGAAAAGAAAAGAGTTTTGGCTTACTCTGATTCTCTTTTGTAGAGTGCATATTTGCTTTTAAAGGGAAAGGTGTTCTCCATCTTTGAAAAATTGCGAGATATGGCACTGCTATCTTGAAGTTAGCTGTGTGTGCTCAAATTGTTTGTGGTTCCTTTGCTTTCTGTTGACTCAGTGATAAGCTGATTTAATATGGCTTCTATTTGAGAGGCAATTGGGCTGACTGCTTTCATCAACAGAGATTGCAAATTGATCAGATGCTGGAACTAAAAGCTGCTCTCTGTTTTTAGAAAGCCTCAATTTAAAAGACAGCATGAAATTGGACATTTTTTTGAAAAGGTGATTTGCGTAAACTGATGTGCCCAAATATGCTAAATGCACAAAAGAAATAATCCTAATAGTTTTCAAATTCTGGGGAGGCACAGCCTGCCTTGCTTCCTTCCAAAAGCTACCACAGTGCAGGACTAGTTTTGAACCCAGTATGTGTGACATCACAAGTATTTGCTCATTGTGCATAGAGGCCTTCTCTCCAGTAGGTTTTAGGTGGGGGAAGTAGAAATTATAATGTCGAGATTTATATGGAGAATATTCATTCTAATGTTGCAGTTGTTTTTCTGTAGTAAAACAAAGTATGTTTTATTATCTGTAATTTTGTTATTCAGTTACTACCCTGTATTTTTGTACACAAGTACATTTTGTACATATTTATTTGTGGACGTAGATCTATACTCAGGTTTTTTTAGTGTTAATACACAGGGTGATCGATTGAAAGTCACATAAAAGTAAAAATGTAAACAGCTTAAACTACATAAGATTTATTTTATTATGCAGACTTTTTGTACATAGAAAAATAAAAATGATCTGATGTCTTCTAATAATGCTTAGTGTAACTTGCTGGGATTGCTTCCTTAACCCTCCGGGTAACAAGTGCGGTACACATATATACGTTCGGAGGTTTCTGTGCCCAAAGTGGCAATGACGCAATAATGCGTTCACTGAAAACCTGTCCAAATATCGAAAGAACACAATATTGCTTCGAAAATTTTTTCAGACTAATAGGGGGGGGAGAATGCATATTTGTGCACCTTAACGACAATGAATATTACAGAAAGGTTTGTCTTCTGTTACACACGTGAAAAAGTTTTGCGTTGCCTCTTCCAAAGCTCCTGCTACCTGGAGGGTTAAAGACGAGAGAGAGAGGAGTTCCTAGCTTAGGTTGAGAGACCCGAACCCACAGAGCTATGTGCCTTTTGGCAGGTGAAAGAGAAAATAAGAGAGTTAGGAACAGATTGCCCTGATAGTATAGCACGAAAGAAAAGTATGGAAATATTAGAGCACAAGGAGTATACGGTTTCCCGTTAAGTAGTGAAGTTGTAAGCTGCCCTACATACTTACCTGCAACAACAAGCCGTTCTGAGCAATATCTCTCCCCGCAGAAAAATGCCCGGTAAGCACCGCTGCCACAGATGAGTACAGGGGAAAAGGAGGGGAAGGACACGGGAAAGGGGGAACCTGAAATAAAAAAGACATCACACACAGAATAAGTTTCCCAGAGGAATATCGACGTTCAACACCGAATAAAACAAAACTGGCCGCTTGCTTAGTTTTCCTCTCAGAGTCGGCTATTTGCTTCGTTACTCAGCAGCCAATGAGAGAAAAGATTTTTTTTCCATTGGTTTAAAATTTTTTTCTCAGGTTTACTTTTGCTGATTCATGCTTGCCATGGCAAGAGTAACCATAGCTGAGGTGGTGTTAACACAAGTTTCTACCGATTGAGGTTCAAGTTACTCAATTTGAGTAAACAACAGAAAAACAAAAAATATAAAAAAGGCCGCAATCAAGGTTTTTATTTATTATTTAAGGAAACTAGTATAAGGGCCAATAATTTTTTTTTTGTTCAAAACTCCTGAAAGATTGAGTAAGACTTCCTTTTTAGGCAGAGTGGGACTTGCTAAGGTGTGCTTCCTTAACCCCTTAAGGATCACTAATATTCATGAAAACTATAAAAAAAATTTAAGTTACTTAGTTTCTAAATGAAATATGCAATTATTCTTAAGTTTTGGACAAAATTTAAGCTGTTACAGAAGTAAATTAAATTTCACAGAAAAGCCAATATGCTGAGATTTAATGCCCTAAAAATGTTGTTTTTTCGATATACAGATTAATGCAAAGAGTAGGCTGCTTTCTAACCTTTTTATTGGTTTTGAAATTCTAGAGATGATATATCAAGAAATATTGTTATGACAAATACTGATTAGGTTTTAATAAATTCTTGGTATGTGATATATGTATAACAATATAACAATACTGCTCCATCACTGTTATCATCTGATTCATCATCTGTACTATCATAAAATTCACTTACTTCAGAAACACTGCCAGGTTCAGTAATACTAAAATTAACATCCAAATCACTTGCATCATCTGATTCTTTAACACATAGAAACAGAAAAAAAAATACCAGAATCTTTTCAGGGCTTGAAAAAAAAAAAAAAAAAAAAGAAAAAAAGAAAATCTAGTTGCCCAGTCCTGGCAACTAAATTTAAAAATAAAGTTTGGAATAGAGTTTCCTACTACAAGAAAAACACAGTCGCCGCATGTCGTGTTTCATTTCACTGCTAATCACTAGAAGTTGTATTATTGTTGCGGAGTGCCAAGGACAGAAGAATATCACTTCTTTAATTATATTATGCTAGTCTAGGTGCAGAAATTGGAACCATGTGCAGTTTTTCTCCAAATGTTGTTTATAGTAAGAAAAGAGATGCATACCTCTGATGGAATTAGCCTCCGGTGTTTAGTGCAAAGGGCGTAAACTTCAATTAAAAGAACGTGGCAGAATCCCTAATTTTTCTTAAATTATATCAATTTCATCATCATAACATTTCACACCAATTTCAGCACCATCTTGAAACTTGAGATACACTCATTTGTGAATTGAACATTTTGAATACAGACGAGACCTGTAAAGTGGAAATACGAAACATGTAAAAAAAAAAGTTCTTCATATTTTTTAACTTAACAAATGAACATATAAAAGTGAAAATCCTCCAAATACGTGGGTCAGTGAATAAACGGTCATCACTCTTTCCACGTTTTAGCAACACACATAGCACTATAGATTGTTGGCCACCGCGGTGTAAGGCTAACTCTCTCGGCTAGTTAGCGAGAGATCTGGGGTTCGATTTCCCAGCAGTGGCCGAATAACAATTTTTCGGTTGCTGTGTGGTGCTAAAACGTGGAAAGAGCGATGTCTTTGTTTATTCAACTTATAAAAAATCTTCAAATTTTTTAACTTACCAAATCAGAATTTTTTTTTTAATCTTAAAAGATAAATTATCCTGGACATCCAGCTTTTACTACCTTGTCAGGTAAAATAATTTCTGCACATGCCCAGCTGGGCATGTTACTTTTCAGATATTTTTCAAGCTCTGCTATTTTATAAATCAACAGACCACATGTGTTTCTCGTACAAAAGAAAGGAATCTGCCAAGCTGCTGATAATTGCAGAGATATTCTCTATAATAAAGCACATACATGCTAGTGCTGCTATGTAGTGTTACAGACACTATAAATAAGTTGTGTTTGCACTATTCAGTATGTAATTTCTGTAACATCTTAGCCTGGCAATATCACAAGCACGAGAAATACTGATCAATACCTCGGCCCATCACATTGATGGGGGCAATCAGTAAGGGTTAAAGACTGTATAGAACTTGCTAGGAGAGCTTCCTTATTTATAGATTTTGTGAGACTTGCTAGAAGGGCTATCAGGGTATGTATGCTGTTCAATGGCCTCATCACACTCACTGTCTTCCCCCAGGGTGTGACCTGTGGAAAGAGGCAATTTCTTCAACCATTTTACCCCATGTCCCAATGATGCATATGCCATATGCAGAAGCTTTATTGAGCGGAGCTCTCTTTATGAGACTCGAGACAATTAGTTGTTCGTGCATAGGTAGGAGATGACATGACTGATCACCGTGTTTTTTGCATGCGATTGGACATCGTCCATGGTCAGGTTATGACGCCTTTTGATTCCCGAGATTCCCTGTCACTGAGAAATAATTGTCAAAAAACTTATATTTTTAGCGGGTTTTCCGGGTTTTGAGAAGGGGACGTTTATTACCTATCTCCTCCAAAGATCTTCAGCCAATCGTGGTGACACTTGCCACAGAGAAAGGGAAGGACATGGTGAGTGACATGATGTTGGTATCATGGTGATTGGTCATGCCGTATAAAAATAATGACCATTAAAAAACTGACCAATTTTAATAATAATAATTGAAAAAAATCCGCTCTCCATACGAGACTCGGGACAATTAGTTGTTCAATTATAGCTACAACATGACACATCTGATCAGCATGATTTTTGGCGTGTGATTGGACATCGTCCACGGTCAGGTTTTGAAGCCTTCTGATTCCCAAAATTCCGTGTCATTGAGGAATTTTAATTAAAACTAGATGGCCTTTTTACTTGAACCGTTTCACGAAAGTCGGCTCACTAACATTAATTTAAAAAAACCATTTGAATTGAAAAATGAAGAAATGGAAAGACTCCATCTGTTAGCTCAACACTTGTTTAATTTATAATAACAAAAAGAAGTTTGTGTGTGCGTGCCTGTCTTTCCCAATACACAATGAAAAATGTGGTTCCCGATCTGAGTGTGTCTTTCCACTTTGTTTACATGCAACCTGATCACAACCAACATGAAGGAAAGTAGTTTATGATAAATTTTAGGCATTTCATTTTTAGAATGCTTTGTACTTTTGTTCTGGAAGTCATAAATTTTACACGTTCGTTTTTTATTGGGTATATAAATAACTTTTGAGGGATTTGAAGTGAAGAAAACACATTGTTGGAGAACAGAAACAATATTTTCATATTAATCGAAGTATGCTCCCTCTGAAGCTACAACTTTACCCCATCTTTCGGGCAGGGAACGTATGCCCTGAAGGAAGAATTCCAATTCCTTGGAAGAGATCCAGTTGTCCAGCCAATTTTTGATGTCTTCATAAGAACTAAACCGTTCTCCAGAAAGTGCTGACTGCATCGACCGGAACAAATGGTAATCCGATGGTGCAATATCTGGCCAATATGGTGGGTGGGGTAGAACTTCCCAGTCGGATCCTTCTAGGTACTTTTTCACAGGTCGAGAAACATGTGGTCTTGTGTTGTCATGCCGTAAGATGACTTTGTTGTGTCTCTTCTCCCATTCCGGCCGTTTTTGCGCTAGAGCTCGTTTTAAACGCATTACTTGGGTTCGATACTGATCACCAGTAATAGTTTCTGACTGTTTCAGCAGTTCATAGTGGATTACACCCTTCTGGTCCCACCAGATACACAGCATTACCTTTGAACCATGGATATTGCATTTTGGCATTGAAGGACCTGGCTTCATCCATACTTTCTGCCATTTAAGGTTATCGTACCATATCCATTCCTCATCGGCAGTAATAATACAATGCAAAAAAAAAAAAAACTTTATTTTTTGCCTTTGAAGCAGCAATTCGCAAATGGTTTTTCAACGTTCAAGGTCTCTTTCCCGCAAAGCATGTGGAACCCAATTCCCTTCTTTTTGCACCATTCCCATGGCAGCCAAACATTGTGAAATGCATGGTTGACTAACATTTAATGCTGCTGCTAGTTCTTTTTGGGTCTGGCATGGATTCTCGTCGAGCAAAGCTTGAGCAATTTCTTTGGGTGGTCCATAACGTTCTTTATCACTGACATCGAAATCATTCCTTCTGAATCGTCTAAAACCAATACTTACATGTTTTTATGTATGGGGAATGTTCACCATAGATTTCTGACATTAAGCGATAGCTGTCAGCAGCACTTTTCTTGACAATAAAGTAATGCACTAACACTTCCCGCAAATGCTGTTTTGTCGGGATGAAAGTTGCCATTTTCCATCGAGTAAAACAAATACGTCTTCGCACCTCAATCGAATGTCGTATAGTGACTCTTGACAGCTCTCATCTCGTACTGCGATATCACAGTGTTACCACCTTAAAATACATGCGAGCAGTAATAAGTACGACACCGAATGGAGATCCCTCAAAACTAATTTATATACCCAATAGAATCTGTTATAATAGAAGCTTTAATGAGCTTAGATTTTGAAATAGCTTCGCTCAAAATTTGCCAACTGTACCCGGGTTATCGGTTGCCATTGGCAGCTTGTCCTAATTTATTTGTAAGCACATCCCTATTCAGACAGCAGATCCTACTCTGATGTACAGCAGTGAAACCTGGGTACTGCAGAAAATGTTTTGGAATCGTTTGTGTGCTGGGGAGATGCGTTACTTATGTGGGGTTTGTGGTAAGACACTTGATCATGTGAGGAATGAAGATGTGTTGAAGATTTGTAATGTGATGCAAAATGTTGTTTGTAAAGTGGAGACTAATATTCTTAGGTGGTTTGGCAATGTTGAAAGAGTGAGTGATGAGGTGCTAAGATAATTTTTTCAGCCCAAGTGGCAGGAAAGAAAGGTAGAGTAAGGCCAAGGAATTTATGGGTGGACCAGATTCAGGAATGTCTGCATGAAAAAAATATTATGAGTATGAAGTACAAAAAGTCCTGTGTGCATCGTATGATGGATGTCAGCGAAGCTTGAGCTGATTGCTGCAATTGGAGATGCCTGATACAGCAACAGTAAGTAAAGTTTAGTTCCATCAGTTAAATGTTTACTTGGCAGATGGTCTTTCTTTGAGGAGCTAACTTCTGAATCTCGGAGAATAGCTTAATGATGTTCAATTCAGAGGTTAGCTCCACAAAGAAATACAAACAACCACATAAATTTTTAACTGATTATTTACTTACTGTTGCCGTATCAAACTTTTCCATTAACAGCGATTTTGACATACAACTCAGGCTTCATTGACATCCTTCACACGACATACAGAAGACCTTCTATACTTTATACTCATAATCTTTTTCTCATGCAGACACTCCAGAACTGATCCTCCCATGACTTCCTTGGCCTTCCTCTGCTCTCCTTCCTGCCACGCGGGCTAAAAAAATTCTTAGTAAGCATCTCATCACTCATTCCTTCAACATGTCTAAACCACCTAAGAATATTAGCCTCCACCTTGCTAACAACATTTTGCTTCACATTACACAACTGCAACACATTTTCATTCCTCACACAACCAGAACGTGTGTTGCCCCCCTCCCTAAGTAATGCATTTCTCCAGCACACAAACGACTCCTATGTTTCTCCTGTAGTACCCAGGTTTCACTGCCACACATTAGAGTAAAGACAATTACACTCTCATACACAACCATGCTAGGACTCTCTTTAGAAACTGTCATTCCTGTGGAAACCTCCCAAAGCAGATATGACTTTCAATGAAGAATTCGCTCGCGTACTAATTTCACCATCCAATTTGTTCTCTCTGTCAAACATGCTTTCTAAATACACAAACTCATTCACCTGGTCAATCACTGTGCCATTTAGACTTACATTGCATTCAGTACTACCAGTTCCTCGCTGAAAAATCATAACTTTGGTTTTTCCCTTATTTATACTCAGTTTGAATTTCATGCAGACTTCGTACATCCGGAACAACATACTCTGCAACTCACTTTTGCTCTCTGCCAACAGGACAGTGTCATCCGCATACAGCAATCTGCACACACGAATATCACCAAGACATAAACCACTATCATCTATTTTGGCATCACGCATGCACACGTCCAGAAATATATTAAACAGCCATGGGGACATTACACAACCTTGTCTAACTCCTGCAACAAATAAAAACCATTTTGATAAAACACCATTCACTCGTACACAAACTCTACTACCAGCATACATGGCTTTTACACTATAAAAGTAGATTCCCAGTAACACCATATTCATTGAATACCTTCCACAAAAGTGTCCTATTTACTTGGTCGTAACCTTTCTCTAAATCTATGAAGGCAGCAAAAATTTTCTTACCAACAGTCGGATGCTTTTCAATCATCATGCGTAATGCAAAAATTTGGTTAGTGGAGCCTTTATCAGGCATAAAACCACTCTGAACATCCCACACTTTCTCTGATCTAAGACCCTGTACTTTTTCAATAATGACCTTACCAAACACTTTCCCTGGCACACTCAGTAGGCTAATACCACGATAGTTCTTGCAGTAAGTCTGATCACCTTTTCCCTTATACAAGGTAACAATGATAGCATCCTTCCAATCCCGAGGCACCATTCGTAACTCCCAGCTCAACAGATAGAGAGGGTCCATTAAATGTAGCCAAGGTCAGCATCAGATGGCAACCTTGTCCGGTCTTCTGGTGATTTTTAGCACTCTCTGCCTTTATGTCACATTGGCCGCTGCCTTGGCCAGGTACATTCTAGCTGCCAGGGACTGAGTGCCAAGTTTTCAGTTTTGAAATCATCGGGGGTGGGGGGTGGTCATAACTCACCACACTGCCCAAGCAGGTTGGTGAGTGTGGTAGTTCACCTGCAGCTTTAAACTGGGTGTGGCATTATTTATATAACCCTGCTATATAGAGGTGCACAAATACAGCAATAAAACAATGGTGATGACTGCTGTTCAGTGCATAACTTTCTGTGTGTATGCAGTGCTTTCACCTTCACTATTATTGGATGTGAGTTGTTCAGGTGATTCACAGTGTTTTAATAACAAACATTTTCCCTAATACCACCCTTCTTTGCATCATTTATCTTCAATCAAAGCTACCATATAAGCAGAAGGGTCAGAATAGTCATCAAGTAAAAATTATTTTGTGGTAAGTTTACATACAGCTTTAAACTGGGAGTGTCATTATCTCTGTTAACAAACCAAGAAGATAAATGAAAGTGCAGCGTTATTCTTTGAAAATACAGAAAATACCATGATCTGATCGATAATGTACTTGAGAATTTTCTTGTTTGTGGAGGATATATATTTCTTCCGTAATTTCTACGATTATATCTGATGCACTGGTAATTTGAGACTTCTATCTGTTTCTTTATTAGAGTGAGTCATCAATCATACAAGGAGGCAAAAGATTGCTTCATCTAGATAGGGAAAATGAATGGTAGCTTGGGAACCTAAAATTGTTCAGTTTCCCAATCTACCATTAATTGATCAGCTTATGTAGCTTGAAACTTTATTTTCCAGGGCAGTCAAACTGTAGAATGCTTAAACAAAATTGTTTGTTTTACAGTAAACATAGTATGGTTTGTCTTGATTTTTAACTAGTGCATGATCTAATTCACAGAATGAAGTTTCCATGGAACAGGCAAAAAAAAAAAAAAAAAACCATTTGTTTTTTTTAATCTTTAGTCATAATGAAATTTTAATATAATAATTCGGTGCAGTTTTGGTCTGAGTAATTAGCTTCATGTCTTCTATTTTTAAAATCTTTGATGTCTCCTTTTTTCTTTCCTTCTAGTAGTGATATGTACATTCACATGATCCTCTTTGCCATTTGTGGAGCATCAGATTTGTGTTTTAGCATTTTTCAAGTGAAGGTGTTTTGTAATCATTTAAGTTAATATCTTTTTTATTTTTTCATCTCTTGATCAGTGGAATAACCACAAATTTCTCAGCCCTTAAGCAAAATTGAAAAAAAGCTTCTCCCTCCTCACCCTTCTGCTAGATTTATAAAACTCGTAAAGAAAATCAAAACATATGTTTTAACATGTAAAAACATCTATTTCATTAAAATAAATTCTTATATTTTTCTAGATGGATAGATTAAATAAAAAAATATTAAAACAGAGTGATAAAATATTGAAAAAAAAAAAAAAAATCTGTCTCCCTACTTTTTGCATTATCAAGGTCTCAAATTTACTCTTTGGCTTTTAATTTATCATCCTGCTGAGCTTCAGTGACAGTTATTCCTGACACACTGTATTTTGCAAATATTTTTTGACTATTTTCAGCCTGCCAAATGATCTTTAACAGACTTCAATGGGACAATATAGTTAAAATGGCAACAGATGCCTACAGGAATTGTACCCATGGTTGTGGTGATGATGATGAAGTATTTTCAGAAGTCCTTACTCTTACATTAGTGTCAGATATAAGTTTTTTAGATACTTCTGGGTAACTACATGACAGATTGTTAAACTTTATGATTAATTATTATCTAACTTCTTTTATTGAATTTATTGGTTTAGTTTCATCTTTTACAAAGCTATTTGAAACTATCTGCAAAAGTTGAATGGAAAATTTTTACTTAGATCTTTGTCATGTATTTTTTGCAAATTGTCTGCATGTTTTAAAATATCACTTTCCCTTAGTGTAAACAAGTTCTGAGGTGCTAAAACTGTAAAATTATTGAAAAATAAATTTTGAACAATTTAAAAAAAAAATTCAATATTTTCAGCAGTGGTGGAATTACAAATAAATCTTCTACTGGCCCAATAGACCAGAATATGTAAACCACTGGTCCATCAAAATGTCCACTGGTCCATAAAACAAATAATAAAAAAACAACAACTTAAAAGACATTTATAATATATGTAGAAAATAATGTATCATTTCAATGGAATTATTGCAAATTTTTGCCTAATGATACATTGTCTTTCGTGATATGGATGTCACTATGTGATTATGTCGTTGATTTTGGCAATTCGTGCACCATTGCCAAGCAGAAAGGATTCACAATTTGGTTCTTATCAATCCCTAGAGCATCAATAATGCTATATCTACATGGTTATTGACAATTTGTCATTCACACCTGCTGCTGTCACCCAGCAAAAATGTCGTTCAAACCAGTTTTGACTCCAAAACCATGAATCATTTGTGAGTTACAACAAAGTCTGCCTGCTGATTTCCCAATTTGTGGAATTGTGTGATCTGTGGAATTGACACCTGACTGCTATTTTGAATTTAAAATATCTAAGTTCTGTGTCTTGAGGTAAGTGCAGTTTTTTTTTTTCCGTGTTCTGACTTATGATTTATGTTTTGTTCGTCCCAATATTTGTATGTTGAACTTACGATCTGATAATTGTGACATAAGCATATCTGGCAAGTTTTATGGTGTACCCGTAAAATTTACGCAATTTTTACGGGTACACCATAAAATTATTTCTATAAAGAAATACTAAGTGCATTCATTTCTTACTTCTGCTAACTGCATCCCTCTGTAGTCAGACACCACCAATTCACTCAACAACTCAGTTGACAGATTATCTAAGAAAGAAACTCTTCAATCCTTCCTTGGAGATATCTCATCCCCTCCTTACTTTAGAACTCCCAGGATTTTCCTGCAAGTTAAACTGCATAAAGCTGGTAACCCCATCAGACCTTTAGTTGAATATTCTTTTTCTCCAGCAGTAAACCTTAAAAAGAAATTGGTCCTCAAATGCAAATCCCAGGCAGCCAACCATCCTCATACTGTTGTCTCTACTTCAGACTTCACCCACAAACTTCCTAATCCCTTTTCTCCAAGTGTTAATCTATATACTCTTGATGTGAAATCTTTGTTCCCCTCTGTACCATATTTTGAGTCCTACATGCTCCTCATGAAGAAATTGATTCTTCATTTTGAACCACCCGGTACTCTTATCAAAGATCTTTATGATTGTTTCCACACTATTCATCAACACAGTTGTTTTGTTTTCAACAAAATTGTGTACAAGCAACAATCTGGTCTCCCCATGGGCTCACCTCTTTCCCCTCTTCTTTCAGAAATCTACATGCAACATATTGAAGTTTCCATCATTCCTTACCACCCTTTCCAACCTTCCCTGTATTTAAGATATGTAGATGACATTTTCATTAGCTGGCCACATACCGAGTCTGAAATACAGACACTGATCAACTCCATTACGGAAAAATTTCCTTCCATTAATCTCACTATATCTAAGGAAGTAAACAACAAAATTGATTTTCTGCAGAAACGCTGATCTCTCCATAACTCGTTCTGTCTATCGTAAAATTTCTGCGGCCACTAACATCATTCCCTACAAATCTTTCACTCTGCACCTCTACAAGCTTGCAGCATTGAAGTCTTACATCCACAGGGCTCATATCCTTTGCAACAACCAACTTTCTCTTCAAGAAGAATTCTCCAAAATTTCTACAGTAGCCCTCTCTCATGGTTTCCCTGCTCTTACAGTCAACCCTCTCTTAAAGAAATATGAAAACAATTCGAAAATTGAATGCCTCCTTCCTCAAAAGAAAGAAAAACTGAAATTCTCTGGTTCTGTTCCTTACCATCTTTCCTATGCTTATAAGTTACAGATTCTTTTTAGAAGTTTTGGTTACCATCTTGCCATTAAATCCACCCCAAACATCTTGAAACTTCTACAAAGGGATAGGGACAAAGTTGAAAATCTGGACCTCCCAGGAGTTTACTGCCTTCCTATCTCTTCTTCAACAGATGTTAACTTATACATTAGAAGCACATACAGGAGCATTAACCACAGAATTTTAGAACATAAAAAAAATGTTTTGAAAGCCAATCCTAATACAGCCTTGTCTATTTTGACAATGGAAGACACATCTGCAGTTCCCCGCTGGAACAAAACAAAACGAATTGCTTCTTTTGACAATCGTTTTGCCCTCCGTTACCGTGAAAGCCTGGAAATTATTTTTGACTCAATGAGTTGCAATTCCGAATCTCCTCTCTACATTCCGATGATCTGGAGATCAATTCTAAGTTTTGGCAACAAAAATAGAAAAAAATTCAAATGTAGAATCTGGCAACAATCTTAGTTCTTCATTGGCGTGATGAAGACCTAAGATAAGGTCGAAAGCTCCCAACTTACGAACTTTCTTGTAAAAGTTTTTTTCATGTAACGTAACTAGTGTGATCAAGTTACCTTTATTTGTTTGTTGACATTTTGATAAGAGCTGTTTATAAGTAAAGCATGTTTCCATTTATAGACAATATTGGAATAGCACATAAACTTCTGGAGAAGTAAGAGGATATCTGTCTTTATGAAGAAGTTAAATGGCAGTAGGATTTGATTTAAACAACAAGGGGTGGGAGACATTCTGGCTTTCAAAAATTTCCGAAAATGTAAATTAGACAGAGCGGGAATTTCCCCCTTAATCTTAATTTTCATTTTCGCATGATATGCCTTCTTTGTTATTAATATTAAATGTAAATTGTTTTCCTAAATGTTTGTATTTCAGCTTGTTAAAGGAAGCCAGAATTTCTGAAAATGTAAGTTTCTCCTGTAGTCATAAGTCATAATTTCTTTTTCTCTCAGGTAGTGTTAAATTTCTCTCATAGTTGTAATTTATTTTTCTCTCTGGCAGTGTTATGCTGATTAAGTGTTTCTCAGTTTGTTTTGTCCTTGTAATCTTCAAATTTTTTCTACTTCTTAGGTTATCTAGAAAAACTCCTTCTTGCTACTGCTTTTCTTTGAAGTATATGATCTCCAAAAACAGTGTAAAGGAATGAAGTTTCCAGCATTTTTTTTTTAATGCGCTGAAATAGCTTCATCTGTAAAGCGCTTACACGAGAAATGAGGAAATTGAAGTTTATGATATTGTTTTTAAGTTTTCTTCCTGTAGAAAAAAGCATTGCACATGTAAATGTTGAAAAGTTTGGACAGATATGGTTTAATCAAGTGAGGTATTTCAAAGTAATCCCACTTAATTTTCAACTTTTTCAGGTTTACAATTGAGGATGTTGTGGAACAACTCCTTAACTACAGAAACATGGATCTGAGAAATGGAGTTTTAAGTATTTTAGACAGATTATTTTGACACATAAAATAACAATTACATCATAAGAATAGCATAAAATAATAGTTATATAAAAAATGGAAGAACCTTTTTTGAACTTCAATGAACCTTTAGTCCTTGTTCCACTCACCTCCTCAATTGCAGTTTTATGCAGATGTTTAAATAAGTTACTTTGCCTAGGCTTGTTGCAATGTGTTTTTTTTTTAATCTTTTACTGTGTACATAGTTGCATACACTTACTGTTATCACATTTTTTCAGTGTTCATTGTGCAAAGTGGTAATCTAATTTTTTTTTCTCTAAATTGTTTTTGTAGTCTGTAAACCTTTATTTTTTTGGAATTGCAGGAATCCCACAAATGTGCCACCACAATACTTTGCCTGTAATGAGCACACAAATAATACGAGTCTGTACATTTAAAAATAAGATTATGCCAGGACTTAATTTGAAGACTTAATAGTAAGTAACTCATTTAGTTTATGATGCATTGCTAAATGATTACCTGCATTTCAAGGTGGATACACCTAAAAACTCTGCCCTATGTTTCCAATAGTAAAAATTTCAGTAGGCATGTATTCCCATGGGTGAAAATTTTCACATTGATAAAAATAACTTTATATTATAGCCTAGTATTAAGATATTATTTGCTAAAACAACCATAATTCTAGTAAAAATAAATAATTTTTCCTAGGGTAGTTTTGCGATCTGCTAATAGATGGTGCCACATGTACAGATTGCTTACTAATTGTAATCATGTTTCATTTTTTAAAATAATTTTATTAATTTTCAGAAGGGAATCAACGCTTGAGTCAATCCGTGCGATAGTCTGGAATGTTTAGAATGATTTGAACCATGTAGATTAAATTTTCTGACAATAATTTAGCTGAAAATGTTGCTGAGTGAGCTTGCTGGTTTATTTTGGAATTAAAAATCAGCAGTACCTACAGTTTTTTTAACTTGTCCAGCTAAATTATTGTCAAGATTAATCTGAGTGGCTCAAATAATTCTAAACATTCCAGACTGTCACATGATTTGGCTCAAGTGTCGATTCCATTTTGAAAATTTATAACATTATTAAAAAAAAAAAAAGCTACATGATTACAAGTAGTAAGTGATCTGTACAGGTGGCACCATCTATTAGCAGGTCTCAACATTACCTAAGAAAAATGATTGATATTTAATATAATTATGGTTGAGTTTTAGCAAATATTAAATATGCCATGCTACAATTTAAAGTTATTTATATCGATGTGGGGATGTAAGGTCAGGTGATGCATAACATCATAGCCTCTCCTTGACAAATGTCAACCCCGCCTTCTCGTGGTGCATCCTGTTCCCACTAAAGGGGCTCTGACGACCGCCCATAGCGGTATAACTATACCATCGGGATCAGAGGAAATTCTATCCCACACTCACCAACCCGCTTGGCCAGCGTGGTGAGTTATGGCCAAACCCCTCCAAAATGATTCCACAACTTAAATCTTGGCCCTCAGTCTCCGGCAGCTGGAATGTACCTGGCCAAGGCAGCGGCCAGTGCGACATGAAGGCAGAGGGTGCTAAGAATCCCCGGAGGACCGGACTAGGCTGCCATCTGATGCTGACCTTGGCTACTTACAATGGACGCTCCCTATCTTCTGATTCAAGGCTTCTTGAATTGGAAGAGGAACTACAAAGGATCAAGTGGGACATCGTGGGGCTAAGTGAGGTAAGGAGAAAAGGAGAAGATCTCATCGAACTGAAAAGTGGACATCTCTTCTACTATCGTGGGACAGATACTGGCAGAACTAGTGGTGTTGGATTTATAATAAACAAGAAACTGAAGGATAAAGTTGTAGAAGTTGAAAGTTCCTCTGACAGAGCTGCACGACTTGTTATCCAACTCTCGAAAAGATACCAGGCTCAGATTATTCAAACTTATGCACCCACCACAAGTCATCCTGAAGAAGAAATTGAAGAATTTTATGAGGAAATTTGTCATCTAAATAATAAAGGTAAGCAGCACTTGAAAATAATTATGGGAGATTTCAATGCAAAAATAGGGCAACGGCAACAGAATGAAACTTCAGTAGGTAAATTCGGTCATGGCAACAGAAACCAGCATGGAAATACTCTCGTTGAGTTTGCAGAGGCAGAAGGGTTTTTCATCTTGAACTCCTTCTTCAAGAAAAAGCCACACAGGAAATGGACATGGAGACATCCAAATGGGACGACAAGTGAAATTGATTTTATTATGTGTAACAAAAAATTCGTCATAGAAGACTGCAGTGTGCTAAACAAGTTCAACACAGGTAGTGACCATAGATTGGTGAGATGTAAGATGCACCTCAACACCGAACTTGAACGTGGCAAGCTCATAAGACAAACAAAATCTATTGACATAACCAACCTTAAAAAACACCATAATACCTTCAAGTTAGAACTGAAGAACAGGTTCTCTGCTTTAGAAGGCCTAACATCGGAAGAAGTGGACATCTCTGAAGTTAACAGAAAAATAACCAAAGCTCTTATGGAAACAGCAACAAAATTAGCTGGGTCTAAGAACAAGTTGCATGTGAACAAATTATCAGGAAAAACCAAAATGTTGATGCAAAAAAGAAGAGAGATGAGGACAACTAAAGAAGATGTGACTTCCAAAGTGGAATATATAGAGCTATGCAAGACAGTAAGAAAAAGTATCACTGAAGACATAAGGAAATTCAACTGTGAACTAGTGAGGAAAGCAATTGAAAACAACCAAAGCCTAAAGATAGCAAAGGGACATCTCAGTAAGGGAAGAAAACAGATTATGGCACTGAGAAAAGAAGATGGTTCTGTAACAAGAAATAGAGGCGAAATCTTGACAAGAGTGAAAGATTTCTACTCCAAATTATATGAAAGGGATGATATATGCACTCCAGACATCATGAAAGATACCAGTACCAGAGTTCCTCCAGTCCTTCCAGCAGAAGTTGCACATGCAATCAAGAACATGAAGCGAGGAAAAGCTCCAGGAGAAGATGGAATTACTGTAGACATCATACAAGAAGCAAGTGGAGAAATCGAAACAGTACTCGCCCAAATTTTCACTCGATGCCTTATTGAAGGAAAGATTCCTGAGGATTGGAACACCGCTACAATGATCCTGCTACATAAGAAAGGTGACATTGAGGATCTCGGAAACTACAGACCTATCAGCCTCCTATCAGTAGTTTATAAAATCTTCACTAAAGTTCTTTCACACCGCTTGAAGGTAGCACTAGACATGGCTCAACCGAGAGAACAAGCTGGATTCAGGAGTGGCTACAGCACAATAGATCATATCCACGTGCTGAGAGAACTAATTGAAAGAGCGAGGGAATATGAACTTCCATTGTGCATGGCTTTTATCGATTATGAAAAAGCCTTTGATTCGGTGAAACCATCAGCAGTTACAATGGCTCTGAAAACCTGCGGTATTGAAGATGCATACATTAATATATAATAACATCTATGAAAATGCAAGTGCAAAGATTAGGCTGTTTGAAAATACAACACACGTAAAAATTGGAAAGGGAGTGAGACAAGGTGACACCATATCTCCGAAGCTCTTTAATTCCACATTGGAGGGTGTTTTTCAGTCGCTGAGCTGGGAAAACAAGGGGATAAAGATTAATGGAGATTATCTAACCCACCTTCGTTTTGCTGATGACGTAGTCATTTTTGCAACTACCCCATCAGAGCTGCAGAGTATGATCCAGGAACTTGCTGACAAGAGTAAAGGAGTGGGATTAAAAATGAACTTTCAGAAGACAAAAGTGATGTTCAATGCTTTTACAAGAAATGAAGATTTATCGATTGATGGAGAAAAGCTGGAGATAACAGACACATACGTTTATCTTGGACAACAGATATCAAGTGAGGGTGACATTGATGAAGAAATTAATCGGCGTACAAAACTTGCCTGGAGAGCTTTTGGAAGAAACAGCATAATTTTCAAGAGCAATATGCCATTATGTCTTAAAAGAAAAGTGTTTGATCAATGCATCCTTCCAGTGCTTACGTATGGTGCAGAGACGTGGACCTTAACTAAAAGAGACATACAAAGGCTGCAGACAACTCAAAGAAGCATGGAGAGGTGCATGCTTGGTGTAACCAGGAGAGATAAGAAGAGGAACTCGTGGATCCGAAAAATGACAAGAGTGGAAGACATCATGATCAGAGTTAAATCCCTGAAATGGCAATGGGCTGGACATACTGCCAGAAGGACAGATCATCGATGGACAGCCGAAATTTTAGATTGGATTCCAAGGGACAGGAAAAGACCCAGAAGAAGACCACATAGGCGATGGGTGGATGAAATTCGAAAGTATGCAGGGGTGACATGGAGGAGACTGGCACAAGACAGACCGTTGTGGAGGAAACTTGGGGAGACCTTCGTCCAGCAGTGGATTGATAATGGTTGACAATGATGATGATGATGATGATATCGATGTGCAAATTTCATCCTTGGAAATACGTTAATTGTGAAGAAAATATCCACAAAAGTTTTTACGAAAATGCAAAATTGCAAGTTTTGTTGTGATTAACTTTCTGATTCGCAAGGATTGGAAGCTTGCTTTTTGCTAAAGGTGCAAAACCCAAGTAGTCAAAAGCATGGTTGTAGTATGTTTGATATTTGCCCTGAATTTTGACCAAGTACCCTACCAGTGTTTTTCTTCCTACCCATTAGCAAGCCAGTAGAAATGCTTTCTTGGTAGAGGAGTGCTCTGTGTGCTTGCCTCAATTGAAGACCAGATGTTTTAATCCCCAACAAAATATTGTGCTTGACATTGAAATTTCCTCCGCCAAGGAGGAGTTGGCATATCGGCATGCACATTGGTAGGTGTGTGCAAGCAAATCACTTGAGTGTGCAACCATTCATGTGAAGTGTATGACAGATAAAAGAGCAAACATGGGTTACCAAAGCCATCATGTCCTGTGCTCCAGGTTGTATGGAAGAAAGCAACGAAGTATTAAGGGCTGCCACAGCATATCCAAGGACCATAGATGACTCGATCTCGTCACTAACCCTACCACCAGCTGGATGCATGTGAGAGAGGTAGGATTAAGCCCTTGTGAAGCTGGTTGGCCAATTTTTCAAATTGCTGCTCATGTGCATCTGGATACTAAAACAATATCTTGGTTGGCAACAGTGTTTGTAAGAAGTCACTGCAAGTTACTGTAACAGTAGTGGTACAGTCAAGTAGATGTAATAGATTGTCATATTTGTCACTAGGCAATTGCAGAGCCACAAACTACTGTGCAGAGCATTCAACAGGTAGTATTGCCAACTATGGATGTCTGTGTCTTAAACTGAAGATTAGTAGAGGAAAGTCTGCACTCCCAGCAGCCTGTATCAGCTGCCATTGACCGTTAGACATCTCCTAGCTTGTGTGGAGTAGTGTCATAGTAGATCTACATAGTAACAGGAATAGCTTTATGTTTTATTCAGCGATGAGTCCCGATTCTGCCTCTGTGCCAACGATTAACTGGTCTGTGTCTGGTGACGATTTAGCCACAGGGACGATCCAGCTGTTCTCCACGAGTGAACACATGACCTGCCAACCAGGCATCCTCATGTGGGGTGCCATTAGTTATGATAGCAGTCATGTCTGATATGCATATAATATGTGGATGTTGGTTTACAGTCCGTGTTGTTGCCATTTCTTAGTGGTATCCTAAAGGCTACTTTCCAGCAACATAATGCTCAGCCACACACTGCTAACATCTCCGGAGCATGTCTTCAAGAGGTCCATATGCTTTCATGCACAATGAGATTTTTAGACATCGTGCATCAAGCATTTGTGGGACCTCATTGGACGGTGTTTGCAAGCCTCTACTTGGCTGCCCTGGAATTCGCTGAATTATGGGACCATGTAAATGTTGCAGGGTCCCAGATACCATTAGGGAATCATTAGAGGGATGTGTCACCCCATACTGTGTCATGTGTCTGATTGCATTACACAACATTATGGTCACACCAGGTATTGACTTCTGTGTCATGATCTGTTCTTATAACTTGTCAAACTGATGTACTGCCTTACGAATTAAATCATGTATTTTCTACTTCATATTTTTTGTGTCTGGTGATTTTTAGTTCACTCTTTCTGGGTGGGGCAATTTCAATGTCAAGCAGTTTAGTTGGTACATAAAAGTAATACATGCATGCTCAATCTTTTTTTTGTGGTTTAACAAATCTTTCTCTGTATAATTCGCAAATAAATAATTATATTGGTTCCCTTGAAAAATTACTGTCAGGTGCATTTGAGACGTAATAATGTGGTTACTCTGGTGCTCTCATAAGAATATTTAAACTTTGAACAGTCTCACTCACTTGCAAGATATGATTATACAGTGACCATTTTGATATGTTTTTGCAAGGTTTTAGTTTTTCTACATATTTCTATATGGTATGGCATTTGTGTGTGTGTATTTTCAGCAATAGTGGAGCCTATTTTCACTTGGTGTATTCATTCAGTTGTTCTAGTGTGGCAGAGAAGAATGTTGTGATAAATTATTTGTTAGATGGGGCAATGTAAAAGGTCCAAGTTGTAAAAAAGTCAGTGGAATTTAGTAGATTAATTTTGTACATTAATTAAATGCAGATTCAAATTTCAGATATAATTAATAATATCTATCAAATATCAAGATTTTATGTAAAAATTGGAGAAATGATTGTGCTGTTTTATACCATTGAGCTCTTTTTAATTTCCGTATTCTGTTGATTTGTTTTGTGCATATTTAGTGAGCATAAAGTGTAAGAATTTTATGGTCAGATCATTTCTTGTTATTTCTTATGAACTCTTAATTCAGAAGTAAAAATAAAATAAAATCATGCTAAACAGGGCGCAAAGCAGTTAATCAAGAAACAAACTTACTACTGTGTAATGCTCGCTTTTAAAGTGTACATCTACTGGTTTATTCCTGCCTTACAGCTGTTTTGTGGTTGAGATCTTGGGGAATACCCTTCACCCTACTTGCCAATGAGAAACTGTATACATATTTTTTGATCCCCAACTTTTGTTTTATTGTTCTGCCCTAACAAAGTGCTGTATTTTAGCTTCTGAGTATTATGTTTTCAGATATAAGAATGTCTTTGAAGTTGAAGGTATATTTATCAAAACTCTTTGTAGATTTCTGGTTTGTTGCTCTTTCCTATGAAAGTTCTGCATCCTGCTTCTAAGTATTATTTTTTCAGATACAAGAATCTTATTTTAGAACTGATGTAATGTTTATCAAAACTCTCCCCTGATTTCTACTTTGTTGTTCTTACCTATCAAAGTGCATTATCCCACTTCTAAGTGTTATAGTTTTAGATACAAAGACCTTTTTTAGACTAATTTATCGGAACTCTTCCTGATTTCTGTTTTGTTGCTTGTTCCTACCAAAGTTCCATGTCCTGCTTTCTAAGTATTTTGTTTTTGACAGGGTTGCATGGACCCTGGAGTCCTGGAGAAGTCCGGGAATTTGATTTCCCTTTTTTCCAGGCCTGGAAAACCCTTGGTTTTTCATATTTTAGTGAAAGGTTTCAAAATTGCCCTGGAATGTTTCCTTGAAGTAGGGGGGTGAGGGGGGGTCAATTTTTGGACTGATTGCATCACTTTGTTCTAGCTCCCTGTGACATCTGTTCACGATCATACGATTTCCTTCCATGGACTATGGAGATGTGATGTCATCTCTTTCATCTCATGTGACTTTGCAATGCAAGTTTTGAAGATGACAATCCGATTTTTGGTGTAAATGTGACAAGGATGTTAAGTCAGATAATATCCGAAAACTTGAAAATTTCATCATCCTGAAGCAATGCAAGATTTTTGAGTGCCATATTTCCAAAGACCTCGGTTTATGGTATACCAGTTGTGGGCAGTTGGAGTTACAACAGCATGTGTAAACCTCCCTGCAAGTTCAAGATGGCCCTTACTTCTAGCACACACTTTCCTTACTGAAGGAGACTGATATAAAGCCTCCCTGCTGCTGATGTACGTGGGATAGATGACTGTGGCATAGGGAATCTTCAGTGCCATGGCAAAATTGTTTTGTATTATTATTGTCATTGTGCTAAGTTCCAAATCGCTTCATACAGGTTTTATGCAAAGCAATTTTTATGTGGGGAAATTTTGCAATAGGACTTCATAAGAAAAATGGCAGAACCCACAGGACTTCATAAGAAAAACAGTAGAACCCACAGGACTTCATGAGAATTCTAAGTGCTTCGTAAGTTTCACCCCAGTTTGCAAATTATAAAACAAAGCTTTATGATTCTAGCAAAAAGTTAAGCTTCTGGATATTTTTATGAACTCATGGAAAACCCCTGGAACTTATTTACTGTAATTGTGTACAAACCCTGTTTTAAACACAAAAATCTCATTGAGGCAAAGTCATATTTATCAAGACTTCTCTACCCATGGGAAAACAAACAAAATGAAGAAATTATTGTCACCTTTCATATATGCGGGTAAAGTACACTCAGTAGACAAAACAAAAATAGGGGTGATGGGCAGTTGACATGGGCATACCCCACTCAGAGCAGAACACATCCAAACCGAATGCAGGCTATAAATAGGCGAACAGCAGGGCTTCCCAATAGTGTTCCACAATCGTGGAACATAGGTAAATGTTATGATTTGAGCAACTTTGATTGTGGGCATATTGTCGGCGCAAGACAGGTGGTTCGAATATTTTGTCACAAAGTTGGAAGAACCCCTAGGGTTCCTGAGGGCAGCTATATCAAGGGTGTATCATTAGTATACCATCGACAGATGTACCAGTGCCCAGAGTTCTAGTGGTGGCATACCTGCCAACTACTGCAGAATGTCTGTAGTTTCTATGGATTTTGTTGTGACTTATGGAATGAGAAAACGATCTCGACTGAGTGAATGTAAGATTGGTGTATGGAATACTAGAGGTATAAATGGCAAGATGAGTGAGGTGATTGAGGAGATGAATAAGTATAGACTGGATGTGCTGTGTGTAAGTGAAACCAAAAGAAGGAAATTGGGGTAGAAGAAGTGAATGGCACAGTGAGTGTGTGGTCTGGAGTATTGGATAATATGAGAGGACAGGCTGGTGTAGTTGTGATTTTAAGTGAAAAAATGAAGAACAACTTGATTCACTATAGTTGCATAAGTGAGAGAATTCTCTGGATTCGTTTGAAAGTGAAACTTCAGAGAATAGTAATTGTTGTAGTGTATGCCCCTTGTGACTCGGAACCTTCTGATAAGAAAGAAGATTTCTGGAATGAGCTAAAAGCTGTTTTGAGCCAGTTTGGTGCTGAAAAAAAGTTATAATAGCAGGGGATTTCATTGCTAGAGTAGTTGTGCAGAATGCAATTTCTGACAATGTTCTGGGTAAGTTTAATGATCCTTGTGTGAATGATAATGGCGAAAGATTAATTGAACTCTGCATTGAGAATGATTTGTGTGTATCTAATACATTTTTCAACCACAAGTATACTTGGGAAAATCGTACTCTTGGTCAAAAGAGTGTGATAGATTTTGTTGTTTAAGATCAGCGTTTGAAACACTTAGTTGTTGACACCCGTGTGATGAGAGGTGCGGATGTTGGTACTGATCATTACTTGGTAGTGTCACGAAGTTGTTGACACCCGTGTGATGAGAGGTGCGGATGTTGGTACTGATCATTACTTGGTAGTGTCACGAGTGAAACTTAATGTTGGTTGGAGGAAAAGGAATAGGAAGAGACCCAGGATAGAAAGAAAAAAGGTTGATAGGCTCCTTGAAGATCATCAGCGGTATTCTGACTTACTCAGAGAACGACTGAAGAATCTGAAATCTTGTGAGAGGGATGCAGAAAAGAAGTGGGAATGTTTTAAGAACTGTGTTGTTACTGCTGCTAAAGAGGTCTGTGGCATCACAATAGTGGGTAACAATAGAGGTGATGCTTGGTGGAATAGTGAGATTAATGAGGCAGTAAAGAAAAAGAAGGAAGCCTATTTGGGGATGTTGCAAGGTAGTCTCTGTGGATGAATATCGCTGTAAGAAGCGTGAAGCTGCTAAGCTGGTTCGCCACAGTAAGGTAAAAGATAGGAAAGAGAAAGTGGAAAGGCATGAACTGGCTTTTTTGAAAGATAGAAAGTCCTTCTGGAAGTACATGAGACTCAGGAAAAATAGGGGAAACAAAGTTGTAAGTTGTGTGAAGAATGTGATTGGGGAAATGATATGGGAGCCCAATTAGTTAAGTGACAGATGGGGCGAATACTTCTGTGAGTTATTAGATCAGGAAAGCAAAAATGAGACAGATGCAGATGATGTCACAATGAGGGATGAAAGCACAGGAGGGATCTCAAGAGAAGAAGTGTGCAAAGCTCTAAAATCTCTTCAGAATGGTAATGCTCCAGGAGTTGATGGCATAACAGCAGAGATGTTGAAGTATGGTGGGGACTCTATAATTGACTGGTTAACTGAAATTTACCAGTTGTGCTGGGAGTTAGGAATGGTCCTTCGGGATTGGAAGGATGCTGTCATTGTTCCCTTGTATAAGGGAAAAGGTGATCAGACTGAATGCAAGAACTATCGGGGTATTAGCCTACTGAGTGTGCCAGGGAAAGTGTTTGGTAAGGTTGTTATTGAAAAAGTACGGGGTCTTACATCAGAGAAAATGTGGGATGTTCAGAGTGGTTTTATGCCTGGTAAAGGCTGCACTAACCAGATTTTTGCATTACGCATGATGATTGAAAAGTATCTGGCTGTTGGGAAGAAAGTTTTTACTGCCTTCATAGATTTAGAGAAAGCTTACGACCGAGTCAATAGGACACTTTTGTGGAAGGTATTGAATGAATATGGTGTTACTGGGAATCTACTTAATAGTGTAAAAGCCATGTATGCTGGTAGTAGAGCTTGTGTACGAGTGAATGGTGTTTTATCAAAATGGTTTTCCATTGGTGCAGGAGTTAGACAAGGTTGTGTAATGCCACCATGGCTGTTTAATATATTTATGGACGCATGCATACGTGAGGCCAAAATAGATAATAGTGGTTTATGTCTTGGTGATATCCGTGTGTGCAGATTGCTGTATGCTGATGACACTGTCCTGTTGGCAGAGAGCCAAAAGTGAGTTGCAGAGTATGTTGACTCGGATGCACGAAGTTTGCATGAAATTCAAACTGAGTATAAATAAGGGAAAAACCAAAGTTATGGTGTTTGAGAGAAGAATGGGTAGCACTGAATGTAATATAAGTATAAATTGCACTGTGATTAACCAGGTGAGTGAGTTTGTGTATTTAGGAAGCATGTTTGACAGAGAGAACAAGTTGGATGGTGAAATCAGTAGGCGAGTGAATTCTTCTTTGAAAGTCATAGCTGCTCTGGGAGGTTTTCACTGGAATGATGGGTTCTCTAGTGAGTCCCGCATGGCTGTGTATGAAACAGTAATTGTTCCTACTCTGATGTATGGCAGTGAGACCTGTGTACTGCAGAAGAAACATAGGAGTCGTTTGTGTGCTGGAGAAATGCGTTACTTACGTGGGGTTTATGGCAAGACACGATCTGATTGTGTGAGGAATGAAGATGTATTGCAGTTGTGTGATGTAAAGCAAAATGTTGTTAGCAAGGTGGAGACCAATATGCTTCGGTGGTTTGGCCATGTTGAAAGAATGAGTAATGAAATGCTTACTAAGAAAATATTTTCAGCCCAAGTGGCAGGAAGGAAAGGCAGAGGAAAGCCAAGGAAGACATGGGTGGATCACATTCAGGAGTGTCTGCATGAGAAAAAGATTATGAGTATGAAGTATAAAAGATCTTGTGAACGGCGTGTAATGGATATCAGTGAAGCACGAGTTGTATGTCAAGATCGCTGTAAATGGCGAAGTTTGATACGACAACAATAAGTAAAAATATCTGGAAGTTTGCATTTCTTTTTGGAGCTAACCTCTGAATCTCAGAGAACAGCTTAGTGATATGTATGTATGTACTTATGGAACTATGGAACACACGATCGAAACTACGGATTCTATACATTTTTATTATGTTTAATTTTTTTTTTATTTTGCTATTATTTTATGATATACATGAGATTCTTAAGTGGATTCGTGGAATTCCATTTTTTTTTGTCCTCATTTAGATTGTATTCTCAAGATCGAAGCAAAACTGAAGAGAAGGGAGCTTTTTCTGTTCAGCAACGGTATTTTGTGTTTCAAAACTTTCAAAAACAGTAGTTAAACGGAGTAAAAATTTTGCCGTAATCATATTTTTCTCTCTCGATGTTGCCTTTGTGTCCAGTATTCCTGTTAAATATAATTTTATTGTGTAAATGTATGTATTTCAGCTTGAAACTGTAGGCAACAATTAGCGAAAACGAAAGTTAGTCACCGCAAAAATTTCCCCGTAATCTTCACGCACAAGATTCCTCCGCGAATTCGAGGAATTTCGCCATTTTTGTTATTATTTTGGTCATTCACGAGACCGATGCAGAAGTGAACAGAAATGGTGAGGTAGTGTAACGAAGGATGTTCGTCGGAGGGCGGAATTCCATGTTTACGAAACTTTCTAAAATGGAAGGTCGACGGAGTTCAGAGATTTTTTTCATAATCGTAATTTCTTTTTTCTTGCAGTGCTGCCTCTGTCAAGTATTATTGTTAAATAACATTTTACTGTATAAATATTTTTATTTCAGCTTGAAAATTGGGAGGAAATTTTCAAAACCAGAAGTAGGACGGAACAAAGATTTCTCCCATAATCACGCACCCCCTACCCCCTGCAATGTTCCCATTGGGAGCCAGTGCCCTACTCCTGTGTCACTATTGACTGCTCGACATCGGACATTACGCCTCACCTGGTGCCAGGAACATCAAAACTGGATATCTGGAGAGGGGCGCTGCGTTGTGTGGTCAGATGAATCCCATCAGCTTGGCTGTACCAAGCTGATGGGTGCGAATGTGATGTTGGCAGCATGAGAACTATGGCCGTGTCGTGCCTAATTGACTCTGTTCAAGATGGGGTGGGGTGGTTCTGTGGTGCATTGGGGTGCCTTCTCATGAAACATGTTGGTCCCTTAGTATGTGTAGAGAGGTCCTTAACTTGCTGCGCACTACCAGCATGTGCTGGCTGATAATGCACACACTTTCACAGCCTTCACATATCCTGTGGCTGATGATCTGTCTCAGTAGGATAATGTGTCACCTAACTGGGCCGCAACCACCCAGGCATGGCTTGAGGAACACTCATCGGAGTTTGGAACTATTCAGTGGCCCAAAGACCCCCGGATTAAAACCCTGTGGAAACTCTGGGATGCCAAGGACAGGCCTGTTAACCCTCCACGTTTAGGCCGGCAATGCCGGATTTCATTACATTTCCTGGAATTCCGGATTATTAATTATTATTGCCGGATTCCAACCTGATTTCCGTAGCGTAAATTAAAAAGTAACTAGGAGAAAAGTTCGAAGTTCTGCAAGGCATCTGTTCATTAGCGGAGAAGCGACCTTTCCCCACTGAGTCAGCAGTTGACAGTAATGACAGAAGAGTAAACATCCCTGCCGTTGGTAGCGATGTTTACTCTTCTGTCCGCTAATGATCTCTGGCGTTGGCGGAAACCCAGCGCTGTGTCATGCGGTGATGTCAGCTTTGACTTGCTGGCTTCGTGGCGTCGTGTGGTAGATCTCTTTCTATGGGAGTGCTCAAGTGATGTGCCGAGTCCAAAGTTTGCCAAAATGTGTAATTATGTGTCTAGTACGTATCGAAATTTTACCAATGCGTAAAAATACGCATCGGGAATTTTTCTCCACACGCAAAAATATGCGTTGAGAATTTTCTGTGCGCGTGAAAATACGCATCGGGACGGTACTTTGTCTTTCAGAAACGGAAGTAAACGAAATAAAGATTTTTCCTGTAATCATAATTTCTTTTGCCTGTGACCTCTGCCCAGTATTGTTATATATCATTTTATTGCATAAATATTTGTATTTCAGTTTGAAAATAGAGGAAATATTTCCGAAAACGGAAATTCGACAGCGAAAAAATTTTGCCTTAATCTTTAGACATGAGAGTGCGACGACTTCGAGAAATCTCTCCTTTTCCGTCATAATTTGGATTATCCTCAAGATCAATGCATAACAAAAAATAATAAAAAAAATTAATATTTTTTAACAGATTTTTTTTTACATTTTTATATGCATTAATGAAACATTAGTGCTTCAAAGTATGTCCATTGATATTTCAAACATATGAAAGTATGCTTGCAGGATTTTCATACAAAATTGCAGGATTTTTCTTTTCTTAAGGCTGGCAAGTCTGCAAGGAGCAGAACATCAGTTCCATTAACTGATGTCTCGGGCGGAGCTGTGGACAGTGCTGTAACAGGCATGGCTGGCATTACCTCCGGAAACCTTTTGGCATCTGTTGGAATCGATGCCTCGGCAAATACAGGTTGTTATTCGCACTAGAGGAGGACCAACACACTATTAGGTAGTTATCTCTAATGCTTTGTCCATTCAATGTAATCAACATAATCTGACTGGCAGTAGAAATGCAAATGCCTGAGAGAAAGGCATTAGAAGGTATCTATGCCTCTGCGAGGCTTTATGAGGGTGTTTTAACAGTTGTTAAACAAAATTCCAGTTTGTGTGACTTCTTCTGGTGTAAATTATTTATTTATTTATTTCATGTTGCAAGTGGGATGATTTCATTGTTGAAATAAAGCATGCCCCAAATATGAAGCGAAATAGTGAAGTTGCTCCTTGCATGGTAGTCAAGCTCTCTTTATTATATTAGTCCACACAGCCATTATTAATTTTGTTTTTTCATTGATCATTTTCGGTTATAGATGAATATTACATTTTTCATTCAATGAACTTCACAAGCTGTTTCTAAACCCAAATAACAGTGTCTAAACGCATCCTTGTGTTTCCCTGTAGAATGTTTCTGTTTTTTGATAGAAGTTAACTCATGTAATCATTACACCTAATATTAATGAAATGTGATTTTTAAAATACTTTTTTGCCTAATAGTGTCTGTGTGTGATTTTTATTTAATACCAGGTTTCTTGTTTGTACTTAACTGATTAGTTAATAATGTATATATTTAACTTTACAGGGTTTGTACACTACCTGGAATTTAAGGAGAACTCCTTAAATGGGCCATTTTCTCCTTGTTCCCCACTTAGACTCCTGGAATTTATTGTACTTTAGACTTTTTTGATGTCTTCTAATGATTATTTAGCAGGCGGGTGGTAAACTTATTCAGTCAGATGGAATCTGATCTATTTCCATGGCCTGTAAAATCGTTTTCATGTCAGAGTGAACAACATTGCACCGACATTTGATATTTAATCATGCTTAAAACATGTGGGCAAGCATGTTTTCATTTGTTTAAATCAAAGTTACATTAAAAAATGGTACAGCTTACTCACTTTACAGATAAAACGACTTTACAGGTAAGATGGTGCATTACAGAGTTGAAGTTTCGATTTTGGACATTTTTTTTTGTAAAGCAATGCAAAAATGCTTGTTCGTTTTTTTGTGTTTTTTTTTTGTTAATATAACAAAAAGTGACCAAGCAATGGGACAGCATGTATTTCTAGAGAAATAAAAGTTTAAACTAATTCTGATGCTGTTGTTGACTCCTGGGGAAATTGGTTTTAGACTACTGGAAAACTCCTTAAGTGATCTTACAAAAATTGGTATGAACCCTGTACTTATGTATGTTAAGTGTGTATTGTCAGAATCATCTGAAATATCAAAGTATTAGTATTCTCTGAAGTTTCTAACTTTTTAAGCCCTAGCAGCATAAAAGGAGAGTTTTACAAGTAGAAAGATGTACATGTGAAAGGTGTGCGTGTGCAGGGTGACCACATGTCCAGCTTTTGGAGGACATCAATATAGAACTGCTATATTAAGCAGCGATAATACTGTTCATCACATATATTTTGTTTAAGTATGCAGGGTGTAGTAGCTAGGTCCATATAACGCTATGAAATACAAAAACGAACTTTAATGGTAAAAATTTTTTTACTTGCTCATTGTAAATTCGGCATTTTTGTCACTGTTGCAATTCCTCTGCTCGTAGAACGGACATTTACTTATTTTGATGAGTGACAAAAAAATGCTTATTTTGCAACAGTGACAAAAATGCTGAAATTACTATGAGTAAGTAAAAACATTTTTACCATTAAAGTTCGTTTTTGTATTTCTTGGCGTTATATGTACCTAGCTACTCCACCCCGCATACTTAAACAAAATATACGTGATGAACAGTATTATCGCTGCTTAATATAGCAGTTCTATATTGAAGTCTTTTGCCACGTAATATCGTGCCGTATGTTTTTTTGCGTATGGGAATATAAGAATACTTTGGAGGACATGTTCTTTTTTCACGATGTCCTTCTGTCATTAAGGGAAATAGCCTAAATGTCCAGCTTTTTCAATAAGGAATAATTCAAATACATTTTGATCAAATTCTTCTATTGTAATCATATGTCCTATCAAGCCACTGCTTAAATGTATTACAGAGGGTGAATCGAAAGTTTTGCAATATTTGCATAAACGCATCTGCTGTGGCGGGTATGACACGTGTTTAAACTAGTTGAAGTCGCGCACTGCAGTCAATCGAAAGGGATGTAAAGTTGTAGTCGTTGTTGTGAACAGCATTGCATGTCATCATTCTGTCTGTGGTTGGGACACCTAAAAGATGAATAGCCACAACTGGCTAATTAGGAAGCTTTTGCTTTAAGAGTTTGAACTCGGCCATAAAGCTGCTCAAGAAACATCAAATATTTCTCATGCGAAAGGGGAAGGTTCTGTGGACCACAACCAGATGGTTCAAGAAACTTTGCTCTGGTGACAGAAACCTCGACGATCAGCCAAAGTCAGGTAGGCTGCGAACCGTGAATTCGGAGGCTGTGCCCCAGGCTGTAAGGCAAATCCGAAAACTGGCACTCGGAGATCATCAGGCGAGCTGGGCATATCACAGACCACCATGGTTTGTCACCTTCAGGACCTCGACAAGGTCTACAGGAGCTGCCGCATTGTCCCTCGTGAACTGACGCCAGCTGAAGCAAACTGCCGAGTGGAAGTGTGCTCAAAACTCCTAGAAAACCTGCGCTATATATTCATCAAGATTTATGATGTATTCATCATGTATTCATCAAGAGAATTGTTACGTGCAATGAAAAGTGGGTCTATTTCCATAATCCTAACACACAACGGCAGTGGTTGAGCCCGAGCCAGCTTCCTGAACCTGTTGCCAAACATGGGCACTTCGAGCACAAGGTGATGCTCTGCGTCTGGTGGAATTTCGAGGGGATAATCCATTATGAATTTGTTCCAGATGGTCGGACCATCAACACCAATCTTTACTCTGAACATCTGGAGCGAATGTATGGCGTTTTGAAGGAGAAGTACCTGGCACTGGTGAACAGAAAGCCCACTCTCCTACATCAGGACAACGCTTGACCTCATATCGCACGAACTACCCGGGCAAAACTCCAGGAACTTGAGGGCATTGAACTGATGTCACACCCAGCATATAGTCCGGACCTTGCCCCATCAGATCTAGTCCATGGCCTACTTCCTTTGCGGACAGCACTTCAATGACCAGGAGGTGGTGGCAGCTAGGGTGAAGGACAAGAACTGGCAGACAGATGGTTAAAGACAGTGCAACATAATGGCCTATACTTTGAATGCTAGTCAGCTCTTATCGCAAAGGTACGTTTAAAGACATAAAGTGATCCAAATATCGCAAATCTTTTGACTTGCCCTCTAATTAATTCTGGATTCTCGCTTATGCCCCCCCGCCAGTTTATTTTTGCAATGCTGCAGTGAGTCGGTGAGTCAACAGCGCAGAGAAAGCCCGCCTGTGCTCGTTTTTGTCTTGTCTGTCGTTCATTGCATGTGGACGGTGGACAGTGCCGTGCTGTGTACTCATGTAAACAGTGAGCCATAGCTCATATTGCCAGCTTGTTTTGTGCGTTTTGAGTCATTGCTGTGAGTTTTTTCTGTTCATAATTTAAGTTTCTTTAACAGTCAGCGAGGGGGTATACTGCTAGTTAAATACAATTTGAAAAACATGTCAAGCTTTGAATTTCACAAATATTTGTTAAAGAAACCCGATCTACCGAAGAAAACCTCTTAATGTGAAAAATATAAGTAAACTTGTCCAGCAGATGAAAATCTTTCTTTTTTAAAGTTTTACACGTATAGACTCTCAAACTGTAAAATTTAGATACAGAATATGTGCATTCATATTAATTTTTGTGCAAATTTATTGTATCCTCCTATTTTTAATGAAAATGTCCTCCCATTCCCAAAACTAATCTTCTCACCCTGTGTGTGTGTGTGTGTGTGTGTGCTGCTCTCCATAATGCACACTAGTTTTGTTAATTAAGGTTAGTAATTGTGCTTTTCAGTAATGTATATCTTAAATACTTTATTTCTTTACAAAACAGTATTGAAGAACTGCATGAAAAGCTGGAATCTTGTTCAAGACTTGGTACCTTCTTCATTTGTTCTGTTACTTAGGAATACTCTGACTGCTGATTTTTCCACCAATTGAAAGAGGGTGCCCAAAACTGGCTGTCTGGCGCTATGTTCTTTAATTAAAATATTTTTTTCTTATAATAAAAGAGCAGTTTCTAGTGTAAATAAATTGTGAACTTTATGAAATTTAATATTAACAACCATGTAAAGGAAGCATGTTTTTGAGCTTAGAAAATGCTTAACATATTATGTGAATGAGCTGAGAATTAGTCAGCAGAGTAACTAAATGCCTTCATAGGTAGGCTTATTTATATTACTTGGATCCAATCAATCCTAAATTATTTAGACAGAAATAAGGTATCTAATGATATAGGATGTACTTGACTCACATTGCTGTAAAACATATACATTATGAAGATATGCTATTTATCAGTTTTAATGGTATATGATATGCATATTATACCTGCCCTGTGTGATATGGTATCTTTGTATTAAATGACATCTCACCTGACTTTCTTTTTACATTCTAAGTGTTTGTTTTATGTTTCTTAGTGCCAACTCTATAAACATGTTTATTACTAAATTGTTAACATTAGCTAAAAAGAAAGTGTTTTTTCAAAACAGTGGATAATATTTTGTTATAATGCAGAGTACTTGGGCTGTTTCCTGGAGGAGTACTGGATACCTATCTGAATAACTAAAGTGTCGCTTGTTGGGATTGTATGAGGGTCGTTCATTGTATAAACTTCCCCATACAGTGAACTTCTTATTTGGTAAGATACACATGAAAATGATATATGTCTGGGTAGGTACACTCGTTACTACTTCTCCACATTATTTCCACCAACGTTGAGGCATATGTCTCAACACTGCACCAATTTATTGAACTCCTCTGCACAAAAGTCCGGGCTCACACCCTTTAAAACAGTCCTAACGGCGGCCTGGACAGCAGCATCAGTTTGAAAATGGCGACCTTGCAACTCCCTCTTCAGTGTTGGAAACAGATGAAAGTTTGACAATGCCAAATCAGGGCTATAGGTCAGAATAGGGCAGCTATTTCCATCTCAATGCTGCAATTTTTGCCTGTGTTTGTGCGGCTGAGTGTGGGCGGGCATTCTCATCGAGCAGGATGACACCAGCTGAAAGGAGACCAGGAAACTTGCGTCGAATTACTGCTTTCAGTTTCTCCAAGGTTTGACAATACCAAGCGACACTGATCGTGTGCCCACGTTCCAGAAAGTCAATGAGCAGAATACTCCTAGCATCCCAGAACACTGTCACAAACACCTTACCTGCCGATGGTGTCGCCTTGAATTTCTTTTGCACGAGAGGCCCCAGATGTTGCCATTCCATTGATGTCCTCTTGAATTCGGGAGTGAAGTGATGAACGAAGGTCTGATTCGCTGCCGCAATGCACACGAGGAAGGCATGTTCGTCTTTATGGTAGCACATTAGACCATCCAGACTTCAGCCCATTCTCATCTGCCGATGTTCCGGAATGAGTTGACGGGGAACCCAATGTGCACAAACTTTGCGGTATCCTAAGTCTTCATGGATGATTTTGTGAGCTGTTCCAATGGAAATGTCCAGCATTCGCACCACGTCACGAACTTGGATTCCCCTGTTTGCTTGGATCAGATCATTCACTGCAGCAACAGTTTCAGCACTATTGACAGTGGAGAAACAACGACCACATCAATCTTTGTCAAAAGTGCAAAGATGCCATTTACTACGGATTCTCTGTAGTTTCTCGGTTAACAACCACATACCACATACTATGGACTACGCATTTAATTAATTTTTCTATGGAGAATTTAGTATAATATGATTTTTTTCATTGCTGATTGCTATGAATGGCTGTAATCAAAGCTTTGAGGCTGGGTTCAGAGCAGATTGTGTATTCTTTGCCCAGAGCAAAAGAAAATATCTCTCTCTGTCTTTGGCAACCAGCCAAAGAAAATGTCTCACTACAGCACCAGCAGCTGCATGCGTTTGCTTCCTTTATCGTATTCGTCTTTGAAATTAAATATTGTAATTAATTAATATTGATTCTAGATTATATTTTATTTAATGTTATAAAAGTGTTATGTATTCCTCTAATTTTTATGTCATGAACCTTTAGAAAATGTGTTTTATCTTTACGGCTTAAGCACGCGATTGTTCTAAACAGCCTTATCTTACTTTCTTTCAATCTGTATACGTTTGTCAAATGTTTAATGTAATGGTTTTTTCTGACGCTTCGCAGTGATGCTCGTTAAGAAACGGCTGCTTGTGTTTCCCTTTCTTCCTCCTGACTGTTACTACTGCTCGTGTGTGCCAGATGTGAGATATTTTCTCACGCTCCTCGCTGTCGGTAGTGAGCTTTTTGTTTATGTTTCTCTGACAGATTTGTGAAGTGCACCTTTTTTTTTTTCTCTTGTAAAAATGTTCTGCTAAACAGAGAGGTGTTTTATTTTATCTTGTGAGATTCACAGAAACTTTTTTTTTTTCTTAATAGCTTGTTTTAAAGATTGTTTTCCCCTGATCATTCTTTGTTGGGAATCTTTTAATTTCAGTTTTAATTCTTTTGTTTTTTTATTTGTTGATTTTATTTTCATTACTCAACTTGCGTATTAAGTTGTGACATTTTATTTCCCTGCATCTTAGCAAAAAACTTCTATTGTGTTAATCAAACATGGCATGGATTTTTATTGTAATTTATTTTATTTGCATTGCCTTTTTTGTTTATCCTCTTTTTCAGAATTGATTTATTTTTGCAATTTAAAATACCTTTTGATTAGTTTTTTCGTATCATAAGCGTTTAATGCTAATTTTCTATTTATCTGTGTAATAAAGCCATGAAAACTTTCAAAGTTAATTGTTCTGTGCGTCGTTGGTATATGCTTCCATTGTGTTTGTCGTGTGCAAATTTGTTTGCAATAGCATTCGGTAAACAGCCACCTGCCTCTACTAATATTCTTGGATCTAAAAAAGTTGTCAAAAATTCAAGGAGAGTTATTCGCAAGAATTTCTGTGTCTAAAATCATCTCGGGTATCCAAAAACCATAGGTTTTGTTCCCTGTGTGTTGTTGATTTTTTAATCGCACACTGAGGAATAGACGATTGTGGGCGGCATTTTCATTTTGAGAAACAGGAGAAATAGCCATAAATGTGTGGCATCACACACTTATGATATATCATATTTATTAAAAGGTGGAGTTTAAATAGTATGCATTTTTTATGTATTTACTCAGTTTGTTTTCCTTTTTAAGGGTACTTAGGTATGTTGCAAAATTTATCCAAGTATAGGCCCCCATCCAGATTAAAATGTTGCTAAAAATGTAGCAGTGTACTCTGGAAAATACGCATGCTACCCTGCATATTTAATGTGGCAACTTGACTTCACTACAGAAAAACTATAGGTGCCACGCATATGGACTACTGATAACTTCCTTCAGATGTTGGCATCTCTGAAAATGTTCACTCTGCCTTCCGCGATCATGTTACACCACCTTCTTACCATTTGCACAGACATTATGAAATCACAATACACAGCAACGAGTTTCCTGTAGATGTCATTGGGTGTATAGCCATTTGACCACTCGTACGGTATCACGGCACGCACCTGTACCTTACACAACGTGTCCAACACGCGTGCACCTATCATGCTACCTGGCTCCTAATGACGCGAGCCTGGCTTTTCCCTAGGTGCCTTCATTCCTCACAGTGCTGTGCCTGCGCGTTCTTGTCCAGAGGAGCAATGAGGATGCTTACGTGGCGGGGATGAATTGCGCCTGATAACCCTGTGCTTACTCTGCCTCCCACATGTTTGTAACAACTTTTATGACATCGGGACACTTATATATTGAAGGACTTACGTATTTCACACCACAAAAATTTGATTTTGTAGTTGTTTTAGCAGTCCTAGTAGAAAGTTAATGTAACTGTGGGGAAGAACTCAGTGATTATTGGTAGTACCTTGATGGGGCTTATCTGTTCAAAAAATTATCAGAACTGTGGGGAAGAACTTAAAAGATTACTGGTAGTAACTTTATTTAATTCTATTTCCACTTTAACAACGTTCATTTAATCTTCCTTTCTTCTGAGTTCTTTTGGTCTTTTTACAAATGTTTCTGGCTTATGGATTTTAGTCTAGGCCTGTTCTCAGTGTATAGAAGGATTATCAAAAGTTTTGTTTACACCTGAAGAATTTAAATTTTGTTGTCAAGTTACTCATGCTGTTGCCAGTTATTAAACTGAAGTATTTTCATTGGGTATTTTGTAATTCTGTTGTTGTTGTAATTAAGTTGTTGAAAATACTACTTATAAGTTTTTAAAGGTTCATTGATGGCACTGTTTTTTTAGATGTCATAACTTTCTTTAATTAGTCTCTTGTTTTTATGAAATTCATAGTCCAATATTTAAATTTTTTTTCATTAAAGGTTTCACATTTCTATAACAGCATATGATTTACTAATACAGTAGTATATTAGCAAATCAATTCAGTTATGTAATACAGTAGTGTGTTATGCAAATATAAACCTTTAAATGAAAAAAATTAAAATATTGGACTATGAATCTCATAAAAACAAGAATACTAATTAAAGTTATTACAAAAAAAAAAAAAAAAACCCCAGCAAAAAAAAAACAAACAAAAAAAAACCAAACAAACAACAGTGCCATCAGTTAGCCTTCAAAACTTATAAGTGGTGTTTTCAACAACTTAATACAACAACAACAGAAATACACAATGAAAACATTTCAGTTTAATAACTGGTAACAGTATTTGGAACCAGGCAACAAAATTTTAAATTTTCAGGTGTAAACAGAACTTTTGATAATTTTTCTATACATTGAGAACAGGCCATGACTAAAATCCAGAGGCCAGAAATGTCAGTAAAAAAAACAAAAGAACTCAAAAGAAAGGAAGATTAAATGAAAGTTCCTCAAGTGGAAATAGATTAAATAACTATATCTGGGTAATGTTTTAATTCCTGGTAGTAACATCAAGTTACTAATAAACCTCATCAAGAGATTTATCAGTTAAAAAAAAAAAAAGAAAGAAAACTTGTAGAGTTTTAACATGAGGCCATACTAGCAGGGGGCTTTTGCGTGCTTTCTCCCCCCCCCCAGAAAGCACGCAAGTCCCCTTCCCTAGAAAATAAATGTTGTAAATTGTCTAAAATTTGATATTTTTTGGTTTGTGAAAATTACTTTTGTATTTCATGGTAAGTATAAATGCTTCATCTTATTTATTCGTGTACTGCACAGTTTTAGAAAAAGCAAAACTGAAATGATACAGAACAAATGATGGATAACTCTAGAAATTACTTCTTGAGGTGAATCAGTAGGTACAGCTGCACTAAAACTTCTCTGCCACATAGGCACAGAGATTTTTGATGCTAAGGATCAGGAAAGAGAAAAATTTTTGCCTTTGTTTTACTGGAGAAATGTAAAATTTTAAAGCACATCACTGAAAAACAAAATGAAACAAACAAGAAAAAGTAGGGTGGAGGTGGAATTGTAGTTGTGCAGAATGCTAAAAGACTGTTCGTCGCTTGGTGACTATGAATTGCTAAGCTGCTATTAAAAAACTTCCAGGCTGTTGGTTGCCTACAAAGAAGTGTTGCTGTGGGAACATTTTAGTTAAACATAACCCTCTATGCATTGGAAACTAGTGCTGAAGGGAAATCCATGGGAGAGAGAGAGAGAGAGAGAGAGAGAGCGCTTTTAACTTTTCTTGTTCATTGTTTTGTAGAAAGAGTTTACTTTTTCTACTTCTATTTTTTTTAGGTTACCAGTATAGTTACCTAAAAAAAAAGTTTTTCTATGCTGGTTGGGAGTTACTCTTAAAGACGTGTATCATCTTTCTATATTCTGTTGCTCATGTTTAAGTTAATTACAGCCCATGGTGGTGCATAAATTGTGACAACTACTATATACAATATTGTATATTTTCTCACATTTTATGCACCACCATGGGCTGTAATTAACTTAAATGTGAGCAACAGAATATAGAAAGATGATACATGTCTTTAAGAGTATTCATTTAATCATGTAGCTGCAGTGCTCCTTACTTCAGGATACACATAATATATATTGGTTGGGAGTTTTTGCCCCCAGCACCAATGAACCTACAGCTCAATAACCATCAGCAAATTCAGAGAATGTGATTTTTGTTTATATTTCAGGAGAGTTCAGTTTCCTTTCTGTCCCCTTTTTTTCATCTTTTGTATTTTATTATATTTACTTTTTCTCATGGTTAAATTATTTACTATTAAAGAAAATCCACAAAAGGAGCAGAAAAAACAAAGCAAAACTTTGAACTGGAATTGTGGAAAAATATAGTTCATAGTTGAACATACAAGCCCCTTCCTCCTGCATCTGGGACACAGCTATATTCCTGTTTAACACAAAAGTTAGTAATTTCCATTAAGAGTACCGTAGAACTCCATGTATACATTTCTCACTGATATGTTTTTCTCATTTGTATGTAAAATGTTACTTATCCAAAAATTCTGAATTTCCCTTAATGTTAAATTTTTCTTGTTTCGTTTATATGTTTTTTCAATTATATGATAATATTACTTGGTCTCTTGAAAAATACATAAAAGGGGTTGCATTGTTGTTCATTTGCTTGAAAGAATCATTTAGGACTTCAAAACGTGTGGTTTGCCATTTTTCAGATTTAAAAGGTTCAGTTTCAGCCATTGCGTTTAGGGAAAGAGGACAAGAAATGGAGCTTGATTCTCTTCTGACTGTTGAATGGTGTGTGTGTACACATAGGAACCAAGAGTTGTTAATACAGTTGTTGTATTTTTAAATATATAAACTGAAACGTAATTCCTGATACAAATTAATTTCCCCATGGGGTGTGAAAGTGTTAAATTCTGAAATACTGTCTTTTAATTTTTATAGGTAGTGCATTGGTACCATATGATTTTAATCTGAAAGTTCAAACGAGCTCGTCATCATTATCAGATTACGCAAATGATTTTCATCGTGAAGAAAGCAAACTTTTTGTCTGTCACCACTGCCCATACACAACTTCTCATAAATCTCACATGCAAGATCACCAGAAAAGGCATTCTGGAGCAAAGCCGTTTTCTTGCGTTTTTTGCAAAAGGAAATTTGCGAAGAACTCCCACCTCAAAAATCATTTGGACGTGCATACTGGGGACTGTTCTCATATTTGTGAACTGTGTGGTGCAGCATTTAATTCCTCGCACTCCCTGTCGCATCATTTAAAACTTCATCATTTTAAATAACGTTAACTTTTTATGAAGATGTGTGTACAGTATAGAGCCACCACAATCCATAAAATTTTACAACTTAATACCATGGAGTTTTATTTTAATCTCTTGTCTTCACTGTCGAAGATTCTTCATCTTTCTACAGAGGGTGAGTTGAAAGTTTTGCAATATTTGGATCACTTTATGTCTTCATATGCACCTTTACGACGAAAGCTGACTAGCATTCAAAGGATAGGCCATTGTGTTGCATTTTCTTTAGCCATCAGTCTGCCAGTTCTTCGATTCCGTGGCGGTACCAGTTCTTGCCCTTTGAGGCAAAGAACTTCACCCCAGCTGCCACGTCTTCCTGGTTGTTGAAGTGTCGCCGCAAAGGAAGTGGGCCATGGACCGGAATAAGTGATAATCTGACGGGGCAAGGTCTGAACTATGTGCTGCGTGCAGCATCAGTTTGATGCCCTCAAGTTCCTGGAGTTTTGCCTGGGTCGTTCGCTGTATGAGGAGAGTGTTGTCTTGCTGTAGGAGAGTGCACTTTCTGTTCACCAGTGCCGGGTACGTCTCCTCCAAAACGCCGTACATCCACTCCTGCTGTTCAGAGTAGAGTTTAGCATTGATGGTCTGACCGTCTGGAACATATTCATAATGGATTATTCCCTCAAAATTCCACTAGGCTCAGAGCATCACCTTGTGCTCGAAGTGCCCATGTTTAGCAACAGGTTCAGGAAGCTGGCTCGTGCTCAACCACTGCCGTTGTGTGTTAGGATTATGGAAATAGATCCACTTTTCATCGCACATAACAATTCTCTTGATGAAACATACATCACACAGGTTTTCTAGGAGTTTCGTGCACACTTCCACATGGTGGTTTGCTTCAGCTGGCGTCATTTTGTGAGGGACAGTGTGGCAGCTCCTGTAGACCTTGCCAAGGTCCTGAAGGTGATGCACCATGGTGGCAGAGTTTGCCGAAAAAATAATTTGAAAGAGTATTTTTACTCCTTTGGAAAAATTTAGGGAGTAATTTTTAAAAGTGAGGAGTATTTTAGAAAAATTAACGAGTGAAAAAAAAAAAGGTGCAAAAACACCGGGAAATTATAAAAAAACAACTTTTTTTTTCGTATTAAAAATATTTCACTACTACTGAATGCATTTGGACGTTTTGCTTCTTTTTTTAGTTAAAAAAATATATATATAATACATAAATAACGTAAACACTACAAGCGCATGGAAAATAATCCCTGGAAATTCTTTGTACCATTTTAGTAAAGAACAAGAATGAATTTCCAACTTTGACGTCGATGTAACACAATGCATTCTTCTAATGAAGTGTCCATGTTCATTGGCTGCTTTCGTATTTCCACCACTAGTTTTTTGCAGATTTCATTGTTTCCTTCCTCTGCGTTTTCTTTTCTACACCATTGGACTGAGTCTAGCCGAAAAAAAAAAAAGACTTTAAAAGTACGCTGTTTCGGCACATCGTTCGATACTACAGTGTCTGATAAAGCTGTTTCAATCTCTACAAATCACGACCACGTACCACCGTCATGACGAAGTACAAATCACGACTCCACGACCACAAGCAAGGCGCTCCGGAATCGCGAAAGCGTACTTCACTCATCTGATCGAGCATGAGCTGTAGCAGCAATGACAGGAGTTTTGCGAAGTGATTGCGCTCCCGATGAGTCGATGACGTCAAGGTAAGGAACGATGTCTCCCTGACGTCACACCCTGACTGGCTGGCGGGTCAGACCACCAAAGTTACGGTCGCGCCAAGAAGACCACGGCCAGGTATGGTCGTCTACAACGTGAGATCTGGCCTGAGGTAACAAAGGATACCGCTGATCATATGTTTGAAATACAAAATTCGAATAAAAAGTTGAAAATAAAAAAAAATTTCAGCTTAAAATTCTCGATTCGTATTTTTACGCGTTGGCAAAATTTCAATGCGTAAACACACTTTTCGATGCGTCCTAGATGCGTAATTACGCATTTTGGCGAACTCTGCATGGTGGTCTGTGATATGCCCAGCTCTCCTGATAATTTCTGAGTGCGGGTTGTTGGATTTGCCTCTACGGCCTGGCACATGACGTCTGAATCCACAATTCGTATCCTACCTGACCTTGGCTGATCGTCGAGGTTTCTGTCACCTGAGCTAAATTTCTTGAACCATCTGGTTGCAGTGCTGTGGTCCATGGAACCTTCCCCTTTTGCATGACAAATGCTTCGTGTTGCTTGAGCAGTGTTATGGCTGAGTTGAAACTCATAAAGTGAAATTTCCCTTATTAGCCAGTTCTGGCTGTTTATCTTTTAGGTGTCCCAACCACAGACAGAATGACAACATGCACTGCTGTTCACAGCAACTATTACCACTTTATATCCCTTTTGACTGACCGCAGTGCATGACTTGAGTTGGTTTAAACACGTGACATACCCACCGCAGCACATGCGTGTATGCAAATATTGCAAAACTTTCGACTCACCTTCTGTAATATTTTGTCATGTTGATGTTATGGGTGATAAGTAGGTGTTTAGTTTCTGTGATTTGTAAAAATTTTTTTAATACTTTTTGCAGTTTGCATGTTGTGTTTAACAATTTAAGAGAAAATGTTGTTAACGTTCTATTATCTTTTAAGTGAGTTATTAAAACTACCGTATTTCCTGGCATCGTGGTTGCTATTTTTTTCCTGAAATAAGTCTTGAAAATTTTCTATGCACCCTGGAGACCAAATGTTATGTTTTTCATATGCCTATGCTAACCCCACAGAAAGGTTATCTATGTTAAAATGTTCAGGTATGGGTCCTAAAATCATGGAATACTGTGATGACTGAATAGTAGTAAAATCTTTTAAAAAATGTAGCATCAGTAATGCATTAGATGGAACAGAATATAACATTCTGTTTGAAGATAGTGACACTTCAGACAGTATTGACGACCTTAATTATGACAATGATGCCAGTTATATAGATAACACCTAGTGAATTTTCTGGATTTGAGGATATGGATAACTGAAATGTTTTTCCTTATATGTAGAGGTAAAATGTGTATTGCTTTTAATCTTTATGAAAGTACTGAGACCTTATTTTTATGTTTATTTTTTTCTCTCAAAATTTCGCATTTTAAAATTCGGGTGCGTCCTTGATGCCAGGAAATACACTAAGTTCTCTTCCTGGTTCTTATGATGAACGAACGCTCTGTTATTTGTTATTAATTTTTTTAACAACATGTTACATAAAGGAAAATGACCATTCCATCCCATATAAATTGGCTTATTGTTATTGCAGGTTGCACTGTGCACTTGGTTTTTAGATTCCTTCTATAGGAAGTATGTTTTACAAAAAAGTTGTCAAGCAGATGTGACTGTTGTAGAAATTGTGTCAGTGGCATATCAGTACCGGAAATCCCCGCCGCAAAAATTTCTTCGAGGCTCTTTTATGAAAATATATTATCATTCATTTACTTAAATTTTCAATTCCATATTATTTGCTAGGTTTTATAGACTTTTTGATAATTAAAATTCTTTAAATTCTTTGAAACCAACAGGTATTTTTCGTAAAAGCAAAATTATTGCACTTTACTGCATGTGACACAAATGTGCATATTGCAATTGAAATAGTTGTCCTAATTTTGCACCAATAGAATGCACTACAAAACAGTTATGCCAAAGTTGAATATGTAATGCAAATTTTATTCATTCTTTTAGAGAACTAAAACCAGCCTCTTTGAAGTGCTTCACAAGCACAAACTTATAACTTTCATGTGACAGTGGCTAATCATCTTTTATGATTTATATAAAAATACAGGACATAAAATAAATCTCTCTCTATATATAAAAGTGAAAGTTTGTATGTTTGTTCTGCATGCGTTCCTAAACGGTTTGATGGTTTTGCACCAAAATTGGCATACATACTCTTCATCACCCAGATTAAAATACAGGTGGGACGATTTTTAGAAATTCCATCCCTAAGGGGGTCAAATGTGTTTTTACGGGGCCCTCTATAGACTGGGTGTCGGCTGCTGCAGTGTTACATTGCGTGTCAGAGCAACAATCATCAGGTGACGCCTCACTACTCGCAAACTTCCGCGGCTCAGGCATACGAGGAAGAGTCCCATTTTTGAAAACACAACATACCGGCGGAACATATTGTCATTAGTATTTTTTGTTTATGTTACCATGGCATTTTCTTTGTAAGGATTAGGTTTCATTAGACTCCCAACAATTGGCGTATAAGTCTCAAATATGGGTGCAACTACAGATTCCCACCAATAGGCGTGGTCCTCAAATAGCATCAAGATTAAGTTGAAGTTAAAACAGACGGTCTTCTTCATACATAAAATTTAAATACAAGATTAGTATTGGTATTAGTATATATAAAAGAAATAGCCTATGTCCACCGGAAAGAAGTAAGCTTCCCAATGGTGAAAGAATTATCCGAATGGGTTTAGTTTTCAAGATTAGTAAAAAAAATTACGTATATTATCGTGAACTACTTTCTTTCACGTTGGGTGTGATCAGGTTGTATATCTACACTCTAGAAAGCTGAATGCAGAGTGCAGGAAGTGCATTATTGTGCATGTTTGCTATTTCAAGTTTTTATGGCTCAGAACGGCCATGATAAACTGTGATTTTTATAATAAAAATTTCATCAAGTGTGGTGAAATGCCTCCAAAAAACGCAAACCCATCGGAGAAGTTCAGCCGAAAGCAAAGAAAGTAAAATTACTTCAAGAGAGTGAGACAACCGAACAACCTGATCGAAGACTTGTGGATCAGCGGGAAAGAGCCAGTGTATCTAGGGTGGCAGAGACCTAGGAACAGCATAAGGCCCGACTTGAGCGTTGTTCATGGTAGGATTTTTTTTTTATAGAGCGATTTACATTGTTACTTGAAAACAAACTTTATGTCTATCCCGGGCAACGCCGGGCATTTCCACTAGTAAGTAAATAAACAAGTATCAATTAAAAATAGTGGCACAAAACCAACCTACTTTAATTATTTACTCCTGAATATAAAAAACATAACGTAATGCTACAACATTTTGCACATAGTAAATTTTTTTTTCTTGACTCTTTTAAAAAATGACACAGGTCCCTGCTTCTCTCCAGGAATAACACCTTTCAGTTCATTATATTCTGAAGCATGCGTAGTTACGTGCAGATAACTGTAATTCGTAACACCTTATCCTCATTAGCTAAAACTTTTCATTTATTGAACTGATATTTCTTTCACATTCTCTTGTTAATATACATGTATAGGAATTACTGCTATGACTATGAAAAGGGGCTTCTGGTCCTCTGAAATAACTGTTTCCCCATCATCCAGTTTTTATAAATGTTAACAGCAAAAAAAAAAAAACTTTTTAACATTTCTATCAAAGTTGCTGTAAACAATTGCTGGTTATTTCTTTATTCATATGAAGTTTCTGCAAGATTCTTTAAAACGTTTTTGCTGAAGCTAAAGGCCCTATTAGCCGTGAGGCCCACCTGCAATGTGGGGGTTGCAGGGGCTATCAGTACGCACCTGGGTTGTGTATGGTTGATATGGAAAAAACAACTTTTTCTGATTTGTTTTTTGTTTCAAGATCTGATATGGTTTTGAGATTCTCTCATATCTATATTGTCATTACTGGGGATAACAATTTCTATTACTTTTATTATTGACAGCTATGAAGATCCAACTTGTTAACAACTAAGCAAGACTGAATAATGTTGAAAAAGAATTATGACAAATTCTCAATAATTGCTTATGTTTCAAAATTATAATTGCCATTATTCGATCTTTGGCTATGCATATATTAATACTTGTTAAAAAATTCGTACGTTTAGGAGATAATTACTTAGAGGCGTGCTGTCTCCGTACGATATCATCAAACCAACATCTCTGACTGTACAATAAAAAACTTTATTTACAATAAAAGACATGATTTTAAAATATTTAAAAAAAAAAAAAAAAAAAAAAAAAAAATGGCAAGATCTTTCGGGGCTACAATAGCACCCGTCCTCAGGCCACCCAACAGTGCCACAAAGCATAGGGAAGTGCTGCAATATATAACCAGTCTCCCCCGCGAGACCCACAATACATTTGTTCAAAACCGCAGGTGATGCCAATTGAGAAAAAAACAGCAGAACAAAAGTAATATGTACAAATGATATAATCGATTAAGTAAGGTCCTCTTCTTCAGTTTTTTGAATGGGAGAAGTAATTATTTTTCTCCATTGTCTAGGAACAAAAACAGGTAAGTCCAAGTTACAACAGGTATTACCATAAGAGATTATATACAGACTCTCGGTAAAAAAGACGGTTTGTTTGCTTACATTGGAGGAGAGTACTATTGTATTAGGCCAATCGGGAGAGTAACCTCCCTGGCGAACAGCTGTAGTAAATGAAGTAGAAATGCAGTCAGTTCGAAGTGCATATTTATGTTCAGACAATCTAATGTTCAGACTTCTAAGGGTAGAACCTATGTAGTATTTGATATCTTCGTTAGGAGCCGAGGGAAGCAATGGGATACGATATATTCCTGCTTTATTCAAAGTGGCAACTTGATCTCTGTCGTTACGTATGGTAGAAAAAATGTTTTTGGTGCAAATTCCAAATTTAATATTATATTTATTACATACCTTCCGCAATATAGAAACTACGGGAGGGATGAAATCAACTTTACCAACGTATATAGGGGGAACGACTTCCCTTGACAACGTCGTAAATCTTAGTCTTTCAAATTTCTGTAGAAGTTCCCGAAAGAAGCAGGCGGGATATCCAAATGATATGGCCATAATCTCTTATGGTAATACCTGTTGTAACTTGGACTTACCTGTTTTTGTTCCTAGACAATGGAGAAAAATAATTACTTCTCCCATTCAAAAAACTGAAGAAGAGGACCTTACTTAATCGATTATATCATTTGTACATATTACTTTTGTTCTGCTGTTTTTCTCAATTGGCATCACCTGCGGTTTTGAACAAATGTATTGTGGGTCTCGCGGGGAGACTGGTTATATATTGCAGCACTTCCCTATGCTTTGTGGCACTGTTGGGTGGCCTGAGGACGGGTGCTATTGTAGCCCCGAAAGATCTTGCCATTTTTTAAATATTTTAAAATCATGTCTTTTATTGTAAATAAAGTTTTTTATTGTACAGTCAGAGATGTTGGTTTGATGATATCGTACGGAGACAGCACGCCTCTAAGTAATTATGCATATATTATTGTATTCTTCTGTTGAAGTGAATGGGAAGCAAGTTGCTGAAAGAAGTCATTCGTAACAAATACATGAAAGACATGTATATACACTGCTGGCCACCCAAAATGCAACTCCAAAAAGGAAGCATCCGATTGGCCTGAAATTCGCAGCATGCGTCGCTCGCGAGAGGACATGCAAACAATTAGCATTGCAGGGCATATGCAAATCATGTGCGCCAGGCACTCCACCGAGAAGCACTATAAGAAGGGTGCACAGAAGGCGGGGTGTAAATAGTGGAAGTGTGTTGTGCTGCTGGACCTGTGCGTGAGAAGCTTCCTGATGCCTCGTCGCAGAATACGGCAGTCATTCCAGCACATTTCGGAGTTCGACAGAGGACGAATAGTGGCTTGTCGCGACAGCGGTTTATTGTACCGAGACATCTGCACCAGTGTGGGACGACATCTAGTCACAGTGAGGCGAGTATGGATTTGGTGGGTGCAGGAGGGACGGACGGACCGACGTGAGAAATTGCCGCAGCCGTGGCACACCACCGAACGAGAGGACCGGAATGTTGTGCGGCGGGCATTGACGGCTCGCACAGCCACATCACGAATGTTAGCGCAGGAATTAGGGAGTGTTGCGCAACAAGCTGTGTCGGCACGTACCGTTCTACGTCGTCTGCAGGAGCGGGGACTTGTTGCACGGCGCCCATTGCTCCGATTACCATTGACGTTACACCACTGCCGAGTGTGGCGGCAGTGGGCCGTTGAACGCCGCACCTGGACTACGGAATGGCACGTCTTCTCCGACAAATCCCGCTTCCGCCTGCAACACCACGATGGTCGGATCTGTGTGTGGCGGCACCGCAGCGAGAGACTGTACGACGCCTGCATTATGCTTCGCCATACCGGTCCGTCGCCTGGCGTTATGGTTTGGGGGCGCAATTGGATATGACGCCCGCACCCCTCTGGTACGCATCGTCGGTACACTCGACAGCCACTGCTACATCTCCAACGTTTTGGAGCTTGTAGTCCTCCCTTACCTGCAGGACCTGCCAGCGGCCATGTTTCAACAGGACAATGCGCGCCCGCATGTAGCACGCATCATGCAACAATTCTTCACGACCCACCAGGTGTCACTGCTGCCGTGGCCCGCTTGTTCTTCCGATAGGTCGCCCATCGAACACGTCTGGTCGCTGATCGGCAACCGAGTGGCCCGGCAAGCACCACCCGCAGCTGCGCCTGATGAACTGTGGCAACGTGTGGAAGCAGCCTGGACCGACATACCCTAAGCCTACACCCAAAGCCTCTTTCGTTCGATGCCGCGGCGTGTAGCGGCCATTATTGCCAGCCATGGGGGCCACACGAACTATTGATGTCTGCGTGTTCCGCAAGTCGCACGGGCCTGTAAGCTCAATCGTTTCATCTTTGTATCTGTTGTTACGTGTCCAAGTAAATCTGACTTTGCTATCTCGTGTCCTTCTTGGTGTTGCATTTTGGGTGGCCAGCAGTGTATATATCATCATCATTGTCAACCATTATCAGTTCACTGCTGGATGAAAATCTCCCCAAGTTTCCTCCACGACTGTTTGTCTTGAGCAACTCCTCCATGTTACTCTGGCATGTTTTCAAATTTCATCCATCTATCTCCCATGTGACCTTCTGGATCTTTTTCTGTCCCTTGGTATCCAGTCTAAAATTCTGGTTGTCCATCCCTGGTCCGTTCTTCTGGCGTATAGTTGCCATCTGTCAGGCAAGGGCATGATCCCGGAACGAAAGAAGTCTTGTGGCTGGTACCCGAAGAAGTCGTCAACTGCATGCTGTACCTCGTTGTCTGTCGTGAACTGTTTCCCGGACAGGAAGTAATCCAGGCGACGAAACAGATGATAGTCTGTCGGAGACAACTCCGGGAATAGGCAGAATGAGGCTGTGCTTCATAGCCCAAGGCATCGTTTGCTGTGCGACATGAGGGTGGATTGTCCTGGAGCAGAAGGACACCATGTCTGTTGACCAAAGCCGGTTGTTTCTGTAGCAATTTCCGGTGCATCTGGTGTAATTCAGCACAATAACGTTCTGCAGTGATGGTTTGGCCTCTGGCCAAGAAACTCCAATGAATTATCCCAGCTGTGGACCACCAGACAAGGAGCATCATCTTCTTGGTGTGTAGGGGTGGCTTAGGATGCCATCCAGCAATCTGTGCCTTGCTTAACCATTGTGCAGATCATTTCCGATTATCATAAAGGACCCACTTCTGGTCACAGGTGACGATTCAATGCAGTAGAGGTTCCTGTTTATTCTTGGCAAGCAGCGATGTGCAGACTTCCAAATGCCTAGTCTTGTTGGCAGTTGTCTACTCATGCGACAGCCACATGTCTAGCTTTTTGACCTTACCCAGCACAGCCAGACGCCAAACAACTGTCATGTGGTGGACACCTACCTTTGCCGCTATCTTGCGACACGTTTTTTGGGGGCCGCTTCAACCACACATAACAGAACATTGTCAGAAACAACAACAGGCCGGTGACCATGTGCTTTGTTTTGCAGGTCTGTATCTCCGCTTCGGAACTTCACAAACCATCGCCAAATGGTTCGTTCGTTGGCTGTATTCATCCCAAATGCTTTAACATTTCGAGCGGCAATTCCTGCAGAATGACCCAGTTTAAATTCATACAGAAAGATGACTCTCAAATCCGGCGTGTGCACGTTTCCTTTGCAAGCCACGTCACGTCCAAACAAACCATGTCTGAACCTTGTTCTTCACACATGTGCTAGCTGTTTATAGTAGCTATGTGATGTAATACCTGCAACAACTGTGAGTGGTTCCTTTCCGCTGTGGTGGGGACCTGTCTCCACTGCTCGTTCACGCCGGACGTTTTATTTGCGTCAACTCAATAGATGCAGTACATTTTACTATTTCCCATGTACCTCACCCTTTGACCATTTCATTGCCCTGGAATGAGAATCGAATGCGCATCTTCCAATTTCCATTCTAGCATGCTGCTGTTTGTTTACACCACCCAGGACAATGAAGTTCCAAGCTACTGAAGCTAAGCAAGATGTAGATTAGGAATCCAAACAAATACATGGAAGGTGAAACAAATGCAAGCATTGGCACTGATGTGCCGTATTTTCACTGTTGTCCACGTAGCCACTCTTTCAGATAACTTGAAAATTACTTTGCCCTGGAGCAGGAATCAAAGCCGCACCTCCCGATTACCGATCGAGCATGCTGTCCATTTCACCACCCAGGTCAAGGAAGTTCAGAGCAACTGAAGCTAAGCAGATGTAACTTGGAATCTGAGAACATTTCAGATTTGTGATATTCAAAGCAATTTATAAGCTTCATCGTAGCGTCACAACGACCTTTTCTCACATCTAGGGTCAAATGAAGGTCTTTTAAGTTCCAGTGCTTCATAAAACATCATACATAAATAGGAAACTAATTTCCACGAAGAAATAATTCTTCGCAAATACATGGAAGGTGAAACAAATGTAATCATTGGCACTGATGTTCCGTATTTTCACTGTTCTCCATGTAGCCACTCTTTCAGATAACTTGAAAATTACTTTGCCCTGGAGCATGAATCAAACCCGCACCTCCAGATTACCGGTCGAGCATGCTGTCCGTTACACCACCCAGGACAAGGAAGTTCCAAGCAACTGAAGCTAAGCAGAGAAAAGGTCGGTGGAACGCTACGATGATGCTTATAATTGCTTCGACTAGCACAAATCTGAAATATTCTCAGATTCCTAGTTACATCTGCCTAGCTTCAGTTGCTTGGAACTTCCTTCTTCTGGGTGGTGTAACGGAGAGCATGCTTGACCGGTAATCGGGAGGTACGGGTTCGATTCCCGCTCCAGGGCAATGGGATTTTCAAGTTATCTGAAAGAGTGGCTACATGGACAACAGTAAAAATATGGCACATCAGTGCCAATGATTATATTTGTATCACCTTCCATGTATTTGTGAAGAATTATTTTTTCGGGGAAATTCGTTTCTTGTTTGTGTATGATGTTACATGTGATTTGGTCCGACGAATCCTCATTTACGTTATTCCCAATACTACGTTAGGTTTACATATGGAGAACTCCCAAGGGGAAGCGTACAATTTGGAATGTCCAATTCCAACTGTCGAACATGGACGTGGATCTGTGATGATTTGGACGGCCATATCTTGATATTCGTTTGGCTCCATCATTACCCTACATGGTCTAGTTACTTTGAGCAAGTACTTGGACATTCTAGGTGATGAGGTATATTGTATGGTCCAAATGTTGTTTCCCAACAATGATGCTATTTTTCAAGATGATAATGTATTCGTACACGCAGCAAGAACAGTCTTAGTTTGAGGAGCCCCAAGATGAATTTCAACATCTGCCCTGGCCAGCTCAATCACCTGACTTGAATATCATCGAACCACTATGGACAGTTTTGGAGAGCAGAATGAGAAGCAGATTCCCTTTTCTCCAACATCTCTGAAGCAGTTGGCTGATGTTCTGATCACCTAATGGTACAATATTCCACTGGGCACTATTCAAAAGCTATATAAATCTATTCTGAGAAGTTTGGAAGCTATATTTAGAGCAAATTATTAATAAAGATATTTCCCAGGTGTTCACATTATTTTGTCCAACCCCTGTATATAGATGCTTTTCCTTAATTTCTTAGTTAATGAGCAATATTAATATTCCATTTGTGTAACATGTGAAGATATAGATATAGTGACATTCTTGTCTTTGTTGTAAGGTAAATACTGTGAAATATGGTGATCCAACATTTCTCAGTATCCCTATGTATGTATTCATCTCTTGTTTTTTTTTTTGTTTACTATCGATTATCAGATATTTCATGTGTATGCAAAAAGAAAAAATAAATTGCAGTATCTTCAAATTTTGTATCATGCCTTTGTTTTTCAGCAGTGTTGATAAAAGAAAACTATGAGTAATATAGTTTTATAAAATAAAAATGTGGTTAATATAGTATTATATTTTATATTAGGTTTTATTTATACATACAAGAAATGTTTGGCAGATAAAAATTAGTTCATGATAGCCTAGAATGGTGAGTGCTGCTCAGGGGAAAGAAATTTAAACTGAGATAGGTTTTAGATATTTGCTGTGCTGGGGAGCAAAGTGGTGAGATTTATGCATCATTGCCATCATAGTTAATAGTTATGGTATGAATTGTAAATAATCTTGCTCATGCTATTTTTTAAGTGACTATCATTCAGGTAGCCTTTATTTATTACACAGTTGCTGCAAAATCGATAGCCCCTTTTTTTTGATTAAAAATACAATTTTCTCATTATTGAAGTGGCATTTGTTTTTTTGTGGGGATTTGATGTAGCTTTTACTGTTTAACTCTAAAATGTATAATAGCAATTTAATTGTGTAATGTAATCAGATTAGTTTTTTTTTTAAATGATGTATTTTTTGTTATAATGTTTTGGATTATAGCAAAAGTTAGTATTGTAGGTTTTTAAATTGAAAGACAGTGTTGACACACCTGTACATAGATTTATTGAACCACGTATATGCCATTTTGTTCCACAACCTGTCGCCGTCTGTGCGACAGCTGCGAGATTCCATCCTCCCAGAACTTGGCATCTTGCTAAGTGATGAACTGTTCCTGGTGGTTTTCACAGGCTTCCAGAGAATTGAAGTTATTTCCGTTAAGGTAATTCTGTAGACCGGAATAGGTGGTAATCTGAAGGTGCGAGATCCAGGGAATATGGTGGGTGAGGTAGGACATTCGAGCCAAGCTGCATCAATTTCTACCGGCTCTGCAAAGAGACATGTGGTCTGTCATTGTCCATATGGAAAACAATATCTTTCTGATTGGCCAATTCTGGATGCTTTGTATTGCCCGCAGTTAGTCCAATTGGGAACAGTACATGTCTGAATTCACTGTCTAGTTGGGTGGCAGGAACTTGTAATGCACGACGCCCTTCCAATCCCACCAGATACACATCACCTTCTTCAAATGCAGACCGGCTTTTGGAGTGGTTAATGGTGGTTTGTTTCATTTTCTCCACAACCGTTTTCTCACCATATGTTCTACACGATCCATTTTTCATGGCTTGTGTTCGTCCGTTTCAGAAATTGGTAGTTGGCGTTGTGATTGAGCAGAGAATCACAGATGGAAACGCGGTCCCTTAAATTTTTGTCCTTCAAAGTGTGTGGCACACAGACATCGTAGTAATTAAGGTATCCAATTGTCTCCAAATGCCTTGCAACCCTCATACGATATATGTTGAGTATCACTACGATGTCCCATGACATAGATTATTTTCAATGAGCATTATGATTTGGTTATCGTCAATGACTGCAGGCGTGCCAGAACATTCCCGGTCTTCTAGATCAAAATTGTCACTCCTGAACTGAACGAGCTGCTTACAAACAGTACTTGCAGCTATGGCACCATCTCCATAAATAGCACATATCTTTTATGGTGTCTGTTCAGTGTTTTTTCCTTTTCGGGGGAAAAAAGAAGCATCAAATGACTAAAATGCACCTTATTGTCCTCCATTTTCAAATTTCACTTCAACCCACGTAAACTGCACAAATCCACATACAATTCAAAGTGAACAACACATTGCACTGTGACCTTCCAGGCTGTGTTATTTCTGTCCCATGCTTCCACTTAGAGTTTCAGCTGGCTCAAAAAATGCTGTATCAAAACTGCTGAAATGGGGGAGGGGGGGATTTTGTAGCAAAATGCTAAAAAAAGATTTGTCGCTTGGAAAATAGTAACATCAATTGAATTGTTCACACTAACGCTTTGGATATCTGTGGAAAACTAATTATTTTGGAAGATACTAACTCATTAAAAAAAAGAAAACTGCAGTGGGCAGTGTAAGTTGATATACAGCTGACAGGTAAGTAAGATAAGGATATATTTCTAAAATAATGATTAAATAAGCATAAAATCCAAATCTCCTGAAATTTGTTTTTGTGGGTTACAACATTGTTCATATGAATGATTCAATTAATAACGAGTAGAAATTAAATCAGTTAGAAATGATAATCACACATAAAAAAAAATTGCTATTTATTGCCATTTAGAGATCACAAAATTTTTCACCTTGCTATAATTTTTTGAATGGTTTGTCCTCAGAAATTCTTCTGCTTATTGGTCCACCTCTGAAATGCCTGTTTGAAATCAAACTATTGTCTTTCTGGATCTTCAGTGTTGATCATTAATATGCTATTTGCAATGGTGAGTGGAAACCTGTTTCTAACTCTGGCTTTCACAAAATTTGGAGTGCTGAAGCCTATATTCAGATATTCAGAGCAACCTTTGTGGAGTGTGTGTGTGTGTGTGTGTGGGGGGGGGATGGTTGTTGAGCCAACAGGTGGTGTAGGGAACATACTTAAGAATTAAGAAAATGACGTTAGCTTAGTGTGAATCTCTTCCAGAAATTCAAAAACTTTAGTTTTCAGAGATATAGAAAAGCCAGAGCAGAACTGCTGCTTGATATTTAAGCTGCTTGCACCATCTTGTGACGGACACTAATTTTTCTCTCTCACTTTGCATTAACTCATCACATTTTGCAAAAATGGCGACCGTAGCTTAACCTCTGTTTTCACTACACATGTAATGCATTCAAGTCACACTGCCACCTACTGCCTAATGCTATTAACTTTTGTTACAACCCAGTACTTCTTACAAAAATCGAACGAATCGTAAGTATGGTTTTAGGTACTCATTGCAAAAGAACAAAAAAGAAAAAGAACCAACTAAAATTTATGTTGCTAATCAAGTAAGCAACCATACATGCTGTTACAGGTTAGTCAAATAAAAGCTCTGCAGGAGTGTAACTATTTCCTTAAGTTTTGAAGAAGTTGAGATCGGCAACAGATGAAATTTGAAATTACAGTTCTGGGTTGCATGTCTAGGAAATACGACTCCTGAGTTTTATTTTTTAAATTTATTTTATATTTGTCTTGACATTTACAGGAGTAGTTTTGAAAGGTTTGAAATTGTAGCTGCTGTGATTAATTCTTGAGAAGAAATGATTGAGCTTGTTTTTTTGTATTTTTTTCTCATTTTCTTTTTCAAATTTAATAAGAATATCCTCCATTTTTCAATGCTATGAATGTTTTTCATTAGACCTATGGCCACATGAACTGAGGACTATGTGGTTTCCCATGTGCTATATTTTGGGTATCAACGCTTTGGTCGATAGACTTAAGAATTTTAATGTTTCTTAGGTAAATTTTAAAGGGTTATATATAAAAATTAGGTAGATGTTTTATTCAATTTCAGTAATGAATTTTATGTGTTTTTAATAACTTCTTAAATTTAATCTTTAGAAAAGCATTTAAATTAATTAACATTAATAAATAAATAAGAAAAATGGGGGAAAAATAGTTTGAATTGGAATATGGTCATTTTGAAGATGTGTGAGCTCAGAGATACATAATATTTTGGGGTAAGTTCTGTGTAGATATATTTTTTCTAGAGAATCTTACTAAATGAAATAATGTGTTTTTTAAAGGAAGTATGTAAATTTCAGCATAAGAATGTTGGTATTTTTATCAATTGCATATGCATTTTTGTTAATTGTAAAGATATTGTTAGGATATCATTAAGATGTCGCGTTTGAACTTTCATCTGAAAGTGACAAAGATTTTCTAGTTACCAGGAAGTATTTGAAATTGGAGAGGGATGAATCATTATACCATGCCTCACTCCTTTGAATTTGTATAATGGTGTACTATGCAGTCCTCTCATGCAGCTGCATGCATCTCAGTAGTCCTCCTATGCTACACTACCCTTCAAGTGAATATCAAGAGAAATGCTGTTTTATTGAAAAGTATTTAGTACAGGCTTGATGAGTATAACTGATAAAATTTTGCTTAGTGTTACTTAAATCAGCTAGCTTTACCACAGCTGTTACTGTTTTTAAGTGAGATGGCAAATATTATAATGATGATGAATAGGTGAAATGTAGGATTGGTGAATATAGGAACTGTCTCCTTGAAGGACTTAGCAGCTTGGTTAGATGAAAGGCTGTAGAATTTCTGTTGTCCTTATGAACAACATGCATTTTGTGCTTATTTATTCACTTTTTCTAAATTAACTTTTTATGTGTTTGCCTTAGTGTCATGAAACAGTTTACACTAGCAGATTTGTACAAATAAATTTAAATGCACTTCTTATTGGGTTAAAGGGAAAAGATGATAAACCTGACTTATAGATGAACATCTCAACTGTATTATGTAAAAAACGAGGCATTTACTGCTTGGCAGAAAATACAGAATGTTGTTTGAGCCATGGATGGCTTAGTGGTTAGCGAGTCAGACTATCATTGCAAGGTCCTCAGGTTCGTGCCTGGGCTGATCTTTCAGTGATGGTGTGATTTACTAACAATCGCTGAATATCCGCCGTGCATCGGACGAGCACGTTAAGTGACGGCCCCCAGGCTGGACCCACTGGTTAAATGGGTATCCTTTCCTATGCCCCTACCTGAAATTCTCTCACCCCTCTGTGTGCAACATCTTACTTGTACGGTGGCGCCATCTATTGTACTCTAATCTCACTACAAACTGTTCTGTCAAAGTCGCTAGACTTGCTCTCATTCCTTCCGTTTCTGTGTCCTGCCCAAAAGAATCTCGCTGTAGGTGGCTGGGACCTAAACTCTACTCACTGTGGACAGAAGTCCTACAAGAAAATGACAAATACTGTGTACAGAATGTTGTTTAGCATGAGAAGGGAGTCTAAGAAGTCAAATAATTAAAAGATTTGAAGAAATAGGTTGATGTCTTCTTCAATAAATGCTAAAGAATTTTCATTAGGGTTGGTAAGTACTGTTTCTTTGATTTTGCCTTTTACTCTAAATCCAGTGTATTTGCATACTTCTTCACCATATTTAATATAATTTCTTTCTATCATTGGTAAATCACACATGGACACATTGTGAGAAATACCTCACTAGAAAAAAATAATAAGAATGCAAAGAATAATGTTGGTTTGATTGTCTTCAAATTGGAGCTGCATTCTTGCTGTAGCTGAATCAGACTTTCCAAAACTGCAGTTCAAGAATTTGTGTAATTGTTAGTCCTAAAACATAGTAAATCAGATGCAGATCTTATTTAGAAAAAAAGGGGATGGGGGGCATATCGGTCCTGGACGATTGGTCCAATGCCGATTCGTTCAAAGGGACAATTGGTCCAATGTCCGATTCGTCCAATGGTACGATTGGTCCAATGCCGATTCGCCCAATGATATCATCTTACCAACGGTAAACTTTTTTATTTTCCAGAAAGGAATAAGGATTTAAATTGTTCTACTCATTGTATCCTTTTGAAAGATCATTTCCATATATTTGGTAATTGTAAACATTTTACATAAACCTGGTAAAAGACACTCAATGGAGCATTTCTCAGCTGTTTGCAAAGAACCTAGGCCACAGGCCTTTTTAGAAGATTTTAAATTACAATCTAGATATTTGGTATTTGTAAACATTTTATAAAACCTAATAAAATGCACTCATCGTATCATTTCTCAGGTCTTTACAAGGCACCTATGCCACGGGCCGTTTTAGAAGATTTTAAGTTACAACCTAGATATTTGGTATTTGTAAATATGTTATAAAACCTAATAAAAGGCACTCATCGTATCATTTCTTAGCTCTTTACACGCACCTAGGACTAGGCCTTCTAACACTTTTTATTCTACTGATGTCATATTCTAACGTTTAAGTAAAGTTAAAAATACTAGCATAACATTAGTAAGTTTTCTTGATAGGTAAACGTTATAAATCTGACATCGGTAGGATAAAAACTGTCAAAAAGGCATAGGTCTAGGGCCTGTGAATTAATATTTCGTGCTTAAGTAAAAACACAATATTAACTTCCTTTGATAGGTAAACGTTATGGATATGACATCGGTAGAATAAAAAATGTTACAAAGGTCTAGCTAGGCCTAGGGCCTATGAATTAATATTTCATGTTTAAGTAAAATCACAATATTATTAACTTGATTTGATATGTAAACATTATTAATCTGACATAGGTAGAATATAACTGTTAAAAAGGCCTAGGCCTTACGAATTAAAATTTCGTGCCTAAGTGAAAGCTCAATCTAGGCCTTACGAATTAAAATTTCGTGCCTAAGTGAAAGCTCAATATTATTAACTTGATTTGATATGTAAACATTATGAATCTGACATCGGTAGAATTAAAACTGTTAAAAAAGCCTAGGCATAGAGCCTATGAATTAATATTTCGTGCTTAGGTAAAAGCGCAGTATTACTAACTTGATTTAATATGTAAACGTTATGGATATGACATCGGTAGAATATAAACTGTTAAAAAGGCCTAGGCCTTAGGAATTAATATTTCATGCTTAAGTAAAAGCGCAATATTATTAACTTGATTTAATATGTAAACGTTATGACTATGATATCGGTAGAATAAAAAGTGCTAAAAAGGCCTAGACTTATAGCCTTATGAATCAATATTTTGTGCTTAAGTAAAAGCGCAATATTATTAATTTGATTTGATATTTAAACTTTATGAAAATGACATCGCTAGAATAAAAACTGTTAAAAAGGCCTCTGTCCGAACCCGACCAGAACGTTTCCATTGGCCATTTGGCGGAACCCCACTGCATGCTACAAACAGAAATGGAAAACTAGTATTTTATATTATTTCGTGCAAAAGAGAAACATTGAAGTTGATTGAACGGCTTGTACATCAGTAACTTCATACGGCAGCAATTAAGTATAAAAAAAAGTGCGATTCCGAAAAAAAAAAGGAAAGAAAGAAAATCCGTAACCACAATATTACGCATGAAATGTAACATTATTTTACATTCTTTGTACTATATACCGGCACTTTCGTATAACATCGGAGATAAAATCAGAACAGCTGAGATTTTTATAACACGAGTAGCACTTTGGACAGATAGAACGGAATTGGACCAATCGTCCATTGGACGAATCGGCATGGGACCAATCTTACCATTGGACGAATCGGCATCGGACCAATCGTCGTTGGACGAATCGTACCAAACCTGGGGCATATACGTATGCATGAAGCAACTTCAAAATTATACTGTAGGAGAACTTCTACTGTATCCAATAAATTTACAGTTTGTGTCCCAAATTATTGATAGCATAATTGAGTATTAAATAGTAACGCTGTACTAGTGATCCGATATAAATAATTGAGTATATTGTTTGGCTCAACAGAACTTTTGCTATGGAAGATTTTATTTCTTTTCCAAAGCTGTCAATGTAGTAAACAAACTTCATCACTTTACCCTGAATTGGATTTGTTTTTCTTATATAACAGTGTTTGTATGGTCCTTAAAAGTCCTTAAGAACTCCTTATTTTTGATTTCCATTTCTAAGGACCTTAAAAATCCTTTATCCCCCCTCTTGTTTTTGTGCTGCAGTAATGGGCATCGCAATCCTGCCCCCCATTTTTGTTTGTGTGTATGTAAATATGCTAATCCGTTCACCAGGGGAGCTTTCTGCTAGCTCATTGAAGGGAGATAATCCCCTGGAATGTTCTTAGAAATGATCTCCCTTTAACAACCCACCCCCACTTTTCCCATTGTAGCCCGTATGACTTACCTTGCTTGACCTTACTAGTGGGATTAACATCTGTGTTATGTTTCTTTTCAGGGGTCAGAATGTCAAAGCAAAGGGGGAGGGTCTGTTTGACTTCACAATTTATGGTGTCAGTTGTTTCGTGTGGTCTGATCTATCTAGTGCCTACTGCTACACTCAATTCACCTTGCTTCATTGTCGCTGTGTCTCCTGCTTGTCCTTTTTTTTTTGGCGTGTATTTAATTTTTTTCTTTGTGCGCAAAGTAGTTTATATTTGGGGTAAAATGCCTGGTAATGGCTACTAGCGCTGTTTAATCCCCTACATATGTATTTATACATACTGTGTATGTAGCATACACGCACACCTGGTGATATTCCAGTGACGCAAAATATAAATTTGCAGTGTAGGTCCGTAGAAAGTCCTTATTTTTTTCCACAGAAAAGGGTATGAACCCTGTATAAGCATGATTAAGTACAAATATATACGTATATATACATTGTGAGTTAGCATAAAACCTACCAACCTAGAATATGGTAGCCCACCATGAATTCTCTCAATATCTCAGTGGCCCAGTGCATGTCTGGAGAGCAGCCAGGAAAAAGGAAAGATGAGCTGTTTGAAATCATGAGCAGGAACATTGTGTGGGGAACAGTTTAAATAAAGACACACATGTTTCTTCTGATAGGATTAAATGTATAAATAAATGTAGATGAAGCTATGTATAAATGACTTTAATAGAGATAATTAACATACTTAAAGAAATATTGGAATATAATATGTGAAGTAAAGAAGTATTGTGGAGTATTGTATGCAGAGCATTGTATGTCAGTGTTTCATAGGATGAATTTGTTATGTTACAAAATTTTTTTTTTTTTTTTTTTTTTTTTTTTTTTTACTATTCCATATTGAGCAGTTTGAGTGGTGTGCAAATTTTTACTGTTTCCTTTTATTTTTCCATTGCTTGGAAATCAAAAATAATGTCATTGAATGAATGACTTAGAAAATTTTTGAATTTCATCCTAAAGCTCTCTAGTGATTTTGGAACTCTTGATTTGTTTACTTTATGTTTTCCTCCAAGAAATTCCCAGTGGTTTGTGATAAAAAAGGACAGGTCAAGGGGAATGGGAAAGTAATTAGGGCTGACTTCATTGAATGTCTATATTTTACTGGGACTTTTTTTTTTATTAAGATCAACCAGATCTTAATTATTTGTCCCAAAGGTTAGTAAAATGGTAGTTTCAAGGATAAGGCAGTTTCAAGATCATAGCGGAAGACAAAGTTTGCTCAGAATTTTTCCATTTTATTTGCTTATGTGTACAGTTCATTGCAGATGTGATGTGCAGTGTTAAAATCACTTTCATTTTTGGTTGATGTAAGATGTATAGCAATGGAAGTATAAAATTTATGTCCAGTAATACCAGAAGGCGTGGGTTGTAACCACAGGTCACATTCAAATTTTCATATGAATAATGTTCTGGTGAGTAGTATGTACCTTCAATAGGCCTATTAACAATTGTAGTGCATTTTATTACTGTAATTACAGTGTTGATGGCGATTCTTTTTCTATTGGTTTCCATTGGTATGTCAAGTAGATCTATATTTTCTTACATCGATTGATCGGAAAGCTACTTCTGAAAAGTAGCTAGCTACAACTACATTCTTGGAGAAGTAGTTTGCTACAGCTACAACTACTGTTTCCAAAAAATAGCTGCTACACAGCTTTTTTCTGAAAAGTATATGTAGCTATTTTTGCTACTAATTAGCAACTTTTTCTCTCTTCAGTGTTAAGTTAAAGACACAAATTCTGAAGATAATCTTTAATGTACACTGTGTGGACAAAAGTGATTGGACACTCAGTAAATAGAAAAACAATACTGTATTTGCATCAGTAGCAGATGGGTCTTCCATTTGCAGAGATTACAGCAGCCACTCGTTGAAAACTGTCCACACGTCCACTGAGTATAGAGATCAGTATGTTCCTCCATTCCACATGTTTGTATGCATCCTGGAATTCCATGTTGTCCTGGAAATGTCCTAAAATTTTGTTACATGTCTCGGAATTTTATCTATTCCTGCGTTTCTGTTCCTGCTTGATGTTTTGTAGTTGAGGATTTTTCTACTACAACTTATGTCTGACAAATTTCCCTCCCCACCCCCTGCAAAATGTGGGGGGCTGTTGGTTTTCTTGTCTGTTAGCAGTACTAAAGCTATGTTATTAACACTTCTTTTGTGAAAAAAATATTGTGTGCATCTTATCACTTTGTCTGTCTGACCATATCTCTACAATTATTAGTTTGATTTGTAAAATTCTTTTTGTATTGGTAAGCTTGAAATGTGAGAATGATGATCTTTGAATTTCGTTTTTGTTTCCAATGCACAACTTGGCCGCTAGAGGACATAAATGCAGATCCTATAAATTTCAAAATACATTTTATTTCATATATTTGCTTCTAAATATCCAGTTGAAAAAATTCTTTTTTTCTTTTGATGCCATTTATATCGGAGACTATTTTAGTTACAGTCTCAGTAATGCAGAGATTTTCCGCTAGGAGGCGTAAAGGTAAATCGTGGTTTTCCCAAAATCTCTGCTTGTAAAAGTCCTATTTGAAAAATTCTTTCAGCGTTGGATACAGCTCCTCATGGGGAAACATTTTGCATATAATCTCTCATTTTCGGTAAAGAATGGTTTAGCCACCAGGGAGCGTAAGTGTTTATTTCTGCTTCAGATGTATTTGCAACAAAATATGAGCTCCTGGAAACTAGAAAAATTTTCTTTGTGAACCAATACTGCTCACCTCATATAACCTTTTAAGAATTCCTATTGCTTAAAATAATGCATAGTTTTTTCACCAGGTGGTGTAGATGCAGATATTATTTTTTGCCGATATCTCTGCATGAGTCAGATTATAAAATTCTTTCTTTGTTGGAGAGCATTTTTGGTGTGAAATGTTTCTCATATAATTTCAAATTGTTCTTAAGTACAAATATGCTACTAGAGGGCGTAAGTTCACATTTTCGTTTACAGCCAATATCTGTGGGACTAAAAACCCAATTGAAAAAATTCTTTTTCGATCAGATACTACTAACTATGAAAACTCCTTGTATGTATTTTCTTCCCAAAATAATGCACAATTTCACCGCTAGAGGGTGTAAATATTTAATCTATTTTTGACAATATCTGTACTTCTAAATGTCGGATTTAAAAAATTCTTTTAACACCAAATACCTTTTCCACATGGGACATTTTAGGTTCATTTTGAAGAGGTTTGTAGTTCACAGTTCTGCTGGTAGGTAGTGTTTGTGTACTTCCATTTGCAGATGTATCTCCGCTTCTAAAAATCCTCCAGAAATTTCAATAACTGAACTGAAGCCAAAGTAGAAAAATAATTTTTCTCAATCAGTATAGTATAATGTATATAAAAGTGTTGTAGAAACTAAACCTGGTTACATTTTTAGTGATAGTTTTGGTATTTCAGTATTTATCTGTGATTTTGAGTTTCTTATAAGCTGCAACAGACATCATTTTCGACATTCTGCATTAAGTTTGTTCGAGCATGTAAGGAGTCGTTTGTTGTAGGTTACAGGTTAGACAGACCTAAAGTTTCACTATATTTTAAGTAGAAGCATTTGGATCGTATGTCCTGGAAAAAAGTTGAAAAGTCATGGAATTCTGTGATTGAAAAAGTGTATGAACCATGATTCCACTTTGAGTACATTGATGAACTTTGTCAGTGAAGAAGGTCGTGTTGGTCTAGTCATCACCAGTTGTTCAAATCCATCCTTTAGGTAGGTGTTCATTGACATTGGGGTCCAAGCTCTGAACAGGCCAGTCCATCCACGAGACCCGATTTTGCTCATACCACTCCATCGTAGCCCTGGAAACACGACAAGTGGCATGGTTGACCAGGAGGAAACAATCGTCATGTCCGCAGAACTGTCACAATGTTGAGAGCATTGAGTTATATCTCTGTACAGCACAGAGTTCATGTTACCAAGAATAGCAACCAGAGGACCCACACCGTACCAGCTGAAACAGCCCCATACCGTAACTCCACCACCTCTGTGCGTCACAATCGGCACTGTACGCTCCAAAAGCAGACATTCTCCAGGTAACCGCCAAACCCAGACACTTCCTTCCAATCGCACAATTGGCACTGTACACTCCAAAAGCAGACATTCTCCAGGTAACTGCCAAACCCAGACACTTCCTTCCAATTGCACAATCGGCACTATACACTCCAAAAGCAGACATTCTCCAGGTAACTGCCAAAACCGGACACTTCCTTCCAATTACACAATCGCCACTGTGCACTCCAAAAGCAGACATTCTTCAGGTAACTGCCAAACCCAGACACTTCCTTCCAATTGCACAATCAGCACTGTACACTCCAAAAGCAGACAGCCGCCCCGGTGGCGTAGTGGTCTAAGCGATGGCCTCTGATCATTCGTCCGAAAGATGTACAGGTTCGAATCCCGGTGAGGCATGGATGTTGTGTTTGTCTTACGGCACTGGCTCTCTCCCTTCCCTGGAATCAGTGACCCTAAATTAGGGACGGGCGACTGTTTATAGCCTATTGAGTTGCTCACGGTGGTCGTTAAACCTCCAATAAAAAAAAAAAGCAGACATTCTCCAGGTAACTGTCAAACCCAGACACTTCCTTCCAATTACACAATCACCACTGTGCACTCCAAAAGCAGACATTTTCCAGGTAACTGCCAAACCCAGACACTTCCTTCCAATTGCACAATCGGCACTGTACACTCCAAAAGCAGACATTCTCCAAGTAACTGCCAAACCCAAACACTTCCTTCCAATTGGCACTGTACACTCCAAAAGCAGACATTCTCCAGGTAACTGCCAAACCCAGACACTTCGTTCCAATTGCACAATCGCCACTGTGCACTCCAAAAGCAGACATTTTCCAGGTAACTGCCAAACCCAGACACTTGGTTCCAATTGGCACTGTACACTCCAAAAGCAGACATTCTCCAGGTAACTGCCAAATCCTTCCAATTGCACAATCGCCACTGTGCACTCCAAAAGCAGACATTCTCCTGGTAACTGCCAAACCCAGACACTTCCTTCCAATTGCACAATCGGCACTGTACACTCCAAAAGCAGACATTTTCCAGGTAACTGCCAAACCCAGACACTTCCTTCCAATTGGCACTGTACACTCCAAAAGCAGACATTCTCCAGGTAACTACCAAACCCAGACACTTCCTTCCAATTGCACAATCGCCACTGTGCACTCCAAAAGCAGACATTCTCCAGGTAACTACCAAACCCAGACACTTCCTTCCAATTGCACAATCGCCACTGCGCACTCCAAAAGCAGACATTCTCCTGGTAACTGCCAAACCCAGACACTTCCTTCCAATTGCACAATCAGCACTGTACACTCCAAAACCAGACATTTTCCAGGTAACTGCCAAACCCAGACACTTCGTTCCAATTGGCACTGTACACTCCAAAAGCAGACATTCTCCAGGTAACTGCTAAACCCAGACACTTCCTCCCAGTTGCATAATCACCACTGTGCACTCCAAAAGTAGACATTCTCCAGGTAGCTGCCAAACCCAGACACTTCCTTCCAATTGCACAATTGGCACTGTACACTCCAAACGCTGACATTCTTCAAGTAACTGCCAAACCCAGGCACTTCCTTCCAGTTGGCACTGTACACTCCAAAAGCAGACATTCTCTAGGTAACTGCCAAACCCAGACACTTCCTTCCAATTGCACAATCGCCACTGTGCACTCCAAAAGCATTCTCCAGGTAACTGCCAAACCCAGACACTTCCTTCCAATTGCACAATCGGCACTGTACACTCCAAAAGCAGACATTCTCCAAGTAACTGCCAAACCCAGACACTTCCTTCCAATTGGCACTGTACTCCTTAATGATTTGCCAATTCTCCTTAATGATTCGAATAAACCTTTGTGATAAGTAATTTTTTAGTGAATTTAATTTGTTGCTGTTGAGTGTTCTTCTTGACTGAATTATTTAACGTGAAGGTATTTATGTGAGCCTAATTTGAGTTAGAGTTTGTCATTTTTCCAACTTTGCTAAGTTACCATAATTTTTGGTCTAATTTGCCAGCAAATGAAGTGAACAGTTTTATATCTGTTATAGAAAAAAAAAAAAAAAGGTCAAATTATTGAAACGGATATTTCTTTTTCCCTTAAAAGCTTAGATTCTGTAGACAACAGCATATCTGTTGTATGATTGACAAAACTGTTCTGAGCTGTTGCTCATTGCTTGAAAGCTGATCCTAATGATTAACTGTGCAATAAATAAATTTTTCAGTATTATAAAAATTTAATGGGAATTATTGAGGATAAATTTATTTAGGTACATTACCTCTCAAATTTTCGATCTATACACTAAATTTTCGTCTGGAGTTCTTGCGTCTTACTACTTCCACAGGTCTGGCAACCAAGCCTGGTGGATTTTTCAACCAGCATGGTCATTAATGTTGCCACCTTGTGTCTTGTAAATTTCCAGGGATTTCTCTAATTTCCAGATAATTGCGTGGGATTGATGTTTGATCACTTTTAACAAGTCCCAGTTCATTTTGTGGCCAGTTTGTTGTATGTGCCTGTCTAATCCTGTTTTATTTGAGCTGTTCCTTATTGCTACTTTGTGTTCTTTAATTCTGGAGGTTAACCTTTGTCCTGTTTCTCCTATATATGGTAATCCGCATGAACACTCTATTTTATAAATGACTCCTTCCTGGAGTAAAGTACTTTCTTCTTTTTGTTTTAGGGATGGTAAGTATTTTTAATTTTGTTATTTAAACCTGGAGCTAACCTAATTTTATATTTAGTGCTGATTTTCTTCATTTTTTAAAACAGTCCCTTGTGGTAAGTGACCTTTCTTGTGAATAAATATTCAATTTTCTCTTTATTTTTGTCTGTAGTGCCAGTTCTGTTCCTAGTAGGATTTTCTTTCAGTAGTTCACAAATTTCTTTTGAAGGGTAATCATTTTCTAATAAGATTTATTTTAACTTATTTTTATGTTTTTTCTTAGCTTCTGAAGATGAATTCAGCTTTTCAACTTTTTCTTTAAATTATAAAGCTACATTTTTCTTTATATAATTAGGGTGATCTGATTTATAATTTTAAAATTTTCCTGTATTTGTAGGCTTCTTGTATAATTCTGTGGTAATATATTTTCCTTCCCACTTCAAAGTAATATCTAGGTAATTTAGCTTATTTTCGTTTTGCTCTTCTAATGTGAATTTTAGGGATTCATCTTGGGAATTAAAACCTTCTAGAATTTTTGATGAGTATCCACTCGAATCTTGATCTATTGTGAAAAGGATATCGTCCATGTATCTAGTATACATGCAGGAAATTGGAGGTTTCAAAAAGAAGGCCTCTTCTATTTTACTTACGTAATAATTTGCTAGGAGAGGTGCTAATGAAAAACCCATTGCTAGCCCACATCTTTGCTTATAGAAGCAGCCTTGGAATTGAAAAAAAAAATGTTGTTTAGAGCAAACATTGTAAGTTCATGAAGGCCTATTGCTTCTTCTTTATTATATTCATGAAACACTGGTCAGGCCTCTTGGGGATTTACCTTTTGGCTGACGGAATAGTCAGGGTTTTTCGGCGATCAGGGATCGGCCGGTATTGGACGGAAGGACTCAAGTTACACGTGGCGGAGGGTCTTCCGAGATAGTAAAGGGTTCGCCATCTGGAAACCTGTTGGCTAATCAAACGGAGTTTATTTTCTCATCTATTAAATGTTTGTTACATCTAACAAAGGACTTGTTATTGGAGTTACTGATTGTCTTTGATATTAAGTAATTGCCCACTACATAATTCCATGTTTCAGTGATAGAGTTCAACTCGATGATGCTCAAAAGAACCTACGTCAGGCCCGTTTGAGAGATTCAGAATCAGTAAGGCTTACTGGTGGATTGAACTCAGCAGTGGCCGACACTGCTCATCACCCCTAACTTTTCTGTTTTGTCTTCTGAGTGTATATAGTGCACATTTCAAATAATTTTTAATTAATGTTCTGATCTTCTTTTAATAACTGAATTGATAGCATGTTATCACTATCAGGTAATTCTGTGAGCAACTTAAACCCATTTAGCTTTTCTGTTTACTTGCCTGTTAATTAAACCAAACATCTTTGTGTGTGTGTGCAACCATTGCATCCCGTGATTTTCCTTTATTATATTTCTTTTCCAGATAATTGTGGGCAGAATAGGTTTCCTCCATCCAGTAGTCTGTTGATAAAGAATGTGACCAGCAGTGAACATTTTGTAGAAGATACTGAAAATTTTGTGGAAGATACTGAAAGTGGGACATTTTTCTGCCAGTTATGCGTTTATTGTACTAAGTTTAGAAACTGCATGACACGTCATCAAGAACTGCACTCACTCAGAAGAATTTTCAAGTGCAACTTCTGTGGGGAAGAGTTTTCTCTCTCAAGCAGCCTCAAAACTCACCTTTTAAAACATTCTGATAGAGATTCGTATGTGTGCAATCAGTGTGGACAGCGATTTCCATATCAAAATGTTTGGCAAAGACACTTGGAGGTGCACACAGGATCTTGTTTAAATGTTTGCAAGATATGTGGGGCAGCTTTTAATTCCAAACATTCTCTGAAGTTGCATATGAAATTTCACTAAATGGACAGAAAGTCAAGAAACTCGCCTTTTTTTTTTTTTTTTGCTACAAAACTTAATGTGTAGTAAAAGTGTATTGGGTGGACTGCTGCAGATCTGTGCTATCAAGTAGTTCCCAACTTCACATGCACCACTCCTCATCATTTTTCATAAATGACCTGCTCACACCTAGCATTAAATGGTAAATAAAGTAGTTCCACATAATAATAGATTATTAATAATATCTGTAAGATTCCCCCCCCCCTTTTTATATATGTTACTGATTGTGTTGTTCGAAGAGAATGTACATTAGCAATAAAAGTACACTATCTACCAACAAGTAATTGGACACCTGTGATAGCAAAGGAAAACAAAGTTTATTCACCTTCAATAGTTGGTGGAGCCTCCACGAGCGGCGATTACAGCTGCGACCCTCCGGGGCATACTCTCAACCAGGCGTTGTACGACGGCTAGCGGTATTTTCTTCCACTCTGCTTAGAGAAGACAGGTCAGTTCTTTCACCGATTTTGGACGGTGGGGGCACCCCTTAAGTTGACGCTACAACTCATCCCAGAGGTGCTCGATAGGGTTAAGGTCCGGGCTCTACACAGGCCAGTCCATTCGATTAAACCCCATTGTCACCATACCAAGCCATGGTGGACCTCGCAACATGACAGATGGCATTGTCATCCTGAAAGTAACATGGGTCCACCCCGTAAAACTGCCGCAACGTAGGAAGCGCATGGTCATTCAAAATGGTGCAGTAGGTCTCAGCGTTGAGTCTACCAGGAATTGTGACCAAGGGTCCCGTGCCATACCAGGAGAAACACCCCCATAGCATAATTGTCTGACAGAACGGAATATATGATCCAACATGTCATTTTGAATTTTTGCTTACATATGTGACTTTTGCTTCATAATATGTGCCTTTTGCTTCATAATTGTCTACATGTGGGAACATTGTATATAGAAATAATAATCAGGTGATATTCTCCCATTAATTTATTTTTCAGTGCTGAAAAAAGTACTTGGTATATTTTTTTACAATTCATCTGTACAATAAATGTCTCTTTTATATCAACTGTCTTCCCTTTACCATTAGAACTACTTCTTTTGCCCCTTTAATGTTGGGAGTGAGCAGGCTGTTTGTACACAAGACAGTGTGTGTACAGACAAAGTTGGGAACTACTTGAAAGTACAGAGCTGCAGTAGTCCATCCATTTTTGTGTTTTAAGTGTGAATCACATTTTGTGTATGCTATCTTTCACACTGCACAGTTTTGGGTGAACTTTAATCTTCAGGTGAGGGTTCGAATTGGATTGCATTTGTAGGTTCATTTTTTAATACAGTTTTAAGTGGGTTTCAATCTGTCAGAAGGCAAGGCATTTTGTAGTAGTAATTTAATTTACAGTAGTCAACTTCTAGATCTGCTATTACTGTATTTTTGGAGATTAAATATGAAATAAACACCTAGCGAATCAAAAGGTTAATGACTGGGACCCAGTTAAGCCATTTGATTTACTAGGTGTTTATATGATGGAGCATATTTCTGATGCTACGACATGGAATCCTATCATTTCGTCATGTCTGCTGTTCCCAAATGGCAAAACACAAACGTTATTGCCCCTTTCATAAATCGCCAATCCCTCAGGATTTGTGAAACTTTTAAAATTTACCTTTGTGCTAATTCTTGCAATTCAGATTCACTGTGTCATATCCCATTATTTGGAAATACCTTCTCAAATTTGGCAACAACTGATGAAATACATGATCACCACCTTCTTCATTCACTTGTATATCTGATGAAGGTAGAAGCTACTACTGAAACATTCCTCCATTGAATGTTTGTCTCTTAACTGTTACGTGTTGATCTCTAATATGACATTTAGAATTCTTTTCCCTTTTCAATAAGTTTATAGATGTGGCACTCTCCTCTCATTTGGCAATAACAAAAGGTAGTGTTTTGAAGTTCGTCGAGCATGTCACAAAATTTGCTTATGATAAAAATTAGATCGGTCCTCTCTCCTCTCCCTTTCTCTTACGTGTCTGTCAAAGTATTTGAAGCACTGGTGTCAAGACAACTATAAGAACATTTTTTGCATTGTAGCTTTGTATTTCATGATGGATCACACTAAGGTGAATGTGACAGTACCTCAGAATTTTTATGCAAAGCAACTTCATTAAACTGTCCTTGCAAACTCAGAATAGTGTAAGGAAAAAGATGGTAGAGAAAGGGTTGTCTCCAAATTCGGAGAAGTGTGAAAAAAAAAATATTCATAAGAAAGCCACCCCCTAAGTTTTTGATAAAGTAACTTGATATTTTTCTAGTCCTTTGAATTCAGGGACTACAGCTTTTTTTTTTTTGGATTCATTGTGTCGTATCAGGTTTCGGTATTTCATTTGTAAGACCGCGATAATCAAAAGTCAAATTCTTTATTGTTCAATGGTTCAATGTCGGGCATGAATAGTTCACAGAAGTATTTTTTTATGTTATATCATGAATGACAGTTGGAATTTGTAATGTTACTGAAAACAGTTATAAGCTGCACCTTGTTAAACCTCACACTTCAGAGCTGCATGCTTGTAAAATCGGATTTAGTGTCGCTTTCACCTTTTTGTAGACAGTAGTTTAAGTAAAGCTTCTGCATAGGTCTCCTGTTTAAATGCTCAATTCGTATTTCAGTTTGCAGTATTCTGAAATTTATATTTGGTTTATACGTGTTCTGTGCTCTTAGGATACAGATTTGTACTTGAAATTGTTTATTTAATTTACAGTAAAGTGTAACTAATTTAGAGTTTTGTGTTCATATGTTGTGTCACTTACATAATGCAGTGCATATAGTGTATATGGAATTGAATACTTTTTCTTTTAGATAAAGCTGTGCATATATGTTTGCACATAGTTTGTAGCTAAAACTGTTTGACATAGAATTGGTGTATCACTGAAAAAACAAAAACAAAAGAACAAGTGGTTAGAACTCATTTCTGTATTTTGATCTGATTTAGTTCGTGGTAATGATTTTAAAGTAATGATGCTGAACATTAAAGTAAATAGTTCGCATTGAATGTTCTGTCTGTCTTTTGCATATGGTTGATCATTTTAATGCTATTGTTTTATGTTTCATTTTGCTTACTATGTGGTTTCGTGTGTTAAATTTTCTAAAAGTGAAGAAACTAGGTCATTAAAAATAAAGGCTTAGTTTCAGTTGCTTGGAACTTCATTTTCCTAGATGGTGTAACAGTAGCATGCTCAAACAAAAATTGGGAGATGCTGTCTAAATTCCCACTCCAGAATGACTTAATTTTCAAGTTTTCTGTGTGGGAAATGGCGAAAATATGGCACCTTTGTTGTGCTAATGACCTCTTCATTTGCTTCCAAGTATTTGTGAAGAATTATTTCTTCAGGGGGATTCATTTACATTTGATATCTAAAATGAAGAAACTGTTCATTACGGGTGTCCCTTATTTGGGTGAAAAATCTTTTTTTGCTCAAATTTTTGCGCATACCACCTAATTTTGTTCCTTTCGGTCAGACTTACTCAGATATGAAATTTCATCTCAATTGAATGATGTTAACCCGTGCTGACTCAAGTGTCAAATTTGAAAATGAGGTCTGACTAGGAATGATTGATTACACATTAAGCAAATCTGAATCCCAAAGTTACCTGTAAATATATTTAATATTTTATAAAATTTTTGAGACATTTGTACCCCTAAAATGAAACATTACAAGTTATGAAGCTACTGTGAATATTTTCACTTCAATGTTTCTTTTTGCAATTAGGGTACAGTTTTCGATGATCTTGCACGTAACGCAAGACAAACTGCTTTTGTTTCTTATCCACAGTTAATAGTATGTGAAATTCCTGCATTAATTGAACAGCTCTTTCAGCTGAATCATTTATCGCTTTTAACGTGTTAACTGACCTTTTTTGGCATCTAAAAAGGAAATGGTGTTCTTCCAGGGCGGCTCCTGCTGTGGGTCTGCATCCCCCTACCCAAAGCAGTTTTTTTTTCATGCTGTACCAAGAGAGAAAAGTTTTGTGAACACCGCTGTAAGTTTTCCCAGCATAATGCCACGACTGCAGTTTTCTGAACTCAACTGGAAGTTTTCCCTGCATAACACCAGGGGGAGCGGGAAGAACGTTACGGACTGCGCTTCTCGCAGCCCTGACGGCTATTGAAACCAACTCATGTGGGAAACTCTGCCTATTCCCACATCAGTTCGTTTCCTTTGAATAAAACTTCTCTGGGGACTGCATTCATGGCAGCTCTCGCTAGCAGGGTTGCTTGCGAATGCAGTCTCTCGTTGGGGGTGGGAATGCATTGCCGGGCCTGTGTGCTTTGTTGATTAATATGGTTCTTGTGCTTCCGAATAAGACATAAAATAGGGGAATGAATTAAAAATAACTACGAATGTTGAAATAAAGTATTAAATAAAGTACGTTTGAATGTATTACTCAACCTGGGTTTTTTTTTCTTCCAATTTTTGGTTTGTTCCTGCTTTTATTCAACGTAATAATTCTAACAACATTGTTGCTCCCATCTAATAACAAATACTCAGTTGCCGGGACTTTTGCAAAAAAAGTTTTACTTATATTTTCTCTTCTGGTCAAAATGGACATGTGAACAAGTTGCGATTAAAAATAGAGTTCAGTATTGGATAAATTGAAAAAAAAAAAAAAAAAAAAAAAAAGAGAGATACTAATTTCTGCAGCAAAATAATTGCAAAAAATTGATTTCTTCACTTACCAAGCACAGCGAAATTTTCGCTTTTAAACTCACGTTAATATTTATTCACCAAAAATCATTGAAGTCACTCCACTGGATACATTTTATTTTTCTGCTGCATCCTCCCTCCCTCCCAAAAATCAGCTATGCATTTCAATTAAGGTAGTGTACTTAATTACTTTGAAAAGAACATTAAATCAGATATAATTGTTTAGAAAATTTACGAAGTTGGTAAATTTTGGAAAACAAATTTTTCTACACTAAATTGTTATCATGATGGCTTCAGAATTAAAACTGGACTGAATATGTTTGCAATCCCTTTTTATTAAAGAGAATGCAGGTGTGTGAGTATCGCAATAACAACTCATCGCGGAATTCTGGCAGACCCTGCAAAATTCCCCAAAATGTTTTTCATCGCCGTCCAAGTTGCAGTGGTCGGTATCAAGTTGAAGTTTCAAAGGGAGTGTATCAGAAGAAAAAATATTTATTGCCATATTTCTAGGGGTCACAATAAGACACTTGAGAACGCGTACATGACCTTGAGTGTTTCTCTGCTACCACCGGCACCCGCATTATTTTTTTTTAATTTTTTGTCATTATATATATATATACGTACAGTATATGCATGTATATATAATTTACAACCACTATCAATCCACTGCTGGATGAAAGTCTCCAAGTTTCTTCTTCCACAACAGTCTGCCTTGAGACAGTTTTTTTTATGCTTTTGAATTTTATGTACCCATCTCCCTCTTGTCATATTCTGGATATTGTTTTTTTCCCTTGCTATCTAGTTCAATATTTTAACTCTCCGTCGGTGGTTCTTTCTTCTAGCAATATGTCCATCCCATTGCAATTTCAGGAATTTTGATCATGTCTTCCACTCTTGTCATTTTCCCGATCCACGAGTTCCTATTTGTATGATTCCAGATAACAACAAACGTGCATCTCTACATGCCTCTTTCAGTTGTCTGCAATGTCTGTCTGTCTATTTTAGTTGAGGTCCATGTCTGTGCTCCATGCGTAAGAACTGGAAGGATGCACTGATTAATCAGTTTCTTTTTAAGAAATAATGTATCCGGCGAAGTTTTATAGGTCGATTATTTTCTTAATAAATGTGACAATGTGGCCATCGCTTAATATCTGTCGCCTAATTTAGGTATCGGTACCTTTACATTTTTCCCATCAATCGCTAAATATAAAATCTAAATATTAATTTCTTGTAAAAAATGCACTTTCGATCAGTATATATATATATTATTGTTATTATTATTATTATTATTATTATTATTAAATGGACAGCATCAGCACAGGCGCAGTAACTTAGCTTTCGAAGTGGTATCGTGATATCTACAAAATTGAGATGCAGCCCCCCATCTCAGCTTACGACGAGCCGCCACTGTGTTCTTCCATGTAAAAGGACATTCCTGAAGAAAGTTAGTGTTCAGTTGTAGATGATATCCTGTCTTCTATTTTGATAGTTTGTAGAGCATCGGCATGCGTGATATCAGATAGGTTGTCCAAATTGTTTTGAAACTCCTCTTCATTGCACTTAAAAATATCTTGTCTTATTTGCATTTTTTTGTATGTTTCTTCACATGGTATACAAGTCAATTAGGTTTTTGGTACAATTGGGCAGGGCTCTTGCCAGTATTCTTGCTTTTTCCCAAAACATCATACATTCCTGCACAACAAGATTCGCACTTTCATTGACAGTGAGCTTAACCTCTCGTATGTTAAAAAACAAAACAGCCAGCACTTGTTGATTTGATGGCAATTTACATCCCGTTATTTGGTGAATTGCACCCCCACTAAAAAAACTTTTCTTTAGACTTCGTAATTCATGCGACATAATGTTATTTTAAAAAAACACAAACACATGTAACAAGGTCGGAAACCAACAACAAACTGACTACATGTACAGGGAATTCCCCCGAGCTACCGTCTTTGTGTATCCAGGTCAGCCTACCACCAGTACTGCCAAACTGAATATCCATGCCAGAAAGTTGTTGCTGTGCACATGGTGGGATCAGCGCGGTGTCGTACACTATGAGTTGCTAAAACCTGGTGAAATGGTTAATGCTGAGTGTAAGAGCAAAATGCGTTATTAATGTAATGTCGGATATTGGACGTTATTTTCATATTTTATGTGTCACGATAAAAGGACTGGAATTAGAAGTCAAGCGACTAAGGAAAGAAGCAGCACATGTTTTCCTGTTTCCAGGAAAAGAACTCTTCTATTTTTTTTTATTTCTAGAAAAGAAACATTTCTAGCGGTACATCTGCAAGTTAAATTAGATTACTAAAGGTCCTTGAAGCCAATGGTTTTCGGATGTATTGTAAGACTCCAACATGGTGCCCGACCGTCTGAGAAAATGTACATGTTTATTGTAACCAAGGCAGTTCGGAATGCACAAACACAATAGTGTAAACAATGCTGTTGAGTTATGCTGTCCATTGGAGATTAGTTAATGGAAAAGGTCAAGGTCCTGATAGGAGCCGTTAGGTAACCTTCCTACTCCGTAGCAAAGGCTGGGTGTGAGGGAGCAAGCGGGTCGGAGAAGGGGGGGGCGGAAGCTTGTTGTCTGCCTCTCTCTAAATAGTTCATCGTGCCTCAGGTGATAGGGCAGAGGTTAGCATGTGACCAGAGGTGAGTAGGGAGCACGTGTACATTGCTCGGTAGGAGTAGAGAGTTGGTTTTTGGTGGTGAGAGGAGCACGTGTACATTGCTCGGTAGTGGGCTAGGAACTTCGTATGTCCTCGTGGATGGACAGGAATTTAGCATTTTTGTGATACAGGCCGTTTTCAGGCTCTCACAAGCACGTGGAGATTCTGTACTGAAGTTGCTGACAGACTCCAACAGGGATTATTAGGACAAACAAAGTGTTAGCAAGGAGAGCTGCACTACGACAAAAACGCACGTGTGAAATAATGTGTGAGTGATTTCTTGCCACGAACAAAGTCTCCGATACACAGCCTAGGCTCGGACAGCATTTCTGTGAATGGCGATTAAATTTTGTTAAGTTTGAAAACGTTGACAGATTCCTTTCAAGGTCTGTCTCTTCATTATTTATTCACCTCCCCTCCCTTGATTAGCAGATCTTAATATAATAGTAAAGCTGAGAGAGAAGAACACCTGTTTGACCAATTATTATAAATTATTGGTTATCCAAGTAGCATTGTCTGTGGGGTGCGTGCTCCGGTGAACGAACTTTGATTATAGAGCCTTGTAGGACTTTGGATTGCGTAAAGCAAGTGGAGCATTTACGTTCGCCCCTACAGCAAGAAGGTTAATTTTGCGCAGTCGGTAGGATATCTCTAGGTCAGCTCGGAGGAGGTGAAGTTAGGCAAGACATAAAAGAAGCTTGTAGGCATACAGCTTTTTCAGGACTTAGACCAATCTCACACTTGGACAGACAGAGAAGCCCATAACCAGGGTTCGGACGAATAAAGGAGCCAGTAACCAGAGTTTGGACGGACGGAGAAGCCCGTAACAAGGTTCTGGACAGAGCTGGGGACAAAGGAGATGCCACGCCGCATGAGGATTTCCAGAGCCGATTCAAGACCAGGCAGTCCTGTTTAGGATGCTCTTTCGTGGGCCGTGATACAAGCCACAACAGAAGAAGCAGAGGGGAGCCCGAGTAGCTCCGGTAAGTACCACTTTTGAGATGAAATTTTCTTACCTGTGTCGCTACCTGTGTAACAGTTAGGGTTAGATAGGAAAACCTCATCAGGGTACTAGGAAACTAAGGCGTAGAAGCCAATTTTTTTGTAGCAAACAGGAGTGTATTAAAGCATTTATTAAAATTTGAGTTAGAATATAGTAGGAATTGTGCCAATAATATATATATATATATATATATATATATAGGGAAAAACAAAGCATAATTTTGAACAGGAAAAATAAAAATTGCTTTTGCTATATACACTGACGGAAAAAAATCCCAACACCAAGAAGGGGTTGTGTTAGATAAATGACAGTTGGTAGGTGGTGAGAGTACATCTGTAAGATGACGTCTATGCAAATTTCACGCTCGGCGCATACGTGTGGCGCTAGTAGCGCCCCTCGGAACATGCAAAGCAGGTTTGCTGTAAATATGCGCTGTAACGTTCGTGAGCGTTAGTTATCATTGAGATTCGACATAGGGTGTTGATGTTAGTCAAGAATGCCTTTAAGAAGACGAAGAAGCCATTATCAACAGCTCACGGAGTTTGAACGAGGTCGTGTAATAGGGCTACGAGAAGGTGGATTTTCTTTCCGCAATATTGCAGAATGACTTGGCAGGAATGTAGCCACTGTGCATGATTGTTGGCAGCGGTGGTGAAGGGAAGGTGCTGCCTCAAGAAGACCGGGTTCCGGCCGGCCACGTGGCACTACTGAGAGGGAAGACCGCCGTGTATGGCGTATGGCCGTGGCGCATCGTACAGCGTCTGCGGCAGTGATTCGAGCTGCAGTTGCCACCACAGTGACACAACGAACTGTTACAAATCGGTTACTTGAAGGACAGCTCCGAGCCAGACGCCCTGTAGCATGCATTCCATTTACTCCAAACCACTGCCGTTTGCGACGTCAGTGATGTCAAGCTAGAGCTCATTGGATGACGGAGTGGAGATCTGTTGTGTTTTCTGATGAAAGCCGGTTCTGCCTAGGTGCCAGTGATGGCCGTGTGTTGGTTAGAAGGCCAGGTGAGAGCCTGCAACCAACCTGTCTGCGGCCGAGACACACTGGACCTACATCTAGAGTTATGGTCTGGGGAGCAATTTCCTATGACAGCAGCAGCACTCTCGTGGTTATCCCACGCACCCTGACGGCACAGTTGTACGTCGGTCTGGTGATTCAACCTGTTGTGCTGCCATTCGTGAACAGCATTCCAGGTGGTGTTTTCCAACAGGATAATGCTCGCCCGCATACCTCTGTTGTAACCCAACATGCTCTACAGAGTGTCGACATGTTGACGTGGCCTGCTAGATCACCAGATCTTTCACCAATCGAGCACATATGGGACATCATTGGACGACAACTCCAGTGTCACCCCCAACCAGCATTAACCGTCCCTGTATTGACCGACCAAGTGCAACAGGCATGGAACTCCATCCCACAAACTGATATCCAGCACCTGTACGACACAATGCATGGACGTTTGTGTGCTTGCATTCAACATTCTGGCGGTTACACCGGTTATTAATGTACCAGCATTTCACATTTAAAATGGCTCTTCTCGCGCTTACAATAAGCTGTGATCTTGAAACCTTAATTGATTAAATATGTTACCTATACAAATGTATTGCTGCCATTTCATTCCTCTACAACTATTTTTTCGTGGTGTAGGGATTTTTTTTCCCCCGTCAGTGTATATATGTGTGTGTGTGTGCATTCAGAAAAATTATGTAGGCAGAAGAAGCAAGGAGTGATAGGCTTATAAATTCAAAGATTAAATAAAAAAGAAAGTTTTGCATTAAGGATAGGTATGATAGATTAAGTTGAGAGCAAAGGCTACTGTCGATCGAAGTATATTTTATTATTATGTGTATATGTATAGTGCATATTATTAGTGCATAACCATGACACAGCTTTTGGATGGGAAACAATTATATGATTACCAGATTCAGTTATCAGAGGGAAAAGAGGAGGAAGATAGTGATAACGAGGAAAATGAACTAAATTATAGCAAAGAGGTAGCTAGCTATTAACTTAGATAAAGAGAAATTTGGTACTGATAGAATGGAGTGGGAATACAGATTAAGACTGTTAGAGCTAGAAGATAGAAAAGCAGAAAGGGAATTAGAGAATAGAAAGTTAGAAGTTCATCTCTTGGATAAAAGAGAGGAAAGGGATTTCGAGCTTAAGAAAATGCAGTTAACTCAGGAGAAGACAGATGTCTCAGCGCAAGGGAAAAATCACGTTAAGTTGGCAGACTACATGAGAATTTTAGAAAGAATGCCAAAAAGTCCCAGTAAGCCAGAAGAGATTTTGGACTTTTCTGATTCGATGGAAAGAGCTTTTCTACTGCATGCGGTTCCTGAAGATATGAAGGGGAGACTGGTTATTGCGTGGTTTAACTCTGAATGCGTCAACCATGTGTTTTGTCGCCTCACGGTAGAACAATGTGACTTACGACATCGTTAAAGAAGCTATCTTGAGTGAATGTCACCTGTCGCCCGACGCTTACTTAAGGAAGTTTGAGGCAATTAATCAAAATAAAGGGGAGAGTTATCAGCATTTAGCGGGGCACATTGGGAGGACGCTCAAGTATTATGTGAAAAATAGCTGGGTAGAAAATTTTGATCAGCTGTTGAATTTTTTAATCTGTGATAAGTTCAAGAGCTTTCTAATACCCAGTTTGAAAACTTATCTTTCACAAAAGGGGTCTGTTGGTAAGTTGGTTCTTGCCAAAGAGCTAGGAGAACTCTGTGACTTGTATGAAAGCCATGTGGAAGCTTTAGATTTGGGGGAAGGCAAAGTTAAGATGATTTTTTTTCATGTTCTAATTATAAAGGGAACCAACCTGGCACAGTGGATAATAGAGCAAGCAAGAGGGATAGCGGTGCAAATAATGCTCCGTTCCAAAAAGGGAAATTTCCAGTAGTAGACCAAGGTTTCAGAAATAAAGGGGGAAATGTTAGGCCTCAGACTAAGCAAGGAAGCTTGAGATTTAATCGTTGCATCATGTGTTTTCACTATGGAGGAGCCGGTCATCGCCGAGTCAATGTAATCAGAAGGTAATCCTGAGCCAAGACAATAGAAAACATTCCTACTATTGGAGAGACGACGCACTCAAAAAAGTGAGTCGAGTTTCTGTTCAGGAGAGGAAAGATGTAGATAAAAAGGTCGAATTAAGGGAAGAAAAGAGTGTAAGAAGAGTGAGTACAAAGATTGGTATGGTGTTAGGCCCTGCAGGAAGTGCAGTAGAAGTATTGGAGATCCCAGTAGGGGAGAGGATGATAGTGGGCACCGAACAAGGGCACCAAGCAAAGATTTTGGTGGCAGCGGGGCAGAGTTTAACTGTATTCACCAAGGTATGCTAGGTATAGAGCTACGAGAAGAGATAGGGAAGGTTACTCTGACAATATTCGATGGGTGTAAAAGAGTTTTTCCCATCAAGCAGCTCCAAATAAAATTAGTGGAGCCAGGGCTCGAAAAGGTGGGCAATGGATCAATTGGGCGGAGCGAGATTCTGTGTGCAATTGTGCCACATCTTATTGACGAAGCAATTATTATTACCCCTGAGGATTATGGGAAGATGCAGAGGTTGAAGAATTCCAGTCCCGAGAGGGCAACCAACGCTGAAAAGGCGCTTAAAGAAATTAAGGCAGTTTCCGCTGGGAAAGATGGAGCCCAGCACACTCTGTTGTCTAGGTATGAAGAGGAAAAGAATAAAGGGATTAGTTTTGATATGCAGGCTAGTAGGATGGAAGAACGCACCACAGAGACGCATGCGCCTGAGTGCACGCAGCACGGAGAAAGGGGCAAGGCACTCAAGAGAGGACAGTCCCTCCAGCCAATCGGAAGAGGGCCTAGTGAGCGGGTCTGTAGAGCAACGAGACACGGTGAGAATGGCAGTGGTAAACCAGAACAGAAGTGAGATCTGCGACGAGGCCAATACATCGGATCATAGCATGTTTCCGAGCCTGCAAGAGGAGGATGCTACACTGGAAGCAGTGCATAAAAATGCCAGGGAAGGAAAAGGAGGTTATTCGTATATCAATGGAATGTTGCACCATAAGAAACAGATATTGAGTCAAACCACTGGGCAGTTGGGAGTACCGGAGCGTTGTAGGACGCCAGTGTTAGAACTGGCCCAGGCCAGGGAGTTTGGCGACATTAAGGAGATGCCAGTGAGAGAGATAGAGAAAGAAGGGAGAGAATCTAAAGAGCTTATGGCATAGATCGGCAATATAACCCAGGGATAGCTTAGAGAGCTGCAGGAGCTAGTAGGTAGCTCAGGGAAATTTTTCAGAAAAAGTGCGAAAGTATTGTGATGCTTGTGAGGCGTGCCAGTTGCGACGTTACATCACAAGGGGGACCGGGTGCCGATAATGGCCGTGAGAAGACCCATCCTGCTCTTTCAAGTAGTTAATGTAGAACAGTTAGAGACAGAAAAGTTGGGACAGTTAGTTAGAGAAAGAGTTGAACAATCAGGAAGAGAAAGGCTTGAAGAATTAGAGAGAGAAGGGTTGGATCAGTTAGAAAGAGAAAGGCTTCAGAAGTTAGGCTTCAGGTGATGAGAAAAATAGAGTTAGAGGAAGAAACTAGGAAAAGAGAGAAGGTTAGAGAAAGCCAGGAAATTCTGCACATTGCAGCAGAAACATGACAAGTATGTGTAGAAAAGATAGGTTTGGACGTGACAAATCTAAGGTTCCAGCAATTTTTGCTGTGGAACATAGAAAGGGTGTGATATAAAGCCTATTTTTGATAAGGAAAATTTGGTGACCGATAGATTTTTTTTTTACTTAGAGTGGCACTTTTTGGTTTTGATTGGACTGAAGTAGTTACGAGTTTAAGATTATGAGCCTGGTCTAAGTGACAGGAATTGTGTAAATATTTGTATACCTTTTTTTTTTTTTTTTTTGGTATTTGTATATCGCCTAGTTTAATTTCTCTATAACCCATGTTGCCGGTAAACTTATTCCACGCGCTGACGCATTGTCAAGGTTATCTTTCAAGGAGTAGTAGGCTCAGCGCCCTGATGATGTGAGAAGTACCACAAACACAGGTAAAAGATTCAGTGAGTCTCTGGAGTGGTACTACGATATACATGTGTTAAAAGAAATGCCAAGTGAAAGTGTTGGTGATGTAAGAGTGTGTGCCAATTGAAAAAAAAAAAAATGCGGACGACACTGACTCACCGTGCGAGATAAGAACCCCGCATGTTTCATCTAGCATGCAGGGGCCTGTAAAGGCGAAATATGTTGTTAATGTAATGTCGGACATTTGACATTATTTTCATATTTTATATGTCACGTAAAAGGACTGGAATTAGAAGGCAAGCGACAAAGGAAAGGAGCAGCACGTGTTTTCCCGTTTCCAGGAAAAGAACTCTTCTATTTCTTTTCATTTCCAGAAAAGAAACATTTCTAGCAGTACATCTGCAAGTTAAATTAGTCAGATTACTAAAGGTTCTTGAGGCTAATGGTTTTCGGATGTATTGTAAGACTAACGTGGCCCCCGACCGTTTGAGAAAATGTACATGTTTATTGTAACCAAGGCAGTTTGGAATGTACGAACACAATAGTGTAAACAATGCTGTTGAGCTATGCTGTCCATTGGAGATTAGTTAATGGAAAAGGTCAAGGTCCTGATAGGAGCCGTTAGGTGACCTTCCTACTCCGTAGCAAAGGCTGGGTGTGAGGGAGCAAGCGGGTCGGAGAAGGAAGGGTGCAGTCGAGGCTTGTTGTCTGTCTTTCTTAAATAGTTTATCGCACCTCAGGCGATAGGGCAGAGGTTAGCACGTGACCAGAGGTGAGAAGGGAGCATGTGTACGTTGCTCGGGAAGAGTTGAGGGTTGGAGTTTGGCGGTGGAAGGAGCACGTGTACATTGCTCGGTAGGAGTAGAAAGTTGGTTTTTGGTGGTGAGAGGAGCACGTGTATGTTGCTCGGTAGTAGGCTAGGAACTTCGTATGTCCTCGTGGATGGACAGGAATTTAGCGTTTTTGTGATACAGGCCGTTTTCAGGCTCTCGCAAGCACGTGGAGATTCTGTACCGAAGTTGCGGACAGACTCCGGCAGGGATTATTAGGACAAACGATAAAGTGTTAGCAAGGAGAGCTGCACTACGACAAAAACGCACGTGTGAAATAATGGGCGAGTGATTTCTCGCCATGAACGAAGTCTCCGATACACAGCCTAGGCTCGGACAGCATTTCTGTGAATGACGATTAAATTTTGTTAAGTTTGAAAACGTTGACAGATTCCTTTCAAGGTGTGTCTCTTTGTTATTTATTCACCTCCCCTCCCTTGATTAGCAGATCTTAATATAATAGTAAAGTTGAGGGAGCAGAGCGCCTGTTTGACCAATTATTATAAATTATTGGTTATCCAAGTAGCATAAACGTTGACCTATTGTCTGTGGGGTGTGTGCTCCAGTGAACGAACTTTGATTATAGAGCCTTGTAGGACTTTGGATTACCTAAGGCAGGTGGATCATTTACGTTCACTCCTACACTGAGCGTTATTGTCAGCAACTCATTTGTGTGAGTGACGCAATGGAGGCGAATAGGCCATACATCGGCAAGGGCAGAAAGTTGGTCCTGTTGCTTCAGGATAACATGCGTCCTCACATCGCGAAAATGACTTTAAACACGATCACCGACCTGGGATAGGAGATTTTGTCCCACCTGGAGTATTCTCCAGACTTCGCCCCGTCGGATTATCACCTCTTTCGCTCCCTGCAATATTACCTGAGTGATACGCACTTCACTTCTGTTGAGGAGGCCCACACAAGTATTGATGGCTTTATCAACTCGAAACAGCCCTCTTTTTTCCGCAGTGGCATTTCTTTTTTCCTCAGCTCCCTGGACAATGGCTCAAATGTATCCAACATGACGGGGATTGTTTCACTAATTAGGTACATATTTGATTTGCCATAATTTGCTGTCAATGTGTCGTGTCTGTGGCCGAGAATTAAGTTGCACACCTAATAAATGAACACAAAGGAAACATCTGCTGCAGTTAAATATTGTTTACATTTGTTATTTTCTTGCAGACAAGTGTGGATAGAAGGTTATGCTTTTGCTTTTTAAGAAGAAAAATATTCATATTCTGGAATTAAAAAATACTGCGGAAATCATGGAATTAGCATTTCTAAATGCAAAATAAGCGATATTAATAATAGAGAGAAAAATCGTCAAGCATTACTTTTGACAAGAACACCACCAAACGAGTATCCAAAGAAGGTACATACTTTTACGACTATTTCAAAAGTAAGGTCTCTGGTCTTAAAATAAAATCCATCAACTCAAAGAGTAATCAGTAAGTCGTAAAAAACCCGCTGTATCAACTATGAACAAGGTATAAACAAAGATTTGAATCTGAAAAAACAAACAAACTAAAAAACATTATGTTGTGGCCTTTTGCTTAGGCGCGTGGCTCAGCACAGGACACGATGTAGACTTCTTTATGAAAATCACTTAGCCGGAGACAGATGGAAATTTATTGTGACTATCGATGAAGCATGGATCTACCTGAATGACTGTGACAGAAAAAAAAAAAAAAAAGGTTGATTTACTATCACAAAAGAGCAGAAATAGTTCCAAGAAACCCAAGAAAGTTCTAGTAAAGGATTCAAGAGTAATTCTGGTTTCTTGTACAGATAGTATTAAAGTAAAGAAAAGTTGAAAAGAATGTTAAAATCAGTTCTTCATATTACCAAAATAATGTTTTAACTCCTATGTTTAAAGAGAAAATATCATTCCTTTATCCACAGAGTTTTCAAAGAGTAGAACTCCATCAGGATAAGGCTACCAGTCATACATTCAAATCTACCGGAATCACATATTTTTTTATATATTGGAAAAATGGACTATTGTGCTTTCAGACTATTAAATAGAGCATTTTCTAAAGGCAGACCTAAAACAATGATTGGACTATGGCAAGCAATGGAAGAAGATTGGAATAAAGCAGCAAATCTAGATGTAGTTTCATAGTCCAGAGAAAGGGCTATCAGGTAGAGTGTTTAAGAAAGAAATAATTTTATTTTAAACATTAATTATATTCATCAATTGATACTTGGGTGCTATCTGGGTGACGCAGGTTCGATTCTTCTCCAGGACGACGAAATTTTCATGTTTTTGGATATTATCTGACTTACCATCAATGTCAGATTTACACCAAAAAAACAGATTTGCATTTTCAAAATTTTTATTAATTATATTGTTGGAAAATCGTTCTAAAAATGTGTGAAAATCCTCTGTACATTGCTGAGGAGCAGGAAGCGGACCCACATCTCTCAATTTCCATTCGTGTGTGCTGTCCGTTACAGCAAGTGAAGCTAAGGAGATATAGGTTAGAAACTAAGTACCATTCAGGTTTTACTGAAGAGGTAGCTACATGGGAAACAGTGAAAATATGGTGCATTTGTGCTGACGGTGACACTCATTATTCTGATTTTGCGATAAGTAATCTACAAAAAAGATGCAAACGGAAAAAAATCCACATACTATTCTTGTTGCTTTAGTAAAGAGATGAAAACTTCTTAACAGAAATTCAAATTTTGGAAAATAAAATTTGAAAAGTAGAATTTGAAAACTCTGGTACCAGGTGAAATTTTTCTGGTGCTGTGACAACTGGCACCTTGCATTTGTTTACCCCTGGTTGTAATTAAATTATATATTGTATTGGATTCAAATCTCATAGTCACCAGTCTGATCTCTATGCAGTGACCATGGGCTGTAACATCACTAGATTTTGTCTTGTATTGGATTCAAATCTCAGTCACCAGTCTGATCCATATGCAGAAGGATGTGATATTAGTAGATTATCTTGTATTGGATTCAAATTTCACAGCTGCCAACATGATCCTGTTTTCCTAAGGTGTTGATGTGACAGTTTTCGGATGACAGATGATTTTTCAGGCAGCTCTGATTGTTGAGCCTGATATTCTTTTTTAATTTTGAAAGTAATGTGGCAAAAAAAGTAGCAACGCTTCAGCAGAGTGGTAGGATTCATAGGAGAATGGTTACAAAAAAAAAAAAAAAAAAAGACATTGTTGGTGATGGGTGAGGGAGTAGTTGAATTAGATTGCTACTTAGTCACATTCTGATAGATATGAATCATTTCAGTGAGAGGTGGAATTTTATAGTGTCGAGGGTATGTGTCCAAATGATTTAGAATACCACATTCCTTATGCATAGAAATTTTGCTGTATGTACATAAGAGAAGGAAAGCATTGTGACCCCCCACCACCACTCCGTTATTTGGCAATATCAGGGAAACGGTGAACTTTGTTGGCTGTTTCACAGGGCAGGGTTCCCACACTCCATAAACATTTGTTAAACGTTCTTAAAAAGTGCTTTTCTGTTTCTCGAGGTGCTTAGAAGTCCTTATTTTTTACTTTTCTTTTTCTCAGGGTGTTTAGAAGCCCCTATTTTTTGCTTTTTATTTTTCTCAGATGCTTAAGAGTCCATATTTTTTACTAAAAATGGCCAAAAAGTACTTATTTTTCCTCACTTGCTGTGCAAAATCAAGAAGGTATGATACAGTGTCTCACACTTTTTTCTGCTGGTTGGTTATGCTGGTGATGTAGCATGGAACTGTGTAAGAGAAGTAATTTGCTAAAAAAAAAGTGAAGGACCATGTGCTATTTGAACTGGCTGGAATGAATTAACTCGAGGTTAGTAAAATGTGCTGAAATCAATTCGAGCAGATGTGTTCATTCTCGATGAAGTAGGCCAAATGCCGCTGTAGTGAGTGAACCACCATATCAGAAAACGCTGCTTTCCCTCAGCTTTGTTACTCAAGGTGATCGACCATGTGCTATTTGAACTGGCTGGAATGAATTAACTCGAGGTTAGTAAAATGTGCTGAAATCAATTTGAGCAAATGCGTTCATTCTCCATGAAGTAGGCCAAATGCCGCTGTAGTGAGTGAACCTCCATATCAGAAAATGCTGCTTTCTCTCAGCTTTGTTACTCAAAGTGATCATATAGCAGAATGATTGACACTAAATCCTTTCCAGCTGATAAAAGAGCTGTAACAACAGCAGCAAACCTTAGAAAGCCGAGAGAAGGTGTTTGAGTCAGTTATTTCTGCCCAGTGGCATTGTGTTCATGTCAGGGTGGCTAGCTCTTCCCTATCATGCCTTGGGCCATGGAGTAGAGAATAAAGGACTAGAAGGGAGTGCTTATCACTATAGACAGGTTTATGGTCTGTACTACTGAAATGAGAATGGGAAAAGTAAATGCTTTCCATAGTGTTCGTAATACTCTGGCCACATGGGAACATTCCTGGAGTGCAGAAAATTTTGGGTATAATTTGGTTCATGTACATCAGCCACTTAAAGGGTTAATGCTGCCCTCTGTGGTGCAGTGGTCTAAGTGCTGGCTTCTGACCATTCATCCGAGATGGGGTCCGAGTTCGAAACCAGGTGAGGCATGCATGTTGTGCTTGTCTTACAGCATTGGTTCTCTCCCTTCCTTGAAGCCAGTTTCCCTAAGTTAGGGACAGGTGACTGCTTATAGCCCAATGAACTGCTAAGGTTAAATGCATCCGGCAGATTCCACCCAATAAGCCCCATCACAATCTCTCGGTGCTAATATTTCACTTTTGTGAAATAATAATTCACATGAATTTAATTTTCACTTTTGTGAAATATTAGCACTAAGAGATTGTGCTAATATTATATTCAATTCTTCACTTTATAAAAGTGAAATATTATATTCAATTCTGCACTTAATTTATTTCACAAAGTTGAATAAATTAAATGCAGAATTGAAATCTCAAACTTGCGATTTTGACTTTGGTTAAATTGCAATTTTAACTATTAGATTATGTGTAAATTTCATAAATCTTGAACTTCTAACTACAGTTTTGCAATATATTGTATGTACTCATATACGTGATTATAAGCTCAGATAGGAAAATTGCTTTGTCCAGCAGTACTGTCTTTTAAATTGCACAGATTCCAGTTTACTACATCCACAAACTTAAATTATATTGGAACAAATATTTCAAACTTCATCGGCATACACTTCAGTTTGCATAAGTAAGAAAGGCGTGTGTAAAAGTATATTTGTGCACATGTCATTGTTGCATATGCATGACGATGATGGACAAAACACGTAACAGTATTAGCAAATAAAGGTAACTTGATCACGCTAGTTACGTTAAATGAAAACTTTTACAAAAAAGTTCGTAAGTTGGAAGCTTTCGACCTTATCTTAGGTCTTCATCACGCCAATGGAGGACTAAGATTGTTGCCAGATTCTACATTTGAATTTTTCCTATTTTTGTTGCCAAAACTTAGAATTGATCTCCAGATCATCGGAATGTAGAGAGGAGATTCGGAATTGCAAGTCATTGAGTTGAAAATAGTTTCCAGGCTTTCACAGTAACGGAGGGCAAAACAATTGTCAAAAGAAGCAATTCGTTTTGCTTCGTTCCAGTGGGGAACTGCAGATGTGTCTTCCATTGTCAAAATGGACAAGACGGGATTAGGATTGGCTTTCAAAACATCTTTTTGATGTTCTAAAATTCTATGGCTAACGCTCCTGTATGTGCTTCCAATGTATAAGTTATCCCCAGTAAAAGAAGAGATAGGAATGCAGTAAACTCCTGGGAGGTTCAGGCTTTCAACTTTGTCCCTATCCCTTTGTTGAAGTTTCAAGATGTTTGGGGTAGATTTAATGGCAAGATGGTAACCAAAACTTCTAAAAAGAATCTGTAACTTATAAGCATAGGAAAGATGGTAAGGAACAGAACCACAGAATTTCAGGTTTTCTTTCTTTTGAAGGAGGAGGCATTCAATTTTCGAATTGTTTTCATATTTCTTTATGAGGGAGTTGACTGTATGCAAAGCAGATAAAGTTGGTTGCCCAGTCATCATTGGTAAAGAAACACTAAACCAAAAAGTGCATTCATTTCTTACATCTGCTAACTGCATTCCTATGCAGTCAGACACAACCAACTCACTCAAAAACTCAGTTGACAGATTATCTAAGAAAGAAACTCTTCAATCCTTCCTTGGTGATATATCACCCCCTTTTTCCTGCAAGTTAAACTGCATAAAGCTGGTAACCCCATCAGACCTTTAGTTGAATATTCTTTTTCTCCAGCAGTAAACCTTGAAAAGAGATTGGTCCTCAAATGCAAATCCCTGGCAGCCAACCATCCTCATACTGTTGTCTCTACTTCAAACTTCATCCACAAACTTCCTAATTCCTTTTCTCCTAGTGTTAATCTGTATACTCTTGATGTAGAATCTTTGTTTCCCTCTGTACCATATTTTGAGTCCTACATGCTCCTCATGAAGAAATTGATTCTTCATTTTGAACCACCCGGTACTCTTATCAAAGATCTTTATGATTGTTTTCACACTATTCATCAACACAGTTGTTTTGTTTTCACCAAAATTGTGTACAAGCAACAATCTGGTCTCCCCATGGGCTCACCTCTTTCTCCTCTGCTTGCAGAAATCTACATGCAACATATTGAAGTTTCCATCATTCCTCAACACCCTTTTCAACCTTCACTGTGGTTAAGATATGTAGACAACATTTTTATTAGCTGGCCACATACCGAGTCTGAACTACAGACACTGATCAACTCCATTACGGAAGAATTTCCTTCCATTAATCTCACTATATCTAAGGAAGTAAACCACAAAATTGATTTCCTGGATGTATCTATCTGCAGAAACGCTGATCTCTCCATTACTCGTTCCGTCTATCGTAAACCTTCTGCGGCCACTAACATCATTCCCTACAAATCTTTCACTCTGCATCTCCACAAGCTTGCAGCATTGAAGTCCTACATCCACAGGGCTCATATCCTTTGCAACAACCAACTTTCTCTTCAAGAAGAATTCTCCAAAATTTCTACAATAGCCCTCTCTCATGGTTTCCCTGCTCTTACAGTCAACTCCCTCATAAAGAAATATGAAAACCATTCGAAAATCGAATGCCTCCTTCCTCAAAAGAAAGAAGACCTGAAATTCTGTGGTTCTGTTCCTTACCATCCTTCCTATGCTTATAAGTTACAGATTCTTTTTAGAAGTTTTGGTTACCATCTTGCCATTAAATCTACCCCAAACATCTTGAAACTTCTACAAAGGGATAGGGACAAAGTTGAAAGCCTGAACCTCCCAGGAGTTTACTGCATTCCTATCTCTTCTTCTACTGGGGATAACTTATACATTGGAAGCACATACAGGAGCATTAGCCATAGAATTTTAGAACATAAAAAAGATGTTTCGAAAGCCAATCCTAATACTGCCTTGTCTATTTTGATAATGGAAGACACATCTGCAGTTCCCCACTGGAACGAAGCAAAACGAATTGTTTCTTTTGACAATCGTTTTGCCCTCCGTTACCGTGAAAGCCTGGAAATTATTTTCAACTCAATGACTTGCAATTCCGAATCTCCTCTCTACATTCCGATGATCTGGAGATCAATTCTAAGTTTTGGCAACAAAAATAGGAAAAATTCAAATGTAGAATCTGGCAACAATCTTAGCCCTCCATTGGCGTGATGAAGACCTAAAATAAGGTCGAAAGCTTCATACTTACGAACTTTTTTGTAAAAGTTTTCATTTAACGTAACTAGCGTGATCAATGTTGACTCAAGATTCGTACGAAATACCAGTAATATAAATCTAAGCTGTCTCACTGTACGATAAAAACACCAAGTTTTCAAACTGCAAACAAAAAACATTTATTTACAGACTAAACACCTTGCAGAAAGCTAGTGCTTTCAGAGAACACATGTCTCCATCTACTGGCCCTAGTGCCACAGGACAAGCACCGCCCATCAGATATATATAGCCCACCATTGCCCACAATGCAACACGGTACCAAGTTCCAAACATACCCCTTCCCCCTCGCTATCATCCCTTCCCTCCCCTTCACCAGAAATGAAGAGTACACATATAGTAATTTATTTAGAAACCCATCAACCCCCCCACCCCCGTTGACATTTCCTCCTTCTCAACCCCCCCCCCCTGTTCCCTTGGTCCAAATAAAAGTAGAGGACCTAAAAACAAATCAAACAAACTATTAAAGCATAATAATTTAAAAAAACTAAATTAAAAAAAGGTTCAACTGCAAATCAAAGTCCCTCGTCCATGGAGGCCTCTTGGGTGGTGACCAATCTTCTCCAAGTGCTAGGTACATAGGTCGGCAGATCCTCATTACAACAAGAGTCACCGTAGTATAGGATGAACAAACTCTCGGACATGAATATAGTAGACCTGCCGACGTTGGAATTCAATATCTTGGCACCATTCCAATCTGGGGAATATCCCTCAAGATTTACAGCAGTAGTGAGTGCAGTACTTTTTGTTCCGGATCTGAGGGCGTACCTGTGTTCTCCCAGTCTGACAGACAAGGTCCTAAGTGTAGAGCCAATATATTTTTTTGGAGCCATGTCAGGCTCAGAGTGGATTAGGGGGAGGCTGTAAACACCATGTTGTTGCAAGGTGGAAGTCCTATCTCGGTCACGTCTGATCAGAGAGAACAAATTTCTATTATTAATTCCAAAATTTAATTGGTGTCTCTTGCAAGCTTTTTTGAGAATAGGTATGGTGTTAGGGTAGTACTCTACACTACCTACAAATCTATTCTGTCGTGTCTCCAGGGATAACGTTGTGAATTTCAGTCGTCCGTCTCTCTTTAGTAGTTCTTGAAAAAATTGTTCTGAATATCCAAATGTACGAGCAATGGATAATACAGTTGAGAGTTCGTGTTTTCTTGCTCTACAGGACGATGAATGTGTATGAGCACGTCTAATCAGAAACGCAAAGCTGCAGATTTGTATTGCATTGGGTGGGCAGATGAAAATGGTATAATACATGGATTGAATGTAGGTTTTCTATACACAGAAAACTTAATCTCCTGCGTTTGCGGGTCCCTAGTTAAGAGGAAGTCTAGGTAAGGTAGATTCCCCGAGTGTTCCAGTTCTTTTGTAAAATTGATTGTCGGGTACTGAGAAGACAAACAGGCTGTGAATTAATCTAGAAGGGCAAGCGTATGTGGCCAAAAAATTAGCACATCATCAACATATCGTATCATAAACAGAGGCTTAACAACAGAATTCGCTAATACCTGGTTTTCAAGATGTTGCAACAGGATCTCAGCCAGTACCGGGGAGAGTGGGGAACCCATGGGGGCTCCTGCAAGCTGTTGGTATATTTTATTGTCAAACTTGAAGTACGACCTCTTTGCCACTAATTTAAGGGCAGAGAGAATAGTTTCATTTCCATGCGTGGGGTATTATCTTTCTGTAGACAATCCTCAATAATTGAATGAACAATTGTTAGAGGTACACTTGGGAAAAGGGCCTCCACATCCAAAGAGGCCATCACAAAATCTCTTCCGTCTGAAGTAAATGATCTAATTCGGTTTAAGGCTTGGGTTGTACTGTTGATGGAAACATCTGAATGCATGATTAGGGGTTTTAAATAACTGGCTAACGCTTTTTCCAGCGCCTGAGTTGGGCAAGCATACCCCGAAACCAGTAATCTGAGTGGCCGTTTGGGCTTATGAGTCTTTAGTTTTCCGAAAAGTTCCGGAACTCTAGGGCCCACCGGAGGTTTCATGTTTGAGGAAACTGAATGAGGTAGATAGCCTCGAAGTCTTAATTTGCTAAGATCCGTAATAGTTGCTGCCGTCGGGTCAGACTTTAAGACTCGATGTGGAACCTTGTTAATGGCACAGAACATTTTATTATGGTAATCTTTTTTGTTCATGATGATTATCTGGGAGGTTTTGTCAGCACCAATGATAGACAAGTCATGGTTATGAGCCAGCTCCATTAGTTGCTCTCTTTTATATTTTAGGATTGGTGGATGTCTAGTCTTTTTAGTAAAAGATTTTGATAACTGAAGTCGAGTTAATTCCCGCTCCTCTTCAGGTAAGGCTCCAATGATATTTTCCAGCTCAGGAATGGAAAATAGTGGGTGGGGGGCCGAGGCAGGGAAGCTGTATTTTGGTCCTTTATTGAGTGCAGAAATTTGGGAATCAGAAAGTTGAACTGAGCTGTGATTCACAAAAAATGGTTGCGAAGGGTGATTACCTCTATAACTAACATAAGGTACAGGACGAAAAGACCAACAAGGTCGGTTTGAAACAAGGTTGCAAAGTTTTTTGGTGTGCCTATTATTGACAGAAACCAGTTCAGATTGTAACGAGGTAAAGAAAATGTTAAATTTCATACCTAGGATGATATGGTGGGCGATTTCCGTTGCATTCTGATAAGCCTGATAAGAACGACGACTCAAAAGATCAATGTAAGCCCTTTTTTTCTTTTTAAGGGCAGAGAGAATAGCTTCAATTTCCATGCGTGGGGTATTATCTTTCTGTAGACAATCCTCAATAATAATTAAATTTTGGAATTAATAATAGAAATTTGTTCTCTCTGATCAGATGTGACCAAGATAGGACTTCCACCTTGCAACAACATGGTGTTTACAGCCTCCCCTAATCCACTCTGACCCTGACATGGCTCCAAAAAATATATTGGCTCTACACTTAGGACCTTGTCTGTTAGACTGGGAGAACACAGGTACGCCCTCAGATCCGGAACAAAAAGTACTGCACTCACTACTGCTGTAAATCTTGAGGGATATTCCCCAGATTGGAATGGTGCCAAGATATTGAATTCCAACGTCGGCAGGTCTACTATATTCATGTCCGAGAGTTTGTTCATCCTATACTACGGTGACTCTTGTTGTAATGAGGATCTGCCGACCTATGTACCTAGCACTTGGAGAAGATTGGTCACCACCCAAGAGGCCTCCACGGACGAGGGACTTTGATTTGCAGTTGAACCTTTTTTTAAATTTAATTTTTTTAAATTATTATGCTTTAATAGTTTGTTTGATTTGTTTTCAGGTCCTTTACTTTTATTTGGACCAAGGGAGGGGGAGGGGGGTTGAGAAGGAGGAAATGTCAACGGGGGTGGGGGGGGATTGATGGGTTTCTAAATTACTATATGTGTACTCTTCATTTCTGGTGAAGGGGAGGGGAGGGACGATAGGGAGGGGGTATGTTTGGAACTTGGTACCGTGTTGCATTGTGGGCAATGGTGGGCTATATATATCTGATGGGTGGTGCTTGTCCTGTGGCACTCGGGCCAGTAGATGGAGACATGTGTTCTCCAAAAGCGCTAGCTTTCTGCAAGGTTTTTAGTCTGTAAATAAATGTTTTTAGTTTGCAGTTTGGAAACTTGGTGTTTTTATCGTACGGTGAGACAGCTTAGATTTATATTACTAGCGTGATCAAGTTACCTTTATTTGTTGCATATGCAGTTGGTGAGGCCCTTAAAAAATTTAGTGGGGGTACTTAAAAGTCCTTAAAAAGTGCTCATGTTTTGTGGGAGGAAAAAGAGTGGGAACCTTGCATGATGCTGTAGTTAAAAATGTATTACTAGTAAATGGCAAGATGCACCATATGTGACCAGGAAATGGATGTTGGATGGCCATGGCTGCTTAATGCTTGAGGAGAGAGACAGCTTGATCATAGTATCCAATATAATAGGCATGCTACCTCATCACAGCTGACCACAGTCTGCAATCTGGAAGCACAGAGGAGTGTATCCACAGGATAATTTGCCATGTCTCTCCACCATATAGACCTGCAGTATAAACATGTGATCACAGCACATTGTCTGCAATGAAGACTGGAGTTTGCAGGAAGACAGTGGTGTAGTTAGTGGACTGCAGAAGATTGGAAGAAAGTTGGCCTCCTCTGATGAATCGCATTAGTGTTCTTCCTAGATTTTTTTTTCACAGCTGGGCAGTAAGAAATTTTAGCTGGATGGTACTTTTAACGACCCTTTCTTCTGTCGAAAAAAAAAAATATTATTTTGCTTAACATTGTTATACTTATTAATAAATATCTTTAGCGGTGTGTTAGGCATTAATGTAACATAACATGATAAACAAAGTTAGAAATTTGTACAAAAATGATTTAAAAAAATGAGGAGTATTTACTAACAAATCTATGCCTGGATATGTTGGTATGAGTATTTAATAACAAATCCAGGAACAGGAGAGAACCAGTGCCGTAAGACAAACACAACATCCATGCCTCAATGGGATTCAAACCAGAACCCTTCTCAGATGAATGGTCATAAGCCAGTGCTTAGACCACTGCGCCGTCGGGGCAGTGACATAGCTTTCAGTCAGTTTTCATCAACACTGATGGGGTACGTGGGAATAAGTTTTCCATTCTTACTTTCTTGTGAAAACATTCATTGAAGGAAATATAGCCAGGTCGCAGTCAAAAATAACTGGGCGGGCCGTCCAATAAAAAGGCTCTAGGGAGACCACTACACATTTCTTACTCATTGAGTAGATGGACAGTGGTGGGTAAAGTGAACAACTGTGGAGAAGATGTTACAAAATGCTGCGACGCCACAGGTACAGGCAGGTATGTAATGCTCTTTGGGATGCTTTCCTAGGACGCTCTCAGTACCCTGATAGCTGAGGATGGCTTCCTGAATGCCACGATATGTACCTGTCTGTCATTGTAGACCAAGTTCACCCATTTATGCTAACAGTGTTTTCAGACAGATGGGGTGTTCCAACAGGACAGCGTGCCATGTCTTGAGACCCCATATCTTCAGGAACTTTTTCAAGGAATGTGAGGATGATTTCCATATTCTTCCATTTGCCTGACACGAATGTATGGGGACTTTATGGATTGGAAGCTCAGTTGTATGCACCCCATCTACACTGAATGGGTTACTTGTAGCACCTATGGTTATGACATGTCTTACCAGATGACACCTTTTGGGCATTTGTGGAGCCATGCCTCGTTAGATGGTCACATTGTTGGCAACTCACGGTGGACTTACAGTAGGAAGGTGGCCATAACTTGTTTTGCTCATACAGTATATGTGGAAAACAGTGGAAAATCAATTTCAAAAGATAGAAAATGTACTGATGTTGAAAAACAACATACATATGTGCTATCCAACATGTACAGCATATGTGCGTAGTTCATGATTACAGGCATTCGAGGCTGTCCGTCACGAGGACAACAATGTCGAATTTTGAACAGCGTTCAAGTGTAAAATTTTACGTTCTGCTCGGAAAATCTTTTGCTGAGACTTTTAAAATGATTAAGTCAGCATATGGTGAGAGTGCAATAAGTCGAACTAGAGTTTATGAGTGGCATCAACAATTCGAAAACGGGTGACAGAGTATCGAGGATGATGAGAGGTCAGGATCACCTTCAACATCCACAACGGATGAACAAATCGCCATTGTCAAAGAAATTTTGAGAAATGACCATCGAAAAACTGTTGCAGCGATTGCAGAAGTTGCCGGCATCTCAGTTGGAAGTTGAAATGCCATTTTAACAGAGAAACTGGGCATGGCATCATGTGCGCCAATAAATTGTTTCCAAAAACCTGACACAAGAAAAAATGGATGAGGCATGCAAGCTTGCGGGGATAACATTGATGCAGTGGATTCAGATCCCGATCTCTTGAATTGATTGATCACTAGCAATGAGTCTTAGTGCTTTCTGTACAACCACCAATCCAACCCATAGTCAAAAGTGTGGAAATCATCGTCGTCACCACGACCAAAAAAGTTCAAGGCTGACCGCTCCAAAAGAAAGGTCTTGTTAACAGTTTTCTTCGATTGCAAGGGGATCGTACACAAGGAATTCTTTCAACATGGTGATACAGTCACTAAAGAAGAGTGCGTCAACGTCCTGAAACGTCTCCGAGAATCAATGAGACGTAAGCGACCCGATCTTTGGAAGACCAACTCATGGGTGCTCCATCACGATAATGCGCCGTCTCACAGATCCCTCCTGGTGTCAGATTACCTGTCCAGACATCACATTCTCGTTCTTCCACAACCAGCTTATTCCCCTAATCTCGCCCCGTGTGACTTTTTCCTTTTTCTCCGGATGAAGAATTTGCTTAAGGGGCAACGATTCTCAATTTCCGAAGAAGTGCAACGAGCTGCGATATAGGCACTTGAGGATGTGGCAAAAGAAGGCTTTGAATCTGCATTTAAATCTTTGTATGAGCGCTGGCAAAAATGCGTAGTTGCACAGGGTAACTTCTTCAAAGGAAGCACCGCATAAACAGGTATCTGTACTCATTCTTTTTTAATATAAAAAGTTCCGGATTTTTTTTTAACGTACTGGTTTGTGTATTTGGTCTAGGCATAAGTTTCCAGCATTTCATTGTTGAATAGATGTCATACTTACACAGCAGGTCACATTTTATTGTCTTTGATGTGCGTCTCTGCTCTGCACGGCAGAATGAGATGCAAATCTGCACTGTGCGTCTTCTTCTGGCGTCTACTTTGCTGCATGTTCGTTACGCTGCGGTTACCACTTCTGAACTTCATAACCCACTCTGACAAGTTCTTGCAGCTACAGCTTTATCACTGCATCGTGACATGTCCAATCTTATGTTTCTGCTGTGGTTTTCCTGAGCTTATTAAACAAACAAAAGACTGTGGTGACTGAACTTTGTCAGTCGTCATGTCCTAGCTTTACTAACTGTACTAACCGCCACGTGGGTTGGTCTGGTGGTGTGTGTGTTTGTGTGCGGGGGTGTTTGTTTTCTGTTTGAGCATGGAATTCCACCTTTTGAAACTTTTGAAAATGGAAGTTAGAAGGAGTAAAGATTTCTCCCATAACCATAATTGTTTTCCTCTCAATTCTGGCCTTCTTGTATTATTGTTAAATACTCATTTCTTCCATAAATATTTGCATTCAACTTCAAAATGAGGAAAAAAGCTATCAAAAACAAAAGGGAGCAAATATGCCTTCCATAACCATCTCCCCCCCCCTGTGATATTTTCATTATCCCGCATTATTGTTAAATGCTACTTTCCCCCATAAATGGTTTCATTCAAGCTTGATAAGGGAGGAGAAATTTTCTGAAAATGTAAGTGACAAAGTTGAAAAATTTGTAAGAATTGATGCATGGTGTTAAAAGTATTCATATTCTCAAAATTAAGTGAAATAGTGAAAGCTTTGATATCATCAATCCAGGGTCCTTTGGCTGAAAGATCTTTCAGCATAATAGATGAAATTATTGCTATCTGAGGGAATAAAAAAAAAGTGACAGTGAAGGAATAGGAAGGAAACCGTATCAAAAGAAAGAAAAAAAAAAAGACATTAAGCAATACATGATGTGCAGCTGTAGAGTAAAAAAGACATATAGCCATAGAACTTACTGAGAAGAAAGCAACACAAGTGGAAACTTGAGCTGATTTTCTAGTAAGCACAACTACAAAACAAAAGAGTACAAATCTGCATTTGAAGCCATATTTTGTTTAGAATTCAGTAATTTTGTATTGTGAATACAGTGAGGTGCTCCAGTTTAATATCTACATAAATAAATTACTGTGAACATATCCATCTTCAGGCCTAGAGAAATACCATGCCCTAGACGCACGGGGCAAATAAAAGAACAATCTACAGTAGTGGCCAAAATTGTGGAAACCTTTTGGAAAAAGTGTATTTTTGAGGTTTGATGGCTCATAACACCACTTGTTTTTGGAGTAATACCATAAAAATATATATCAATGGGAAGATAATTTTATCAAGAATGTAATGCAAGAAAGTTTGTTTAATTATCTGTATTTTATGAAAAGTTATAGCCAAATAACCAGAAAAAGGAAGCACAACTCTCTTAAGTTGATATGAAGTAGCTTTCTTTTATTTTAATGTAGCCAAGGAGCATGAGTGTTTAGAGAGCCAATCAGGTGTCACCTTGCTTTGGCAACAAACCAATCAGGTCACAGGATTCAGCTATTGATGTCGTGTATTTGAGCTGAGAAGAGGACATTTGTCAGTGTGTTATGTGGTTGCTATCAAGTTGGTTTTTTTTTTGTGTTCTTTCATAATGAAATTAAAGAAATGGCACAAAGAGTTAAATGATCACCCAGAAAATGATGTAAAATAATACCATTAAGTGAACAAGGCTTCAGTTATGAAGAAATTAGTAGAAAAATTGGTGGAAACTTAACCAAAGGTGGCATTTCTAAATTTTTGAAGAGGTGTAAGGAGACTCAGTCACTACAAAACCAGACTGGTGAAGGCAGGGAAAGGTGCACAACAGCAAGTGATGATAGAATAATTAAGAGACTGTGCCTAGGTGACAGAAGAAAATCATCTGTGTATACAAGATGAAATGGCGCAATGCAATGTGAAGTTGAGTGTAAGGACTGTTCGGCGCCGATTGCAGGAATTTGGTCTAAAAGCTAGAATTCCACAAAAAGAAAAAAACAAAACATTTTTATCTTTCAAACAAAGGTTGAAAAGATTAAACTGGGCTAAAACCCATGTTAACTGGACAGTGGAACAATGGGACAGTGTTATTTGGAGTGATGAGACTAAAATCTCCCTGTTTTTGGTAGTGATGGCATAAAATATGTAAGGAGCACAATTGGAGAAGATTTTCATTCTGATTGCATTACATGCACCATAAAACACCCAGTTAGTGTTGTGATCTGGGGTTGTATGACATCAAATGGTGTGGGCAGAATTTGCGTGATTAATGGGAATATAAATGACCAAAAATACATTAATGAAATACTTGAGCCCAAACTGAAGCCTTCTGCATGTGATCTTTTCCAAGATAAGAAAGATGAAGCATTTATATTTCAACAGGTTTCAGCTCCATGTCATGTTGCTGCTGTGTGCAAAAAGTGGTTTGAAGATAATCATATTCCACTGCTGCAATGGCCTTGGAATAACCCAGACCTTAACCCCATCGAAAATCTATGGAGCTGACTAAAGAAACTTGTTAGTCAGAAGCAACCTAGTTAAAGAAACAATAATTCAATCTTGGTTTTACATTATAACAGCTGCAGAACTGAAAAACTTGGTTCACTCCATGGGAAGGCATTGTAAGGCCGTAATTAATACTAAAGGTTACCCAACTAAGTATTAACTGACATGGTGAGAATTTTTGTATATCTCATTTTTTCTATGTGTTTCACTTTTCTTCTTTATAACTGCTGTTCTAATACAAAATCCTTCATAAAAGTTATTGCATTACATTCTTGATGAAATTATCTTTCCATTGATATACTGTATAATTTTATGGTATTACTCCAAAATAAAGTGGTGTTTATGAGCCATCAAACCTCAAAAATACACTATTTCCAAAAGGTTTCCACAATTTTGGCCACTACTGTAGTGTTGCCTGGTCCGGACAACTAAATTTAAAAATAAAGTTTGGAATATAATTTTCTTCTACAAGAAAAAAGACAGTCATCACACATAGTGTTTCATTTCACTGCTAATGATCGGAAGTTGTATTATTTTTACAGAATGCTAAGGACAGAAGAATATCACTTTAACTATATATTAAGCTCTAGCTCCAGAAAATGGAACCATATGTAGTTTTGCTCCAAATACTGTTTATGGCCAACGGCAGGATGCATTCCTCTGATTGAACTATCCTCTGTTGTTTAGAGACAAAGGGCGAAAACTTCAGTGAAAGGAACATGACAGAATTACTAAATTTCTCAAATACCAATTTCATTTGTCATACCATTTCATACCAATTTCAGCATCATCTTAAAACTTAAGATACACGCTTTTGTGTATTAAACACATTGAATACAGACCCTTAAAACGGAAATGCAAAACATGTAAAAAACACTTTATCAACCATCTAGTATGGGGTTTTTCTTGTAGGAAAATAATTTAATTAAAAAAACTTTAATGAGTTTATTTGGGGAAATGATGGTGAGTCTGAACCAAAACGGACCTTAATAAATTCCTATACATCGTTACACCATTGATAGATCTAGAAAACTCTGTTTTTGAGGATAAAACCTCGAAAATTGATAGTCAAGATTTGCCAAAAGTAAAACCTATTAACTGGGAAAGAGATGTTGTTACTCCTCAATTGGGAAAAACCGCTGGGAGTAAGGATGTTTATTACTACCCTGAAAAAGGTGTACAACTCAGGAGTAAAAATGAAGTAAAAGGCGAAATATTGTTTTTGATCCAAAGGATTTTAATTTTCCACCTAGGTTTGACTATGATAAAGAACCTCAGTTGAGTGGCCATTCAGTGCCTGACTCTGATTCAGAAGCACATTGTGTTGAAGTAAAATCTCAGAAATTACCAGAAAAGAAAGCATGGTATCAAGCAATGGTCAAAGAACTAGATGTATTGAAATTGTGTGATGTTTATGAAGTTGTTCCTAAGCCTGTAGGAGACAAAGTACCAACAAGAAAGATTCCAGGGAAAAAAATCAAAAGTTTTAATGCACAACTTTTTGCTTAGGGGTTTAGACAAATTGAAGGTATAAACTATTTTGATACATTTGTCCCAGTTATTAGTTTAACACTAGTAAGAATGTTTATGGTACTGTTAGTTGTTCGCTTGGATGTAAAAAGCGCATATCTTTACAGTGCACTAAGTGAAGTTATGTATGTGAAATAACCAGAAGAGTTTATTATACCATATTTGGGAAATCATGTCATAAAGTTAAAGAAAGTATTATATGGTCTACACCAAGCAGGAAGAAAATGTTTTTTTGAATTAGATAAAACCTTCATTAATTTGGGGTTTGAAAAACTCTCACATTGAAATTGTGTATGTTTTCCAAGCAAAGGTGTTAATCCTTTTGTATGTGAATGATCTTGCTATTTTTTGCAATTGATGAAAAAAATGGAGAAAACAACTTCAAAAGGTGTACAACTCAGGAGTAAAAATGAAGTAAAAAGTGAAATATTGTTTTTGATCCAAAGGAATTTAATTTTCCACCTAGGTTTGACTATGATAAAGAACCTCGGTTTTGTGACCATTCAGTGCCTGACTCTGATTCAGAAGCACATTGTGTTGAAGTAAAAATTCCAAATACTTTTGCATTTAAGCCCTCAAAATCAAATGTCCTTAATATCATATATGGTTTTTATTAATGAATTTTTACAATTGATGAAAAAATGGAGAAAACAACTTCAAAAGGTGTACAACTCAGGATCATAGTCAAACCTAGGTGGAAAATTAAATTCCTTTGGATCAAAACTACTATAGTCAAACCTAGGTGGAAAATTAAATTCCTTTGGATCAAAAACAATATTTCACTTTTTACTTCATTTTTACCCCTGAGTTGTACACCTTTTGAAGTTGTTTTCCCAATTTTTTCATCAATTGCAAAATTCATTAATAAAAACCAAATATGATATTAAGGACTTGGTTTGATCTCACAGTTTTTAGGGCTTAAATTTGAAAAGAAAGAAGGTAAATTATTGATGCACCAGAAAAGGTATATTCAAAATATGCAACACACATTTCATTAGATACCTGAATGTCATTGTAAAGTGTCCTTGAACTGTGGAGTCATTGTACAATCATGTTCAAGTGAACATGATTGTCATGCAGAAGATATGCCTTATTGAAATTTAATTGGAAGCCTACTTTATTTGGCATCAAGAATGTGACCAGATATTAAGTTCCCTGTGATTTTGTTACCTCAGTATTGCAGCAAACTTTCACAAATGCACTGAAAAATGCTGTGCATAGTATTCCAAAATGTGTTGAGAACTGCTCACTCTTGTGTTGATCTGACAAATGCCAAACATTATGAATTAACTGCATATTCAGATGCCAGTTGGGCATCAGATAGCGATAATCAAAAATCCATGACTGGATACATTGTTTTGCTAGGAAGTGTACCTATTGTACCTATTTCATGGAGAACTGCAGAACAAAATTCTGTAGCGTTGTCCAGCGTAGGAGCTGAATTTATTGCTTTGTCTGAGATTGTAAAAGAAAGTGTTTGGTTGTTTCGAATATTGGAAGACTGTATTTTTCATTACCGTTGACAATACCTAGAATCTATTGTGACAGTAAAAGTGCTATATTTTCCTCATGAAATGTGGTTGAGAAACAAAGGACCAAACACACAGACATTCATTATTTTTTTGTGAAAGCTCGTTTGTCTCAGAAAATATTTGAACTTTTGCGTGTTTCAGAAAAACAAAATATCGCAGACTTATTAACAAAACGTATGACTCTTGACAAATTGCAAATGTTTTGTGATTGGTTATTTGTAGAACAACTCCCATTGAACAAGTTTATTTATAGGTATACCAGAAGATCCTAGAAACAGGGGCAGATGTGTTAGACATGTTCCATGTTTTTAGTTTCTATGTTTTCTGTCATATGATTGATATTGTTTTTGTAATTTATTAAATGGATTGAAATTTAGTGTATACGTGTATGAAACCAACGCATAATAAAAATGATTTGTTTTCTTTATGTACATAAGTATTGTGCTCATTTATGCTCAATATGCAAATGAACATTATCTGCTGCACCTGTGTGTTACTAGCAGCAGGAAGATTTCTATTTGGGCGAATGGCAACAGTTGTTTGGTGTTTAGTTGGTGTGGTTGTCTGTTTTTTTTTTTACAGTTCATGTTGTGTTGTGCCGCTGACAGCCATGAGATGTGGTGTTGAATGATGCGTACAGAATCCTTTTGCATCTGCTGTTTCACTAATGTTTCTCATCCATGTTTACATTTCAAGAACAAATGGTAATAAAATACAGGCTATTCAGAAAGAATAATCCGATTTCAAAAATTTATATTTCAAAAAATTAACAACACAGAATGATAAGTAAAACATCAATGTAAAGGGAAAATGTCTAAGTTTTAGATTATGCACAATAGATGGTGCTAGTGTCTCGTTTATGAAGCTCTTTTGGCAAAGAAGTGAAAATGGCGTCTAGTCAGCAGAAAGCTTTTTGTGTATTCTCGTTTGCACGATGTCAGTCGGTAATCACAGTTCAGCATGAATTTCATAGAAAGTACCAAATTAATCCACCGATGGCTCGGAGTATTCGCAGGTGGCATCATCAGTTCGAGGACGCTGGATGTCTTTGTAAAGGAAAAAGTCCAGGGCAACCAGGCGCATCTGCAGAGAATGCTTAAAGAGTGAGAGAGGCTTTTCTACGCAGCCCGAAGAAATCTACCATTCGTACTAGTTGAGAACTGGGGATTCCTCAGGCTACTGTTTGGCGTGTGTTGAGGAAAAAAATTGAGTTACAAGCCATACAAATTGCATAACTTGCAAGCACTAAAGCCTTGTGATGAGTTACAACGACTGAACTTCTGCCTTTACATGCAAGAGCTAACCTGCAGTTGGATTGGTCGGAGCGGACCAGATGACTTGGTCACCTGATATGACTCCATGCAACTTCTTCCTTTGGGGGTATGTAAAAGATCAGGTGTTTGTGCCTCCTTTGCCCACAACTCTCTGCGAACAGTTACCAATGACACATTAGATCATGTTTGGCAGGAATTGTCATATCGCGCTGACATTATACGTGTGATTAAAGGAAGTCATGTCGAACATTTGTAAAAAAAACTTAGACATTTCCCTTTTACATTGATGTATTACTTATCATTCTGTGTTGTTAATTTTTTGAAATATAAATTTTTGAAATCGGATGATTCTTTCTGAATAAACCTGTACTATGATGTGGTTAAGTATTTGTTGTAAAACTCTTAAATTGCTTGAAGTGTGGCTTTAAACTGACTTGGGAGATACACTTCTGTGAATCTGGGGCCCATTGTCCCTACAAATTCTTCATTGAAAGTCATGGTTGCTTTGGGAGGTTTTCATGGGAATGGTGGATTCTCAAGAGAGTCCCGAATGGCTGTGTATGAAAATGTAATTGTTTCTACTCTGATGTATGGCAGTGAAACCTGGGTACTACAGAAGAGACATAGGAGTTGTTTGTGTGCTGGAGAAATGCGTTACTTACAGGGGGTTTGTGGGAAGACACGTTCTGATTGTGTGAGGAATGAAAATGTGTTGCAGTTGCATAATGTGAAGCCAAATGTTGTTAGCAAGGTGGAGACTAATATTCTTGGTGTCTTGTGTATGTCATGTGATGGGTGTCAGTGAAGCCCATAATGTGTGTCAAGATGGCTGTAAATGGAGAAATTTGATACAGCAACAGTAAGTAAATCAGTTAAAAATTTATCTGGTGGTTTGTATTTCTTTGAGGAACTAACCTCAGAATCTCAGAGAACAGCTTAATGATATGTATGTAATATAATCATAAAATCTGAGGGAGACAGATAACAGGTGTTAAGTGCAATGGAAAAATCAATTAAAATAACGTTTCAGCCATATAATACACAGCCAGAGCAAAACACTGTGACTTCCCTTATCTGACTGTCGACCATTCCTGTCATGGTGAGGCTTATGTGTCAAATCAAGGGAGATGTTATAGTCTGTGCATCAAGTGGCTAACTTTGTATTAGATAGGTGGTTTTTGCAGGTACTTCTTCACTGTGCTTTAACCAAAAAAATATAAATAAATAAAGCAACAACAGTAAAGATTTCTTAAGAAAAACTACTGGAAAAAATTGGGCTGTTCAACCTGCAAAAAAGTTAGTTTAGGCACATATTTTAAAAATGGAAACAGTTCTGGGTACATGGTGGGCTACATCTATCCACGGGTGCAGAAAATGTTCAGGGCCCAATATTTCCCCAGAACACATTTTTTTTTTGTCTGAAATTTCCCCCAAAACCGTAGTGGAATTTTATACAAGTTTAGCCGATTATTAGAGTACGTGTCGATGATCAAGAACTATCCTTAAAATCTATTACTTAAAAATTTTATAAAAAAAAAACAAAAAAAAAAACAACAACTAATATTTATTCCAATGAATAACTAGCTCTTTTTTTTTTTCACGGAAAAAATTATCCTTTTTTTTTTTTTTTTTTTTTTGTGCACGGAAGATTTAGTGCTCCAGGTAAATTCCCCCTCTAGCAGGTGAAAGTTTCAGGCGAGACAGGAATAGGTGAATCAATAATTCTTTCTTTGCCTAAAATGGCGGAACCCATTAACTTTCGACTCAAGAGGAATAGGCGAAATAAGAGTAGGCAAATCAAGAAGTTTGCTCCAGGTGAATCCCTCCCCTCTCGCAGGTGAAAGTTTTAGGCGAGACAGGAATAGGCGAATCAAGAATTCTTTCCTCGCCTAAAATGGTGGAACCCATTAACTTTCGACGTACGAAGAATAGGCAAATCAAGAAGTAACCCGGGGCAGAGAAGTTGAAAAATAAACAGCTAAAAAATTCTGCAGTTAACTATAATTTATTTCATTCTAGCATTCCAGGCATCTAATTGTGCCAGATAATTTTACCGAATGAAATTTAAATTTGACTTAAATCCTTTGCAAAATGCATGGGTCATTCGCTTTAAAATATCCGGAACCCTCAATAATTTTTCAAATCGGTGCCTATGACACATTGGCTGCCATTATTATTATTATTTTTCTATTGCAGGTTTAACGATCACCTAGAGCAACTCAGTGGGCTATAAGCAGTCGCCCGTCCCTAATTTAGGGCCACTGGTTCCAGGGAAGGGTGAGAGCCAGCGCCATAAAACAAACACAACATCCATGCCTCACCAAGATTCGAACCCGGGCCCATCTCGGACGAATGATCAGAAGCCATCGCTTAGACCACTGTGCCACTGGGGTGGCCCATTAGTTTTGGAAACGTTTATTAGCGTGACTAGTGGTTCCGTCGTACTTGTTACTCTCACCACGCTGTCTCTGCCTTGGCATTAGTAAAGTCGTTTAGGCTCGGTTAATCATTTGCGAGCGGCAGTTTGCAGTACGTCACAGCCCTCATAACCTCTTGTATTCATCTAAAAACTATGTACAAGAAAACTTCACACACATAACTCACTCGAAGAAAACTCCGTAGTGATTTTTAAGAACATGCGTCATTGCTGTAACTTCAGTGTGTATATATAGGGGACGCACCCGACTGAGACAATCTGTCTGAAGATGGGAACAAGGTGTCCTGAAAGATCTCACAGATTGTGAAGTCATGTGACTTTTATTAAAAGTTCTTAAAAATCACTACGGAGTTTTCTTCGAGTGAGTTACGTGTGTGAAAGTTTCTTGTACATAGTTTTTAGTTTTATCTGCACGTAAACTTCAGTTCATTTATTCTTGTATTCATAACGACACATTTTTCAAAATTATTACCTGATTACCGTGAAGTAAATTACTCCTATTTTTCATGCTATATTCTTTGTTAATAAGTCCATTTTTCGTTTTATTATTACTACCATTATTTTGCCCACAGGCAAAATTTTCCCCAGAGTTGCCTTAATTTCCCCCGAACCTTGTTCGCGCGTTCGGACATATTCTGCACCCCTGCATCTATCTTGTGTGCTGTTATGGTTGTTTGGCATGATTATAATAAAGTATTGGTGCTTCATGGATGGAATACTGGATTATACCATACAACACAAATTTTGAAGATGACAATCCGTTTTTTGGTGTAAATATGACAAGGATGGTAAGTCAGACCCCTGAAATTTTTTTTTATGAAATAAATCGGAAACTTGAGACTTGGTCGTTCTGGGTGGTGTAGTGGCAGCATACCTGGGCGCTATCTCGGAGACGCGGGTTTGATTCCCACTCCAGGCCGATGCAATTTTGAAGTTTTTGGATATTATCTGACTTACCATCCTTATCATATTTACACCAAAGAACGGATTTTCTTCTTCAAAAATTGGTGCTTCATTTCAAAGAAGCAAAAATAATGAGAACATGCACCAAAAAAAAAAAAAAGTTAAAAAGGATTTTTTTTTTACAAAAAATACATCACTTGGGTTTGTTTTTGATTTAGGATTAAAATGTGATCCACTCCAAAAATGATCTGAACTGAGCTTACTCCTGTAACAACATTGATTTAAATAGTGCAAACAATTGTTAATGTTTTTGAATAAAGGTGAAACATTCCAGATATGTTTAATTTAATGTTTTTGAATCGAGATGAAGTACTTCAACTCCATTTTTTAGAAAATCACTTAAGGCAGATAATATTCTTATATTCGAAAATGCTTTTTGCTTTCAAAAAATGGTACAGTTCCCACCAATAGGCTCATATGCGTTCTTCAGAAAGCAAGTGTGTTAAGAAAAGGCCGCTTTCCAGAAGACATTGATCTGTCAACTTGTTCCAAAGTGTTAGATACAAAATATTGGGCCAAAAAATGTAATGAGAAATATACTGTATGGTGAAGAAGAAATCAGGAAGTTATTTAACAAGTTTCAACTCAATGAAAGAGACATGATTTGTGGTTTGAGAATACCTACAATTTCAAGGGGGAAAAAAACTAAGCAACTTTTAAACTTAACCAGCCATTGCTGTACTGTCTAGCAATTGTGAAATAGGTAATAGGTCTTCTTCTCTTTCAATTGCAACGGTAACCTCTTTAGTATTCGTAAAAATTGTTGAGCCTCCCCTAACCTGGTTTGATTCTATAAAATACTTGTGGTCATGGCTCCTTCGAAGACAATATTCTGCGGTAGATACAAAAAGCAAAGTGCAGACGAGAATGATAGAAATATCTGAAGAGTTGAACAAAATTAGACTATTTTTTAACTACAAAATGCAGCTCTCTTTTGTTATTCAGTGTAATGTAAATCCTTAGTGCAAATCTAACTCTCATTTGTGGGTAAGTGTGATAGAAATTTTAATTTCAGCATTTGTTATGTATTCTAAAACTGTTATGGAATATGCTAGCTTGTTTAAATATAATAATTTAATATCATATGAGAATGTCAATTATGTTTCTGTGTTTTGTGCTGTGCAACAATAATAAGGTTTAAAGAACAATGTCCAAGATACTAATTTACATTTCACTAGGTCAACCCTCGACCCCCTCTCCCCTTTTTTTTTGCAACAACTTATGTTTAAGAGTTCTGGCTCCTCTTTTTCCAGAAAAAAAAAAAAAAACACCGCCAAGGATTATCCCAAACAAACAAAGTATGTCGAGTTTGTAATGTATTTTACTTTCTCTTTAACCATGAGTGCACAACTGTGTTAACAATATTGGCAATATTACATGAACATAAGTGTAAGTGGTACAGTGTCTCTACTTTCTCTATATAATGACTAGCAGTCATGTCCATTCTCCACACAGTGAATGTATAAACACATTTTTTAAACATAAAATTAAAGAAAGGGAAAAGTAATTTAAGCCAAAATTCTTGTTTAATATTAATCCCTTATTGGTCTAAATTGTTCAATAAAAAGTGAAAAGTAGGCTAACTATAACATTTGTAACTCTAACTTAATGTTATAATGTGTTAAAATGCAATTGAATGTTGAAGGTTAATTTATAACTTCCCTGTACACAAAACATTTGATGTCCTTCCTGATGGTGATAAAAAAAAAAAAGTTTATATGGTGAACTGACCCTAGAACATACGATTTAGAACAGGGTTGTGACGTTAATGCATGCAGTTTGACATAAAACAGTAGCAGGCTTTGGCACCCCTTAATTTTAAATCAGAATTTCATGGAATTTTTACAGCATTTCAATGTTTCTGGCATAATTATCTTTGAACCTTATCTGCATTTTGAACAGTGAAGCTAAGCCACCCTTTTGAATTATTTGTTTTTCATACTTTTCTAGGTGTAGAAGTAGTAGCAGACAGTAAAATTCAAGCAGACAATACTCCAAAGCTGCCATTTTTAAGGGGGGGTCGGACTTTCTAGGTATCCGGACCTTAAGACGTATCAGCATGGCAATTTTCAGATCTGTAGGTCATTTAGAAGTAATTGAACAATTCCTAGATGGAGAGACCTGCATTTTCCCACTTTACTCTATGTATATGTATTGATTACTTTATCTGTGTCTTTTCTGTGTGGTATAAAAGTTGTTTCGTAGCCATCAAGTAAATGATAATGTAAAATTATTTTACTATTCGTTATGCTAGTTAAATAAACTATTTTTCTTCTAGGTTACAATAATCTGAACAGTTTGATGTCCACAAAACACTCATTACACCAGGAAAGTGAAGAAAGCAATGAAGCAGCCTTTGTTAGCGCAGCGGGTCAAGTCTTAGTTTGTCATTTGTGTTCCTATGTAACGAGGCGCAGACAGCATATGGTTATGCACCAAAGGGTTCATTCTGGTGAAAAATCCTTTAAATGTAACATTTGTGGAAAGTGTTTTTCTCAGTCTGGAAATCTTGGAGTACACATGCTAATTCATTCAAGAACAAAGCCGTATCAGTGCTCTCTATGTGCTATGAAATTTTCACGAAAAGCTAGGTTAGAGAACCACATGAAAACTCACTGTGGGCCATGTGCTTACTCTTGTTTCAGATGTAATGCTGCATTCAACTCACAAAAATCTTTGAGCATGCATCTAAAATATCACAATCCTGCTTGTGAATTGGAAGCTGTTAAGAATAATTATGAAAGTTTGTGTCTACAATTGAGCTAAGTTTCAGTAACTAAGTTCATTTAATTGGTATTTCCCCCATTATTTCCCTTCCTCCCTCTTAATAATTTCATGTTCTAAGTAAAGTTATGTGCTGTTGATACAAAAGGTTTGAAAATGTATGCAGTAGGCATATCCATGTAGTTTTTTTAATTGAAGTGTCCGTAGCTTTGCATCAGTGTCCATGGAAAACTGAAATACTTTGGTGTATTTTATATTCATGGTCAAAATATATGGGTAATGGACATAAAAATTGGAAACACCTGGGCAAAATCACTAATAGGTGTTTCACTGCCATGCGAGGCATGTACGGTTTGTGTCTAAATCTCTACAGGTGGGAGTTTTCATCATTCATCCATCAAATACCAGAGAGCAATTTCCCGGGTTCCGTAGGAGGGGGGGGGGGGCAATGGATGAGACGTCACAGCAAACTGTCCCATACATGTTCAAATGAATTTAGGTCCGGAGATTGCGATAGCCAGGGCATACAGAACGTAAAAGTATGAAACTCTAAAAATGCTTAAGTAAAGTTTAATTCAAGGGAGCTTTCAACTGATTACTTCAGTCTTTGTCAGCCTTGTGATAAATAGACGACGAAGACTTGTCACAAGGCTGAGGCTGATAAAGACTGAAGTAATCAATTGAGAGCTTCTGTAAAGTTTCTTACCTAACTTAAGCATGTTTTAGAGTTTCATACTTTGTATCATTAATTGTTGCATGTTTATGTCCAAATTTCATCATGCATACAAAGGGTGACCATTTTTGCATGATGAATGGGAGTACTTTCATGTTGAAACACAGCAATTAGCAGATTACACATATGTTGCAGCAGGGGATGCAGACGATCACTCAGGATTGTGGCATAACGTTTAGCATCGACAACGCAGTTTATGGTTATGAGTGGGCCCAAACCTTGCCATGAGAATGCACCTCAAGCCATGGTAGAACCACCTGAATCCTTCACAGTAGGGAACAAGCACTCTGTGTTGTAACATTACTTTGACTGTCACCACATATGCATGCCTCCATGAAAAGCTGATTTGTTGGACTAGATCACATTCCTCCACTATTGTTGGGTCTGCTGCTTGTGCACATCATACCACAGGACACAATGAAAAGCATTGGCAGGAATAATCAAGGACTTGAGCAATGCTACATGACCAACCATGACACCCAGTTCTGTGCAATTCATGACACAATGTTTTGGTTGAAATAAATATATCGCGTCCTTCACCAAATGTTACACACAACTACTCCGTGGTCACCTGCCAGCTTGTTCTTCTCAGTATAACATACTAATGCTCGAATGTCCCTCTCCTGCAGCAAGTGCTTTCGTCCATTATTGCATTTCTCTGACTATTTTGTGCCAGATGACTTCCATACTGACACGATCTTCGAGACTGTCTTTCTCGAAATGGCAGTTGTATCATCTGTTCTGGTAACTGATGTACCTGCCAAGTGTGCTCCAACATTCAGATCTCTTTCAAAGTTGATGAGGTCTTTTCTTGATGCCATTATAACATCCATTAGCTGGTATGCTGACATGGTTTGCACTTATGTATAGGACTGGAAGCATGATGGGAGTCTATTTGCATATCAATAGCATTTGCTAGTGGCACGTTTTAGTGACTGTCTCATCTCAGCCACTGGTGTTTGCGGAGAGCTTCAGAGTTTCTGTTTTTCTGTCCATTGCCTGTATACGACTGAGTAATGCCACCACTTGCGCAGGTCTGTTTCAGTGGATGATACTTCAATATACAGTGGGTGAGTCGAAAGTTTTGCAATATTTGCATAAATGCATGTGCTGCGGCCGGTATGTCACATGTTTTAACTAGTTCAAGTCGTGCAGTATAGTCAATCGAAAGGGATGTAAATTGGTAGTCGTTGCTGTGAACAGCATTGCATATAGTCGTTCTGTTTGTGGTTGGGATCCCTAAAAGATGAACAGCCACAACCAGCTAAGTAGGGAACTTTTGCTTTATGAGTTTGAACTCTGCCATAACGCTGCTCAAGCAACACAACACATTTTTCATGTGAAAGGGGAAGGTTCCATGGACCACTGCACCGCAACCAGATGATTCAGGAAATTTCACTTAGGTGGCAGAAACCTCGACGATCAGCCAAGGTCAGATAGGCAGTGAACCGTGGATTCGGAGACTGTGCGCCATGCTGTAGTGACAAATCCGACAACCCGCACTTGGAGATTATCAGGCAAGCTGGGCATATCATAGACCACTGTGGTTCATCACCTTCAGGACCTCAGCGAGGTCTATAGGAGCTGCTGCATTGTCCCTCACAAACTGATGCCAGCTGAAGCAAATTGCCAAGTGGAAGTGTGCACGAAACTCTTAGAAAACCTGCTTGATGTATGCAGAGATGCCAACTTTTATGGATTTTCCGTAGTTTGTACGGATTTTCACTCCATCTTACGGTTTTACGGAAGTCACCCAAAAACTTACGGAAAAGCCCACGCACACAATTTATAATTTTTTACCGTCTTTTGGTCGAAAAAACACACATTACAAGTAGTCCCTATACAGCTTTGATGTTCTGACTTCCCCGCCAACGGAGGCGGAGCTTCTTTTCATATGCTGTTTGTCATGTGATTCCCGGTACAATCATTTGAAAGTGCTGGGCGCAAAAGCCGAGAGGGAGCTCAGCTCAGCGCCCTTTAGGAACTCTTTACATGTGGCTTTGTGCTTGTGAAAATTCCAGTGCAGACGTTTTAACCCTTTCCGCTCGACTCTCGGGTGACTCCCTACATTACGAAATCGCCGACCCGTCATCCCGATGACGCCTCTATAGCTAGCATGTCGGCGCTCGTGAGACATTTCTTTTCGCCCAATCGGTTGGGTGTCACCCGCACCCGCCATGCCGATGACGCCTCTGTAGCTCATATGTCGGGGCTCGCGAGACATTTCTTTTTCACCGAATGGAGAAAAAGAAATGTCATCGGCGTGTTGGGTGTCACCCGCCATGCCAATGACGCCCTATAGCTCGTACGTCGGTGCTCGCGAGACATTTCTTTTTCGTCGAATAGATAAAAAGAAATGTCTGGTGTCACCCATCATGCCGATGACGCCTCTATAGCTCGCATGTCGGCGCTCGCAAGGAATTTCCTTTTCGCCGAATAGGTCGGGTGTCACCCGCCATGCAGTTGACTTGACGCCTTTGTAGCTTGTATGTCGAGGCTCGCGAGACATTTCTTTTCCACCGAATAGATAAAGAATAAATGTGGTCGGGTGTCACCCACCATGCCGATGACGCCTCTATAACTCGCATATCTGCCCCCGCTAGGAATTTCTTTTTCGCCGAATAGGTCTGATGTCACCTGCCACGCCGATGACGCGATGCCTTTATAGCTCGTATGTAGGGGCTCGCGAGACATTTCTTTTTCACCGAATAAATAAAAAGAAATGTCGTCGGCGTGTCGGGTGTCACCCACCATACCGATTACGTCTCTATAACTTGCATGTCGGCGCTCGCGAGGAATTTCTTTTTCACCGAACAGCTCGTGTGTCGGGTGTCATTCGCCACGCCTATGGACGCCTCTATAGCTCGCATGCCGACGTTCAAAAGACATTTCTTTTTCGCCGAATAGGTCGGGTGTCACCCGCCACACTGATGATGCCTCTGTAGCTCGTATATCAGGGCTGGCGAGCCAAAGCTGAACTTTCATTGCTAAGTTGTGGCCTCTACTGCAGAAATATATATATATGTATATATATACATTTTGGAACATTCATTTTATTAAAAAGTGTTGTAAACGATTCTGAGATTTTAAAATAAATATTTTTGATGTACTGAAAATCTTACTGAAGGTCAAATCGGTTTTACTGAAAACTTAGGATTTTTTTACTGATGACCCCCCTTTCTCAGGTTGGCATCTCTGTGTATGTTTCATCAAGAGAATTGTTATGGGCGATAAAAAATGGGTCTATTTCCGTGTTTTTTCATGTGTAATGGTCTATTTCCTAACACACAACAGCATAGGTTGAGCCCGGGCCAGCTTCCAGAACCTGTTGTTGCCAAACGCGGGCGCTTCGAGCACAAGGTGATGCTCTGCGTCTGGTGGAATTTCGAGGAGATAATCCATTACGAATTTGTTCCAGATGGTTGGACCATCAACACCAACTTCTACTCTGAACAGCAGGAGTGGTTGTACACCATTTTGGAGGAGAAGTACCCAGCATTGGTGAACAGAAAGCGGGCTCTCCTACAGCAGGACAATGCTCGCCCTCATACCATGCAAACGACATAGGCAAAACTCCAGGAACTTGAGAGCATCAAACTGATGTCACACCCAGGATGTAGAACGGACCTTGCCCTGGTCGGATTATTACTTGTTCCGGTCCATGGCCCACTTCCTTCTCGGGCAGCTTCAACAACCAGGAGGAGGAGATGAAAGCTGTGGTGAAAGAGTTCTTCGCATTGTAGGACAAGAACTGGTACCGCCGCAGAATGAAAGAACTGGCAGACAAATGGCTAAAGACGGTGCAACATGATGGCCTATACTTTGAATGCTAGTCATCTTTCGTTGTACAGGTACGTATGAAGACATAAAGTGATCCAAATATTGCAAAAACTTTCGACTCGCCCTCTGTACACTACCCTGCCATTAATATTTGGACATGCATACAAATATTTTTTTTTTACAGATAATTTAATGTTAAGATAATTTAATGTTGAGTGCTGAAGCATTTGGCCCTTATGATGGCCTCTAGCCTTCTTGGACTACCTTTCACCAGTTTTTTTTTTTGTTTGTCTGCGAGTATGTTCCACCATTCACCCTTCAAAGCAATGACCAGTTCAGCTTTGTTTGGCAGCCTCTTCTTCCATGCATCTGATGATCTAATTCATCTCATAGATTCTCTATAGGATCCAGATCAGGACTCTGGGCTGGCCATTCCTACATTTCGACGCCCATGTCCTCAAACCAATCTTCAGTCAACAACACCAGTAGTATGACATGGTGCATTGTCCTGTTGATAGAGGTATGGATGGACCTTTCCCAAAGTACTGCCACTGTGATCATAGTGCATAATTGCCCAGGACATCTAGGTAGAGTGTAACTTTATCATGGTATGTCTAAAAGAACTATAGGACCAAAGCAAAAGCATAACAAGTAGCTCCCTTCCCTACCATAATGCTGTCTAAAGCAAACTTCGTTGTTGAGTTGATACAGTCCGGAGAGTACTTTTTCCACGGATTTACCACACCGAGAAATGCCCATCAGACTGATAAAGTGTCCAAAGTGCAATTTTCTTTTGGTGTACAGCCCAAGATCAATGTTCTTTACACCATGCTAATTGGCGTATGACAGTTGAAGTGGTTAGTGGCTTGTGAATTGTTGTTCAACTGTGGTAACCCATGTCATCCAGCGTCCTCTCTATTGTACTGGTGCCAACATCAGTACCACTAGTCTCACATAGCATTTGCGTGATTTGAGATGTTGATTTTCATTCTGAGCAGACCATCATTTGTAGAGCTCACTTGCCATGTTCTGTTAACTTTGGGGGCTTAATTTATAGGTTTAGGTTTGATTTCAGAAGGGTTTAGGTTTAGTTCTGTTAACTTCGGAGGTTGTTCCTTGGCAGATTCTACTCCAGTTTGCTATAATTTGCGTATCACATTACCAACTATTGAACTAGAGTTCTTTGATGCTGCTAAAATGTTACATACAGAGCAATTGCTGATGTGGCATCCTATTATCTATCTATGCTATTATTATGTCAATTGTCTCATCATAGCCGTAAGAGCATATATTTATAGCCTGGTCTATGAAGTGGTGCTTGCATAGGGCGTAATTCACTATCAATAGAGGGATGTCCAGATATTAATGGTAGGGCAGTGTATGAACATATGTGGTAAATGGGCATACGTTCAATGGTGGCCAAAATTGTGGACACTTCTTGAAAATTTAATGTTTTGCAATTTTGCAGGCTTATAGGAAATGTTATGTTTCACTAAATGCAAATGTTTATATATCAACTGAAGATAAAATAATGCTGAATTCAATACAAAAACAGAATTCAAATATCTGCAGTATGAAAAAAGTTATAGTGCGAATACTGCAATCATGATATATCTAAACTACAGTCTAATAAAATGATATCAGATTCTTACAATTACAATGTGTTATCAGTATTTAGTTGGGTATCAGTATTTAGCATAGAGACGTCTCATTGTGTTATCAGTATTTAGCACAGAGACGTCTCATTGAGCCATCAAGTGTTTGAAGTTCTGCCTTCACTATTACACAATGCCAGAAAACAATTATAGCCTCAATTAATTGCCTTTTATTTGATGGATGCCTCATTTGTACAAGGTTTTTCAAACAGTGCCACAAATTTTCTATCAGGTTCAGGTCATGGCTGTTTCCTAGCCTGGTCAACAATGGAATGCCTTTTACTGTGAATCACTGTTTGCGTATTTGTGCTGTGTGGTAGGGAGCTGAATGCTGCTGAAAACAAGATGGTGCATTGTTGGGAAAGATATCCCTGATGGAAGGTAGCAGTTTTGGTTCCAGGATGGTATCGCTGTATTTTCTTGCATTCAGCATGCCATTGATTACATGATGGCAGCCAACATCCTCTGCTGCCTTACATGCCCAAATTATGATGTGCTTGTTGGGTGCTTTACATTTGCCTCCATGCAGTCAGGATGTAGCTCTTCTCCCACTTGACATCTCGCATATTTTCCCCCCATCACTACCAAATAAAGATACTATACTTTTGTCACTCCAAATAACTTGCTTCCACTGATCTTCTGTTCATTCAATGAGTTTTGTTTACTGTAATAATTTCTTGTGCTGCTGTGGATTCATATATGGCTTTTTTCTCGGAATCTTGCTTTTTAGTCCGATATCTGATAATCTTCTCCTTAGTGTTATTGAACTGATAAATCCACCAGTTACACCCAGTTCACTTCTGATGGCTTTAGATAAAATTCTTCTATCCTTGAGACACAGCCTTTTTATTCTTCTGTCATCAGCAGATTTTGTTCACTTTTTCGGCCTTTTCCTACTTTTTTTTTTTCAGTGACTTTGTTTCTTGATAACGTAAACACAACTTTCATACTCCAGATGTCGTCACTGTCCAACCTACTTGCCTTGCCAGTTCAGCATAGGAAAGACACGATTCATGTAATACACATACATGAGATTATTCCGCGGATTCGGGGAATTTTGTTTTTTTTTGTCATCATTTTGGTTATTTTCGAGATCAATGCAAAACTAAAGAGAAATTTTGGAGGATTAGTGTGGGGGGGGGGGGATTCGTTTTTTGGACTGGAGGATAATATTTTGTTTTTCAAAACTTTTAAAAATTTCTCCCGGAATCGTGATTTCTTTTTCTCAGCTATGTTTCTTCTGTGCAGCATTATTCTTAAATATAACTTTATTCCATAAATATTTGCATTTTAGCTTGAAATTGGAAGTTGAAACGAAAATTTCCCTTGGATATTCAGTCACGCGATTCTTCAGTGGATTCGAAGAATTCCGCCTTTTCCATCATCGTCTTGATAGTTCTCCAGATCGATGTGGAACTGAACAGAAACTTGGGAAGGATTGGTGGTGGTAGTGATGTGGTGGGGTTGTTTTCCATCGGTGGGCGGAATTTCGACTTCAAAAACTTTTGGAAACAGAAGTTAGACAGAGTGAAAGTTCCTACCATAATTGCAATCTTTTTTCTTGCGATGTTTCTTCTTTCCAGTAGTGTTGTCAAATATAATTTTATTCCATAAATACTTGTTTTGCAGCTTCAAAATGGAGAAAAACTTTCCTAAATTAGAAGTTAGACAGAGCGTAGATTTCGCCGGTAGTCGTAATTCTTTTTCTCTGCGATGCTACATTTATCCTGCGTTGCTGTTTAATGTAAAATATATTTATATTGAACACAGTGATGTGCTCCAGCTTAATATTTACATAATAAATTTCAGTGAACAATTTTGTCTTGCTCACGCCACATTATTTTTACACTGTTTTGCAGCACGTTCTTATTTTTCACCCATGAGGTTAAAAAGTTCAGCTTTTTTTCCTTTGTCAGTCTCTTGTATGAATGCAACAATCCTTCTTTTCATGGGTGTCCAATCAACTCTTCTTTAGTGCCATTGCTCTATTTATTATCTACACTTTAAAGTTCAAGAAACACCAAAAGTATACACACAATCTCTAATTGCGCTTCACTTACACTGATAACCACCTTTCTTCTACAGAGCAAACAGTAAAATTGACTTTCTCTAACTTGACACATGATATATTGCAGCTACAGCCATGTGATTGGTCCCTAGAACAAGGACTGGGATTGGCCAGTAGGGTTTGCACCCACATTCCGCTTCTTGAATGAATCATTGCTGTGTTTGTTTTTGAGACTAAAGTAGGCACAACTATTTTTTGTACAGCAAATATTTGAATTCTGTTTTTTGTATTGAATTAAGCACTAAATTCTCTTTCAATACATGTATAAGCACTTGCATTTAGTGAAACAAAACATTTTCTCATGAGCCTGCAAAGTTGCAAAACATGAAATTTCCAAAAGTGTCCACAATTTTGGTCGCCACTGCAGAAGTAATGTGATAGTCACTTCTTATGAATAAGTATTGAAAGTTGAAAATTTGTGCTTAAGGTATGTAAATTTAATGGAAAGTTGCATAGCTTTTGACCCTTCAATCTCTTTTAACCTTAGTTAAGATGAATTCTGGCTGGTGGTTGCTAGGTCAATAATGCTAGATTTGTTTGTTAACTTTGAAAATTGATTTATTCATTGTATTGAGATCAGTATTTGAAATTAATAGATATTACAATATGTGTGTGTATTTACCTGCCTCAGATTTCCATCACTTCCTCTTTTCTTCCTCACACAGAATCTCCTGACTCTCATGCTGAAACTTTCCTCCTCACCACAACAAATAAACCACACTTTCTGCCTTCTGACCTCATTCTTTTCATTCTCCACCACACCTTTAGTGATGTCGTGCCATGTGTGTTTGCCTGCTGTTATTTTTAGTACTTTTCTTGTAACTCTTGTGTATACAAGTTGTGTTAGTAAAGTTTGGTGAATGCTGTTGTAACATGTAAAAGGAAAGATCGTGAAAGGTGCAGTAACTTGCACATGATGCAGTCAAGTACATGAGCGAACATGCTCATAGCTGTCATGGAGCTGTGAGAGAGCTTGTCGCAGCAGCTGATGTTAGGTGCACATTGTTAGCTTGTAAAGAATGGTTATCAAAATATGCTTCAAATTGGGCCTTTGCTGTATTAAACACCCACCATATTCACCAGATCTGGCACCACCAGACTACCTTTTGTTTCTCTGAAAGAAATTAGCGCCGAAAAGAAAAGATTTGTGGATGTTCGTGTGAACCTTATGATCCAGCTACAGACAATGACAAAGGAGAACTTTCCCCCATAGCTTTCAGTAGTTATGCAATTGACGCCAAAAGTGTATTGTATCTGGGGGAGGGGGATTTTGAAGGGCAGTAAAGTAAGTTTTGTTAAATATTACCTGTTGCTTGTTTTTACTTTGTAGTTGTTGAACTTGAGTGACTCACCTTGTATTAAAAAAACATAATGAAAAAACAACAGACTACCTTTGTTTCTCTGAAAGAAATTAGCGCCGAAAAGAAAAGATTTGTGGATGTTCGTGTGAACCTTATGATCCAGCTACAGACAATGACAAAGGAGAACTTTCCCCATAGCTTTCAGTAGTTATGCAATTGACGCCAAAAGTGTATTGTATCTGGGGGAGGGGGATTTTGAAGGGCAGTAAAGTAAGTTTTGTTAAATATTACCTGTTGCTTGTTTTTACTTTGTAGTTGTTGAACTTGAGTGACTCACCTTGTATTAAAAAAAACATAATGAAAAAACAACAGAAAAGAACTTCGTGCAGTTGCAAATTTGCCCATCATCATGAACGAACTCCTTGTCCATACAGCATAAAATTGTCACATTTTACATTTCATGACCACTAATTTCCCACCCTGCTATTGAAGCATGCAACATATATGGGAAGTTGAGAACTATAGCAAACAGTGGGTCAGACTCTTAATTAAGAAGAATTTGAAACCTTCAACTTTAATGCACTGTCCAAGTTTCAATGTGTTTCATCTGGCCAGAGTATGTTTCACTGAAAGACTGTGTCAAATATCTACACTCCTTGTAAGTTTTGTTGAGTGTTATTATTGAAACAAGATGTTATTCTTTTGTGCCATATCAGCAAATGAGTGCTTTGTAGGAAATTTTTAGCTTTATTCTGGAATATTCTGTGAGTAAAAAAGGTTTCTTATTATCAGGGGCAAAATTTAAGCAAAGACTCATATCATGCTGATTAGAGGAAATGTACAGAGATGTTCACCATTTTTGAGGTCATAGTTTCACGCAAAAATGCATGACAAATTATTTTTGACCAAACATATCTTCAGTACTGGAATTAAATTCAAGTTATCTGTGGAATTAAAATAATGTTGAAGCCAAAACACACTGGATTTCTGTTTCTGTTCAAGAATTTTCCTTGTGAGTTTAAATAAACTATCACAGACTTAATCTACATTTTGAGGTTACTCACCTTTATCCTAAAAATCTTTTAGGAGGTTTTCGTCTCTACACATTTCCAACACGTATTTTTCTTAGTTACATCATGGTTCAAGCCCCCCCCCCCCAAAAAAAAAAAAACAACAACAAAATTTTTTTTTTTTAACTCACGCAAACTTCGTTCCAATCTTTTCCTTTCCCAATGACCAAATGCGGATTCAAAATAATCAACCACAAGTATACATAATGAACTCCCTAAAACACTAACATCTAATTAAAACTTCAATCAATAAAACTTAAATTACACATTTCCTAACTTTGTAGAGACAAAAACCTAAAAGATTTTAGAATAAAGGTGAGTAACCTCAAAATGTAGATTATGTCTAAATAGCACGTGAATAATTAAGCAGCTAGGTGACATTTGACATTTGCAATGCTGCATGAATATATGATATCACAGACTTGTTATATGCTTTACTAGTTACTGTTGTCTCTTTACACAGAGCCAGCTAATTTGGAAAACAGTTGATTTGTTGGAGTGTTTTTTCTCCTGTTTTTTAACAAATCAGAAAGACTGTAGCTCCCTTAAAGGAGGCTGTTTTTATTGAACTTCTGTTATTTTTGTAAGCACAGTTTCTGGAGGAGGAGGAGATAGATTTGTGCAAAAAAAAGAAAATGCTTCTTTTGTTGTATGATATCATCATCATTGTCAACCACTATCAATCCACTGCTGGATGAAGGTCTCCACACGTTTCTTCCACAACGGTCTGTCTTGTGCCAGTCTCCTCCATGTTACTCCCGCATACTTTCGAATTTCATCCACCCATCTCCCCATCTCCCATGTGGTCTTCTGGGTACCGTGCATTATGTTGCTATGAGTTAATATCAGTGTTCCAAAACTATTCCATTGAAAACTGCCATACAGTACCAATTACTCTGATCCCACTGGGAAAATACATCTTCATTTTATTATGCAATGATTTATATTTTCAAAAGTAATAAGTATAGCATTTGTATAATAGAGGTGTTGTACAATGCAATATAAAATTTGATTTCAAGAAAAATTCAAATTTTATATTGAAGATGAAGAAATGTTGTAAACATGAAATTACCGTATTTTTTAGAATAAAGTACACTATTTTCCCCCAACTAATTTAATTTCAAAATTCCCCTACATTTAACATATATACTATAGGTCATTATTATCTTCACTAATATATATGTATACATTGATCAGCCAAAGCATTAAAACCACCTGCCTAATACAAGTATAATGTAGGTCCACCTCTCACTACCGAAAGAGCTCTCACCCGATGAGGCATAGATTCATGGAGACATTAATAAATGTCCCTCAATATTTGGTAGCTTGATTGCAACAGAAAATCCTAGTTTCCATAAATTGCATGATTGGGGTGATGCTTAATGTATCCGTTTCTCCAACTCAAACCACAAATGCTCGATAAGATTCATTTCCAGTGAATTTGGGGGCCATGGCAATAAATGGAATTCCTCTTCATGTTCTTGGAACCATTCCTGAGCCTTCTTTGCAGTGTGGCATGGAGTATTGTCTTGTTAAAAGATGTCATTTCTGCCAGGGAATTTAGTCGCCATAAAGGAGCGTACTGGGTCAGCCACAATGTTCAGGTATGTTGCAGCTGTCAGAGTTTGCTCTACAGGGGTAATGTCTACAGGGGTAATGGGTCTAAGTGTTCCTCAAGAAAATATTGCCCAAACCATCACACTCCCTCCGTCTGCCGGAAGGCTTCCATAGGTAAACGTCGCGCACAAGCTCCTCCATCGACATGGTGTAACAGAAAACAAGATTTGTCTGACCATGAAAACCCTCTTTCAGTCTTCTATGGTCCGATGTCGATGATTACGTGCCCACTGCAAGCATTGACGACTGTGAATGGCAGTGAGCTTAGGCACACAAATGGGCCTACAGCTGCGGATACTTATATCCAAGAGTGTATGATGAACTGTGTGTTGGACACATTGGACGCTTCACTACAATTGAAATTATGGGTAATGTTAGCCACAATTGTCCTCTTGTTGTTGTGAACAACACCAGATAGCCTGCGCTGACCTCTGGCATCAATGAGGTGTGGCCTGCTCATGCCTTGTTGACGGCTCAAGTGTCGCCTGTTTTTGGACCAGGTACTAACTACTGCATAGCCTGAGTAGTCTATCAGTGTCACTGTTTCGTAGATGCTCTTACCAAGCTGTCTTGCCATAATGATCTGGCTGTTTGTCGAAATCGGATAAATCCTTTGCTTTTCCCAGGTTGAGACGAAATGAAATACTGACTGAGAAAGCTCCGACCCAGGTATCATACATATATCATTTGTGATTAGCACGTGACACTGATTGGCTGCATGCACCCTTATTTGCATAAAGCAGAGATGGTTCGGTGTATATACATAGTTGTATCAGAATATGGTCACCCCCGGAATTATGGTGTACCCGTCCAAGCGTGTCGCAGAGTGCTTGTGACAAGGTCGACCAAACTGAGATATAAACAGCCGGTCAGGACAGTTGAGCTGTAGTGTGTAACTTGAGCACAATAGGCAGAGGTAGTGATTTGGTGGACGTTCAAAAAGGAGTGATCATCGGCTACTGCATCAAGGTTGGCAGGGTGCGCACGCGTGCTTGAAAACCTGGAAAGTCCTGGAAAATCATGATTACGTTTTCAAGGCCTGGAATATCCTGGAAAAACGGTATTTTTTTAATGCTGTCTTGAAAAGCCTTGAATTTTGAAATTAGTGCTTAAAAAAAATGCCCTTTTAGGAAATCGTGTTACTGACTGTTACCCCTTAATTTTTTTAAGTTCCTCTCCTCTGTTCTCAAAGAAACCGCCGGCTACAGTGGTGTTTCGGATGTGCTAATTCCTAATTTGGCTGGGGGGGGGAGCACTACTTCCAGTGCAATAAAATTGGATGATTACTAGCAGGTCTGTTAGGGAAGGGAAGCTTGATGCATTCTCTAGCCCTGAGCTTGATGTCCGTCCGACAACTACTGAGAACAACAGAAGGGGAAAGAAGAGACATTTAGCATTTGCAGGGGGTCGCGTGTTTACCAAGTCAGCTGGCATCCACCAGTGAAGAGTATGCCTGAACAACACATTCATCTGCTCCTTGTTTATTGCATTAAGACGCTTGCTTCCGGCCCACCCCTCAAGAGACTTCGGCTACTTATGATAAAAAAATAAAAAAACTATCTTTGCGAATTTTTCACAAAAGTGGCTGAAATTTTTACATTTACTATAATTGGATTACAGAAGCTCACTCCCAAAATTCCATTTGAATCGGTTTAAAACTCAAAAAGTTAGCATTGGAAATTTTTATTATGTGTGCCTCTTTAGACAGTGAGCCTTTGAGCAGAAAGGGTGTTACCATAGCAACGGTTGATTGACAGCTGGGAGCGCTGATCCGAAGCCCTTGGTTGGGAAGAAAGCAAACACCTGTTTATCACTTCCACGGCTCAAAAGGACTAAGAGATATTTTCAGAAATCCATTTTCCGGAATTTTGAAAAGAACACAGTAAAATTTTTACAGTGGTTAAAATACATCACAATAAAGTTCTAGTGCAAATTTCGCCGAATTCCGTTTGAAACTTTAGCAGATGCAAAAAAAAAAAAAAAAAAATCTTCCGTTGCAAAATCGGATTCAAAAAAAAGAAACGGCAATTATAAATTACGGGAAAAGCAAGCAAATTATTTTTTAGATGCCATGGTTTATTTGAACAGAGTGATCCTTAAATTTTGTTTCTGTGATGATATGGACTCTATTTTAATTACAAACATACATTTTTATTCAGATGTCTGAGTTACTGTTTTAATAAAAAAATCTATAATTAAAAAGTTTTCAATGGATTTAGGCGAAATTCAGCAGATAAACGTATTTTAGTAAATTGCAACGTTATGACGTAAATTTGGTCATTTTGTCGAAAATTGGGCAGCATTTTTTTTTTACGTTTTCTCCTATAGTTAGGGTGAAGGAGGAAGACACTTCAGTGAGCTGCAGGTGGTGATTTATGGCGATGTGCCAAATGAAAAGAAGCCGTTCCATCAGGACATTCCAGAGGTTGAGTGTGCGTGGACGCGTGCTCCTGCTGTTTGAACTTAATCGGAATGTTTTCGGGAGGGGAGAAATATCCGTTTCAGCTTTACAGCTTTCAGGCTCCTTTTTTTTTCTTGGTAATAAATAAAAACCATAGTTGCTGCATTCACCATTGATCCATATTCGCATTTCTTGAATATAAACAGCAGACAATCGGAAACATGGTGTTGGGTGGGTCTTGATGTTCTTCATTTGTATCTGCTGAATTTTGTTCTGTGGGAATACGGAATGAGTTATACTGTGAATACATACAAAACTACATATTTTTGAGCTGAAAAAATATGTCTACTTGTACACAGTAGCTAACGTGTGAACTCAGACGAAGACAATCGGACATATGGACTCTGATTCCATAAAAAAATCAACCCATTTTATTATACACGACAGGTAAAAAAGAAAAACATTACATGTTTTTAAACATTATAAAGGAAAGCGGATTTTTGAAACACCATGACTTGATGATATTAATTTCTAAAAGTTTTTTTTTTTTTTTCGATTTTAATTTCTGAAATCTTTTTTTTTTTTTTTTTTCAATTACAATACACTGTAACATGATACCTGTGTGTTGTATCCCTTAGTTGTATGGCAGATTTTCAGTTGGCCGATATCCGCGATCGTAAGTGGTAGTTACATTGCTATTGTTGATGATGACAAGATAAATACTGGAGTAATGTAGAATGTTGCATAACGTAAAAAAGAAATCGCCCCCCTTCGAACTTTTATGCGGTTATCATAGCTGATCAACCATTTCATTCCATGAACATCAGCACATTTCTATCATTTGACCATTGGGGGTCTGACGGAATTCAGCAGTGCTTAAGCGCCTAGCGCAAATGGAGAACATGCTAATTATGGACAGTTCTATTCCCTTCCCCCTATCATCCCTAATCCATTTGCATCTTTCATCATTTTTATTACTTAAAACTGAAATTGCTTTTAAAAACTAATTTGAGCATGATACTGTAAAGCGTAGTAATCATCCTGGAATTTTTTGTATATGGCCTGGAAAAGGCCTGGAAAGTCCTTGAATTTTTTCCCCCAAAAAGAGTACGAACCCTGGGTTGGAAGCATCTCGAAAACAGCAGACTTCGTGGGCTGTTTGTGAGGGAGCCGTAGTAAGAGTGTACCAAAAATGGACCGCTGGCACCCCGAGTACCTTCCGACATCATAATTGTGGAGCCTCAAGGGCCATTGACTCCAGAGAAGAATGTCGCCTTCGTCAACTGGTAAAGGGTAATTGACATGCAACAGTGCAGCAATTGACCATGCAAATGAACGCTGGGGCACCCAGGTACGTGTCCCTGATAACAGTAGAGCAAACCCTGTTGTGTATGGGTCTCCAGAGTCGATGCTGCATCAGGGCTCTCATGTTAACCCAGTTCCATCGGCAGCAATGCCTGTAATTTGCATGGGGCAACCGTCATAGGACAGTGGGAAAAGGTCTCCTTTTCCAACGAATTGAGGTTTCTACTCCACAGAAGTGATGGTTGGCAACGGATGTGGCGTCAGACACATGAGAACCAATACCCGAACAGCTTGTCGATCAAGTACAGGCAAGCGGTGGCAGTGTGCATGTCCGGGGGATATTTTCCTGGTATGACCTGGGACCGCTGGTACCACTGGATAGGTCCCCGATTCTCAATGGCTACCTGTCCATCCTTGCTGACCATATGCATTTCTTCATGTTGGATATATACCCTGGTGGTGATTGTGTCTACCAACAGGACAATGTAGCCTGCCACGTCGCTAAGGGGGTGCGGGACCGGTTCCAGGAACTAAAAAATGATGTCTTCGTTCTCCCTTGGTTTGCGAAATCGCCTGATCTCAATCCCATAGAGCACTTGCAGGACTATTTGGATTGATAGGTTTGACGTACCGTCCCACAACCATGCCATCTCCGGGACCTCCATGCTCTGCTGCAGTCCGAATGGGTACGTGTGCCTCAGGCAACCTTCCAAGACCTCATTGCATCCATGCCACACCGTCTCACCACTGTCATGTGGGCCAAGGGTGGTTATTCCCATTATTAGGTAGGTGGTCATATTATTCTGATAAGAGTGTGTATGCTGCTGTTAAGACTGATAAGTGAGTTCAAAATGTTATCGCTTTATCTTAGGTACAGTAATTGATAGTCTTCTGCACTTTTCGTACAGTGTCATTGTATGATGAATGCATATATATACTATACTTTTATGCTTATCCATTGTTAACTGTACAGGTGTTTTAAAGAGCTGGGCCTACTATTATGATAGACCTGTTTATTTGTGCCTGTGTGCAAACATGTGCATTCAAGAGTTAATGATGCAAAATACAATTTAAGCATATGCCTCGTGTGTTGTACATAGTGATCTCAAACAGACATAAAAGGTCTATCACAATTCCTTTTAAAAGCAAAGTGATAGAAAAAGGAGGGTGAAAACCAAGTTTCAGAATGAAATATCGTAACAGATGCTTAAGACGTACACCAGCAAACTGGGGGTGCAAATGTATTAGTGCTGACTTCCTTATTGCTGCTGCAAATTCTTCGGTTTACGCAGAGCTTTTGTAGACAGAACGCAAAAATCTTATTCATTTACAGTAACATAGATACTGTCAAGACATAATTTTTGGAAAGATCCATTCGTGAAACGTGCAAATTTTGTTTGGACTTTAACTAGCAGGAACACACTTTTACTTGCAGTTTATGCAGACTCCCAACTACTACAGACTCTCCGTAGTCAGTATGGAAATTGTTGGCCTGTTATGGATTACCAAAAGCATGGGATATACTACAGCAATAAAAAATCTCAGTGAAAATGGTCTTTTTAATTATGTTCATAAAGTTTATTTTCATATGTTCTAGATTCTAACATTCAGTAGTAAGCATTTTGGAGAGTGTTTCTTGAGTATTTTCAATATTGTTGCATTTCTTCCATGATTTTTCTACGTTTTGGATATCTAAGCATCTCTGGCCGTGTACAGAGTTATCACGGGGAATCCTGGAAGCATCCTGAAATTCTAGTTCCTTTCCAGAGCTGGGAAATTTTCGTATTTTTGTGTAAAGTCCTGGAGTAGAACTAGAATTCTTTCCTACAGTGAAAGAACTTTTCTTTTTATGTTCATTGCAGGAAAAAACAAACACTTTTTTTTTCATTCTCTTTGGGGTTTGAAGACAACCACGAACAACTTCCAGTCTGTATAGACACTTACTTTGTATACTGTAAAAGGTTCTCATTGGAACATACATTTATTTTTGAGGTAAACTTAAAAAAAAAAAATGTTGTAGCCATTTAGTTTTCTCACAAAATGTCTTAAATTTATGGACACATTTATAAGGAAAATTCGCTTTTTTATGAATTTACACTGTCATTTTGCTGCTGTGGCAACTTGTTTTTTACCGAGTATGTAATGCAATTTTATTCACTGCTACTGAAAAGAGCCAAAAACAATGGATTTTTTTATTGTTTACTACTGAAAAATTTCAATCAGGATTAGGGTCTCTGTTTACTGCAGAAGATACCACCAGATCTGACATATCTTGTTGCAGCACTTGATGCTCAAGATATGTCAGATATGTCAGATCTGGTGGTGCTCTTTTGCTAGGATCCTATCTCTTGTTTCCTTGCTGTTTGCCAGCAATGTGCAGAGGTTAGCCCATTTGTTTCTTTGACGATATATCATTTTTTTTATTCTGAGCAGTTCTTCGTAAAGCTTTAGATTAAAAAAAAGCAATTCCTGTTCCCAGGAGTTGTTTGTATGCTACAGAATCAGGCCTTGATTTAGTTCTTTTTAGCAGCAGCAACACTTGCTAGTGGCCTTATTTTTTACTAGCAAATTGCATTATCTACTAGCAAAAGTTTATTAACATAATACAAAAGAAACTTTAACATGTCCCCCTCCATTAGTCAATCATGATAAATTTTGATTTCACCCCTGTAACTGTCACATTGTAATGCTGAAAAGATTACAAATATTTAGATATAACTCACCTTTTCATGACCTGACAGATTAGTTCTAACAGTTTAATTGGAATGCAAATATTTAAAAATAATTTTTATTTAACTTTATTCACAAAATTCAAGAACACTATTCAAAATCTTAAGTTATTTTCCTCATGGTTTAGGCTCTGGGTTTCGAGTCTTTTCATCATCTATAATAATAAATCTATAAGTTTTTTTACTGTGAGTCCTATTTTGAGAGAATGGCTGAACATAAAGATATGGTTGAGGTATCAAAATAAAGGTCTTACCATGTAGATTTGCCAGTCAAAGAGGTAAATGAGATTGGGCAACGGTTCGAGCATTGTGGGGCTGCAAAGTTCCCATGTAAAATCTATGGGAGAAGCGTGCGGTTGACTCGCGCTGTTGAAGGTGAAAGCATGGAATGACTGAGATAGTCCAAAGCCTTCTCTTTTGTGAGTGAACTGTTGCAAAAAGCAACGCTAGCAGGCATTCGTATAAAAGTTCTTCTCATCAGAACAGCGAACACTCGCGAAGACCTGATTGCGTTATGCCGTTGGACTGTGTGATGTATAAATACTGTACAATTTAATATTCATTCATCCAGTTTATTCACATAGGTAAGACGTTTCCCATTATGTAAAGATGTAAATAAACATTCCGTTGACCATTGTTAGTGAAAATATTTAGAATGTACATATTGAGTTGTGCCATCTATATCTTCATTCTATAAGTTTTTTTACTGTGAGACCTATTTTGAAAGAATGGCTGAACGTAAAAATATGGTTCAGGTATCGTACTATGTAGATGTGCCAGTCGAAGAGAAAACTGAGATTGGGGCAACGGTTCGTGCTTGGCGGGGCGGCAAAGTTACCATGTAAAGACTACAGAGAAGCGTGCGGCCCTTATGTACATCGGGCGCTCAGTTCAGTGTCAGACTTGGTGGGTGAATGGTGTTCTATGATCAGTCTTAAAGTAAGTAAATACTTTATTGCATACTTACCCTTAACAGAATGTCTCTCCCGCAGAAAAAAAAAGAAAGGAAAACGTAAGAGCCTTACTGGAAGGTCTGAGCCATCAATGGGTCGCAACTATATGTCTCAGACAAGAGAGAATGAAGAGTATTTGCAACGTGAATCTCATTCCAACAACATTTACAAGCACAGTTGTGACTGAAGATGAGAGTGAAAAAGTTGAATTTTTGCACACGATCGACATGAGTGGAATTCCGCCTCACATTTTATGACTGAAAAAGGGTACAGTCATGATGCTCATCACGAATCTGCATGCCCCGGTGGCGCAGTGGTCTAAGCACTTTATGATGTTTTGTTCGTGAAGGGTCCGGGTTCAAATCCCTGTGAGGCATGGATGTTGTGTTTGTCTTACGGCACTGGCTCTCTCCCTTCCCTGGAATCAGTGACCCTAAATTAGGGACGGGCGACTGCTTATAGCCCATTGTGTTGCTCATGGTTGGTCGTTTAAACCTCCAGTCAAAAAAAAAAAAAAATCGCGAACCTTGACTGTTGTCTTTACTGAAGTGGTTGAATGAATTTGTCAATCAAATAAAGTTTACATTCGTTGTTTCATATGAGTTTATTCTTTTCAAAACAAAAACAAAAAACTATCCGCTGTCAATTTCGATGGGTTTTGTCTAGTACCACTTTAAAATAGCATGCCTGGGTCAAATTTGTCTTCGGACGGATTTTCAATCTCAGTACTCATGACAGCATTAATTTTTTGTAAGTTTAAACTGCCCCTCCAATCACCCTGGATTCTCTTCATGAAACTGAACCCAACCTCACATGCAGAAGTAGATAAGGAAAATATACTGGATGTTTCTACTAGTGCCAAAATGTTTTTATAATGTTTGTACTTTTGAAGAAACATTCGTTTCCAGAAAGTAGTTGTTCCTTTTTGTATGTGTCTAAAATGTTCCACACGCGCAATGCAGTGGCGTTTTACAGTTCACACTAAAACATTCCAAATTTTTCCACTAGCAACTTTTGCTAGAACCACTTTTTATCACTAGCAAAAGGCATTTGCTTACTAGCAATTTGCTACAAACTACCAGTCGAAATCGAGCCCTGCACAAAATGCCAATAGACTTTGACCAAGGTGGTCTTAGCTCGACATATCATCCATGCAGTGACGGTGGCCATCCGAACCATTAACGAAGGCTATTGGCTGTACGAATGTGTGACATCGTGGGCAAATCCTGCAGCGTATATATGCCATGATGTACTGAGCGACATTTTTGTAAGTTGTTTTCATCAGCAGTATAGTACATTGCAAATTGCAAGTATTTAGTGATTCATAAGCTGCTGTTTTTATGCATAAAGTAAATTTTTTTTTCCTAACCCTTACTTAACCTGAGTTAAGGGGTCTGAGAAACCTAGAATACATACCGTATTTCCCAGCGTCTAGTATGCACCCTAATTTTAAAATGCAAAATTTTGAGAAAAAAGAATGAACATAAAAACAAATCAAACTCATCTTTGTTCTGTGGCTTCCTAGATTATTATATTCAGACTAGTTAACTTTTTTATGGGATTTATCTAGGTAAATTCTTAAAATTTCTGCAAATTTTCGGAGAGAACTCCTCTCCTTTGTTAGGCAGTCTTTCGTTCAATCTCCATCACGGTCTTCGGTTATGGTTAACCTTGACAGTTACGAAGATTCTGCAAAATGTCTTGCCAGATGTTAAGCATCGAAAATCTCTTACAGTCATTAAAGATGAAGTTCTGGTATTTTCCAATTTCAAGTCCCTCTTTCAATTTTCGCTTCAGGAAGTTGGATTGATGTCCAATAACAGTCAAAGAGTCCCAGTCCATGCAGTGTCCGGTTTCTCTAACGTGTCTGTCTAATCCTGTCTTGTTTGAACAATTTTTTATTGCTGCCTTGTGTTCCGCAATACGAGTTTCCAGCTTACGACCTGTTTCTCCCATGTAGTATTTTCCACTGCTGCAGGTTACTTTATAAATGACTCTTTGCATTTTTAACAAGTTTTCTTCTTTTTTAACCAAGCTAGGGCAAAAAATTTAAGCTTGTTGTCTAAACTGGGAGCTAATCTAATATATTTACAGCTTATTCTCTTTAAAGATTCAAACAAACCTTTTTGATACATAATTTTTCTTGTGAACCTGAACTCCTGCTTGCTTGTATTTTTTTTGTTTAGCTTGTTTGAGTAATTTATCTATTTCCTTTTTTAGGTAGTTTTTTTTTCTTCATAAGAAAAATTGCATATCAAAAAGGTTTGTTTGAATCTTTAAAGAGAATAAGCAGTAAATATGATATTAGATTAGCTCCCAGTTTAGACAACAAGCTTAAATTTTTGCCCTAGCTTGCTTAAAAAAGAAGAAAACTTGTTAAAAATGCAAGGAGTCATTTATAAAGTAACCTGCAGCTGTGGAAAATACTACATAGGAGAAACAGGTTGTAGGCTGGAAACTTTTATCGCGGAACATAAGGCAGCAATAAAAAATAGTTCAAACAAGACAGGATTAGACAGACACGTTAGAGAAACCAGACACCGCATGGACTGGGACTCTCTTTGACTGTTATTGGACATCAATCCAACTTCCTGAAGCGAAAATTGAAAGAGGGACTTGAAATTGGAAAATACCAGAACTTCATCATTAACAACTGTAAGAGATTTTTGCTGCCTTACATCTGGCAAGACATTTTGCAAAATCGCCGTAACCATCAAGGTTAATTGTGACGGAGATTGAACGAAAGACTACTTGACGAAGGAGAGGAGTTCTCTCCGAAAATTTGCAGAAATTTTAAGAATTTACCTAGATTTAAATCCCATAAAAAAGTTAACTAGTCTGAATATAAAAACAAAGTCTCAGCAATTTCACAAAGATTCAAAGCAATACAAATTTTACCTCTACATATAAGGAAAAATATTTGTCATCCATATCCTCAAATCCAGAAAATTCATTGGTGTTATCCATATCACTGGCATAATTGTCATAATCTTTTGATCTAAAAATCCATATATGTGTGTCAGTCTCATAGTGTAGACCATGGGGCCTATTGTAAATTCATCCCATCAAAAGTGACGTAAAGAAAAATTTCATGACGAAGGCATTCTTGTTACTAATAAGGTTTACTGGTAAACATTTTAACATAGATTACCTTCTTCTGGGTTTAGCATAGGCCTACGGAAAGTGTAACCTTCGGTCTCCAGGACCCACAGTAAATTTTTGAGACATATTTCAGGGAAAAAAATGGCATCCACGACCCCGGGAAATACGGTAATTTGTTGCCGAAGCCGAACTTCTGTTGCAACTGAATCTCGGTACTTTTAAATGACTTTTACTTGGTGCCGGGCTGTCTGCTTTTTTTGGCACCATTAGTCAGAAGGTTGCATTTGTTAAAGTATTAAGTCTGTCAGATGCCAAAATTCCACTAGTGTAACTTTTTTGAGATGCGTTTGCAGCGGGTTTTAAGCCGTGGCTGAGTAAAAGAGTAAGGTACAGGAATGTGGATTATGAGGTTACTGTAAAACAATGGCTGCATGAAATTGGAAGTGATTTAAGTGATTTAGATGACTGTGCAAATTTTTTTTTTTTGGTTAAAAAATTTACATTTAGAAACATGCATGATTGGTGTGTAATTTTTTGTGAAAATATTTTAGAATTTTATTTTGATACATTTTAAAATATGTATCATTAATTTTTGTATGTAGTGCACCATAAGCTTTATTTTTTCTTGCTAATTATTGCAACTTTTTGACCAATTGTACAAAAATATTGTTTCCATGTTCCTTATAAATCCTTAAAAGTCCTTAAAAAGTGCTTACTTTTCTTCAGGGCGCTTAAAAGTTCTTGATTTTTGCCGGAAATTCCACAAAGTGCTTAAAAAGTACTTATTTTTTTTCCCTAATTGACTGCGTGAAATGCACAAGTTACAATTTAGTTCGTACAACTTCTGCTGCTGGTTGGCTATGTTGAGGATGACGTCTGCACAAAGCCGTGGGAGAACACTGGGCAGGAAGAGCTCTCGTCAGTGACTCATGTTGAACTTGTCTTTGACTTCATAATTTTGACTGTGGCTTTACAATTTAAGCCATGAAATAACTATGTGCAAATCTAGATCTTGTAACTTTAACTACAGTTTTATGATTTACATTCTTTTTGTTGCATATATGAATATTTTCTCATATGAAAACTGATTTGGCCAACAGAATTGTCTTTTAAATTGCACAAATTCTAATTTATTACATCCACAAACTTTAATTATATGCAACAATATTACAAGCTTCATTAAGAGACTTTAGTTTGTATAGTTAAGTCATGTGTAAAAGTATATTTGTATGTATGTTATTTTCTTGTGTGCAATTTGTAAGGTCCTTAAAATTTTTTTGTAGGGTGCTTAAAAGTCCTTAAAAAGTGCTTACATTTTTTGGGAGAAAATGAGTGAGAACCCTGAAAAAGAGTTTTTGTTATGTGTAAGCCACAAAATCCAAATTAAACCTAATTTTTCTGTGTATTATTGTTTTTATTTTTTAAATATACGATGCACTAAGTATTCAATATATTTCCTAGCCAAAAGCATTTTTAGAAATCTAATTTTGGGCAAATGTTTGTCAAACATTAAACTCCGATGGTGTTCCAAAAATAGATGAACTCCGGTCAATAAAGATCTTTAAAATGCCATTTGATTTTTTTTTCTTAAATTTTTCTCCAAAAATAAGGGGGTGTTTTATATACCAGTGCATCTTTTATTCCATGAAATACAATAGCTTTTGGGTTGTAATTATTAACGCATTTAAATATGTTTTAATTATTCAGTTATAAAATCTGTTGATGAAAGAATGAGAAGTGAATAACAGGTGCTAATTAAGGAGAACTACCAAGTATGTGTTAAGTTGAGGAACTTCTGAGAATTATACTCAAGTGAAGAGGCAAGATTTTCAGCTAAAATCCTGCCAAACTGTGCATTGTCATTTATTGAGTCTCAGGAAATATTGCATTATTTTTCTTTTACTTTAATTGGGTAAGACTACAAAATCTAGAGCTGTATGCGTGTGCTTCGTAATCATAATTATTTTGTTTCTTAAATTTTGCTGTTATTCTGTGTGTGTGTGTGTGTGTGAGTGTGAGAGTGTGAGAGAGAAGGGGAGAGAGAGAGGGTTTTTTATTTCTCCCAAGTTGTTTAGAAAATAATTGGTTCAATGTGGTTAACCAAAAGTATAGCTATTTGAATCTATTATCTGAAATTTGTTCTGTAAAATGACTGAAATCAGTAAACAAACTTTGATCATAATAAACCACGCCTGCTATAATAATTATGTGTTTGTAAATTACAAGAATTCCAAAATTATGCTTCATGAAAATGAAACTTTGGAATACTCAAAGCTGTGTAGTTTTCCAACTGAACTACCATGTAAATTTAAATTTGTGCGGTTAACATAATTCAGTAATTTCTGCATGTGGATTTATTGGTTTAAAAAAAAGTCTGGTTGATCAATATGACAGGTTTTTTTTTTGCTATAAAATGTGTAGTGCTCAGACTTGTAACAAGTAGTGTAAAAAACAACTGAATGAAAATATATGGGATTTTTTAAATTTTTTGTGTAAGACTTTGTGCAGTTTCTGAGGCCTAAGTTCATATAGGGTGACCTTTTATTCATCATAAACTGCATTCATTCCTAAAATACAAAGTTTAGTTTAAAATACATTATGACAATTTTCTACACCACTGAAAAATTTAAAACAAAATATTTTTAGCACGTCCTTTACATTCAATAGTAATATGTCAGAGTGTGAAGTTACAAAACACATCCTGGTGTTTTCTTGATCATTGATCTTTCTTTTTTCTTTTTTTTTTCTGATTGCTTTTGATAAAATAAGTCTGTTCAGTTTTTGTTTTCACAAATAAGCTTGCATTTGGAGATTTTCGTAGATATGTTGAAAGCAACACTTAAATATCTTCATTATAATAAGTGTAATTGCTATTGTTTTGCTATAATAATGATTTCAGATTTTCAGAGTAGTTAATAGAATGTTTAAGAGCAGTTATGTAAAAAATATGTATAGTGATTTTCAAAACTTTCTAACCCAGGAAGGCCTTAAAATAATACTGTTCCACCCGGTCTTTGACCTAAGTTTACTTCGGATTTGAACATTATCTGAGTTTTGGCTCACTCACTGTGGTATGTCAGAAACAATTGTGTTATGCTATGTGATCATTACAGTTTTTGAAGAAGTTTAATGTAGTTGCTTCTTTTGTTATTTGTTAAGATATTTTTTACAAAAACACATCAGTCACCTTTCTCCTTCCCCTTGCCCCAATTAAACTGATATTTTTGTTGTGCCATGATCAAGACCAGTATCTAGGCAAGGAAAATGAAAGGAAAACAACCTGAAAATTTTAAACAAATATTTTGAAACTAGATAAAGGTGGGTAGTAGTATGCCAAACAACTAAGTAAATGATAAATGATAACAATATCTGTTTTATTGGCATAAAACAGTAAACAACTGGTTGCAAGCTTTCAGCACCTACGGGTGCCTTCTTCAGGCTTAGACGTGGTTTAAGTACAACGTTAGGAACCTAAATGAATGAACAGAACATTAATTCTGTTCATTCATTTAGGTTCTTAACATTGTACTTAAACCACGTCTAAGCCTGAAGAAAGCACCTGTAGGTGCTGAAAGCTTGCAGCCAGTTATTTACTGTTTTGTGCCAATAAAATGGATATTGTTTACATATTTTGAAAAATAATGTGAATAATAGTAGGTGCTTAAAGTATTAATTTGTCAGTTATCTGTCCATCTTTCTGTAGATATATCTTTACATCTGCCAGGTGAATCTGGAAAATTCTGTTTATACTCAATACTTTATACTGTTGGAACGGGCTGGTGCTCGTGATGCAACCCATCCAAACCGATGGCTTTTTATTTCATACAGTTATTGTTAGTTTATTATGTAGACTCTGTTTATTAGCATTTTTATTGGTGTTCTTTTAGGTAAACTATTGAAAATACAGTTCTTGGTATAACCAAAAATCAGTTTTGACCTTAGCTGGTTATGTAATTTATTATTTCAAGGGATTCGTAAACTAGATGTGCAAACTAAGGAGATATAAGAAAACAATGTTTCCTTACTTACAGGCGATATTCTTTTGTAATTATATCCGCTTTGATGGTGGAGTGTAGCCTGTTTGCCATCGCCTTGCATGCTTTTGCGTTAAGGTTCTTTACGAACTGCTGACGACTAAATTCCCCTTCCTCCCAAAACTGAATTCTTATATTAGGTCGTTCGGAAAATTATTCAGAAAAGATAATGGTTGATTTTCTGAGGTGCCACATTGAACTTGCCCACATCGCTTTGAGACCAATTCACTTGCAGCATCATTTGTACGAGTTGAAATGCGACTTGGATGCCACATACAGGCCATAATCATTTGAACTGTAGTCTTTGCTAAAACTAACTTGCAGCATCATTTGTACGAGTTGAAGGGCGACTCAGATGCCACATACACGCCATAATCGTTTGAACTGCAGTCTTTGCTAAAACTCACTTGCAGCATCATTTGTACGAGTTGAAGGGCGACTCAGATGCCACATACACGCCATAATCGTTTGAACTGCAGTCTTTGCTAAATCTCACTTGCAGCATCATTTGTACGAGTTAAATGGTGACTCAGATGCCACATACTCGCCATAATCGTTTGAACTGCAGTCTTTGCTAAAACTCACTTGCAGCGTCATTTGTACAACTTCAAGGGTGACTCAGATGCCACATATACACTCCATAATCGTTTGAACTGCAGTCTTCGCTTAAACTCACTTGCACCGTCATTTGTACGAGTTGAAGGGTGACTCGGATGCCACATACTCGCCATAATCATTTGAACTGCAGTCTTTGCTAAAACTCACTTGCAGTGTCATTTGTGCGAGTTGAAGGGTGACTCGGATGCCACATACTCGCCATAATCGTTTGATCTGCAGTCTTTGTTAAAACTCATTTGCAGTGTCATTTGTACGAGTTGAAGGGTGACTCGGATGCCACATACTCGCCATAATCGTTTAAACTGCAGTCTTTGCTAAAACTCGGTTGCAGCATCATTTGTATGAGTTGAAGGGCAACTCGGATGCCACATACACGCCATAATCGTTTGAACTGCAGTCTTTGCTACTTGTGTGAGAGTGCTTTGTACAACATGTTAGGAAGGAGTAAGTTGTGGGTGATTCTGCTCACAAGTTCAAATTGGGTCTTAATGTGGTCGAGGCATGGAACGAGGAAGCAACATCTGAATGTACTGTTTGTCAGTGGTTTGAAAAGTTTTGTTGCAGTGACATGAACCTACAAGATGAGGAGGGCCTAAAACAATGCTCGGTCATTGATAATGATGCTCTTAAAGGCAAATGTGGACACAAATCCTTGTGTCAGTCAGAGAACTCGCTAAACAGTACAGTGTGTCGGTGTCAACCATTCCTGAACTTTTTCACCAAATTGGTAAGGTCAAAAAGCTCAATACGTGGGTCCCACACAAACTGACGGAGCATCAGAAACAACAAAGATTTGAGATGTGCAGCAACCTTCTGCTTTGCAACAAAATGTAACCCCTACTTGTTTGCATTGTAACCTGTGATGAAAAGTGGGTGCTATATGCTCTTTGGCCAAACCTGGCCCTTGCGCCACTAAAATCAATTAACTACGACCACTGTAAGCGATCTGGACAGCGGCTGAACCATGGTGAACCACTGAAACAACATCCTGAATCAAGGTTGACATCAAAGAAGGTTTTGTTGACAATGTGGTGGACTATTCACTGTGTCATACACTACAGGTTCTTAAATGCTGGTGAAAGCATTACCTCAGTCACATACTGTGAAGAAATTGACCGAATGAACCAGAAGTTGTGTTCCAAAGTAGCCATCTTTGGTGAACAGGAAGGGTCCTATCCTCCTCCATGATAACATGAGACCACATACGTCACAAATGATGGAACAGAAATTACACGAACTGAGGTTCGAAAGCCTTCCACTTCCAGCATACTTGCCTGACTTGGCACCTACCAATTTCCACTTGTTCATGCATTTTAGAAATTACCTCAAGGACAGGACTTTCAGGAACCGAGAGGAAGCCAAAATTTCCTTCTGGGACTTTCTTGCGTCCAGTGAGCCAAATTTCTTCCAGATTTTATTTTCAGGAGTGGCTTTAATATGAGGAACCTGGCTACAAAATTTAAATACTTCCTGTATAAACAAATCCTTTGATACTGTCTCTAATCATTGAGAACAGGTCTTGATAAAGACCTAGAGGCCTGAAACACCTGAAAATACAGAACTCAACACCTGAAAATACAGAACTCAGAAGATATGAAGAATATTTGAAAGCTCATCCAGTTAAAATTGAATTTATGTATAAAACAGTTAAGAAAACTAGAGCAAAAACAATATCCCATAAATTGTGTAATGTTTTAGCTAACCATTAACTTGGTGAAATGAATTGTTCATTCTGCTTAGAGGTACCAAAAGTTATCTTGCATTTTTGGTACTGACAGTTGCCATGATTTGCCTTCCTGTCTCCATTTTTAAAGAAAAAAATGTCCATTTGAGAGCAGTTACCACATATTCTTGTGTATGAGTATATACATACAGCAGGTCCTAAATAAATGCAACATTTGTCCAGGGCCATAGCTAGATGGATGCTGTCGTAAACTCTCAACTTTTATTTTTTGTTGTGTAAGAAATTTTTGTGTTTCATTATAAGCATAAATACTTTGCCTTATTTATTTGTGTATTTCACTCCTTTTAAGAAAGCAAAAATTGAAAGGACATCGTATGATTTAAAAGAAATTACTTTTCAAGATGAATCAGTAGGAGTAGTTGCGTCAATAATTGTCTGCCATATGGGCAAAGGTCTTGTTTGTGATTTGGATCAGGATAAAGACAATTGTCCCCCCCTTCCCTCCTTTTTTTTTCAGAGTAAAAAAAAAAAAAAAAAGAAAGTTAAGTGAGTTGGACGTGCAGGTATAGCTGCACAGAAGGCCGAAACATTTATTTTTACACATGGTAAATAATGACTATGAAATTCTAAGCTTCTGTTAATAAACTTTCAGGTAGTTAATTGTATGTGAAGAAGTGTTGTCATGGGGACATTTTCTCTAAATGTTTTCTTCAAGGTGTTGGAAAATAATATTAAGAGGAAATTATTTTGTGAGGATAAGAGAGAGAACTTTCTCAACTTTTTTCATGTTCATCGCTTTATGGTCAGTAGGAGTGGTTTTACAACATGTGTGGGAGGAAAAAGGTTTGTTGGTGGGCATCTGAGGGCTTTTAGTTTTTAGAGTAGGGAAGGGGAGGGTTTGGCTCCATGATATCTCCTAGCACCATCAAAGGCAGATGCACGACTAAAGATGCGGAAAAAAAGTGAAACCAAAGAAGAGCAGAAAAAATTAAAATACAATATCAGTAACTTTTCAGTACCATTGCATGGATCCACAGAAAGGTACCAAAATAGTAAATTAAAAAAGTAGTTTTTTTCATACTAGACTAGCGGAGATACCCAGCGTTTACCAGGATAGACATAAAGTTTGTTTTCAAGTAACAATGTAAATCGCACTATAAAAAAATCCTACCATGATGAACAACGCTCAGTTTTCATGAGATATGAGATTGTTAGCATTTTTACCCCTCTTTCTCTGTGGGCATTGTCCTTTTTCATTGTCTCCCAAGAATATTATTGTAATGAAGGATTTTCCAAATAGAGAGGAGGAGGAAAATATGGCCGATTTTGTAATAATATTTATTATTTTTAAAACGTTTTTTACACTTTACAGCCTGTAATTTTTCATTGTTCTTGAAAGCCGGATAATTCTATCACCGTTGGGAAGCTTTCCGCAGGACATAGGCTATTTCGTTTATTTATTATTTTTTGTTATTTTTGGCTGTACTACCGAATGCCATCGCTTTCAAGTAGTCTCCAATTTCCCATGTATCGTTCCGCTTTGTTTACATACAACTTGATCACACCCAACGTGAAAGAAAGTAGTTCACGATAATATACGGAATTTTTTTACTAATCTCGAAAACTAAACTCATTCGGATAATTCTTTCACCGTTGGGAAACTTACTTCTTTCTGGTGGACATAGACTATTTCTTTTATCTATACTAATACCAATACTAATCTTGTATTTAAATTTTATGTATTAAGAAGATCATCTGTTTTAACTTCAACTTAACCTTGATGCTATTTGAGAGGACCACGCCTATTGGTGGGAATCTGTAGCTTCACCCATATTTGAGACTCCTGTGCCAATTGTTTGGAGTCTAATGAAACCTAATCCTTACAAAGAAAAAACCATGGTAACATAAACCAAAAAATACTTACGACAATATGTTCCACCGGTGTGTCGTGTTTTAAAAAATCGGACTGTTCCCGGTATGCCTGAACCGCAGAAGCTTGCGAAGAGTGAGGCGTCTCTGACACACAAAGTAATACCGCAGCAGCCGACTTGCACCCAGTCTATAGAGGGCCCCGTAAAAACCCATTTGACCCCCTTAAGGATGGAATTTCCAAAAAGTCATTCTGCCTGTATTTTAATCTGGGTGATGAAGAGTATGTATGCCAATTTTGATTCAAATCCACCAAACAGTTTAGGAGCGTATGCAGAACAAACATACAAACTTTCATTTTTATATATAGAGAGATAGGAGTTATTTTGCCTTCAGTGATAAAGAACCTACAACTCAACCATCTGATAGTAGTCAGAAATTTTGACTTATTTTTTATATTTCAAGAAAGTTTAATGCTCTTTCTCCACTCCCCTTTTCATATTTTGTATTTTTTGTTTCAGTTTTATGGCATGGAGAAATAATTGGCTAGTGAAGTAAAATTAGCAAACCAAGTGGTTAAAGACAAAGAAAATCGTGCATCTGTATTCAAAGAAAAATATTTTGCTTTGTAGCTGAATATAGAGCCGTTCTTCATGGGATGACTCTTCAGTTCTCCCTGGTTCGGCAAACTTTCTGCAGCTCTGCATTTATTGAAAGAATAACTGTACAGAAGAGTAGCTTCACATTTTTTTCTGTATAAAATTTCATATAATGAAATCTATTTTCAGTCCTGTTTATAGGAGTAAATATTCTACCTTTTTTAAAGTAAAATTGAAATTCAAAATCAGCACTGCCTGTACCAACTCTACTCTGAAAACTTCATGGTTCACAACAGATGGTGATAGAAGATGGGGTAAGTGCAGATTTCAAATTTAATTTAGCTTGGGGGAAAAAATATACTTGCTCCATTGATCAACTTAGCAAAAAGAGTCTGTAATGAATGGGGAATAATGCATTTTATATATTTTATTAGGTCAGTTCATAAATTTAAAAAAATTAAAAATGCTTTTCTGCTCTATCATTTTTTAAGTGACTCACATATAAGTTAACAGCATGATTTTTAGCAGAAAAAAAGGATAAATATAAATTTATTCTAAAATATTTGGCATATATGTGATGAGTACGTGATAATCTTTCATTCCATGTGCTTTTTTGTTTGAGTGTGTGTATGCATATGCATGTCTACTGTTTATAAGTGCATTAGTGTTGCATACCTGCCAAGTTTTATATTTTAACCGTAAAATTTACACAAATTGTACTTGTTTTACGGCTATTTTACGGTGCGACACATTTTACGGATTTTTTTTTTTTTCAGAATAGATTAGGGTCATGTATAATATATATTTAAATATATTACCTAAACATTTTTCGAAGAGAATAATTATCTTCAAAGGACTACGGCACCTGCATGTTTCTGATTGCCCTGATCATAATTTCTTCCAACCCTATCTCATCTCATCCCATCCAATTTGGAAAGACTCGGAAATAAACTTTGTGAGATTACTATTAGTGATAACTAGAGAGAGAGAGGAAATTACTTTTTTAAAGATACTTTAGCATACTGACCCAAAATTAAGTTCAAAACCATTTTTAACTTAAAGTAAAAAGTCACTGCAATATATCGCTTGTAGCTGCAATTTTGCGGTTACAAATGAATTCTGTTTTTCATATATGTAGCATAATGACTGTATACGGATGACTTAAATTACCTTTTGACTGTATTTCAATTGTTATTAGCCAGAATTACTACCTTACATTTTATTTGCATAGCATATGAAAAAAATGATATAAGGTTCTCATTATGAATCGGTTTTTAATCGATATGTTCGATACATTAGTCAGTGTAACGTATCGATTGTAAACGTTCACTGAACTCTTTTACAGATTTCAATTTTTGAAAGTTGGCAAGTCTGGTGTTGGGAAAATGATTGAAATGGGTGGTTTTGAGTCTTTATAACTGCTAGTGTAATTTCTGTTGCCCATACAGAGTGTGATATGTGTGGGAATGACCAAAAGTGTTGTGCTTAAATATTTAAGTTCTTTAAATAAAACATTAGTTTAAAAATAAAAACGGTTATGTGTTAAAATTAAGTAAACTGCGATAACAATTTGTTCCCATGTTGTACAGCTTTCTGAGGATATAGTACTTAAGTAAAGGACCAAAAAATGGAGATCCAAATTTAAACTATGTGAAAAGTTTATTCACTCTGCAGTTAGTGCATTAGGGCAAGCAAAAAACTATTGTTCAAGTTTCTTGTACTTTTACCTTTCAAACTTTTCTCTACTACCCATAGGTTGCTGTTCTCAGATTTTTCTTTGTGTTCATCAACCTACAGCTTTATCTTTCTTGTTTGATTTTCTTTTATTGTTGGTGTGGCAGTAGTTGTCAGGGCCAGAGCAAGCTTTTCTTATTTGGGTGATGGTGATTGAGGGTGATATTACACCTCTTAAAGTTCAAAAGTTCCTCACTTCTACTCAAATAATACACAATTTTTACTTTCTCATACCTCCATTATAAATAGAAGAGTATTATGACCATTTAAAATTTCACTAAAAATGTAAAAATTAGGCAAATACCAGAGAGCCAACAGCTGTAAATATCTAGTAAAATGTGTAAGTTACATTAATGCCTACAACATAAAGTGCAGCAGAAATGCAGAATGAAAAGCAAATGAGTACAGAATGAATGAATATCAGACAGTGAAAGTAACAATAAGAAGGTGCTTTCAGTAAAGGTTTAGAAAGATTCCATTTAAGGTTGGACACTCAGAGGGACTTTCTGCGACAGACTAATGACTAATTAACTCTTCATCCCTGTGACATAATTTGAAAGGTCGTAGAGGCAGTGGTAACTTGTGCTGCTAAAAATGTGCAATTGTGTGCACTTCTACTTATTCCCCGCACCCCCTTTCCAACAAAGACATTGGAATTAAGATTCAACAAGCTTAGCCTCCCCATCAGCCATAAAAAAAAAAAAAAAAGAAAAAAAAAGAAATATTAATAAAGAAAAATTAAAGGCAATTCCAGGTGTTTTCTGTAATTATACACAAATTTATATTAATTTTTAACAATTTCTTTACTTTTTAGAGTTGACAATTACGTTAATTGCCTTTTTAGTGTTAGTAGTTAAATTTATAACTCATCATCATCATTGTCAACCATTATCAATCCACTGCTGGACGAAGGTCTCCCCAAGTTTCCTCCACAACGGTTTGTCTTGTGCCAGTCTCCTCCATGTCACTCCCGCATATTTACGAATTTCATCCACCCATCTCCCATGTGGTCTTTTTCTGGGTCTTTTCCTGTCCCTTGGAATCCAATCTAAAATTTCGGCTGTCCATCTATGGTCTGTCCTTCTGGCAGTATGTCCAGCCCATTGCCATTTCAGGGATTTAACTCTGATCATGATGTCTTCCACTCTCGTCATTTTTCGGATCCACGAGTTCCTCTTCTTATCTCTCCTGGTTATACCAAGCATGCACCTCTCCATGCTGCTTTGAGTTGTCTGCAGCCTTTGTATGTCTCTTTTAGTTAAGGTCCACGTCTCTGCACCATACGTAAGCACTGGAAGGATGCATTGATCAAACGCTTTTCTTTTAAGACATAATGGCATATTGCTCTTGAAAATTATGCTGTTTCTTCCAAAAGCTCTCCAGGCAAGTTTTGTACGCCGATTAATTTCTTCATCAATGTGACCCTCACTTGATATCTGCTGTCCAAGATAAACATACGTATCTGTTATCTCCAGTTTTTCTCCATCAATCGATAAATCTTCATTTCTTGTAAAAGCATTGAACATCACTTTTGTCTTCTGAAAGTTCATTTTTAATCCCACTTCTTTACTCTTGTCAGCAAGTTCCTGGATCATACTCTGCAGCTCTGATGGGGTAGTTGCAAAAATGACTACGTCATCAGCAAAACGAAGGTGGGTTAGATAATCTCCATTAATCTTTATCCCTTTGTTTTCCCAGTTCAGTGATTGAAAGACATTTTCCAATGTGGCATTAAAGAGCTTCGGAGATATGGTGTCACCTTGTCTCACTCCCTTTCCAATTTTTATGTGTGTTGTATTTTCAAACAGCCGAATCTTTGCACTTGCATTTTCATAGATGTTATTAATAATATTAATGTATGCATCTTCAATACCACAGGATTTCAGAGCCGTGGTAACTGCTGATGGTTTCACCGAATCAAAGGCTTTTTCATAATCGATAAAAGCCATGCACAATAAAAGTTCATATTCCCTCGCTCTTTCAATTAGTTCTCTCAGTACGTGGATATGATCTATTGTGCTGTAGCCACTCCTGAATCCAGCTTGTTCTCTCGGTTGAGCCATGTCCAGTGTTACCTTCAAGCGGTGTGAAAGAACTTTAGTGAAGATTTTATAAACCACTGATAGGAGGCTGATAGGTCTGTAGTTCCTGAGATCCTCAATGTCACCTTTTTTATGTAGCAGGATCATTGTAGCATTGTTCCAATCCTTAGGAATCTTCCCTTCATTAAGGCATCGAGTGAAAATTTGGGCGAGTACTGTTTCAATTTCTCCACTTGCTTCTTGTATGATGTCTATAGTAATTCCATCTTCTCCTGGAGCTTTCCCCCGCTTCATGTTCTTGATTGCATGTGCAACTTCTGCTGGGAGGACTGGAAGAACTCTGGTACCTTTCATGATGTCTGGAGTACATGTATCATCCCTTTCATATAATTTGGAATAGAAATCTTTCACTCTTGTCAAAATTTCGCCTCTATTTCTTGTTATAGAACCATCTTCTTTTCTCAGAGCCATAATCTGTTTTCTTCCCTTACTGAGATGTCCCTTTGCTATCTTTAGGCTTTGGTTGGTTTCAATTGCTTTCCTCACTAGCTCACAGTTGAATTTCCTTACGTCTTCAGTGATACTTTTTCGTGCTGTCTTGCATAGCTCTATATATTCCACTTTGGAAGTCACATCTTCTTTAGTTGTCCTCATCTCTCTTCTTTTTTGCATCAACATTTTGGTTTTTCCTGATAATTTGTTTACATGCAACTTGTTCTTAGACCCAGCTAATTTTGTTGCTGTTTCCATAAGAGCTTTGGTTACTTTTCTGTTAACTTCCGAAATATCCACTTCTTCCGATGTTAGGCCTTCTAAAGCAGAGAATCTGTTCTTCAGTTCCAACTTGAAAGTATTATGGTGTTTTTTAAGGTTGGTTATGTCAATACATTTTGTTTGTCTTATGAGCTTGCCACGTTCCAGTTTAGTGTTGAGGTGCATCTTACATCTCACCAATCTATGGTCACTACCTGTGTTGAACTTGTTTAGCACACTGCAGTCTTCGATGACGAATTTTTTGTTACACATAATAAAATCAATTTCACTTGTCGTCCCAATTGGATGTCTCCATGTCCATTTCCTGTGTGGCTTTTTCTTGAAAAAGGAATTCAAGATGAAAAATCCTTCTGCCTCTGCAAACTCAACGAGAGTATTTCCACGCTGGTTTCTGTTGCCGTGACCGAATTTACCTACTGAAGTTTCATTCTGTTGCCGGTGCCCTATTTTTGCATTGAAATCTCCCATAATTATCTTCAAGTGCTGCTTACCTTTATTATTTAGATGACGAATTTCCTCATAAAATTCTTCAATTTCTTCTTCAGGATGACTTGTGGTGGGTGCATAAGTTTGAATAATCTGAGCCTGGTATCTTCTCGATAGTTGGATAACGAGTCGTGCAGCTCTGTCAGAGGAACTTTCAACTTCTACCACTTTATCCTTCAGTTTCTTGTTTATTATAAATCCAACACCACTAGTTCTGCCAGTATCTGTCCCACGATAATAGAAGAGATGTCCACTTTTCAGTTCAATGAGATCTTCTCCTTTTCTCCTTACCTCACTCAGCCCGACGATGTCCCACTTGATCCTTTGTAGTTCCTCTTCCAATTCAAGAAGCCTTGAATCAGAAGATAGGGAGCGTCCGTTGTAGGTAGCCAAGGTCAGCATCAAATGGCAGCCTAGTCCGGTCCTCCTGGGATTCTTAGCACCCTCTGCCTTCATGTCGCACTGGCCGCTGCCTTGGCCAGGTACATTCCAGCTGCCGGAGACTGAGGGCCAAGATTTAAGTTGCAGAGTCATTTTGGAGGTGTTTGGCCATAACTCACCACGCTGGCCAAGCGGGTTGGTGAGTGTGGGATAGCATTTCCTCTGATCCCGATGGTATAGTTATACCGCTATTTGCGGTCGTCAGAGCCCCTTTAGTGGGAACAGGATGCACCACGAGAAGGCGGGGTTGACATTTGTCAAGGAGAGGCTGTGATGTTACGCATCACCTGACCTTACATCCCTGACCTTATAACTCATATACCTGACCTTATAACTCATATACCTGACCTTATAACTCATATACTCAATAAAATATTAAGCTTCATATTTTGCAGAATGTATGGATTTATTAATCTATGATGACCTCAATTGCTAAGAAAACATTCAGCTGTGGATCATCTGAATCATTATTTATTTACTCAATTTTTTTTTGAAAAATGTTATTTCCATATTTTTAATGGGAACTATTTTTGCCGTGTCTTTGTTCAATGTACGATTAACAATCAACCTTGTATTCTTATTATTTGCGATTTTCAAAGCTCTTTTGAAGAGCTTATGTATGAATTGATTATATATGAATTAACTAAATTACTCTATGTATAATACTACAAAGAGTTTACAAAATGCAAATAAAAAAAAAGAAAAAAAAAGTATAAATAATTGCACATGGATTAAGCTTCATTTTTAGGCCCTCTCCAAAAATCATGAATCCTAAAGATTTTACTTAGGATTTATTTTTATTTTTACATAAAAGTAAAATAAATAATGATCCTAAGGATTTTACTTTAATTTTTTCCACTAAAGTTCTTGAAGAAAATGGTTGTTTCAACAAAGAATCTACTGAATTAATTGCAGTCACCATTCAAGAAATTAAAAGATAACAAAAACTTTTCTACAAAGAACACAAAATTAACTGATCGCGCAAATGTCTTGGGAGCACGGTAACAATAAGATAAGCTTTCTTTCTGATTTGGTCAACTACTGCATTCCAAGAGGGGAGGGAGATCTCACTGTAGTTTGCTGCTGGTACTGTGCTCAGAAGTTCAGCATGCTGCAAGTTCCTATTGGGCTGCTTGAGAAGACCCAAGGAAGGATGGGGGGGGGGAAGCTGCAGTAACAGCCACACTGCTAAGGTCGTGCTGCCACGCACCCAGCATGAAAGACCGATAGGCGAAAAGATCTTTCTTCGGCTATGAGAGCAAAAATAGCTTTCTCTGTCTTAAAAATAAGTTTTTGTGCTGGCAGCAAATCATGCATATGCATGTACTTTCCGCTAAAAGTGAATTCATATTGTTTTAATACGAATCACAATTTAAAAATTTTCAGAGTGGTACATCATGGTAGCAGGTATTCACCAGCTGCCACTGCATGGAAGTCAGACATATCTCACCAAACAGAAGTAATCGCTCTTTCCACGTTAATACGTGAGTCATGGAAAAATTCTCGTCGGCTGCCACCGGGAATCGAACCCAGAGTCTTCCAGTTACGCGCCGGACATGCTACCACTGCACCACAGCAGCCTCGAATTCTCCAGACTCACATGTGATTAATTGCCAAACCACATGGCAGGTTGCTTCATCTGTTTGATGTTTGTGATCCACGTCAAGTGTATGAATTAAGTTAGGCATATCTATCCACATATTGTTCTGTGTCTGTCTCTGCTGTTTTGGACAATTCCTTTCATGCATCTGAGAAGTTCACACCTCACAGAGCCTGTTACTCTGCACCCTGGTTAGCTGCATGGGATTCTACTGTATATACACTGAAGAGCAATTGAATTAGAAACAACTGGTGTTATGCAAATGTGGCACTGTGGGGGTCCCTGTAAACGGAAACGACATGTTGTATTCAGCGATTCGACAATATAAGGAGTGATGTGACGGGGAATCGGTAACAGTTGGACGCAGTATGGGTAAGACGAAGGATCTAAGCGCATTTGATCATGGGCAAATTGCCGGGGCCCGATGAATGGGTCTTTCCATCTCGGAAGTCATGCAGGCACTGGGATTTTCACGAGCCACTGTGTCACGGGTGCACTGTGAGTACATTGAATCTGGTAAAACCATCCCTGCAAGGGCCAACTGCCGTGGACAACAGCGTGTGGATGAGCGAGGCCATCGTCGGCTAGCTCACATTGTAACAGCGGATAGACGGGCCATAGTGCAAGAAATCACTCGGCAATTTAACGCTGGTGCACAAAAACGTGTAAGCAGCCACACCATCCAGAACCATCTCCTCGCTATGGGGTACAGAAGCCATCATCCCACGAGGGTACCACTGCTGACAGCTCATCACAGCATGCAAAGGTTAGCATGGGAGCGGGAACATTGCCACTGGACCCTAGACACATGGAAAAATGTTGCCTGTACTGATGAGTCGAGATTCACGTTGGTACATGCAGATGGCAGGATATGAGTAGGGCGCAAACCATATAAGGCGATGGATCCTTCTTGCCAGCAGGGTACTCTTCAAGCTGGTGGGAATAGCATTCTCGTCTGGGGACTGTTTACGTGGACTGAAATGGGACCCCTGGTACGTGTGACATCGTCCCTCACAGGTGAACGTTACCGGGATATCCTGGACGACCATTTGCTCTCGTTTGTGCGTCTTCAACATCCCACTGGGGACCTCATCCTGCAACAAGACAATGCACCGTGCCATTGCTTCCGAATTGTATCCGAATGGTTGGATAAACACTCGACTGACGTGACCTCGCTTCCTTTGCCAGCTAGGTCACCTGACCTCAATCCCATCGAGCACATCTAGGATGCCATCAAGAGAGATGCTCGAGGCTCTGACCCCCTCCATCAAATCTTCGTGAACTGTGGGAGCTTGTTCAGGGGTCATGGATCCATATGGCTTCCCAACGCTTCTGGTGTCTTTTCGAGTCCATGCTGAGAAGAATCGCTGCCGTCATCAGGGCGAAAGGTGTTGCTACTCGTTACTAGACAGGTAACTCTAATTCAGTTGCTCTTCAGTGTATGTGTAGCTAAATAAAGTCTCTAATTAAGAAATAGTCAAGTGTATAACTTCCTTTTTAAACTACAGTTTTCAGTAAATTTATTCGCATAATGTGAATTTTTATTTTTTATGCCCCTAAGAGTTTGGATTTTCGTACTAGGCATGACCATTCTGGGAGGGCAACAACCTTCCTGTAGCTATGGCCCTAGTGATGTTAATAATAGTAGTAGGGTTTTACTGGAGTACTGTTTCTTCCAAATGTTTGTTCTGATGCTCCATTGAAACTTCCATAACTGTCAAGTCTCCTGGAGGAGAAGGTAAAATCTCCATGAAGATCATGTTTCTTTACAGATCTCTCCATTACTGATGCATGTGAAACGTTGCTGTTTCAGAATCAGTGTTTGACGTTCGATCTCAAGGGGCATTCAGAAAATCTAGGAGGCATTGGGGTTTTTAATACAAGCCAACAATTTGTTTTCCAATATCTTTAAATCTTAAATCAGAATAAACCAACATCTCAAAGGTTTAGTTTATCTTTATGTGACAAATTGGGTCATTAATCTACTTAAACAGATATAAAAAATGACAAGCGCTTTCTTTTACTTTGAATAAAAAAGGTACTGCATATACTTGCATATAAACCAAAAGCTTTTAAAGGATTTTTTTTTTTTTTTTTTTTTTTAGAAAGAGGGAGCTGCTTATGGTGAAAGTCAGTTAAAAAGTAAAATTTTATAGATATGAAAGGTGAAGGAAGCAGTGGCTGCAGAATAAAGTAAAGTATCCAAGATGCTTAGTGGTAGATGGCAAAGTGCATTCACACTACGCCAGTAGGCTGAGGGCCAGCTTTTTAAAGGTGTAACGAGTGATGCTGCCCCACTGAATATCAATTTCAGGGGAGATGAGCTGAACTTTTTTTTTAAATAACTGAAAGACCCTGAAAACTTTAGTTTCACCCTTCTGTTTCTTTTCATGAAATTGTAGAGTATATATATATATACAGGGTGCCCAATAAAGTCCTTTATAAAAATGGTGTCTTGGTACAATAAAGTGTAGAGAGAGAGAGAGAGAAATATATCCTATGAGTGTTGTAATTTGTGCTGATCGACCATCATGATTGGAGGCAGCGAAAGGCGTCTTTGTCACTAGAACAATTCAAATAACAATGGTGTATAGTTACAATATAGTGCAAAAGTTTTAGTGCAAAAAAAAAAAAAGTGTTATTTTTGGTGTTGACTTTGTGATCAATGTGTGGCGCTCCTAATTTGTATTGTATATTTTTCATATATGGCTGAAAACCTATAGAATCCAACACACACACACACACACACACACACCAGAGGCATAACCTGAGCGAGGCAGATGGGGCGGCTGCCCCGGGCGCAACTGAGGGTGAAAAAACCACTGCTTGCAGTCTGATTAAAATTGAAACTGTAACTTTTACACAAGATTTTGGTACACTTCAAATTCGAATTTCTTCTTTAAAATGTTCAGAAGATTCTAGCTGTTCACATTCAGGAATGAAGGAGTGGTTATACAATCCATCAAATTAAAAAATAACTATAACCTTCATCAGCAACATGTGATGTACTATGGAGGTAAAGCACGTATCAAGACTACAAATGTGAGGTGATACATTCCGTTGATGTAGTTTAGTCGGTTAGAACGACTCACTCAGGAGCGAGGAGGATCTTTGTCACCTGCAAATGTGTGGATTTTACATTGGCACCCGAACGTAAAAATGGATATACTGGCCGTTAGGCTCTTCTAAAAATGTGTGATGTTCGTTACACACATAATCTGGAATTGATGAAAAATTCTTTTTTCGCTTTAAAAAAAATTAAGGAGATGATGTGACTCACTCCGGAGCGAGGAGGCGCATATTTGATCCTGTCACCAGCAAATTTGTGAATTTTACAAACAATGGGGCCTGCCGTTTTTTTTTAGTTGGATGGGCTCTGCGTATGTTGCAAAAAAAGGATGTTGTTCACGTTGTTGAAGATTCTTTGGGGGCTATTTGATCATTTCTGTGGCTACGAGCCACTACTATGAACTGAATTTGGTCCATTTGATGTGGTACAGTAAATCTGAACTCCCAAGTAGTTGCAAAAAGTACACAACCAGTCGTAGTTAGATTGTGCGTACCACGTTGAGATAACTTTGGGGTATGACATTAATTTTGTTTTGTCGAGAAGAGTATTACACTGCCCGGTATTATTACTTATATAATACACTTATTTAGTAATTTGATAGTTTTACATGTATACAACTATTAAATTAGTAATGCCTTGAAAGACAGATGGGGGCGCAGCATTTTGCAGTTTGCCTCTGGCGCAGAAATACCTAGTTACGCCTCTACACACACACACACACACACACACACACACACATGCATATTAAAACAAACTTGGGTATCAACAAATATTGTCAAAACAGATCCCATAAACACTAAAGCCTTTCCTGATTAGGCCACACATGACTTACAATTGTGGGTATGTCACTTTGCTTCCCTCTGGGCAGGTCAATTTGAAATTGCTTCTCACTTGTATCTGGTGAAACCATGTGTCAGTGAGTCGTCTGATTTTATGAGAAGTGAGACCACTCCAGATTGATTATGTGATGGCCCTGTTGGGTTGTAGTGAATCTGTTAGCCACCCCATAAATCATTGTAGAAGAAATGGGTTGAATGGATTTCATCGTCAGATATGCAAGATACAAAGGGCAGTGACTTCAAAAGGCAGATCTTGGTTGTGTTTCTTCTTAGTTGAAAGCACACACACACACGCGCGCGCGCACGCACGCACGCTCACAGGATGTAGTTCTACCAGAAATGGTTGTAAAATTGTTCAAAATATGCTGCATAAGTATTAGATGTGCAGCTTAATTCTCGACCCCTAACCGCAAGCAAACATAGAACGTCAGCAAATGCAAATAGCTGTGTTTGATAATGGCTGATTGCAGCGCCATCCAACAGCTTTCCAGGCAACCGTAACCTCTCGCAGCTGTAGTGACAGAAGGGACGAAAGTTGACGGTGAAGGCAATGTCGTTCGCGAAGCAACATTTGAGGCACTGCCTCCTGTTCTGAAAAAAATGTGCTGCGGAAGCCCAGCAAATGATCTGTGCTGCTTTGGGTGAGGCTGCTGTGTCCTACAGTACGTGCAAGAAGTGGTTCCAGTAGGCAAATTTCGATCTCCGTGATGCAGAATGTCCGAGACAGCCACAGAAAGTTGATGATGATGAATTGGAACAACTTTTGGATGCGTATCCCTGTCGCACACAGTCAGAGCTTGCCCAGGAACTCGGCAAGCTATTGCAAAGAGCCTGCACAATCTTTGACGGATTCACAAGGAGGGCCGTTGGGTGCCCCACCAACTCATAGCTTGGCGAACAAGTCTAGGCGCTATGATGTTGATGTGTCCTTGCTCTCCAGATTTAAGAAGAAGGATTTCCTTCACAAGATCTTGACCTGTGATGAGAAGTGGATCCTCTAAGATAATCCTAAGCGGCGCAAATCGTGGGTTTATCCAGGTCAGCCTACCACCAGTACCGCCAAACCGAATATCCATGCCAGGAAGTTGTTGCTGTGCATATGGTGGGATCAGCGCAGTGTCTACATAGTGAGTTGCTCAAACCTGGTAAAATGGTCAATGCTAAGCATTATTGTCAGCAGCTCATTCGTGTGAGTGATTCAGTGGAGGCAAAAAGGCCATACACCGGCAAGGGCAGAAAGTCGGTTCTGTTGCTTCAGGATAACGCGCGTCCTCACACCGCGAAAACGACTTTAAACACGATCACCGACCTGGGATGGGAGATCTTGTCCCACCCGGCGCATTCTCCAGACTTCGCCCCATCGGATTATCACCTCTTTCGCTCCCTGCAACATCACCTGAGTGATACACTTCACTTCTGTCGAGGAGGTCCACACAAGTGTTGATGACTTTTTCAACTCGAAACAGCCCTCTTTTTCCACACTGGCATTCGGCAGCTCACTGACCGAAGTCTCAAATGTATCCAAATGACAGGGGTTATTTCCCTGATTAGGTACGTATTCGATTTGCTATAATTTGCTGTCAATGTGTTGTGCCTGTGGCCGAGAATTAAGTTGCACACCTAATAGTTCCATGGATGGTACTGAAGCTGATTTAGTTTATAGTTAATATAAAGATCATGGCATAACTTTAATGACAATGTTTTTCTCGACAACTCAAATTTAATGGAAGTGGGCTTACTGGAACACGTCGGAAATTCTGAAAGTGAATTGGACTTCGAAAGTTTTTAAAGCAAAATTTTGAGGAATTGGTTTAATTTTGCTTCAATAAATGTCTTCCAAACTCTTAAAATTTAAGACTGACTTTTTTGTATGTTGCAGTGTTTGACCAATTTTCAGCTGTTGAAGTTATCAACTTATATGTACTAGTATAGTAAGAGAAAATATTTATTTTCAGTAGTGTTGCATCTTTTGAAATATTAACTAAAAGTAATTCATTATTACACAAACTTTCAGATGTGAGAAGTGTAAGAGAAGATATGCAAGAACCATGAACTGATTTTCAGAAGAATTTTGAACAAGAGGACCATTCATTCAGATTGATGCCATTCTGGGTTGACTGGAAAAATTCCATGAGCCAAGCTTCATTTCTTCTTGATTGCCGAATGCGCCAAATTCTGCCCATCAAACGCCTCAAAACGTTTAAATAAAATTCACCAGCAATTGTTTGTCCACTTGGAACAAATTCTTTGTGGATAATACCCTTACTATCGAAGAATGTAATGAGCATTGTTTTGATTTTCGATGGAACTTTTCTTGTTTTTTTGGCTTGTGGCAAGTTTTTTGACTTCCATTCCGCACTTTGTCGCTTTGTTTTAGGATCATATTGAAAACACCATGTTTCATCACCAGTAACAATCGATTTTAAGAAGTTTGGATCATTTTCAGCGGCTGAAATAATGTCTCTGCAATGTGCACTTCTCCTTGATTTTTGTTCATTGGTTAATGTGTGTGGAACAAATTTAGCAGAAACTTTTGTTTTGCCCAAATCTTCATGCAGGATGGTTTGAATCATTTCTTTGTTTATGTTTAAAGACACTTCCATCATTCTTAGTGACACACATCGATTGTTCGCCACGGAATCACGCACTTTTTCAATAATCTCAGGTGTCCTAGATGAACTTGGTTTTCCGGTATGCTTATCATCTTCTAGCGTCTCTCTTCCGTCCAAAAACGTTTGTGCCACAGGAAAACATTGGATCTACTTAAACAAAACTCACTGTAAATTTGTTTCATCATTTGAGTACGTTTCCGAGGCACTGTTACCAAGTTTTGCGTTAAATTTAATAACAGCCCTTTGTTCCATCTTAATAATTCAACATGAAAAAATTTTTACTTCTAATGAACACCTGTTTCGTTTGAGTTACTTTAACAATTGCGCATTACTTTTGGCAGAAAGCAAGCAGTTGGTCACGGTTTATAACGCATTCGCGATTACATTGGTGGCGCCACCGTAGGCTAAAATCTAGCGCCAGACTTAAAAATTCTTTGACGCACTGTGTTTGTTTCGCAGATGACATTTTGCCATGAACATGGTATGCTGTCATGATGCTAGACACAGTTGCTCTCGATACCCCCACTACTTTGGTGACTGTTGTCACGGAGGCATCATATCATGTAGCTGGCGCCCAACAATTAGCCTTCTTTCGAAGTCCATTAAGTCACTCATTTTGGCATCACTCTGAAAGAAATCTTGCTACAAGACACTTTAAATGCACTTAAACAGGATCTTGAGCTTCTTAACGAAGCTATTACAACCAAAAAGTGGTGGATAGCTTTGCGTATTGCGACGTACACAGCTGCATTAAATGTCAGGTCTCTGAGCGTGGTGTTCACATTATTCTGTACAACCCCTGTATATGGAGCTATTCCTATACAGATTGTCATGGTACATAGCTGAATACCAGAGCCATGTACAGTCAACCCTTGATCAACTACTTCTCAATTTACTACCACTCTTGCATAACACCCACCCCCCACCCCGATCTGAATAGATGCATTTTGTATGTAAAACATACCTTGATATACCGCCACACCCTTGGCTTGCGCCAAGCACCTGTGTATGTTATTACTTCAGCAACCTGCTTTTCTCAACACAAAACATGATTGATGTACTAGCTGTGTTAAAATACACTTTGTTTCACACGGCTAGTACATCAAGCTGTGTTGAAAATACGCTTTTATCGTAAACATGCTTGATGATAAAAGCCGTGTGAGAATAAGCTTCCCGTTTATTTGGACCTTGATTCAAATGTGACAAACCTTGTTGTTAAAGACATTGATCCAATCAAAGATGTGAATCAGTGTCTTTTAACATTGAAACGATTCTTTGAAGGAAACCTGCAGGATGGTTGTGTTTCAAATGCACTTGTTAAATTCAGTTGTGTTCTGAAAATAATTGTAATTGAAATCTAAAACACAAATGAAAATAGACAATATATTGTTTTGTACGAATCTTGAAAATAATTGATTATGCTGTTAGTTTTACGTGATGCATTGATGTAAATATCTTAAAAATACATTTCTGTTTTTCATGTACTGTTTCGGTAATAAGTTACACGAGTCAGATTAGAGCTTTTTTATGATGTTTAATAACAAACACCATCCTGCACACTAAATTAGAACACAATCTCACCAATGTTATAGAATAGACAAGGATTTTAAAACCTTGTGTATTTATAGAAAGTAGACAAGGCTTTAAAAAGAAACTAAGGTATGTGTAAAGTGATTTTGTGTAATGCTATTAATTTTCACTTGATAAAGTTTTAGTAATGTAACATAATCTTTTATCCATTTTGTTAAGATTAGACTTAATTTTGTCTTTCTACTAGGCAAAGTAAATATCACATTTAATTCATACCAGATCCTTCTGACATGCAAATGGACACTCTGAAGAACAAAGCACACTAAGTACATAACACATGTTTTTTTTTTTGTTAAAATCAATGCTGGCCATAAATTTTGAGGAACCATAATTAACAAAATTTGAGTTTCTTAAAAATAACTGGTAAATTTGATATCACACCACCCTTAATACCATGCTATAATGCAATCAAGGATTGAGCCGCCCCGGTGGCGCAGTGGTCTAAGGCGCTGGCCTCTGATCATTCGTCCGTAAGGGGTCCGGGTTCGAATCCCGGTCAGGCATGGATGTTGTGTTTGTCTTACGGCACTGGCTCTCTCCCTTCCCTGGAACCAGTGACCCTAAATTAGGGACGGGCGACTGCTTATAGCCCATTGAGTTGCTCACGGTGGTCGTTAAACCTCCAATCAAAAAAAAAAAAAAAAAAAAATCAAGGATTGACTGTAATAGAAACTTGTCATTTACCATTTTGGGATGGGTGACTCAAATCTGAATCACTACTGTATTCAAGCTGTGTTGGGAATTTCTTAATTTTATGAAAAAAAAAATTAAGAAATTTCTGTTTCATAATTTATACATTTTTTTTTGTTTTGCATTTTTTAAAACAAAAAATGTCTGTAGCAGTGGACTTAATATACATATTGTAAATTTAGGTAGATAAATACCAAAGTAGGGGAGTGTAATAGAAAAAGTACTTCACAGAACAGGATTGGAAAGACGTGTAATAGAAACTGGTCATTAAATTAACCCTTGTGGGATAGGTGTCTCAAAGTTGAATCTCTAGTAAATATTTGGAGTTCTCTTTTTAATTAATTTTTTTTCAACAATTTAATTTGTGTTTTTCTGGGTTGTTAGATATGACACACGTGCAAACACTTTTATTTTCTTGAGTAGGTTCATGCAGGTGAAATGTAGGTTTCAAACAGATTTAATCAAAACCTGCTTTAAAAAAAAAGTATAGTAGATGATAAATTGTAACCAAAATCATTGAGTGTGAGAATGTTTCAAAATGTCACAAATGGATTTTTCCAAATTTTTTGGAAATAGCAATTCTGGTTGTGAAACTGAAATTCAGGTTGATTGCCTTGACTGTTAGGCTAAGGTTCTTTCATCTTGCTATACCTGTTTTTTTCTTTTTTATTTCTTTTTGTCGATTTTCAAGTATCCAAATGAATTTACATTTTCCAAACCAAAAAGTAAAAATAACAAAACACCCATGTTTTGTGAGGTTTAAATGAACATATAGACAGACAAGTATTGAGTTCTGTTTTTGGTAGACTTTTTAAGTAACTGCTATTCTGGGTGTGGCTCATTGAATCGGACACTCAAAATTTTTTAATGTCAACTTGAAGGATATTGCAGGAATGTTCATTGTTTGGCTTTGTTTTGGTATTGTTTTGGTTTACAAGCCTTGAAGAACAGCTAGAAGTCAGAAAACTTTAGAGATCCTTGCTTGTCTCCCACCTCCTTTATGAAAAAAAAAAAAAATATATATATATATATAGTTTCAGCTCAGTAAAGCTAAAGTAAGCAGTTTGTCATGGCCATAAAATTAATTAGTTGTCAGCAGTGTTGCCAACCTCTGAAGTTGGCATTATGTACCATTTAAAAAAAATGTATTTTTATAAAAATTGTGTCAAAACCAAAGTAAGGTAACTTAACAAAGCAATATTCTTAAATGCATTTTATGATTTAAAATCTCTCTATTCTAAAGAAAAGTAACTGCCACCACCGCTGTTTTAGAAATTTCGTGACACTCACAGTTTTCCTAGCTTGCAGCACAAAAAGTATTGAACACAAAAATATGAAATTTACATCGTTCATAGAGAATTGTTTGGAGAACACACTGAAATAAACAGTTTTTCAATTCTTGTGATACTTCAAGAACTATTGTATTTCAAAGTTATGGTAAGCAAAAAAAGTGCTATTAGTTCGCATTCTGGACACACTAACAGAAACAGAACCACAAAACTTTGTAGGCATGTAGGACCATGGTCGAATTTTAACACCCCACACACACACACACACACACACACACACACACACACACACACACACACACACACACACTGCTGCCCACCCACACGCACACTGCTGCCCACCCAAAATGCAACATCAAGAAGGACACGAGATACCAAAGCCAGATTTACTAGACACATAACAGATACAAAGATGAAACGATTGAGCTTACAGGCCCGTGCGACTTGCAGAACACGCAGAAATAAACAGTTTTTCAATTCTGGTGATACTTCAAGAACTATTGTATTTCAAAGTTATGGTAAGCAAAAAAGTGTTATCAGTTCGCATTCTGGACACACTAACAGAAACAGAACCACAAAACTTTGTAGGGATGTAAGGCCATGGTTGAATTTAAACACCCCGTTTATATATATATATATATCATCATCATCATCAACCATTATCACTCCACTGCTAGATGAAGGCCTCCCCAAGTTTCCTCCACAACGGTCTGTCTTGTGCCATGTCACCCCTGCATACTTTCGAATTTCGTCCACCCATCTCCCATGTGGTCTTCTTGTGGGTCTTTTCCTGTCCCTTGGAATCCAATCTAAAATTTCGGCTGTCCATTGATGATCTGTCCTTCTGGCAGTATGTCCAGCCCATTGCCATTTCAGGGATTTAACTCTGATCATGATGTCTTCCACTCTTGTCATTTTTCTGATCCACATGTTCCTCTTCTTATCTCTCCTGGTTACAGCAAGCATGAACCTCTCCATGCTTCTTTGAGTTGTCTGCAGCCTTTGTACATCTCTTTTAGTTAAGGTCCATATCTCTGCACCATACGTAAGCACTCGAAGGATGCATTGCCATTTCAGGGATTTAACTCTGATCATGATGTCTTCCACTCTTGTCATTTTTCTGATCCACATGTTCCTCTTCTTATCTCTCCTGGTTACAGCAAGCATGAACCTCTCCATGCTTCTTTGAGTTGTCTGCAGCCTTTGTACATCTCTTTTAGTTAAGGTCCATATCTCTGCACCATACGTAAGCACTCGAAGGATGCATTAATCAAACACTTTTCTTTTAAGACATAATGGCATATTGCTCTTGAAAATTATGCTGTTTCTTCCAAAAGCTCTCCAGGCAAGTTTAGTACGCCGACTAATTTCATCAATATGTCCCTCACTTGATATCTGCTGTCCAAGATAAACGTACGTGTCTGTTATCTCCAGCTTTTCTCCATCAATCAATAAATCTTCATTTCTTGAAAAAGCATTGAACATCACTTTTGTCTTCTGAAAGTTCATTTTTAATCCCACTTCTTTACTCTTGTGAGCAACTTCCTGGATCATACTCTGCAGCTCGGATGTAGTTGCAAAAATGACTACGTCATCAGCAAAACGAAGGTGGGTTAGATAATCTCCATTAATCTTTATTCCCTTGTTTTCCCAGCTCAGCGACTGAAAGACACCCTCCAATGTGGTTTTAAAGAGCTTCGGAGATATGGTGTCTCCTTGTCTCACTCCCTTTCCAATTTTTATGTGTGTTGTATTTTCAAACAGCCGAATCTTTGCACTTGCATTTTCATAGATGTTATTAATAATATTAATGTATGCTTCTTCAACACAGCAGGATTTCAGAGCCATTGTAACTGCTGATGGTTTCACCAAATGAAAGGCTTTTTCCTAATCGATAAAAGCCATGCACAATGGAAGTTCATATTCCCTCGCTCTTTCAATCAGTTTTCTCAGTACAAGGGTATGATCTATTGTGCTGTAGCCACTCCTGAATCCAGTTTGTTCTCTCGGTTGAGCCATGTCCAGTGTTAACTTCAAGCGGTGTGAAAGAACTTTAGTGAAGATTTTATAAACCACTGATAGGAGGTTGATAGGTCTGTAGTTCCCGAGATCCTCAATGTCACCTTTTTTATGTAGCAGGATCATTGTAGTGTTGTTCCAATCCTCAGGAATCTTCCCTTCATTAAGGCATCGAGTGAAAATTTGGGCGAGTACTGTTTCGATTTCTCCACTTGCTTCTTGTATGATGTCTACAGTAATTTCATCTTCTCCTGGAGCTTTTCCCAGCTTCATGTTCTTGATTGCATGTGCAACTTCTGCTGGAAGGACTGGAGGAACTCTGGTACTGGTACCATTCATGATGTCTGGAGTGCATGTATCATCCCTTTCATATAATTTGGAGTAGAAATCTTTCACTCTTGTCAAAATTTCGCCTCTATTTCTTGTTACAGAACCATCTTCTTTTCTCAGTGCCATAATCTGTTTTCTTCCCTTACTGAGATGTCCCTTTGCTATTTTTAGGCTTTGGTTGTTTTCAATTGCTTTCCTCACTAGTTCACAGTTGAATTTTCTTACATCTTCAGTGATACTTTTTCGTACTGTCTTGCATAGCTCTATATATTCCACTTTGGAAGTCACATCTTCTTTAGTTGTCCTCATCACTCTTCTTTTTTGCATCAACATTTTGGTTTTTCCTGATAATTTGTTCACATGCAACTTGTTCTTTGACCCAGCTAATTTTGTTGCCGTTTCCATAAGAGCTTTGGTTACTTTTCTGTTAACTTCAGAAATATCCACTTCTTCCGATGTTAGGCCTTCTAAAGCAGAGAATCTGTTCTTCAGTTCGTTATATATATATATATATATATATCATCATCATCATCATCATCATCATTATTGTCAACCATTATCAATCCACTGCTGGACGAAGGTCTCCCCAAGTTTCCTCCACAACGGTCTGTTTTGTGCCAGTCTCCTCCACGTCACTCCCGCATACTTTCGAATTTCATCCACCCATCTTCCATGTGGTCTTCTTCTGGGTCTTTTCCTGTCCCTTGGAATCCAATCTAAAATTTCGGCTGTCCATCGATGGTCTGTTCTTCTGGCAGTATGTCCAGCCCATTGCCATTTCAGGGATTTAACTCTGATCATGATGTCTTCCACTCTTGTCATTTTTCGGATCCACGTGTTCCTCTTCTTATCTCTCCTGGTTACACCAAGCATGCACCTCTCCAGGCTACTTTGAGTTGTCTGCAGCCTTTGTATGTCTCTTTTAGCTAAGGTCCACGTCTCTGCACCATACGTAAGCACTGGAAGGATGCATTGATCAAACACTTTTCTTTTAAGACATAATGGCATATTGCTCTTGAAAATTATGCTGTTTCTTCCAAAAGCTCTCCAGGCAAGTTTTGTGCGCCGATTAATTTCTTCACCAATGTGACCCTCACTTGATATCTGCTGTCCAAGATAAACGTACGTGTCTGTTATCTCCAGCTTTTCTCCATCAATCGATAGATCTTCATTTCTTGTAAAAGCATTGTACATCACTTTTGTCTTCTGAAAGTTCATTTTTAATCCCACTTCTTTACTCTTGTCAGCAAGTTCCTGGATCATACTCTGTAGCTCTGATGGGGTAGTTGCAAAAATGACTATGTCATCAGCAAAACGAAGGTGGGTTAGATAATCTCCATTAATCTTTATCCCTTTGTTTTCCCAGTTCAGTGATTGAAAGACATTTTCCAATGTGGCATTAAAGAGCTTCGGAGATATGGTGTCACCTTGTCTCACTCCTTTTCCAATTTTTATGTGTGTTGTATTTTCAAACAGCCGAATCTTTGCACTTGCATTTTCATAGATGTTATTAATAATATTAATGTATGCATCTTCAATACCGCAGGATTTCAGAGCCATTGCAACTGTTGATGGTTTCACCGAATCAAAGGCTTTTTCATAATCGATAAAAGCCATGCACAATGGAAGTTCATATTCCCTCGCTCTTTCAATTAGTTCTCTCAGTACGTGGATATGATCTATTATGCTGTAGCCACTCCTGAATCCAGCTTGTTCTCTCGGTTGAGCCATATCCAGTGTCACCTTCAAGCGGTGTGAAAGAACTTTAGTGAAGATTTTATAAACCACTGATAGGAGGCTGATAGGTCTGTAGTTCCTGAGATCCTCAATGTCACCTTTTTTATGTAGCAAGATCATTGTAGCGTTGTTCCAATCCTCAGGAATCTTCCCTTCATTAAGGCATCGAGTGAAAATTTGGGCGAGTACTGTTTCGATTTCTCCACTTGCTTCTTGTATGATGTCTACAGTAATTCCATCTTCTTCTGGAGCTTTTCCCCGCTTCATGTTCTTGATTGCATGTGCAACTTCTGCTGGAAGGACTGGAAGAACTCTGGTACTGGTACCTTTCATGATGTCTGGAGTACATGTATCATCCCTTTCATATAATTTGGAGTAGAAATCTTTCACTCTTGTCAAAATTTCGCCTCTATTTCTTGTTACAGAACCATCTTCTTTTCTCAGTGCCATAATCTGTTTTTTCCCTTTACTGAGATGTCCCTTTGCTATCTTTAGGCTTTGGTTGTTTTCAATTGCTTTCCTTACTAGTTCACAGTTGAATTTCCTTACGTCTTCAGTGATACTTTTTCATACTGTCTTGCATAGCTCTATATATTCCACTTTGGAAGTCACATCTTCTTTAGTTTTCCCCATCACTCTTCTTTTTGCATCAACATTTTGGTTTTTCCTGATAATTTGTTCACATGCAATTTGTTCTTAGACCCAGCTAATTTTGTTGCTGTTTCCATAAGAGCTTTGGTTACTTTTCTGTTAACTTCAGAAATATCCACTTCTTCCGATGTTAGGCCTTCTAAAGCAGAGAATCTGTTCTTCAGTTCCAATTTGAAGGTATTATGGTGTTTTTTAAGGTTGGTTATGTCAATACATTTTGTTTGTCTTATGAGCTTGCTACGTTCGAGTTTAGTGTTGAGGTGCATCTTACATCTCACCAATCTATGGTCACTGCCTGTGTTGAACTTGTTTAGCACACTGCAGTCTTCTATGACGAATTTTTTGTTACACATAATAAAATCAATTTCACTTGTCGTCCCATTTGGATGTCTCCATGTCCATTTCCTGTGTGGCTTTTTCTTGAAAAAGGAGTTCAAGATGAAAAACCCTTCTGCCTCTGCAAACTCTACGAGAGTATTTCCACGCTGGTTTCTGTTGCCATGACCGAATTTACCTACTGAAGTTTCATTCTGTTGCCGTTGCCCTATTTTTGCATTGAAATCGCCCATAATTATCTTCAAGTGCTGCTTACCTTTATTATTTAGATGACGAATTTCCTCATAAAATTCTTCAATTTCTTCTTCAGCATGACTTGTGGTGGGTGCATAAGTTTGAATGATCTGAGCCTGGTATCTTCTCAAGAGTTGGATAACGAGTCGTGCAGCTCTGTCAGAGGAACTTTCAACTTCTACAACTTTATCCTTCAGTTTCTTGTTTATTATAAATCCAACACCACTAGTTCTGCCAGTATCTGTCCCACGATAGTAGAAGAGATGTCCACTTTTCAGTTCAATGAGATCTTCTCCTTTTCTCCTTACCTCACTTAGCCCGACGATGTCCCACTTGATCCTTTGTAGTTCCAATTCAAGAAGCCTTGAATCAGAAGATAGGGAGCGTCCGTTATACGTCGCCAAGGTCAGCATCAGATGGCAGCCTAGTTCGGTCCTCCGGGGATTCTTAGCACCCTCTGCCTTCATGTCGCACTGGCCGCTGCCTTGGCCAGGTACATTCCAGCTGCCGGAGACTGAGGGCCAAGATTTAAGTTGTGGAGTCATTTTGGAGGGGTTTGGCCATAACTCACCACGCTGGCCAAGCGGGTTGGTGAGTGTGGGATAGCATTTCCTCTAATCCCGATGGTATAGTTATACCGCTATTGGCGGTCGTCAGAGCCCCTTTAGTGGGAACAGGATGTACCACGAGAAGGCGGGGTTGACATTTGTCAAGGAGAGGCTGTGATGTTACGCATCACCTGACCTTACATCCCTATATATATATACATTGTCAAGGAGAGGCTGTGATGTTACGCATCACCTGACCTTACATCCCTATATATATATATATATTGTCAAGGAGAGGCTGTGATGTTACGCATCACCTGACCTTACATCCCTATATATATATATTGTCAAGGAGAGGCTGTGATGTTACGCATCACCTGACCTTACATCCCTATATATATATATATATATAGATATATATATATATAGGGATGTAAGGTCAGGTGATGCGTAACATCACAGCCTCTCCTTGACAAATGCCAACCCCGCCTTCTCGTGGCGCATCCTGTTCCCACTAAAGGGGCTCTGACGACCGCCAATAGCGGTATAACTATACCAACGGGATTAGAGGAAATGCTATCCCACACTCACCAACCCGCTTGGCCAGCGTGGTGAGTTATGGTCAAACCCCTCCAAAATGACTCCACAACTTAAATCTTGGCCCTCAGTCTCCGGCAGCGGCCAGTGCGACATGAAGGCAGAGGGTGCTAAGAATCCCCGGAGGACCGGACTAGGCTGCCATCTGATGCTGACCTTGGCTACATATAATAGACACTCCCTATCTTCTGATTCAAGGCTTCTTGAATTGGAAGAGGAACTACAAAGGATCAAGTGGGACATCGTCGGGCTAAGTGAGGTAAGGAGAAAAGGAGAAGATCTCATTGAACTGAAAAGTAGACATCTCTTCTACTATCGTGGGACAGATACTGGCAGAACTAGTGGTGTTGGATTTATAATAAACAACAAACTGAAGGATAAAGTTGTAGAAGTTGAAAGTTCCTCTGACAGAGCTGCACGACTCGTTATCCAACTCTTGAGAAGATACCAGGCTCAGATCATTCAAACTTATGCACCCACCACAAGTCATGCTGAAGAAGAAATTGAAGAATTTTATGAGGAAATTCGTCATCTAAATAATAAAGGTAAGCAGCACTTGAATGGGAGATTTCAATGCAAAAATAGGGCAACAGCAACAGAATGAAACTTCAGTAGGTAAATTCGGTCACAGCAACAGAAACCAGCGTGGAAATACTCTCGTTGAGTTTGCAAAGGCAGAAGGGTTTTTCATCTTGAACTCCTTTTTCAAGAAAAAGCCACACAGGAAATGGACATGGAGACATCCAAATGGGATGACAAGTGAAATTGATTTTATTATGTGTAACAAAAAATTCGTCATAGAAGACTGCAGTGTGCTAAACAAGTTCAACACAGGTAGTGACCATAGATTACTGAGATGTAAGATGCACCTCAACACTAAACTCGAATGTGGCAAGCTCATAAGACAAATAAAATGTATTGACATAACCAACCTTAAAAAACACCATAATACCTTCAAGTTGGAACTGAAGAACAGATTCTCTGCTTTAGAAGGCCTAACATCGGAAGAAGTGGATATTTCTGAAGTTAACAGAAAAGTAACCAAAGCTCTTATGGAAACAGCAACAAAATTAGCTGGGTCTAAGAACAAGTTGCATGTGAACATATTATCAGGAAAAACCAAAATGTTGATGCAAAAAGAAGAGAGATGAGGACAACTAAAGAAGATGTGACTTCCAAAGCGGAATATATAGAGCTATGCAAGACAGTAAGAAAAAGTATCACTGAAGACGTAAGAAAATTCAACTGTGAACTAGTGAGGAAAGCAATTGAAAACAGCCAAAGCCTAAAGATAGCAAGGGGACATCTCAGTAAGGGAAGAAAACAGATTATGGCACTGAGAAAAGAAGATGGTTCTGTAACAAGAAATAGAGGCGAAATTTTGACAAGAGTGAAAGATTTCTACTCCAAATTACATGAAAGGGATGATACATGTTCTCCAGATATCATGAAAGGTACCAGTAGCAGAGTTCTTCCAGTCCTCCCATCAGAAGTTGCACATGCAATCAAGAACATGAAGCTGGGAAAAGCTCCAGGAGAAGATGGAATTACTGTAGACATCATACAAGAAGCAAGTGGAGAAATCGAAACAGTACTCGCCCAGATTTTCACTCGATGCCTTAATGAAGGGAAGATTCCCGAGGATTGGAACAGCGCTACAATGATCCTGCTACATAAAAAAGGTGACATTGAGGATCTCGGGAACTACAGACCTATCAGCCTCCTATCAGTGGTTTATAAAATCTTCACTAAAGTTCTTTCACACCACTTGAAGGTAACACTTTACATGGCTCAACCGAGAGAACAAGCTGGATTCAGGAGTGGCTACAGCACAATAGATCATATCCACGTACTAAGAGAACTGATTGAGAGAGCGAAGGAATATGAACTTCCATTGTGCATGGCTTTTGTCGATTATGAAAAGGCTTTTGATTCGGTGAAACCATCAGCAGTTACAATGGCTCTGAAATCCTGCGGTATTGAAGATGCATACATTAATATTATTAATAACATCTATGAAAATGCAAGTGCAAAGATTCGGCTGTTTGAAAATACAACACACATAAAAATTGGAAAGGGAGTGAGACAAGGTGACACAATATCTCCGAAGCTCTTTAATGCCACATTGGAAAATGTCTTTCAATTACTGAACTGGGAAAACAAAGGGATAAAGATTAATGGAGATTATCTAACCCACCTTCATTTTGCTGATGACGTAGTCATTTTTGCAACTACCCCATCCAAGCTGCAGAGTATGATCCAGGAACTTGCTGACAAGAGTAAAGAAGTGGGATTACAAATGGACTTTCAGAAGACAAAAGTGATGTTCAATGCTTTTTCAAGAAATGAAGATTTATCGATTGATGGAGAAAAGCTGGAGATAACAGACAAGTATGTTTATCTTGGACAGCAGATATCAAGTTAGGGTCACAGTGATGAAGAAATTAATCGGCGTATAAAACTTGCCTGGAGAGCTTTTGGAAGAAATAGCATAATTTTCAAGAGCAATATGCCATTATGTCTTAAAAGAAAAGTGTTTGATCAATGCATCCTTCCAGTGCTTACGTATGGTGCAGAGACGTGGACCTTAGGTAAAAGAGACATACAAAAGCTGCAGACAACTCAAAGAAGCATGAAGAGGTGCATGCTTGGTGTAACCAGGAGAGATAAGAAGAGGAACTCGTGGATCTGAAAAATGACAAGAGTGGAAGACATCATGATCAGAGTTAAATCCCTGAAATGGCAATGTGCTGGACATACTGCCAGAAGGACAGACCATCGATGGTCAGCCAGAGATGGGTGGATGAAATTCGTAAGTATGCGGGAGTGAGATGGAGGAGACTGGCACCAGACAGACCGTTGTGGAGGAAACTTGGGGAGACCTTCGTCCAGCCGTGGATTGATAATGATTGACAATGATGATGATGGTACACACACACGCACACACACACGCACACACTGCTGGCCACCCAAAATGCAACACCAAGAAGGACACGAGATAGCAAAGCCAGATTTACTGGACACATAACAACAGATACAAAGATTAAACGATTGAGCTTACAGACCCGTGCGACTTGCGGAACATGCAGACAATAGTTCGTGTGGCCCCAATGGCTGGCAATAACAGCCGCTACATGCCGCGGCATCAAACAAAAGAGGCTTTGGATGTGGGCTTGGGGTATGTCGGTCCAGCCTTCTTCCACACGTTGCCACAATTCATCAGGCGTAGCCGCAGGTGGTGCTTGCCGGGCCACTCGGTTGCCGATCAGCAACCAGACGCGTTTGATGGGCGACATATTGGGAAAACAGGCGAACCACAGCAGCAGTGAGACCTGGTTGGCCTTGAAGAATTGTTGCACAATGCGTGCCACGTGCGGGCGCGTTGTCCTGTTGAAATGTGGCCGCTGGCAGGTCCTGCAGGTAAGGGAGGACTACAAGCTCCAAAACGTCGGAGATGTAGCGGTGGCTGTTGAGTGTACCGGCGATGCGTACCAGAGGGGTGCGGGTGTCATATCCAATTGCGCCCCAAACCATAACGCCAGGCGACGGACCGGTATGGCGATGCATAATGCAGGCGTCATACAGTCTCTCGTCACACACGGATCCGACCATCGTGGTGTGGCAAGCAGAAGCGGGATTTGTCAGAGAAGACAATGTTGTGCCATTCTGTAGTCCAGGTGCAGCGTTCAATGGCCCACTGCCGCCGCACTCGCCGGTGGGGTAATGTCAATGGTAATCGGAGCAATGAGCGCAGTGCAAGAAGTCCCTGCTCCTGCAGACGATGTCGAACAGCACGTGCTGACACAGGTTGTTGCGCAACACACCCTAATCCCTGCGCTAACGTTCGTGATGTGGCGTTGCGAGCCGTCAATGCCTGCCGCACAACATGCCGGATCTCTCGTTCGGTGGCGTGTTGCGGCAATTGCTCACGTCAGCCCATCCATCTCTCCTACACCCACCGAATCCATACTCGCCTCACTGTGGCTGGATGTCGTCACACACGGGTTCCGATGTCTCGGTACGATAAACCGCTGTCGCGATAAGCCACTATTCGTTCTCTGTCGAACTCCGAAACGTGCTGGAATGACTACCGTATTCTGCGACGAGTCATAAGGAAGTCTCCCACGCACAGGTCCTGGCAGCAGAGCACACTTCCACTACTTACACCCCACCTTCTGTGCACCATTCTTATAGTGCTTCTCGGTGGCGTGCTGGGCGCACATGATTTGCATATGTCCTGTAATGCTAATTGTTTGCATGTCCTCTGGCGGGCGACACATGCTGCAAATTTCAGGCCAATCGGATGCTTCTTTCTTGGTATGGCATTTTGGGTGGCCAGCAGTTTATAAATGTTTATAGTTTTTGATTTAGAAAGGCTTTAATATTTGCAGATTGCTTTGCTGCACTACTGCCAACTAAAAGCTTTTATGATTGATGCCTTTTCGACGTGACTTTAAAACACGAAGCTCTCTCCTGTTGTTGATATATAATAAACCCAACATGTGCCTGATATTTGCTTGTATTACACTGCTGGACAATTGCTAAGGACGGATCATAAACGGCTATATAGCGCATAAAAAAGTAAGTGTGGTTGGATGCCAAGTGAAATAAAATAATGTCGGAATGCCAGGACATTACAAGAAAGACAATTTATTGTGCTCTGAAATCCAGAAGGCTTTGGAACGTGTTCAAGGGACAAACAGGCCATTTTACGTAAACGTGAAAAAAATGCAATTACCGTGCGCAGGCGTTCCGGCGTAAGATGTCAATACAGGATATGGCCACCATGGAGGGCGATGCAAGATTCCACACATCGTGTCATGCTTTGCACAACATTATAAAGCAGCTGTTGGGGTAATTTATCCCATTCCTCTGTCAGTGCACAGATGAGGGTGTCCTTGTTTATTGGAGGGCATTGGCGACCAGCAAGACTCCTCCCCAAAGCATCCCACACTTTTTCAATGGGATTCAGATCTGTAGAACGTGCAGGCCATACGAGGCGTTGAATATCCTCGCTCTCAAGACACTCCTGGACAGCGACTGTTCGATGACATGTTGAGTTGTCGTCCATGAAAATGAATCTATCACCGACAGCATCACGGAACATGCGAACATGAGGTAGCAGAACATCATTTATGTATCGTTGGCCAGTCATAGTCCCAGTTGGAAGCACACAGAGGGACGTACGGCCATTGATCATGATGCCAGCCCATACCATGACACTACATGTCGGATATCGGTCCCTTTCCTGTATGTTTGCTGGACAATATGCAGTACCACTATCACGCCAGATCAGTTGTCGTCAACAATCAGACGATAGACTGTATCTACTCTCATCTGAGAAGAGGACAGCAGACCAGTCGTTATCAGTACAATTGCGATGTTGATGGCACCATTGCAAACGGGCGGTACGGTGACGTCTGGACAATGGGATGCACACAACAGGACGGCGGGCGTATAGTCCTCCTTCATGCAAACGTCTGGCGACAGTTTTTCGGGAGATCCGTTTGCCAGTAGCAGCCATAAACTGATTTGCTACCTCACTAGCTGTGCTGCGCCGGGTGTGTTTTTGTTGATAGCACTATGTACCGTTCTTCTGCAGGTGTCGTACTGCGAACACGACCTCCCCCGTGACGTTTGCTACACTCTCCATTTGTTTGAAATGATTTCCAAAGCCTTGAAACAACACTGTGGCTGACGTCGAACTCCCTGGCAACATCTGTTATTTTTCGCCCTTCTTCAATCTTGCCAATAATACGGCCACGCGTAAAATCATCTAGGTGATGTCGGGAAAACATACTGAAAATTGCAAGTTCGTCAATTGATTCTTTCTTTTTCAACTTTGCGTTTGAACAACAACGGTCAATACGCGTCAGATCCTTTATATCTCTTATCAGCGCTATGACGTCACGAACAAGTTCGGCAATCCAAAATTTGCATACGCACAACACGTCTTACTGTATCCCGCACTTATGCTAATTTCCACATTTTCCTGCCTTCCATTTTATGGTTGCTATCGTTGCTATTGTCATCCGTCCTTAGCAATTGTCCGGCAGTGTATTAGAAAACAACCGAACTTGAAGTTCGGGTAGGATTTCTGACTCTTTCTTGAACTTTTGCAATCCATGCTAATTCTTCCTGGTCAAATTTAGTTTCTTCTTTGGGTTTAATGTTTCTGAATCATTATAGTCACTATTTGAGGTACAACAATCCATCTTAGTTTAACAACAGAGGAAAAAAGACTAAAAGACTAGTAGGAATTAGCCTGAGGTTTTCAGTAGTACAGATAACAAACTTATAGTATATTACTCAGTATTTGTATAATGTAAGAGTTGTTATTGTTTTTAATACAGTGAGCTAAATTATAGTATTTGCACTATAATTATAGTACAGTTGGCAACACTGGTTATTAGCCCCATATCAGAAAAGGGAGGTTGACAGGATTCGAAAGTGGTAAAAGGAAAATAATGATTAGTGGTCTTGGGAGTTGGTAACTACTGGAAAAGTGATTCTGTACTGTGAACCATAACCATTTAAGAAGTGAACACTGAAACCCTGATGGTAAAGTGCTGTTTGCTATGAAAGTTGATTTAAAAATGACAAGTTTCTGTAAAAATCTAAAAAAGAAAAGAAAATTAATGATTTTACACTGTAATGTAAAGACAAATTTTATTTAATTATATCTTTGATGCCAGTAAGTAAAATAATTCAAGTGAGTTCGCACATGAAACTTGCATGCCATATGTACTCATTTTGTTAGCCAGTTAGTTGTATGCTGCAGGGAAACAACTGGCATTTTTGTTTTGTTTGATCTGCAGCAGTTGTAATTTAATTGCATTCTACATAAGGAGTACAGCATTTAACGCACATGCCAAATGTGATGTGAAGGATTTTGAAGTGGCACACTTTTATCACATCATTTTGTAGTACAAGTTCTATCACACATTTTGTAGTAGATTTCCATTTTCATTTTTTGTGTGATTTATGTACGAGTATACCTCATTCACATTTTGTGTGATTTTAGTGGAAACACACATATATATACCTCATTCACATTTTGTGGAATTGTAGAAGCATACCCCATTCAAAATTTGTGTGATTTAGGTAGAAGAGTACCTCCATCACACTTTTTTTTTTAAGGTAAAAGTATAATTCAGTCATATTTTGTGTGATTTCAGTAAACATATACCTTATTTACATATTTGTGTTTGTTTTTAAGGTAGAAGAATGACCTCATTTGCTGACCCAGTAGCCCAGTGGTCTAAGCGATAGCTTCTGACTATTCGTCTGAAATGGGTTCGAATCCCGGTGAGGCATCGATGTTGTGTTTGTCTTACGTTACTGCCTCTCTCCCTTACCTGGAACCAGTGGCCCTAAATTGGGGACAGGCGACTGCTTATAGCCCACCGAGTTGCTCACAGTGGTCATTAAACACTCATTCCAAAAAAATAAAAAATAAATAAACTCATTTACATATTTGTGTTTAAACTTGGTAATAATTGTGATGACATTGCTAATCCTATACTTAAACTTAATGTGCTACAATTATCACAATATGCATGTATTTAATATCACAATATAATGTTTGCAGTATATTTGTGTTTTTTAGGTTAAAGCATACCTGATTCACAGTTTGTGTGATTTACAGAAGTATATCTGATTAACGTTTTGTGTGATATAGATAGTGTACCTCGTCCACATTTTGTGTAATTCATGGAAGTATGCCTTTCTCTCATTTAGTGTGATTTAGGTAAAAGTATCCCTTGTTCATATTCTGTGTGGTTTAGGTAGAAGTATACCTCATTTACATTTTGTGTGATTTAGGTAGAAGTATACCTCATTTACATTTTGTGTGATTTAGGTAGAAGTATCCCTCATTCACAATTTGTATGATTTAGGTAGAAGTATCCCTCATTCACATTTTATGTAATTTAGATGAAAGTATACCTCATTTTCATTTTGTGTGATTTAGATAGAAGTATAACTGATTCATATTTTGTGTAATTTAGACAGAAGCATAATTAAAATGCTAGACATTTTTAATCTTGGTACTGTAATCTTTGTCGTATTTATCAGCACCAGCATATAACCCGCAGACTGCAATTTTTTTTTTGTTCGTATAATCCGCAGATTGTGACACACAGAAAAAAAAATCATCCTATGATTCGCACTTCGTAGATGTTGAACGAGAAGTGGAATTTCCGACAGAAAAGTCAGTCACATAATGATCTAGGAGTCCGAATAAGTAAGAAAAAAATGATTTTATTAAATGAAAAAATTCATTTTTAAAGGTTACCTTTTCATATTTTTATCTCCGGACAGATAAAGCTCACCGGCGTGGCATCGGTAGATCATGCCGATGCAGCTCCAAAGTATTGCATTACACCTTGACAATGATGAAAGCTGATACAGAACAAGTTATAGAAATACTGTGTGTGCTCACGTATAAGTCGAAAGTTTTTGGAGGAAATCCTGCTTTCAGAGTTGAGGTATTGGTTTATGCGTGGGCCAATAAAAAATAGGTTTAGACTTCCGTGAATTCTCCTGCATAATTTACCGACAGATTTGTTTATGTTGTAGATCGTGGCAAAGTGGCTTTCTGCATGTTACTGCATGATTGTTTTCTGATCTCAAAACTATCGCGCAGTGACACGGTCATATCCTCAACTGTGCCCACCACTTTAAGTTTAAATTCAGCAGTGTAACTGAAACTTTCCCTTTTCAAAAACATCATGAATAACAATGAAGGAAAACATCAGCAACAAAGGCTTTGGTCAAAACGGCAAGCCACCCCAGTGACACTGTGGTCTAAGCAATGGCTTCTGATCATTCGTCTGAAAGGAGTCCGGGTTCGAATCCTGTGAGGCATGAATGTTGTGTTTGTCTTACGGCACTGGCTCTCTCCTTTCCCTGGAACTAGTGGTCCAAAATTTGGGCCCATTGAGTTGCTCGTGGTGGCCGTTAAACCTCCAACAAAAAAACAAAAATAAAAACGGCAAAAAATTAAACAAACACAAGGCACGGCGAGATCAGAAAGGAGGAACGCATAGGTTCGCGCAGTAATCGGAGTTGTCCTTCTCAATGATACAAAATGACCCCTGCCGTTCCTCCCCCACAACTTTCCCGATCTTTCATTATGACACCCCTCCTTTCCACTCCGTACAAACTCCTGAACTAAGGAAATTTTTTTCGAGGGAGTTCCTTTACCAATTATACCCCTCTTCTGCACAATTATCTTTTGGATTTTTTTGAAAATCAAAGAGCAATAAAAACTTTTTCTTTTTAATTCGGCGTATAATCCGGGTATTATATGACAAAAATTATGGTAATAAATTTAACATGTAAAAATGAAGTACTTGTCATTTCCCTAATTTGTTTTTAAATGTATGTAATTTAGGTTAAATCTGTGTGTTTTTAAAATGTGCTTACTATTTTTTAACAAAAAGTATTTCTGATTCCAGGGTACATTCAGCAGAATGAGGTGGTTTGCAGTCCATTTTTGATCCAAAGTCCTTCCCAGGAAGGGTTTCGTCGCGACAAATCCTCAAAGCTGCTCCTTTGTAACCAGTGCTCTTACTCAACTAGTCATAAGGGTCACATGACCTACCATCAGCGGAAACATTCTGGTGAAAGGCCTTTCAAGTGCACTGTCTGTCAAAAGTGTTTTTCTCAAACAAGTCATCTCAAAACACATATGCTTGTACACATGCGTTATAATGCTACTGGAATCGCCCATCTATCTTGAGTTCTGTTGTATAATTTTTTTCAGGATTTCATCAGATTCAGAACTTAATTAGATAATTTTGAACTATTACATAGGAAGACATCAAGCTCAAGTGATCTTTTATAAGTAACGCTAGTTAAATTAATGTGAAATGAATAAAGAGATGCAAGGAAATTGAGTCCTGAATAAATCAGTTTTTAGTTCCATTTCCACTGGCCTGAAGTATTCATTCTATTTTTTCCCCCTCCTTTTTGTGCAGTTTATATATTAAGCAGTTACTTACATGTTAAGGAAAAGTGTTATTCATTTCAGAACTGCTATTTAAACATCATGATTTGAAAAGGTAGTGTATAAAAAATGTTTTACATGTGAAAAATGACCATTGTAAGTAAATATGTTTTATTTGTTACAAGTATTTGAACATTATCTGCCCTTAATGCATATTGTAAAATCTATCTAAGACTGAATTACAGACTAACAAAGAAAAAGTTTATGGTAGTTCCCCTTCTTTTGGGTATTTTTTTATGTATTTATTTTAATATCCAAGTTAGTGGTTTTCCTACTGTAAATGAACTTTTATAAGTGCATCTGTGTCTGCATTTGAATAATGAAAAAGTTGATCTGTTTGCACACATTTCATGCCACTGTAACTGTGCTATCTATCATCTGTTGATTATGAACAAGAATGTTATAATTTAATGCTTGATCCTTCTTCTTATGTATTACCTGTTTGCATCCATTTTCTTTTATACTACCTTAGGAATTCAACCTCCTTGGAGTCATGCAGGTATTCTTACATGATTTGTGCATTACATTCGATAGAACAAATTATCTTTTTGTATCACTATACCTACTATGCTGCATAGAAAACATGCTCTTTGAGGAAGTTGCTTGTCACATCATAATTTTAATGTCAGGACAAGCACAAGACAGTCCCAAATGAAAGTGCTGAAGATTTTGTTTTATATGGCATGCATTATAAATATGATGCAGACCCAAATGTATCCATGAATTGAAAAAGGGAATTTTTCTAGTTCCTGCAATTTTAATTTTTATGGGTATCTGTCGTGTAGATTTTTTTCTTTTGTATCGTGCATTTATTGTTTTAAGTTTTGTTGATGAGTAACTTTTTATAATAAAGCAATGCTTAAATTTCCATTTTTTCTTTTATGCATTCATATAGTGTGGTTAAAGTAAACCATATAATGTTTTCATTGTAGTGCTCTCTTATTCTGTCTTTTAAAGCATTATATATACATCATTGTCAGCCATTATTAATCCCCTGCTGGATGAAGGTCTCCCCAAGTTTCTTCCACAATGATCTGTCTTGAGCCAGTCTTCTACATGTCGCTCCTGCATGCTTTTGAATTTCATCCACCCAACTTCCATGTGATCTTCTTCTGGGTCTTTTCCTGTCCCTTGCAATCCAGTCTAAAATTTCGGCTGTCTATCAGCGGTCCATCCTTCTGGCAATATGTGCAGCCCATTGCCATTTCAGGGATTTTACTCTGATCGTGATGTCTTCCACTCTTGTCATTTTCCTTATCCGTGAGTTCCTCTTCTTATTTTTCCTGGTTACGCCAAGCACGCATCTCTCCATGCTTCTTTCAGTTGTCTGCAGTCTGTGCATGTCTTTTTTAGTTCAGGTCTATGTCTCCGCTCCATATGTAAGCACTGGCAGTTTGCATTGATTAAACACTTTTCTTTTGAGACATAATGACATATTGCTCTTAAAAATTGTAATGTATAATAATTTTACAAAAGTCGGTCAATAAGTAATGTACAATCGCCTGTAACTCCCAAGTCTTGTAAGGTTAAATCATGAAAGTTGGTGGGTAGGACCTTCATCCTATTAGCTTCTAAATGATCATTAACAGTTGTTTCTTCTCTTTGCAGGTGAATCGTAATGGATGGGGAACTACATCAGCAGTCGATAATAGAGTTTCTCTACAAATCTGACCTTCATTCTATTACAATTAGCTTCCAAATGATCATTAACAATTGTTTCTTCTCTTTGCAGGTGAATCGTAATGGATGGGGAACTACATCAGCAGTCGATAATAGAGTTTCTCTACAAATCTGACCTTCATTCTGTTAGCTTCCAAATGATCATTAACAGTTGTTTCTTCTATTTGCAGGTGAATCGTAATGGGTGGTGAAATGTACACCCCACTACGTCAGCAGTCGGTAATAGAGTTTCTCTACAAATCTGACCTTCATTCTATTATCCCTGCACGGGGATAACTGGTTTTCCAGTTATTTGGGGAGCGGCGCCCCACGGCCCGAGCTGACTTTGTGACGGATCAATTTATCATTTCGTCTTGAACAATTATGTAACCGAAGGGACAGCTGTTCATCCAGCTGCTGGGGGATGGCGTCCCCATGGCCCGAGCCAACATGTACTATATGTGATGATTTTCACATTTTTTTATGATTTTTGTTTTTTCGCTTGACACGCTCCCGCCTCAGTTGTAGGTTGCTGAGGTTGTGATTATGCGCCAGCTGGGGATTTTAGTTTCTCGTTTTCTCCATTTCATGTTCCTTTCTTTGTTTTTCCGAGCTGGTTAGCTAGACCTACCTGCACGTTTGCCGTGTGCGGTGACCTGTAAGGTGGAAAAGGGGATGCTGGAGGCTGAGGTTTCTGGAGGCCAGGGTGTTGTTGTCGCCAGTTGCCAACACTCCTCTTTGCCCCCTGCTTCACCCTAAACGGGCGGCTAGGAACTAACCCACTCCTAGTCAATGAGGTCTGTGGCCGAGTGGTGTCCAGACCTCTAACGGCTTGTCGTCTCGTACGACAGGGTGAGTCTGAGAATAAGGTGGGCATGCCAAAGGGGTGTTCCCTAGGCATGGGAAAGTCTGGGTGCTCGCCGAGTGCATGTCTGCCCTATCCACTTGCTATCCCTAGAGTCGTGTCCTGCGTCCACTTGGGCTTGCGGACCTCCGGCTCTCACCTGTTGGGCTCGGTAGTGGGTTGGGACATCTGCGGATGAATCCTTTATTTTTTTCATGGCTCTCAATGAAATTTCCCACGAACCCAAAACTAAAAGAGGTATGGAGGAAGGTTCAGATCCTTCCACCAAAAAATTTGTCGCTGATGTTTCCAATGCTAGATTCTTTTTTGTGCACTCATTGGATCCTTCAAAGCCTTTGAGTGCCAAAAGTCCATTTTGGATCCATAAAGCACTGCAATCAATTGCAAGCTCTCCTAAGAGCGTCAATAAGCTCCAGTCTGGAGATCTTCTTGTTGAGATGTCTACTGTGGCCTACAGTTCTACACTTATCAACACCAGCATGCTGCTTGAGACTCCGGTCAAAATAACACCACGTGGTTACCTAAATTCATCTCGAGGTGTTGTCTCCTCTCGGGATCTTATTGATTGCACTGAGGATGAACTTCTCGAAGAACTGAGGAGCCAACATGTTACGGGTGTGCGACACATTTCTTTCAGGAGGAATGGGCAGTTTGTCCCATCCTGAAACATCATCTTGACATTCAACAGCCCTTCCCTGCCTACATCCATCAAGGCAGGGTATCTCCACCTCGAGGTACGACCGTACATTCCTAACCCGTTGAGAGATGTTTTAGGTGCCAGTCATACGGCCACTCTCAGCAGTCATGTAGGAGTACTCCTAGGTGTGGACGCCGTGGTGCCACAGAGCATCTACTTTCAGAATATGTGGCCGAGGCTGAGTTTTGTGTAAACTGCAAGGGTTCACACCCAGCATCAGCCAAAGATTGTCCCAAGTGGAAGGAGGAGAAGGAAATCCAAAGGCTCAAAACGGTGGAATATATTTCCTATCCTGAGGCCAGAAGAAGAGTGGTTCCTGTTACATCTGTTCGGCGATCATATGCTTCAGTGGTGGTTGCCAAATCTACGGTTGCCATTCAGACTGACATTCAGATCCCCCCTAAATGTCCATACAATGTAGAAGAAATCATCGCAGCCGGACTGGAGGCACTCCAGTCGCGAGCTAGGGGTCTGAAAGCCGCACCCGCCACTTCACCAAAGCAGACTCACTCCAACACCAGCAAGGGAACTCAGGCCACTTCTTCTGGCAAAAACACCAAGGTCAAGGATAAGAAGAGCGTTTCTTCTCCTCCAAAGTCTCAGCCAAACAATCAATGGCGAGCGAATCCCGCTAAGACATTTGGGACAAAGCATTCACCAATCTTGGCCGCTAGTCACACACCCTCAAATCTGGGGGAACACTCATCAGAGGAAATGGAGGCTGACCAAGTTTAACCATTTCCTTTTTCATTTCATTTTTACCCATGGGTTCAATAATTCAGTGGAACTGCTGAGGTTTTTGCACCAGTTTTGACGACGTGAAACATCTGCTTTATTTGTACTCTCCGGTCTGCCTTTGTCTCCAGGAGACAAAGCTTAAACCATCGGACCTGCTTTCAGTTCGAGGCTACAGTGCATTTCGGACAGACCACTCGTCTGGAAATATAGCCTGTGGGGGTGTCGCTATTCTCGTCCCTCACAGGGTTCCGGTATCTTCAGTCGCGGTTTCCACAACTGTGCAGGCCGTGACGGTTCGTATTTCTATGCCTATGCCTCTTACTGTTTGCAGTGTCTATCTGCCACCGGATGAGGATGTTAGCGTCTCTGTTCTGGAGAGCTTGATTGATCAGCTGCCTTTACCCGTCCTTCTTTTGAGTGACTTTAATGCTCATCATCCTTTGTGGGGTAGTGTCAGCGCCAGCGCGAGAGGTCGTCGCATAGAGTCTCTTCTGTGCTTGGCCTCTGTGTGCCTTTTAAACACCGGTGCTGACACTTACTTCCATGAGACGACGAGATCATTCAGTGCGATCGATTTGACCTTGGGTTCACCATCGATTATTGCTGACTGGTCGTGGACGGTGTGTAAGGATCTCCACGGGAGCGACCACTTCCCAATCGTCCTCTGGCACCATGCAAACGTGCCATCTTCTGCCTCCCGCCCACCTCGATGGAGGATGGATCGTGCCAGATGGGAGGTCTTCACATCGTCCGCGGTGATATCTTCTGAAATGGTGACCCAAGAGTCAATCGACGCAGCTGTACTTGAAGTCACAACTTGTATTCTTCAGGCAGCTGATCTTTCAATTCCTAAAACATCTACGAAGCTCTCCAGAATTCCGAAACCTTGGTGGAACCCTGAATGCGCAGCGACTAGGAGAGCTCAACACAAGGCCTGGTCTACTTTTCGGCGTTATCCAACCGATGCTAATCTCGTTGCTTTTAAATGAGCTAAATCCTATGCTAGGTTGGTGCGTCGACGTAGCAAGAAGAGGGAGTCTTGGATCCAGTATGAGTCATCTCTCATTTCACGTGCCAGTTTGAAAAGTGTGTGGGACAAGATTCGTAAGATCCGGGGTAACTACAGCTCTCACCAGATTGCCATTCTCGAGAGTAACGGCTGCACATATGCTGAAGTCGGGGAGTTTGCAGATTGTTTGGGGGGAGGCGTTTGCCTCCGTTTCGAGTGATCTGGCGTATCCGTCCTCCTTTCATAGGATTCAATCCACCGCGGAATGCCAGAGAACCTCTTTTGCGCCATATACCGACACTGGTTATAACTCCCCCTTCAGCATGTGTGAACTTCGAGTGGCTCTGCATCGGTCCGGGGCTACTTCTGTCGGTCCCGATAACATCCACTATGACATGCTCCGTCATCTCTGGCAGCAGTTGTCTTTTGAGAACCTTTTAATCTTATACAATCACATCTGGTTAGAGCACAGTTTCCCGGAGTCTTAGCTAAAGGCTTTTGTTCTACCTTTTCCTAAGTCTCTCTCTAGTTATCGCCCAATTGCTCTCACTAGTTGTCTGTGTAAAGTTCTCGAACGCATGGTTAACTCACGATTAATTCATTTTTTAGAACATCATCAATTACTTTCACCATCGCAAAGCGGTTTTCGGCGTCATCGTTCACCTCACGATCATCTCCTGCACCTTGAGACATCTGTGTGTGTGACGTTCCTGCATAGGCAGCACCTGGTTTCTATATTCTTTGACATTGAGAAAGCCTATGATCGTGCGTGGCGGCACGGGATTATCTGTGACCTCCACGCATGCGGATTGCGAGGAAATCTTCCGACATTTATTGTAAATTTTCTTCGCAATCGAGTGTTCCAGGTGCGCCTGGGTACGACGCTATTGGCAATATTCCATCAAGAACAAGGTGTTCCTCAAGGTTGCATTTTATCTGTCACATTGTTCATCCTGCGCATTAATTGTCTCCTCACAAATCTTCCTCCTGCGGTTTTGGCTACTGTGTATGTCGATGACTTGCACATCTTCTGCTCGTCATCAAGCATGCGTTTTATTGAAAGGCAGTTGCAGTCTGCAATTAAGCAGATTTTTAAAGCGGCGAATAGCAATGGTTTCGTTCTTTCTCTGGACAAGACAGCGTGTGTTCATTTCTGCCGGAGCGTGGCCTCCATCCTGACCCCGATCTGTATTTAGACCGTGCAGCCATTCCAGTTTTGCCGGAGACCAAGTTCCTTGGACTGACCGTCGACCGTGCGCTTACGTTCCGTGCGCACGTTCGGCTGCTCAAGATTTCCTGTCTGCGTGCTCTTTCTATTCTAAAAATCCTTTCGAGAGTTTCGTGGGGCGCAGACAGGATCTCTTTGTTTCGCATTTACCACTCCTTAATTCGGTCGAAACTGGATTATGGCTGTATCGTGTATGGCTCGGCTCGTCCTTCCGTTCTCCGTCCTTTGGACGCTGTTCATCATCAGGTGCTGTGTCTTTGTATGGGAGCATTTCGAACATCTCCGATTCCCAGCCTTTACGCTGATGCGAACGAACCATCGCTTGAATTACGCCGTCTACAGCTGTCTGTTCACTTTTACTTAAAACTTCGGTCTTTTCCAGACCATCCTTTGTACGGTGCAGTTTTCCATCCTCAGCATCCTCGTTTATTTGAGAACCACCCTCGTGCATTCCAACCTTCGGTCTTCGTATGGCGGCCGTAGCTCGTGATGCAGGGCTCGACTTGTCACTTGTTGCAGCGACCAGGGGCTTTGGGGATCCTCCATGGCACCCACTTGGTGTCATGGTTGATTCCACCTTTACGTCTTTCAACAAATCCTCAACCCCTGCGTCAGTGTACCTTCAGCTCTTCGCTGAGCACCGTGCCCTCAATACTGAATACACTCCCATTTTCACTGATGGCTCCAAGATGCATGGAATCGTTGGATCTGCAGCTGTCTGTGTTGATGACGTGTCAGTAGCGCGGATCCCAGCTGAGGCCACAGTGTTTTCGGTGGAGATGCATGCTGTGTATCTTGCACTGCTTCATGTTCAGTCGAGTTCTCATCATAGTGCTATGGTCTATACGGATTCCTTAAGTGTCCTGCAGTCTTTGTCATCGCTGGACTATTGTAATTATCCTTTTCTTTTGAACGTACGAAGGCTTCTTCGTTCCTTGCTCGAGGCCGGTGTCCAGATTCAATTCGTCTGGATTCCTGGGCATGTTGGAATCTCTGGTAACGAGTGTGCTGATGCGGCTCTTTGGTCGTCACACCCTTGCCACTCGTTCATCGCGATTTTCGATTTCTTGTTCGTGATCATATCATACGAACGTGGCAGGGTCTGTGGGACCAACAGGTGGAAAATAAACTGCATCGTATAAAACCTATTCTCGAAATCTGGAACTCCTCATCTCGTCGGAACCTCAGGGAGGAAGTGGTGCTTGCGCATCTCCGCATTGGGCATTGTCGTTTCACTCACCGCTTTTTGCTGTGTGGCGACACTGCACCAATGTGTGAGATGTGCAATTGCCGACTCACTGTCATTCATCTTTTGTGTAGCTGTGTTCGTTTTCGTGGTGTACGTTTTCACTATTTTCATTCTCATTTGTTGACCAAGGACGCCGCTATTCTGCAGCAGGTCCTGGATGACCACTGTGATAATGTCGCTGTGTTTTCCTTTTTAAAAGAAATTTACTTTTTTAAACACATTTAGATTTTAGCTCTTCCATCATCCTCATTTTTCTGTTTTAATGAATCAGCCGAATTTTAAACATTGTATAATGTTTTTAATGCTGTTTGTTTCATTGCCTTTTCGCCCTTCCATCACTCTCATTTTTTACTTTTACTTAATCAGCCAGATTTTAAGTTTTCTACCATATTTTTAATACTGTTTGTCTGTCCTGTGTCTTGTCTTTTGTTTGGCGCTCTTTGGCCAGGCATGGCCCTTGCACCATAAAACCTAACCAACCAACCTACCATCATTCTATTACAATTAGCTTCCAAATTATCATTAACAGTTGTTTCTTTTCTTTGCAGGTGAATCGTAATGGATGGGGAACTACATCAGCAGTCGATAATAGTTTCTCTGCAAATCTGACCTTCATTCTATTAGCTTCCAAATGATCATTAACAGTTGTTTCTTCTCTTTGCAGGTGAATTGTAATGGATGGTGAAATGTACACCTCACTACGTCAGCAGTCGGTAATAGAGTTTCTCTACAAATCTGGGGATATCTCAGCCACATTAATCCACAGACAATTGTTGCCATTGTATGGTGAGACAACAATGGATCGCAGTAATGTGCAGTGATGGTTGCAGAGGTTCCAGAGAGGTTATTTTAGCATTCAGGATAAAGCACAATGTGGCAGACTGACCACTGTGACAACCACTGCAATTGAGGAAGCCATTGAGAAGCTGATTCAGGATTACAGATGCATCACCACTTATGAACTGCTTTGGCATGTCAAAGGGAACTGTTTTAACAGTGGTAGAACGCTTAGGATGCCGGAAAATCTGTGCTCGTTGGGTACCACGGCTCCTCACAAAAGAGATAATGAGAATTTGGAAAGAGGTGTGTGACGATCTGCTTGAACATTTCGCTGGTGACTTTCCACAATGTTTTCACGGTGTGATAACAGGTGATGAAACAGGGCTGTTTCATTAAGACCCACAGAGCAAACGTCAGTCAATGGAGTGGGATCACCACAGAAGAAGCTACGACTTTCAAGGTCATCAAACAAATTGATGGCCACATTTTTTTGGGATCGCCAGGGCGTCATCTTCATCGACTTCTTGGAAAGTGAGACCACCATTACCAAAGAGCATTATTATTCATCCTTGGAGAAGCTTAGGCGTGCCATCAGAACTAAGAGACCACACTTGCAAGCCGAGGACATCAAACTGCATCTTGATAACGCGAGACCGGCAGTACAGAAAGTGACTCTACTGGGCTGGATGCTGGTGCCACAACCACCGTACAGCCCAGACTTGGCACCATCAGATTTTTACTTGTTTGGTCGTCTAAAGGCACATCTACGTGGGGAAGCATTTCAGAGTGACACCGGACTCATTGCATGTGTCAGGAAATGGTGTGATGACCAACCTCTGGTGTTTTACCAACGTGCATTCTTGTCATGGAAACAACATTGGCTGCAATGTAATGAAGCCAATGGATCCTACATTGAGGGACTTATCTCTAAAGCCAAAGTTTCAAGGTTGCTACCCTCCAACTTTCATGATTCAACCTTTGAAAACTGGGGAGTTACAGGCAATTGTGCGTTACTTATTGACCGACCTTTGTACAATACAAGCTTAAAGAACGTATAGAAGGGTTGGAGTATATCCACTTTTGAATAGGAAACCATGTTTCCAAAGTAATCATGAGTCAGTGCAAGCCTTTGAATATAAGGAACTACACTGTGATCATAGTCGTACTGTATGAAGTGACAGTGAGTCACATGTGCTTGTTATTCATGTACACCGTGGGTTATTTGCATCATTGAGTTTGAGGCTGGTGTCTTGGTGCTTTTGCAATCTTTTGCTATCTGTTAAATGGAGCAGCATACTTATGAAGAACACTGGGACATGCATTTAATCTATGGTGCAGCCACTGGAAATGCATGCGATGATGGATGCCTGTACCAAAATCAATATCCGAACAGGCGCTACCCAGTACGTACAATGTCCCATAATATTCACTGGTAGCTCAGTGAATGTTTCAGAACATTGTATGTACATGTTCAGTTTTCATTCACTCAGGGAAACAGGTTCCTCACATACAGCGTGTAATGTAGGTTGTCCACGACAGGTTCGAACAGTTGCTGCCGAAGAGGATGCATTTTTCTGTCCGGAAGAACAGCCATCTACCAGCACATGTGCCATCACTCATCACATGGGAATTTCAAAAAGTATTGTGTAATGGGTCTTGTTTGATAACCAGCTGCACCTCTATCATCCACAGAAAGTGTACAGATTGTCTGTGGAGGATTTCTCACAATGAGCGCAATTTTGGCAATGGATTTTTGCAGCGTTTTCTGAATGAACCCTATTTTCAGGGTTCATACTGCTGCTGGAATTTAAGGATATACTCCTTAAATGAACTTTTTTTCAATAAGGGCCCTGGAAAACTCCCTAAATTTAAACCTGACACCAGGGAAAAAAATGTTTTGATTCCTTAAATTATTACTATTTTGATGTTGGAGCTTCAAATTATAAGTTTTGTGAATTTTTCTTTCCTTTTTCGATGTATTTAGATTTTAGGAAACTATTTCTCCTTCGCGGCCAAAATTAATATGCAAACAGATGGATGATGTCACAATCACTGAAATAACACCAGCATTCGCAGCTAACGAAACAGCAGGTGCCCCTCTAACTGGAATTATGGGGTATTGGCTTGTTAGTGGGTGGAGGAGTGAGGGCGGGGACATTGAAGTTGTGCTCTGCCCTCGGGAGATATCCTACTTCTCATGTTGTCGAATGTCATGTTGTATTTCAAAGATAAAAATAGATACCATACTTATATACAATTACATATAGTTGCACTGTACAATTACATATAGTTGCACTGGTAGTAATTTTACTTAACTTTTTGGCAAAAAATAATTTATTCAAAGGTAATCCCCTTATTCCAGTTTGTCATTGGAATTTCAAAGAAAAAAGCAAAATACTTAAATCACCTATAGCTATGGCAACAATAACTTCAGTTAGCTAGGTATGAAAAAATCCATTTAACAAAGTTTGGTTTTCTCTCATTCCTGTATGCCATAATTGACTTTGGGAAAATACTATTTGGACTCCTTAGAAACTCCTGGAAAACTCCTTAAATGGACTTTCAAAAATGAGTATGAACCTTGTATTTTGTGAACAGATGAGGCATCATTTACCTGAGATACATCTAGTAAGCTTGTGGAATATTTGCTTACTTACTAAATTTTGTGCAAATTAAGATTATTACATTGGTATATAAATTCTTTATCTCAAAGACTACAGTCTTGTGACGATTATATATAGATTAAGATAATACAATGTAGTTGTCACAAATGTTTATTTTTTCAAGCCGACCATGGTTTCGCTGGGTATTGACCTGGCTTCATCAGGACAAATGGCACGTAAATATTCAAATTGTATATGACATCATAAATGGTGTTTACAGTCACGTGTTTTGGTTAGATGCTTCCACGTGTTTGGTAGAAATGGCGTGGATGCCATGTCATTAACAAGTTGCGAAGACTTCTGATACATATGGAAAGCTTCCAAAATATTAAGTTTGGTGGTTGAATCTGGCTTGTCAATAAGTTTTGCTTCTTCAAAGAGAAATTTGTGGTCCTTTTCGTAACAGTGTTTAGCCATCGATGACTTCTTTAGGTCACAATTCTGAATGTAGGTCTTGTGCTCCTTCAATCGAAAACGCAAGGCTCTGCGTCTATCCTATGTATGAAGCGCCACATTCCCATGGAATTTGATAAATTCCCAACGAGTTTTTGTCTTCAACATAGTCCTTTGATCCTAAAAATCTCATTTTGTTTATGGGTTTAAAAATCACCTTAAAATTAAAGGTTTTGAGAATTTTTGTGATTTTCAAGGCAATGTCACGAGAAAATGGAATAATGGCAAAATTCTCTCGCAGTGGGCACATCACAGGAGTTAATGTGGAGATGGGCTTCGGTTTCTGGAATTTTGTTAGAACATTGTCTATAATGGAAAGGGTTGTATCCTTGCTGTACTGCAACAGGTTTAAGGAAATAAAGTTCTTTTTCCAAACTGTCCTTATCTGAACATATATGTATCGCACGATATACGCAACTGTAAAAGGTGCTGAGTTTTTGTTGATAAGGGTGATTAGACTTGGCATGTGGAGGTGAAAAAATAGCAAAAGGCTTCCAATAAATTGTGGTTCCGAGAAATTGATTTAAGCAAGTTGCCATTGGTATGTTGTCCACAGTGTAGTTCCTTACATTCAAAGACTTGTACTGATGACTAAGAATTACTTTGGAGAACACAGGTTCTTATTTGAAAGTTGCTATATTCCACTCCCTCTATACGCTCCTTAAGTTTGTCGGAAATCTTTTGAATCACCCTGTGAGTGCATGGGCGCCGACAGGGTGGGTTACATAGGTCACTTGACCCCATGTAGAATTATTTTTCCCTTTATTTATTTTTTAATTTTTTTTTTTACACTCGCAGAACTGGACCACAAAGAAAGATGGAGTTTGGGGCGTTTAATTTAATATCCCAATTTTATTGTAAATTTGGAATTGGAAAACGATAATGTGAAAGCGGAAAACCTAGGACACCATAAGGTAGTATGCCCAAACAAGTTCCGCTCAGGGTGGTGTGTGCTGGACTTAAAAGACTTGGCGTGGCCCTGCTTGACACTGTTCATTATTTTAAAACAGTTACCAGTGAACATGATAATACATGACTATTACTGACATACACTTTCTTGAAGAGCAGCATCAATTAATAATAATAATAGTAGTAGTAGTGTTCTAGTGTAGGTGAGTAATAGTATTAATCTTTCATTTCATGAATTACTGTTTTCTATATATTAGCCAAACCTTAATTAATTACACTTGGCCCCCCTTGAAAAATTTCCTGCAGGCGCCAATGTGTGTGTGTGTAGGAAACAACTTAAAATAAAAACACAGTGCACTCTCAGTTATCTAATTGAAAAATGGGAAAAGTCCAGAATTTGTATTTTATTGTGTTTTACAAATAATTTACTTGTTTTCAAATATCACTGAGATGTGTCAGTTTGGATTTTTCTCAAGCTGTCACATCATTATATCCAAAATCCCACTGACTCATACTCTTACAAAGTGTCAACACTGGGCAGTGTTGTGTTGTGATTAATGCACATACTCATTTTTTTTCTCTTCAGATTTATTTACAGCAGTGGTAACAACATCTTCATCACTCATGTTGTACTGTTACTCTGGTTTGTTTTAATCACTTTAAACTTGCTCATTGATATTTTCAAAACCTCAAGTATTCACAAACTTTATTTGCTAAGATTTTTTCTTGCTCTTTCGTTAGAACCGAATGAATTGTCTCCTATATTTAGATGAATTTTCCTTGTAATTGAGCTAGTGTTACCAGCTTTACATTGGAACATGCTTGACATACAGTGGTACTGGTTTTATATTGGACCATGCACGGCACATAGCATTACTATTTCTACATTGGACCATGCTTGATACACGGTATTACCAGATTTACATTGGATCGAGTCCAACACAGCGTTACCAGATTTACATTGGATTGTGCTTGACACACAGTGTGATCAGATTTTAATTAGACTATGCCCAACTCACAGTTACTGGTTTTACATTGGACCATACCTAACACAGATATAATTACATATAGCATTCAGTACACAGGAAGAGGTGTGGATGAGGACAGACACAAGGTGCCCAAGGAAATTTGTTCACTGTGAGAGGATGTTGACTCTCTAGGTGAGTTGCACAGGGATTTATCTGCTTTTTATATATATAATATTTTTGATACTTAAAGTGGGAAACAAAAATTTATGTATAGAAAGCAGCTCCCAGATAATTGAGTTTACACTGTAGAACAAATTACCAGTCTTCTTGCAGGACAGCACAGGAGATGGCGCCAAAGTGCTCAATTATATAAATACCTTCGTCAAGACTTTGTTCACCATACTAGTTACCGTGGAGGCTGGAGGAAATGAATTGCCCAGTAATGTGGCTTCTGTAAAATACTGAATTGGAGTTCATACATTGAATACAGCTCTCGTAATGTGCCGTTCATAAGAAGAAAAGCCATTAAGAATGAAGTTATGTCTTGAAATTTAACATCTATGTTGAAAAAATTAGTGGATGATCTTTACCACTATCATCTGACAATGATCATCTCCAGCAGTGGTGGCTCATGGCCATAGAAATAGGTGAAGTGTTATAAAATGAGAATCCATGAAAAAAATACATCTATTTCTTATAAAGAAAGTCAGTTCTGCTACCTTTCAAAGAAGTATAGCGATCAGTGATATCATTGTAAAATAGCTGTTTAGCTACAAGTTCGAAGAGAAGTTATTTTTGCATCGCGATATTAGATAACAGTGATAGTCTTTGCAATGAAACAGCATTCCTTAAGTAAGTTTTTATTTATTTCAAACCAAAAAACTTTTCTGCTGGCACAGTGGTTGAGGGTAAGGTAAAAACGAGAGATAACAGTTATACACATTTTAGAATACATCCTTATTCACATTTTATGTGTGCAACAACATGCACCCTGTATCATTTTCCGGGATCATTTTTTTTATCGACAGAAGCATGAATCCAGAACACACGGAGAATAATAAAGAAACAGCACTGAAACTGAAGTTTACATTTTCAGTTATGTAAACACAACGGAACAAAACTAGAATTATCTAAACTCGAAATCGCACTTCACTGGATCGAGGTGAAGTGACAACCAGTGGTGCGAGCTGTTACTTCACCTTGATCATTGAAGTCATTGGTTGCCATAGCAACCCCTACATATTTAATGAACTCCAAGTTCCTGCATTAGCGCTCTTCGTGATGCTCAGACTGCAGTTAGTGTCTCTTCACATCACGTACGTGCAGTTACAAGGTCACCTGTTCATCAATTCATAGTGCCCTTTGATACGGTGTGCTCACACTTCTAGCCTGCTTTTAGAAATGGGAGAGCTTTTGCTTCAAAGCCACATTTTTCAGAAGCCATTCCTCTAAGTGAAAAAGTGACTAAGTTTAAGAATCTGCTGAATCATTCATAGAATTTTTTTCTTTATCATAAATTTTAGGCAAAGTGGTACTTCACTGACTTGGTGAATCACCACTGATCTCCAGGAAGACCACTTCTAGTTAAAATACTTGTAACATGAGAAAATGAAATCACTTTAGATTGAAACATTTTTAGCATTCAAAGTAAGAGAAAATTTTTTATACTTGTCGGTGGTGTAACATGTGAAAAAAAAAAGAGTTAAAATGTTTATTACGTGAACTTCAGCACAGTAGAAAAAAATATGATGATTGCATGATATTTTCATTAGCTTTTTATGGTAGAAACCTAATTTATAGTTCTAATGTAGGTGCTCATATTGGATTTGTTCTTTGGTTCAACTTGCATCTTTTCCATGGTGCCAGCAGCAGTAAATTAGGAATGAGTGATTATATCCAGTAGTATGTTTTTTGGCTCTTAGAGAACAAAATATATAGGTGTTTATTAATATTGTATTCTGAAAATCAAATCCTCACATGTAAATCATGTTAAAAAAAAACAGCTTTTCTAATTCAACATAGTTTAAGTAATCTGCAAATTTGGTATCTAGGTGCAACTTTGCTATTGAAGCAAGTTGCTTGTTTTTCTTTCCTTTTCTTCTTTTCTTTCATACAAATAGTGATTTGGCTTAGTGTTATTAGTTGAGAAAATCATGTAGAGGGTTGCTTCTTAACTTAACAGCACTCACAATTGTGTCCAGTAAGCCGAACAATTGTTCATGTCCATGTCAACAGCCTTGAGAATAATAATAAAAGTTTTGATGGATTTTAAAGTTTAATCTTTATGGTTTTACAGGTTACAAATGTTTCTCAGGATTTTACTAGTGTTTTTCAGATAAGCTTTGGATATTATTAACTATTTTTAGTGTAGTATGCAATTAAAAACTACTCGTCCTTAGCTGATCTGATTCATCGTTATTGAATATGTCACTTCAAGCTTGTATTGTAAATATCTTTGGACGCTTTGGTTTATCACGCCTTTTCCTTAGAAGCAGTCTAATATTTGGTGCTTTACTGCTCAATTGGTATGTCTATTTTAATTTTACTTCTTGTATGTACTGTATATTTTCAAACTGATGAATGTACACAATATTGCCTAACCTAGCTTTCGTTCATGCACAATAATATGTGAAGAACAGAATTTTTTTAACAATATTTTGTTCTGTACTTTATTATTATTATTACTACCATATCATCATCATCATCATTGTCAACCATTATCAATCCACTGCTGGACGAAGGTCTCCCCAAGTTTCCTCCACAACGGTCTGTCTTGTGCCAGTCTCCTCCATGTCACTCCCGCATATTTACGAATTTCATCCACCCATCTCCCATGTGGTCTTTTTCTGGGTCTTTTCCTGTCCCTTGGAATCCAATCTAAAATTTCAGCTGTCCATCTATGGTCTGTCCTTCTGGCAGTATGTCCAGCCCATTGCCATTTCAGGGATTTAACTCTGATCATGATGTCTTCCACTCTCGTCATTTTTCGGATCCATGAGTTCCTCTTCTTATCTCTCCTGGTTATACCAAGCATGCACCTCTCCATGCTACTTTGAGTTGTCTGCAGCCTTTGTATGTCTCTTTTAGTTAAGGTCCACGTCTCTGCACCATACGTAAGCACTGGAAGGATGCATTGATCAAACACTTTTCTTTTAAGACATAATGGCATATTGCTCTTGAAAATTATGCTGTTTCTTCCAAAAGCTCTCCAGGCAAGTTTTGTACGCCGATTAATTTCTTCATCAATGTGACCCTCACTTGATATCTGCTGTCCAAGATAAACATACGTATCTGTTATCTCCAGTTTTTCTCCATCAATCGATAAATCTTCATTTCTTGTAAAAGCATTGAACATCACTTTTGTCTTCTGAAAGTTCATTTTTAATCCCACTTCTTTACTCTTGTCAGCAAGTTCCTGGATCATACTCTGCAGCTCTGATGGGGTAGTTGCAAAAATGACTACGTCATCAGCAAAACGAAGGTGGGTTAGATAATCTCCATTAATCTTTATCCCTTTGTTTTCCCAGTTCAGTGATTGAAAGACATTTTCCAATGTGGCATTAAAGAGCTTCGGAGATATGGTGTCACCTTGTCTCACTCCCTTTCCAATTTTTATGTGTGTTGTATTTTCAAACAGCCGAATCTTTGCACTTGCATTTTCATAGATGTTATTAATAATATTAATGTATGCATCTTCAATACCGCATTACTACCATATAACTGATGTAAATTAGTAACTGTACATTAAGGTTAACTGCTGATTTTGATCTTCTTAATTCTGAGTTTTTTTATTTTCTTACATACATTTCTAGTCTTTTGGTTAAGTTAGTATATTATTAGTTCTTTACTTCCTTTCTTAAAGCTTGCTGATATTGCATGCATTTTTTAAATGGTTGCCAGATCCCACATCACTATTTAAAATATGATCACTAGAGTACATCCTGAATCCTACCTGTTGCTGTTCATGAAGTCATGAATGATAGGACTTGTATATTTTGTGGGTCATTATGATTGATCTTTTGCTCCTGATGTAGTAAGTCTGTTTATTAAGTATCACTGGTACATGGTTCGTACGCTCCTTGAAAACTTTAAAAAGTCCTTGAATAAAAAAGTTCATTTTCAAGTCCTTGAAAGTACTTGAAAAAGTTTAAGGCTCTGTAAACAGTACTTGAATTTGTTGTTGTTGTTGTTTTTTAAGTAATGATATGAAAGAGCATGTGTTAAAAAATTGTTTGTGCTAAAAAGATGTATAGGAGATTTCTGTGTAGTTCTGATAAAAACACCAAGCTGATCAAATAGTGCAGAACTTGTGTTCAATCCAGGGGAATGTGTGGACAGCTGGTGCCTTGGCTATGATCTCACTAAAGTATAAAGCGTCAGCAATGTGAGCAAAATAAGTGGAATGATGTATTCGCAAATTATGACGGGCTTCTATTTACTGGGGTTAGGGATACATTGTTGCCGGAGGATGGAACTTCCAGGAATTGCTTGTGCTTCATGCGTGAACCCTTCGTCTCTTGGCTGCATAAAAAAAAAAAAAAAAAAGTTAAAGGAAACAATAAGTGTCATACCAGCAGATGAATACAAAAATAATGTACCTTTTCAAAATATTGCACAAAATACAATTTTGGAAAAACTTCAAAACACAGGGGCAATTCAAAGTTAATAAAATAAACCAACTGGGGGCAAAGGATAAGAGGCAGGTCATTGAAGGTGTGCCCGCCCCAGCTAAGATTAACGGTCAGAACTTACTGACTGTCTGACAGTACACACATATGATAATTTGAGTTTAAAAAGTCCTTGAGAAGTGCTTGAATTTATTTTGCTTGGAAGAGTACGAATCTTGTGGTATTGATTTGGGGTACATAATCTTTAATTTATCTCACTCTGGCGTGCATTTGCATGCTTCAGTGTGTTTTGCTATTGCACTGCTCTGGTCTCCTTTCTCTAAAGATGTTTATATGACCATTTTTGTTGTTGTTTACCATGAGCAACTCATACATAGGGCTATAAGCAGTTTCCAGTTCCTAACTTAAAGCCATTGGTTCTGGGGAAGAGACAGTCAGTGCTGTGAGACAAACACACCATCTATGCTGCATCTGGGACTTGAACCCAGGCTGACCTTGCACAGTCAGAAGATAGTACCTCGCCCCACTTGGCCACCAAGTCAGCTTTATGATTTGTTAATCCTCCGTTTTAAAATTTCTTTTGTTTGCCTAATATACACTGAAAAGCAATTGGATTAGAGACAGCTGGCGTTATGCAAATGTGGCGCTGTGGGCGGTCCTGTAAACGGAAACGGCATGACATATGCAGCGATCTGACAATATAAGGAGTGATGCGACAGGAATCAGTAAGGGTCAGACGCAGTATGGGTAAGACGAAGGATCTAAGCGCATTTGATCGTGGGCAAATTGTCGGGGCCCGACGAATGGGTCACTCCATCTCAGAAGTCGTGCAGGCCCTGGGAATTTCACGAGCCACTGTGTCACGGGTGCATCGTGAGTACATCGAATCCGGTAAAACCATCCCTGCAAGAGCCAACTGTCGTGGACAACAGCGTGTAGATGAGCGGGGTCATCGTTGCCTAGCTCGCATTGTAACAGCGGATAAACAGGCCACAGTGCAAGAAATTACTCGGCAATTTAATGCTGATGCCCAAAAACGTGTAAGCAGCCACACCGTCCAGAACCATCTCCTCGCTATGGGGTACAGAAGCCATCGTCCCACGAGGCTACCGCTGCTGACCGCACATCACAGGGTACAAAGATTAGCATGGGCGCGGAAGCATCGCCATTGGACCCTAGACACGTGGGAAAATGTTGCCTCGACTGATTAGTCGAGATTCACGTTGGTACATGTGGATGGCAGGATACGAGTACTGCGCAAACCACATGAAGTGATGGATCCTGCTTGCCAGCAGGGTACTCTTCAAGCTGGTGGGGGTGGCATTCTCGTCTGGGGACTGTTTACGTGGACTGAAATGAGACCCCTGGTACGTGTGACATCGTCCCTCACAGGTCAACGTTACTGAGATATCCTGGATGACCATTTGCCCTCGTTTGTGCATCTTCAACATCCCACTGGAGACCTCATCCTGCAACTAGAAAATGCAACTCCGAATTGTATCAGAATGGTTGGATGAACACTCCAACGACGTGACCTCGCTTCCTTTGCCAGCTAGGTCACCTGACCTCAATCCCATCGAACGACATGACCTCGCTTCCTTTGCCAGCTAGGTCACCTGACCTCAATCCCATCGAACACATCTGGGATGCCTTCGAGAGAGATATTTGAGGCTCTGACCCTCCTCCATCAAATGTTCGTGAACTGTGGGAGCTTGTTCAGGGGTCGTGGATTCGTATGGCTTCCCAATGCTTCCAGTGTCTTGTCGAGTCCTTGCCGAGACGAATCGCCGCCGTCATCAGGGCGAAAGGTGGTGCTACACGTTACTAGACAGGTATCTCTTATTCAGTTGCTCTTGTGTATTTGTTATTGTAATCCTATGTTCATTTCTTCCATATTGTACTGTTTGAAAAATTACCTGCCTTTATTGGCTGATCTTTATGTTTTACACAGTGTGGCAATTAAGAAATGACTGATTTTTTTTCAAATCCTAGTAAAACAGACGGGTGAGAAAGACATGGTTTTTTGGTAAATCATTCATCAGCTAAGTGGTGGCAATAGCATTTGCATGAGAATTGCACAGATGATGATTTTATGCTGTGCATGACGTCATTCGGTGGAAAATTGTCACACCAAAGATATTAACACAGCAATCAGACATATCTGAATTGCCTGTATTTACTGTTCAACATGTAACATCAATCGCAACAGAAAACTTAAAAATTACATTGCGCTGAAGCGGGAATCGAACCCAAATCTGCTGATTTCCGTTTGTGCATGCTATCTGTTACACCACCCAGAACGATGAAGTCCCAAGTATCTGAATGTAGTAAGTGAAGTATCTTAGTTTCTTCTGCAGAATTTGTCGCAGATCTGTCATGGAGCAGAGACCAAATGTCCAGTTCTGTTTGAAAATCAGTAAAACTTCAGTTGAATTGTTGTGCGATGTGTATTGGGCTAATTGCCTATCTTGTGCAGAAATATTCTGATGGTATGCTTTTAAGGATGGGTGGAAAGAATTGGAAAATGATAAAAGGCCCAAATGCCTGATTTCCTTGTGCATGTGTAAACTCATTGAGAAAGTTTATGAAAGGATAAAAAGTGATCATTCTGTGACCTTGAGGATGCTGGAATCTGAGTTCAGTGTTAATAAGGAGACTATTCGTCAAATTTTAGTGCCAGATTCGATGGGGGGAGGGGGTGATCATTTTGTTCCTCATGCTTTGTCAGATGACCAGAAAAATGCACAATCGGAGTACTCAAAATACATCCTGGAGACTGCTGAATCATGCATACAGACATATCACTGAGGTTTTCTCTGAGATTCAGAAGTTAGTTCCACAAAGAAAGACAGTCCAGCAGATAAATTTTTAACTGAGTATTTACTTACTGTTGCCATATCAAACATCTCCATTTACAGTGATTTTTTCACACAACGTGGGCTTCACTGACATCCATCTCACGTCATACACAAGGCCTTCTGTTCTTCATTCTCATAATCTTTTTCTCATGCAGACTCTCCTAAATCTGGTTCTCCCATGATTTACTTGGCCTTCCTCTGCCTTTCTTTCCTACCACTTGGGCTAAAAAATTTTTCTTAGTAAGCATCTTATCTTTCATTCTTTCAACATGGTCAAACCACCTAAGAATATTAGTCTTCACCTTATTGACAGCATTTTGCCTCATATTACACAACTGCAACACATTTTCATTCCTCACAATGAGAACATGCTTTGCCACAAATTCCCTTTAAGTAACACATCTCTCCAGCACACAAACAACTCCTATGTCTCTTCTGCCGTACCCAGGTTTCACTGCCATACATCTAAGTTGGAACAATTACACTTTAACACACAGCTATTTGAGACTTTCTTGAGAACCCATCATTCCTGTGAAATCCTCCTAAAGTAGGTATGATTTCCAATGAATGGTTCACTCGCCTACTAATTTCAGCATCTGATTTATTCTCTCTGTCAAACATGCTTCCTAAATACACAAACTTATTCACATAACAAAACCACTATGTCTCGTCACCTACCACAATGCTTTTGAGAAAATTTTGCATTGTTTCTGCAGTGTTTTTTAGCAGTCAGTCTAAACTGCAGAAACAATGCAAAATTTTCTCCAAAGCATTGTGGCAGATGACGAGACATGGTGTTTTTTGTTTATGATCTTAAAATAAAGTGTCGGAGGGCTCAGTAGAAGTTGCTGCAGTTACCCAAAGAAAAGAGGCTCAGGTCACAGAAGTCCAAAATCAAGACAGTGCTTGTGTGCTTTTATAACAGGAAGGAAATTCTGCATCACGAGTTCATTCCTGAAGGTACAGCTGTCACTGGCAAGCAGTGCTTACGCATTCATTTTGGAACAATTGTGGAAGAGGACTGTTTGTGTCAGGTTTGAGTACAAAAAATGGGCAATGGTTCCTTCTTCATGATAACATACTCGCACACTGACCAGTCAGTAGTCAGTGTAGAGCAATTTCTGGCATGAAAACAAGTGTGTGTACTCAGCCATCCCCCTATTCTCCTGATTTGTCACTGTGTGACCACTTTCTATTCCTTAAATTAAAGCTGCCTTTAAAGGGAAAAGTTTTTCAAGACATTGAAGACATACAAAAAAACTGTGACATCAGCTCCTCACTTCATACAAAAAAGATGACCTCTGCAAGTCCTTCTTTTCATTGGCTGATCATGCCACTTCTTGTATTAATGCAAGACGAATGTACTTCAAATAGAATATATTAATGTAAGTTATCCTGCTTTTCTATTTTATTTTAAAACTTCAGTCTCATTATTTAATTGCCGTACTGTGTATATTAGGTGGTGGTTGATATCTTTATTTCTGTAGCTTTTAGAAGTGCTTGTATTGTCTATTTTTCCATAACTTGCTGTAGGTATATGACAGGAGTGTTCAATAAAGATCAAAATTGTTTTTCCAGTATGTAGTTCATAACCTATGTAGTAGTGACACGGAGTATGCTAACATTGTTATTACTGATTTTCGTGTTACAGGTGGTAGAGCTACGTGAGGTGTAAGTATCATCAAGCTAGGATACATAACTGTGATCTATTTCCAGCTTCTTCAAGGCCAGACACCAAAGATTATTCATGAGGAAGTGACTGCATAGTGGCTGAGTGCCCGTCTTGACTGACCAACAACTGTGTGATGGAGGAAACTGTGGTGAAAATCCATTTATACCCTAATTGTGGAAGATGGGTACATAAACAATCTCAGAAATGGCCAGTGAAGTCAAAATTAGTATTGGCTGTGTGGAAAACATAATCCACAACCACTTTTATGTGAATAAAGTAACTGCCGGATGGATTTCACGCCATGTCACACTTTTGAAGAAGAGCCACAGAATGGAGTGTTCACTGAAACTTTTGGCCGCGGCCAGTGAGATGACTCGGATGCCTTTTTTTTTTTTTTTTTTTTCCCATTTCTACCTAAAAACAAATGAAAGCTCCAAACAATGGAAACATGTGGAATCACTGCCTCTCAAAGAACTCTAGCATCACCAGAAATTTTTCACCAGCCTTCTTGGCAAATTGTAGGAAAATGCAAAGAACCACAGTTGAGAAACGCTAACGGAAGATATCTTGTGTTACCATGGAACAATGCCCCAGCTTATGCTTCTCTTGCTGCTACAACAAAAGGCTGTGAGGTCAGCCCCAGTATTTTGTTCCGTATGCCTTACTCGCCTGGCTGTATTTTCTGATTTCTTCCTTGGAGTAATTTCTATAGGGCAAGCATTTTTCTGATGCTATCATTTCCACAATGCAGTCCTGTTTCAAAGTGCAATCTGAGATATTCCACGAAGAAGGCATTCAGAAGTTTATCAGCCACGAGGAAAAGTTTGTTTCTATGGGTGGCAACTATGTACAAAAAGGATTAATTAATCGACCTACCGGGTTTCAGCATCCCAGCACTGTTGTACATGATTATGGATTTTTATTGAATGCCCCTCATATCTTATTGATTTTTATTCTTCATACTAAACTCATATTTTGTTGTTGCAATTTTTCTTCTTCCCATCCCAGTAATATATTAAGGATAATTTTTGGGGCAATCAAGTCATTGTTCAAGGCAGCCCTGTCTGCCACTAAAATATTAACTCTTATTAAATTTCTTGCTGTGTTAATTTTGATTAAAATTTGTGAGGTAAATGTGCAATTTAATATTACATTAAATTTTTTTTGTTTAAATGGAGAACTTATGAAGTATAGTGGCAGAATATCAATGTGGGACCCAGCAACAATTTAAAAAATGCTTTTAGGTCTTAAGAAGTGAAGTTATGCATTGACAAAAAGTTTTGATAATTAACAAAAGGCTAAAGATGTCTGTAAGAAAAAAACAACTGATAAGAAGTCTTGAATTTTTCAACTGAATAGTAGTTTATCATTTCGTAAGCATTGTGCTATAGCAAAAGCCATAGTAATAAGGATCACCTTAGAATCTTTATTCTAGTGTGGTGAAAACAACATTAGAATAAAGATTCTAAGGTGATTCTTTATTACAAGATTTGTTATCAAGAAAATAAAATTGTGTTCCATAATGGATATCTGTGGATTCATGGCTGACATGCTAAATTGATAACAATTGGGTTGACCTGTGAATGATTGGAACTAGTGAAAGAGAGTGGTCTAAGTAATAGTTTCTGATCTAAGTAAAACATTTCACTGACATACAGTATTATGCACTGAATATCAACAATAACATGGAAGGGCAATCGGGTGATGTCTTTTAATTAACCTACTGTAATTTCTGATTAATGACTATCAAAACTTCTGTTCTTACCCATTTTGAACAAGTTTGACACTCTTATAATAATAATAATAATAAACAACAAAATGCTCAGATTTCTTTGATTTTTGCTAAAAATGCTCAGAATTAAAAAAAAATAAAATATGGGTACTATTTTGCAGAACCATAAGTGAACAGATTTATGTTTGAAGTACTGATTTGGTTTCAGACGCTTTCAACAGGCTAAGTCCCTTGGCTTCCTAGAATAAAATATTAATATTGTGTTCCAATGAATAATGAGGCAATTTAAAGGAAAAACTGTGAATATGAAGAAAATTCAGTACTGAACTGGTGAATATCTGCTATAGTGCTTTTCATCCAAACATGAAATTTAACAAACAGTTTCACCAAACCGTTGTAATTTTAACAAATGGTTTGTGCTGCGATGCTCTGTTTACACTTTATTTTGCATTAGTGAGTCACAAATCAGTTTAATTTGAAGTTGGAATAATATCTTGCCTTTGAGTTCCATGCAAAAAAATAATTTTTCTTGCAACTTGTTGTTGCCATGGCCAGTTTTCCATGGGGTTTCCAGCTTTTGTGATTTTTAAAAATTTTAGATATTTGACTTAATCAGCATTCTATGGTCTAGTCTGCAAAAGTTCACTAACCTCAGTAAGTATAATCCACATGGCTTTCGATATAGCTCAAGCTGTTAAGCCTGTTGCTGGACTACGTGGTAAAATTGTTAATAGCAATTTTGAAGAATATATTTCGTTCTTTTTATATTTTCTGTTTCTTACGGTAAAATTCTTTGTTTGTAACTACGGAAGGCAGCGTGCACAATTATGCAAGGGAGTTTCTTAAAACATCACTTAAATGTCAATAATGCGAAAAATGTTAACTCACCTGTGTTCTTCATGCTAGCTTATTGATGATGTTCATGCAATATACACTGGCGGAAAGTGAAAAAAGAACACCAAGAAGGAGACGTCTGATACCAACGAAATTTATACAGCATAATAACGGAATACAGAGGATAACCTGATCAAAACATTATTGCAAAATACAGCTGTATTTGCTGGTAAACTGAAAAATAACATTTCCATGTAACATGGTTAGTACGATATTGAACCGCCATGAACTGCGTCACACTGTGCAATTCTGGCATGGAGTCTGTCGTACAGATGTTGGATGTAAGTTTGGGGTATTGAGTTCCAAGCATCCTCAACCTGGACGTGTAAATCGGGGATGGTCGTGGCTGGCCGTGGAGACCGGATAAGTCGTTGTCCCATAAAATCCCACACGTGCTCAATGGGGGGACAAATCCGGTGAACGTGCAGGCCATGGAAGTTGTCTCACACCCTGAAGTGCATGTTGCATTGCACGTGCCATGTGTGGGCGTGCGTTATCTTGCTGGAAAACACCACGATGGACCGACCTTACAAATGGCACAACAACGGGTTAAATGATGTTGTTGATGTAGGAGGTGCTGTTTAACGTACCCGGTACAAACACTAGTTGTGTACGGGAGTGATAGCTGATCGCTCCCCACACCAGGAGACCAGGTGTAGGCCCTGTGTGTCGCTTGCGGATGCAAGAAGAGCGGAGACGCTCCCCTGTGCATCTGTGAACACTCATACGGCCATCAGAGGCTCCCAAGCAGAATCTGCTTTCATTGCTGAACACGACAGATCGCCATTGCGTTCTCCAGTTCAGACGTTGGCGACACCACTGCAGCCGTTCCTGACGGTAGGCTGGAGTCAGAGGTACACATGCCAGAGGCACACGTGCACATAGTCCTGCATCCAGTAGACGGTTGCGGATTGTTCGCATAGTCACCTCAGGTGCTACGGCAGCTCGGATTTGTGTCGCAGTGGATGTTCTGCTTGGTAACGCCGCTCTTCTTATGCTTCGATCGGTCCGCTCATCAGTCCGTCTGTGACTCCCGGTTCCACGTCTTCTCGTGTGGGAATGTTCCTCGGACCATCTGTGCCACCATCGTACCACCACCGATACTTCCCGTCCAATTCACTCCGCAATACGATGATACAACCACCCGGCCTCGCGGAGTCAGACTAGCCAACCTCGCTGAAAGTCCGATAACTGCTGAAATCGTACACGTCTTTCATGTCCAGGCATTGCAGCTTCTTCAGGGTCTTCGCACGTGTCTGTATGCCGACGACTGATTACATTCACTTCGCTGTACTGTTTAAATACCACTGACGATAATTTACATATTATGCCGTGCTGTGGCGTAAGCGCTCACCGGTTTGTCCCGAAATTAACGTCAAACGTATGTAAACTCTACCTAATTAACATATGAAAATTTCATGATCGTCTTCCAATTCCTTCTTGGTGTTCTTTTTTCACTTTCCGCCAGTATATATTGCCTATTAGATGATATGGGCATAAGCTAGACGAACCTAGGTATATTCCTTATTCAATGAATTAGTACAAACCAAAATGAAGTAAAAACCCTTAAAATTCAAATAAAACTCGAAATAAAATTCGAACATAATCGGAATAAAATCTGAATAAGATTACGATAAAAAAAATGGCAATGACGAATCCCCCAAAAAACTTTAAGATATGCCTACGTTGTTCACACACACTTTCCCAGTAATTCCATATGCGTTTTAACTGCCGAAGTCGCAGACTTCGTCAGTGTTCGGTGATGTTCTTGCCCAACTGCCTACTTGTCTATGCCACGTCAATTTCTTGCCAAGACATGTTCTGCTTCCACGTCGTAGTCATCATTGGGCATGTTGTGTTGAGCGCCATCTATTGGTGTTCTATGATATGAATCTGTTTGGTCTTCCCTATTATCTTTTGCTTTTTCCTTTCGTCGTTTTTCTTCTTGGTCAATTAGAAATTTCAATGCATACGATAGGTCATACGGACTATTATTATTACAATTGAATTTTTTTGTTTTTTTTATCATAATGGCCTCAGAAATTAGGATCTGTTTGTGGGTGCTATGGGATGTGAGATGTTTTATATTCACCCAATCGGGCTCTGTATTATTTTCCATACAGTATTAAATCAGAGATGTTTTTGCCTGTTCATATGGCTTCTAATTTTTCAGATTCATTGTTTTCTGACTAGAGGTCAGAACACTTGATACAGTAAAACCTCCTCTAACGGACATCTCTAAACAACTGCAACCTCTAAACAATGGCAAGTTTTGATTGGTACAGAACAGCTGCGGTAAGATTAACATTAGCGGTAACCTCTGAACAACAGGACCTTTTCACAATGGTCAGTGGACACCCCAGTCTGTCCTGAAGGAGGTCTTAACAGACACTTTTCCCGTAAAGATTCTATGCAGTTCCTTTGGTACTTCAGCTGTAGAAATAGGATGGGAGAAAAAGTGTTGCTATACATGCATTGCAGTGGGTATAGTGGAATGCTTAAGCAAAAATGAAGGAGTTTAATTCGACATGTAGCGGTAATTACTTAAGGCTAGCTCCATATCCCATGTATGTTTCAGTCCCCCGGTGGGGTGGGATACTGTCTTAAATGTCCGTTAGCAGGGTTATCGGTTGGTTTTGTCTCTGTGGGTTCTGGTCCTGTTCCTGTTTTCCGCTGACGACCGGCATACTCTGCAGTTATACTTCCCTGTCTGCTACATTTTTCTGTTAGTGTAACATAATGCTAATCATCTTTCAAATAGCTTTTTAAGATCAGGGGTCAGGCACTGCCTTCCCAAAATCTTTTACATGATTGATTGCAAAAGCTTTGCTAGGGCCATCCAGTTCTGATAAGCGACATGGGAAGATATAAAAAAATGATCGTTCATTTAAACTGCAAGTCACTCTCGTTATAACTTTTCCTGCTTAAAAAAAATTCACCCGTAAACCATCAGTTGTTTTACTGTTTTGAATTTGGACGTGTCGCTCTTGAACTAAGTTCGGTTTTTTTCTAGGCTAAGATTTGTGTTTGCATTCTGATCCCCGCATCACTAAAGGTGCAGAACACATCTGTCTGTAATTCTGTATTGACTTTCAGGATTTGCCCAACTGATTGATGAATTGTTTGGCATACAGAAACTAATTACCTATGGGTTGTCTCTCTTTTTCTCCCCATTTCACAAAAAGCTGGTTTCACATACATACAGGTAAGTGCCAGATCTGCAGTATTCAGGACGACTTTTCGACATTTGTAAGAAGCACATTTTTCTGCAATTTAAATTTGTGAGTTCTTGTACTTTCATAAAAATGAGTGAAAGATGAAAGAGGAAGTTTTTGACATCGACAGAAAAAAAGAGAGTGGAAAAAGAATAAGTGTTCACCACTTAGCAGAATGTTATGGTTACAGAAGGATGCAAATCAATGATTTTTAAAATTCTCATCTATCTTGAAGAAGTTTCCTTTGTTTTCACTTTCGCTGAGTTGTTTTTGTTTTCACAAACATTTCTGGCCTCTAGATTTTTGTCAAGGCCTGTTCTCAATGTGTAAAATTTGTATATAATGATTTATTTACATTGGAAGACTTTAAATATAGTTACCAGATTTCTTCTTCTGTTGCCAGTTATTAAACTGAAAACTTTTCATTGTGTGTTTATTAATTCCATTCTTTTTGAATTAGGTTGTTGAAAATCCTGTTTATTTGTTTTGTAAGTCATTGATGGGACTGGTTTTTTTTTTTTTTGTGATGTAAAAACTTTCTTTATTTAGTCTCTTGTTTCTATGAGGTTCATAGTCCAATATTTTAATTTTTTTGCCATAAAGGTTCACATTTGCGTAAGTGTATGTGATTTTCCAAAACACTGTTTTGTTCTTTGTTATTTATACTTGTTATGCAACTATATCTAAATTCTTCCAGTGTAAACAGATTTTTATATACAGTTTCTACACATTGAGAACAGGCACTGAGAAAAATCTAGAGGCCATCAACGTCTGTAAAAGCAAAAGAACTCAGAGGAAGTGAAGCCATAAAGGAAGCTTCTTCAACATAGAAGAGAATAAAATATATTAATCTGAGTAAGTCCTTAAGTAAGTTGCATAATCAGTGATTTCCTGAAGAAGAAATGATTTGTGCAAAGGTTTTAGGGGATTAAGGTAAAGTTAATGAGAGAGGCTGAAATTGGCAACTGTAAAGTGAAAACCTACAAAGAAGTTTTGAAAAATTTAAATGACATTCAGACATTTGCACTAAAACAGAATGACAATGATTATACACAAAATTATCAGAGGTGATTGTATCTGATATATAATTTATGACTACATAACTTGTGATGTTGAGATAGAATCAAAATTCATCCTGACGAAGCCAAGCCAAACGTGCTGTGAAACTATAGTTGATGTTCAATAGACATTTAATTGCGAATAAAAGTTTCTGTTTTTATTTATGTGATTGTATTTGTTGAGAAAGTAATTATCAGAAAAAAATCAAAATGGTCATTGATAACAAATTTCTTCAAATAAGTCCTCACTGATTACATATATATATATAATAAAAAAAAAAAGCAAGTTGAATAAACACACCATAAGTGTACATACTTTCTGAAAGATAATTCTCTATGTAAGAAGTAATTTCATCCATTAACAGCTAGCTACATATATTTTCATAGCACTCTAATTCTAATATAACATGCACATTATTTTTTTCAGCATTTAGAAAATCCACAGCAACTGTTCCCTATGTGCTTCAGTTTTATACACTTACTCTGCTTTTATATGAAAGCAACTGACAAACACTATTACCTTATGCCTAACCTCTGAACAATGGGAACCTCCCAACAGCAGTAACTTTTTCCTGGTCTGAGCGGTGTCTGTAATTCAGAGATTTTACTGTACTGTCTTATACAGAGTGCGCCATGTGAAAGGGGCCCCTTGGCCAGATGTTGTTAGGTGGGTTAAAGTTGTTTGGCAGGTTTCCAGTTAAAACTGCTTTGTTCCACTTCTAACCGGTTTCTGCGTGTACAGCTGCAAAGGAATTCTCCGGAGTAGTTAGTCACAGCCAGAGCAGTGTAGGTACGCGGTCATAAGTGTAAGTGAAGAGAGAACAAAGGAAATGGTTTTAAGTACAGAACAGCAGATTTTTATTGTGGAACAGTATTTCAGAAATAGCTCATACAAGGTTTTAGATGAATTCTTTACAGAAAAATTTCCACATTGTACAGCACCGGAGAAATCAGTAGTACAGAAGTAAGTGCAGAAATTTCATCAAACCGGCACGGTGTGCAACAGGAAAAGAAACAAACCCAAGACAATTCGTACTGAAGACAATATCAAGGATACAAATATATATGAACAATGAAGAAACGGGTTTCTGTACGCCCATTTAATGAGAAAGACGATAAAATGTGAACTCCGTTTATTCGACGTATAAAATAAAGGGATCAAGAGATGCTAGCTTTCACTACCTTCGGGTAGCTTCGTCAGGCATTTAGTAGCTAAAGATTGCAGAAGCAACTGGAAAAAATATTTCTAAGAATATTTTTCTCATCTATAAATAAAGGCATCTATTGATCCCTTTATTTTATACTCCTAATAAACGGAGTTCACTTTTTATCATCTTTCTCAATATCAAGGATGTGTGCACAAAGATGTTACAAAGCCCTCAGAAGTCGATTCGCCAATTATCGTCTGCAACAGGAATGGGAATATCTGCCACGTCATGCGGACTCATACTTAAGGTGGATTTGCATTTTCGGCCGCATAAAGTTATGGCCCTCCAAGAACTTAAAACTTCTGATTATGCAAAACGGATGCAATATGCTAAGTGGTTTCAGGAGACCATTGTCAGCGGTGAAATGGACCCAACACTTTATTGCATGACAGACGAAGCATGGTTTTATCTGTCTCGGTATGTCATTGCGCAAAACAGCAGGATTTTGACCGACATGAATCCCAGACGGACAATGGAGACTCCTCTGCACGACCAAAAGATAGGAGTTTGGTGTGCTGTGTCTGCAAAGAGAATAGTTGGCCCATTCTTTTTCACTGACACCACCAACTCGGAGCGCTATGTTCAGCAACTGTTCATCCCATTTGTTGGCGCACTTGCAGAAGAAGAGCGAACATATGCTTTCTTTCAGCAGGATGGTGCAATGGCGCATACTGCGCGGAACAGTCTACGTGCTGTGCATGAAGTGTCTGGGGAGGACAGAACTATATCAAAGGGACTATGGCCACCCAGATCACCCGATCTCTCCATTTGTGAATTTTATCTGTGGGGAGCATTGAAAGGGAAAGTGTGCGCAACTAATCCACACACCCTTGATGAATTAAAAGTGAACATTACGGATGCCATAGCCCAGATTACTGCCAATGAGTTGCGGCGCATTACGAATAACATGTTCAGTCGTGTGCAGCTGTGTCTTGATGTCAGAGGACAGCACTTTCAGCAATTGTTGTAAACACAGGTAAATTACACCTGTTTTCTTTCATTTAAACTATTCTTTACCATGTATAGTAACATTGCCTGACTGTTGTCGCTCATTATACTAGGGCCTCTTTTATATGGCACATCCTGTATGTTTGTATGTGGAATTCCCCACTCTGGTGGCTGAGTGGTCTGAGGTGTAAGCCTCACATCCGTCTTCCAAGCTGAGTCCAGGTTTACGTTTTGGATGAGGCATAAGTGGTGTGCATGTCTGATGGTGCTGCCTCTTTCTCTTCCCAGGAACTAGTGGTCGTAAATTAGGGACTTGCAACTGCTCATTGCCCAACAAGTTGCTTATGGTGGTTGTTAAACCTCAAAACAAAACACTTGAGTACACAAAAAGTTGAATTAAAAAAATTATTTATGCATCTGATTGCATTGACCATGACCACAGTTTTCCATATGTTTTCTACCTTTTTGAAGGGAAAATTTTCTTATCGTGAACTGTAGAATTTGATTTTTGTTAGGAAACTGCTAATTGTGTGCTTTAGAAAAATGTCTGGAAATGGTGTGGCATACTATGTTTAGAGATTTTTGTTGAAAGACAAGATGTTGCTTTTCATGTTAAAAATTGTGTTTTTGAAACTATCGAAGCTGAGTTGTATCGTATTGATGCATATAATATTTTTCTGAAACGAACAGTTGAAGTAGATTTGTAATAGCAACCAAATGATTATATATTGCAAAATGAAATCAGATTTAAGTAAGAGCGTAAGTATTAAAACAGAACAAATGTATTGCCCTTTGTTCTGTACCATTTTTGTGACATGCTGACTGCACTAGATGCTTGAGGTTTTTTCTAGTAGGCCTAATAAATTCTGTGGGTAGGTAAGTTACAATCTTGACTACATGTATTGTAAACGTTTCATTTTCTTCTCTTTGTGTAGAACTTTCTTTCATAAAAAAAGGTATCTGTTCATAGTGAGAAGAATTGGCAAAAAAACACATAATACAATAAACATTAGAAGAATTCTTGAAATCATCATATCATGCGTAAGTTATGTTGAAAATTATAAGCGTGACGTTTCGGTAGCGACTTCTACCTTCATCAGCCATGGAATGAGACACGTGGTAAAAGCGTCAGTTGTTGCCAAATTTCAAAATCACTTTTCAAATAAATAATAGTGATGTTAAAAGTATTTCAGGTGTTAGGGGTAAGGTAGATTTCAATGCTTTCGCGGTACCCGAGGGCATGCCGATTGCTGACAGGGCGATCCGTTTAACATTTTGCCAATCGGGAATTGCGAACATATCGCTGATGATTAAAATTGAAAGGGAGGTGGAAGGTTTGCCTTTCTTCTTTTTAAACATCAGCGATATGTTCCATCAATCGCCGGTTTTTGCTGCGGTAAGTATTACCTATATAGCGGGTAACACCTGTGGAAGTGTTGATAGGGATAGAGTAGACATCTTGTAACTCTAGTCTAGGAGTTTATTGGGATCTCTGTCCTTAAGGATGAGGTTGAGAAGATGTGTAGTGGTTTGACTACAATCTTGTAGCCAAAAGACTTAAAAATAGAGCAAACTTTATGAGTGAAGGACAGGCTAAAGGGTGAGTCATGAAAGGTTCAGGCAGTAAACTAGATCTATTCTGCGATTCAAAACTTTTAATTAGTCTATGTACTAAGAGGGGTGAAAGCCATGCAATTTGCCAATGTTGATGATGTTCTGATATTCTTCTTGAAAAGCAGAATGGCTGTTGCAAATAAGGTTGGCTCGGTTCCATGGCTGATGAAGGTAGAAGTCACTTTCGAAATGTCCCGCTTATGATTTTCAATGTAACTTACGGGTGACATGATGATTTCAAGAATTTTTCTAAGGTATGTGTTGTAGTTTTGGGGCCAGATCTTTTATTTTTCCACAGAATTTTATGTCCTTCAAAAATTTGGCTGCTTTGAGATTTTGTGTAATAGTTAAAAAACAACAAAAATCAGAAAGAACATCCCACTAGATTTTCTTCTTTTTTTTTTTTTTGTAGGTTAAAGATCATAAGCATGTGAATGTAAATACTTCACTTTGTTATTCAAGCATTCTCAATTTGAAGTAGAAATTCTCATAACATGTGTAAAATGAGAATCTTGTTTTTCAAGAGTTTTTATGCAAAGGTACAGTAATAAAAATGAAACTCATGCATAAATTATGTAAGAAAAAAAAATTGCAATATGGGAGCTTTTGAATTATATCTAGCCATTTTCAACCAAAGTTTTGTATGGGAATATTTAAGTTGTTGCCAGAACTCTATCGTTATGTTCTTGTAGATGGTTTCTGCAAATCAGAATTGCTGTTTTTTTTCAGACGTGGAACAGATTTCCAGACATGAGGATGACCTGAGAGGTGTCCAAATAACAGTTATTGGTCAAAAGATAAATTTCTAGGTTTTCGTAGTAATAAAGTACATACCAGTTTGAAAATGGAAAATTTTGTAGGAAAGATTTTTGAGTGAATTGTTCCATTTTCTTAATGGTAAACTAAGTTTAAACTGGTAAATCTAAAACGTGCAAATTTCACAATACCAAGTGTACTCTAATTTGAGAATGGAAAATTTATGAGAAAGACTAAGCAAATTGTTCTGTTCTCATATCAGCAAATTAGGTTTAAAGTGGTAAAGCTTAAAATGGGTAAATTTCAAGGCAAAGTGTATACCATTGGAGATTGTAGTATGCATTTCATTTTATCATATTCTATTATATTTGACACATTATATTTGATTCCATAATAATACATAAATGTCTTGCTTTTTCTCCACATTATATTTTGTTTGAGAAAAAAACAATTATTTGCTGAATGCAGTGCCTTTTAATGTTGGAAGAATTCTATCTATAATATTTCAAAGCATCTAAAATTTTTAGGTTTGGCTTACCTAGTTTCTTGAATTTGGTTGATTTTCTTTCTTAACATCTGTGCATTTTTATATAACAAAACAAGATACAATCTAACAGGATAAGATAATATCAAAGCATACTACGAGTACAATCTTCAATGATGATTACCACATATTTTAGCTATTTGAACATTTTAGCCTTAGGCCTAATATCAAATGTATTGAAAGTGTGTACCAATTTGAAAATAGATTTGTGAGAAAGACTTAAGTGAATTGTTCTGTTTCAAATCAGTATGCTCTTTTTTTACTGTGAAAGGTACAAATTTTTCATTTCTTGAGTAACTGCATTTTGGAAATCATCTTTATGATCTGGAAATCTGCTTTCAGTCTGAAAAAGTGTAACAATTGTGATTCTGGCTACCATCTACAGCAGTGGGTCCAACTTCCATGAAGCTGCAGGACAAAGTTTCGAAGGAATGAGATGGGAAAAAGGTCACATTAAATATATGGCACCCCTCTCCTGTGGAACAGACCCAAACTGAACACAGGCAATAAATAGGTGCACAGGTGGGCTTCCCAGTAGTGTATTGCAATCAACAAACATGAGTAAATGTGGTGATCTCAGTGACTTTGATTGTGGGCACAAGACAGATGAATCATTCTATCTCCCAAGTGGTAAAAACCTTAGGGTACTCGAGGGCAACCATATCAAGGGTGTACCTCAAGTATACCGTAGACAAATGTGCCAGCTCCCACAGAGCAAGCAGTGGCAGACCACACACCACTGATGACCGGGGTCGACGTAGAATATCCAGGCTCCTGCAGACTGACAGCTTGGCAACAGTGGCACAAATCACATCCAGGTTTAATGTTGGTGGAGGCCCAAGCAGGGTCAGTTAGCAAATGGTAATTTGCATGCTGCATACCCTGGGCAACGGGAGCCGACGTCTTACTTGTGTGCCACTATTGACTGCTTGTCATCAGACATTGCACCTTGTCTGGTGCCGGGAACATCAAAATTAGACCTCTGCAGAGTGGTGCTGTGTCGCGTGGTCAGATTAATCTTGTTTTCAGCTGTGTCGAGCTGACGGTGTGGTGTCAACAGCATGAGGCCATGGTGCCATCATGCTAGATTGGCTGTGTTTAAGGCGGTGGTGGCACTGTGATGGCTTGAGGAGCCTGCTGAGGGGATACACTGTGTCTCTTAGTGTGTCTGGAGAGGTCCTTAACTGCTGTGCACTACCACCATGCGCTGGCTGATAATGTGCATGCTTTCATGGCTTTCACGCACCCTGTGGTTGATGATCTGTTTCAGTAGGACAACGCGCAGCCTCACTAAATCACGAGAACCCAGGCATGGCTCGAGGAACACTTGTATGATTTTGGAACCATCCAGTAGTGAACATCAGATCCATGAATCCTGAACTGACGTCTCAGGGGTACAGCAGCATGAATGGTAACACCATTCGTGTGTCTAGGCTGTTATTTGCACTAGAGGAGGACCAGCACTCTATTAGGTAGGTAGCTGTAATGTTTTGTCTATTGAGTGTATCTTCTTCTTTCCAGCCATTCTCAATCCATTGCTGGACAAAGGCCTCCACCAGTTCTTTCCATTTTTCTCTATTCTTGGCTGTGGTTGACAAATTTTCCCCCATAAATTTTGACAGTTCATCACTCCACCTTCTTTTAGGATGTCCTCTGCCTCGTTTCCCTACTTTTGGAATCCAGTTCATTAGTATGGTGGTCCATCGCTCGTCTTCTCTTCTGGATAGATGTCCGGCCCATTTCTATTTTAGTCGCTTGTTGTAAAGAATGATGTCCATGATATGAGTCTGGCTTCTTATTCAGGTGTTTCATTTCTTATCTTTTAATGTGATGCCTGGCATCAGTCTCTCCATTTTTCTTTGAGTTGTTGCAAGTTTATTTGTCAGTGCTTTTGTCAGAGTCTGGGTTTCACAACCATATGTGATGACTGGAAGTATACACTGGTTAAATGTCTTCCTTTGTCAGAGTCTGGGTTTCACACCCATATGTGATGACTGAAAGTATACACTGGTTAAATGTTTTCCTTTTTAAACAGAGTGGGACATCACTGTTTTGAAAAATGCTTTTCAATTTTCCAAATGCACTCCAGGCAAGTTGCGTACATGATATTGTAAATATCAAGATGCTGTGCTTAGTGTATTAAACCATTCAGCTCTTTTAATTAATATTAGAACAGTTGAAATTTAACATTTGAAACAACAACTTGCATTTAGTGAGAGCATTTTGTACGATTAAACTCAACTAAATGTTGTTTTACGTCGACTTTGATGCTTGTCGTTGAAAGTCAAAGTAATTTTTTCAAAGTGGAGCCATTCATACCGTTCCTGTGTTTTGACTTTATACATTTCAGGTCAGAAAATGCTCTTTTGCATATATAAGTATTTCCACACATTGAAAAAAACTTTTGATCCCAAATCTCTTTTGCTTGGATATTTCTCAGTGAAAAAATTCTTAAACAGTTCTGCTCCAGTCTTTTATCGAGCTCTATAGAAGTATGCTTGATTTGACTTCACCAAATTGTTTATACCTGCCATCAAAATTCTTAATACAAGTGTGTACCTGAGAGGAAGAGATACTTTGAAATCTGTTTTACCAAGTATTGTCATTTCATCAGAAACCTCCTCCTCAAAAGTGAGTCAGACTATTACTCAGTTCTTTTTTTTTTTTTTTTTTCAAACTAAGAAATAGTTTAACTCATTTTTGAAGTGAGTCAAACTATCCCTTTCTAAATTTGATTTTAATAACAGCAGCTTGTTATGAAAACCAGCTATATAACTAAAAATTACATATACTTTAGTCTCTCCCATGCAGAGCAGTATTTAATACTTTCAAATGCTGTGTGATATCAGTTAGGAAAGCTAGTGAGCTTCAGGAAGTTGGCATCACTGAAGACTTTTTGTAAGTATTACATTTCAAGTCTTCCAATAAAAAAAAACTAAGTTCTTTCCAAAGTTAGAAAAATTGCACAAATTTTTCCTGCACTCAACCACTGGATTCAAAGTGCAGAAGTAAGACTCCATATTCAACATCAAGTTAATCTAAAAATGTTTTTTATTTTCTATGTGTAAGAATGTGGTTTCCACTACTAAATAAATTTATTTTCACTATCTTGTTTGTTTCATTTTTAAATCCCAGTGAAGACTCACATAATGCATGTGTAGGGCTTGAAAAATGCAATGCCCGAGATGCCCATGGAGTGTAAATTATTGGACTGGACAGGTAAAAAGAAATCTAGTTCCCTGGACTGGGCAACTAGATTTAAAAATAAAGTTTGGAATAGAATTTCATACTACAACAGAAAAGACAGTCGTCGCATGTCTTGTTTAGTTTCACCGCCAATCACTGGAAGTTGCGTTATTGTTACAAATTGTAGAGGACAGAAGAATATCACTTCCTTAATTATATCGTGCTCCAGGTCCAGAAATTGGAACCATATGTAGTTCTGCTCCAAATGTTGTTTTATAGTCAGTGATGGGATGCTTGCCTATGATGGAATTAGCCTCTGGTGTTTAGTGACAAAAAGTGAAAACTTCGACAAAAGGAATATGGCAGAATCACTAAATTTCTCAAATACCAATTTCATCATTATATCATTTCGTACTAATTTCAGCAACAGCATCTTAAACGCATTTGTGCATTGAACATTTTGAATGCAGATCCTTAAAACGGAAATACAGAACATGTAAAAACAGTTCATCATATTTTTTACCTTAAAAAAAATAAAAAATTAAAGGAATGAGGATTCTGGTTTGTTATTTAAAAGATAAATTTTCCTGGGTATACAGCATTTACTACCTGGGCAGGTAAATAATTTCTGCTCATGCCCAGCTGCTGATGTAATTTTTCAGATATTTTTCAAGCCCTGATGTAGGTGTATAGTGCAATGTAACATTTCAGATTTGATGTGATCTCCTTTCTGTTGTAAATAAAATTTGGTTAATTCTTCATTTGCTGGCCTCAAAATTTCATTCCATTGGCCAACAGTAGAGTACAACTGATCTACAGAAACACAACAATAGAGATCTGGCAGATTCTTAAATGTTTCCATCCAAAACTTTGGTTGAAAAAGGCTAGAGATATAGTTCGAAAGCTCCCGTATTGAATTTTTTTTTTTTTGTGAAGTAATTTAAAGATGAATTTTTTTTTCTGTATTTCTGGTATTTACATGTTTTGCGTATATCTCTCAATCAGTCCTTGTTTTTTAGGGTGCTTAAAAGTCCTTATTTTTTGCTAAAAGTGGCAAAAAATACTTATTTTTCCTATCTGTATGTAGTGCCTAGAGCTTATGCTGTTGGTTGGCTGTGTTGATGACATTGTGTGATCTCAGCTGTGCGAGAGCATGGTGTAGTGTAAGATAAGTAATTTGCTAAAAAAAAAAAAAAAAAAAACTGGAGGACCATGGGCTAAATTTAACACATCCAGCAGATTCCACCCAACAACCCTCCTGATTATCATCTTTTGATTCTCATATTCCCCCCCCTTTTTTTTTATTTCCTCTTTTTTGCATATGCAAATAACCATTATTCAGTTACACTGTACCAGCAGAAAACAATTGTTCAGGTATACCATCAGGAAATTAAGGCTGTCTTTGAATGAGTGTTAGGGTTCTTCATCTGTGATAGATGGTGCAAAAACTCACTCCTTGGGCGTGGCTTTTACATCTGAGTGACTGTCCCAGAAGTTGGCATCAGCAAATCACTGAAGACATCACCATATTCAGAATAGAAGCGGTCTCTCGTTGGCTCCACAATAAAAAGGCAAAGTAAATGCTGTTATGTTTTAACTAATGATGTTATTTAGGGCTGGAGCTCAGTAAGTAGGCTGAGTTTATATAGCCCAAATTCAGGGGTTCTCTGCTAATGTTAACATTTTTTATTCAAAAAATGAACGTACAGAAGGATTTAAGGTGATTTATGAAAGACAAGATTCCAATCTCTTTTTTGGCCCCATTCAGTGATTTTTATTTAGCTTAGGTAATTAAAAAGGTCAGGCAGATATGAGAGATTTATTTCTTCCAGACAGAAACACTGCCAAGCTAACTATTGTTAACTATCACTAACGTATCATGCCATCTATCTCTAAATTAGAATACTTTTGAGTTGGATAAATTAAATTAAAAAAAATTCTAAGAAATTTTTCGGAATAATGTGGCATATATTAGCTATGGGTCGTATTTATTTGTGCTTAAAATTTTAAACACTACGAAGTCTTCGAGAAAATGTGTACAAAAGAATTTACATTGCACATATAAGATGAAATTTCTCTTGCACTCATTCAGAGACATCCTAACTAAAAAATTGAAATCTTGAGCACGTAATTTTGACTTTGGTTTTGCAATATAAACCATGAAATATTTATGTGCAAAATTCAAATCTTGAACACACAACCTACAGTTTTATGATTTTCATACACATTATCGCATATGTGATTATTCTCTGAGATAAGAAAACTGATTTAACCAGCAGAGCTGTTTTTTAAATTGCATAAATTCTAATTTATTACATCCACAAATTTAAACAAATTTAAATTATGTGGGAAAATATTGCAAATTTTATCAGCATACTGCAATTTGCATAGTTACGTCCTGTATAAAAGTAGTAGGTGAAAGCCCATCAATGATGACGGGGGGGGATATGATATCCAGAGCAATTTTTTTAAATTATTTATAGCAAAAAGCTCGTCCTGCGACGGGCATAAGACTCAGAACTTGGTAGATCTTTTGGCTTTACCCAGGTTGCAGTGCGAGGAGCTTGATCTTCCATTGCTTCCTTGCCCTTCCATTTGTCTCTTTGTCTGTCTGTTATGCGTTTTGTAAAATCTTGAGTCCTTATTTTGTTAACACTACCTTGTACACAACATTTTTTGTGTACCCTGACTTTAATTAAATTAAAAAATATCAATTTCCCCTGTTCTTTTCCGTGAACTATTTTTTATCTTGATGTCGTCATATCATCATACTCTTGACATTGCATATTTGCCAAGCAATGGCAATCCTGATTGCATTCTTTTTGGACAACAGTGATACTTTCCCCTACGGGACGTTTCTTGCTTCACCTTTCGTCTTTTTGCTGCTTCCGTCTGGGCAGCTACTTCCTCAGCAGATTTTTTCATTTAGGAGGCATATTTTGGATGTTTTCAGACAAATGAACCACAATATAAATTGCTTGTTTATTTGAACAGAGCCAAAACGTAAATGACTTTGAACTATTTAGGTGCAGCTGCATGAAATTGATTAGAATTTCGTCTCCACGTGGTGATTGCGTGTGTGTATTTTTCAAATCAATAAAGTCGGCGTTGTTTGCACAAATAACTACGCATTTTGTAACGTCATCCTTATCCTGTTTCAAATCTGAAAGCACGTGATGCACTTGATCGTTGATGATCACTAACACGTGCATCACTTATTGTTGATCAAATATTGTTGTGGTTGTTCAGATGTCATACATTTGCATATTGTGTAAATATTTTTTGTGTGTGGCACAGAGGAAGAGGGCTCTACCAAATTATGTATAAGATAGTTCTGTACATATCATTGTTGCATATGCATTGGTAAAGTCTTTAAAAATATTTTGGGGTGCTTAAAAAGTTCTTATTTTTTCAGGGTGGAAAAGATTGGGAACTCAATCCATTTCAAGATTTGAAAATTAATGTGCTAATCTTGCTTTGTAACAGTTTGTATAGCATGCTATTTTTAAAATACACATTTTCAGTCTTTTATTTTTCAATTTTATATGCAGGTACCAACTGTCAAGTTTCCTTATTGGGATATCATTCACTTTACTCAGATAATGATCGTCACGAGAGAAGACACTTCAACATCGTGACATGTGATCAGTGCTCTTTTACCTGTCTTTATAATTCTGAACTAAAGAGACATCAGAGGATTCATACAGGTGAGCGACCCTATAAGTGCGATGAGTGTGGCAGACGGTTTTCACGTAGAGAACATCTGAAGGACCATTCTGTGATCCATTCTGGCGAAAAGCCGTACGAGTGTAGCTATTGTCACTTGAGATTTTCCGCCAGGAGGAGTTTAGGCAAGCATGTGGCAATGCATGTTGGCGAGAACCTCCTGTTCTGTGAGTTGTGCCAAGTTCCTTTCAAATCTCTACATTCTCGAACTGCTCACTACAGACTTATGCATGCAGATGTAGTTAAAAAGTAACGATGCCTCATTTGAAAGAATTTGTGACAAAAATACATGTGGTTTTTATATATGTGAAGGTGCACTGATTCCTAGACATTGCTTTAAGATACTCTCAATCCAATACATCAAAGGCAGTGTCGGCCAATTTTGGCTGTTTGGAATGGAACTTAAAACTCACTTCTGTTATCCATATTTTATTCATTTGTCTGCATATTTTATCCATAAATTATTAATTGTCAAATACACCTGAACATTAATGTTTTTTTTTTCAAAGTGACAAGTTGGAAAAAATAGTATGTCCTTGTGTTGCACTATTTTAGTTTCATATTTTTGCAACTGCCGATGCAATTAAAACATGACTGTGTATTGAGCTATATCTTTGTTATATATATATTTTTTATATAATCACTTCAATTTTTAAAAATTAAGTTAATTTTGAAAAAGTGCTTGTGTGAAAGTTCTATCTAAATAATTCAAAGATCCATTCATGTATTAGAAAATTGAAATTTTATCATTTTAAAATTGTTGTTGGGGGAATATTAAAATTTCTCTAAAGTCATTGACTTGAAAGGTGTGGTCAAATGGAAAAGTGTTACTGGTGCTAATTATAAGTTTTCTCTCTCTTACTCTGGTTACTCTGGTAGTGTTGTATTGTTAGTCTGCATTTATTAGAAGCACAGGTGTGCAGTGACATAAGGTAATTAAACTATTTTGAAGATGTGAACTTCACAGCTGAGTTGAGATGGCTCTCCTAGTGATAATGACTAGTGTTTAAGTGGAAGTGTTTGTATACGCATTGTATACAAAGTGGGTCGATAAAGTTCTGTGAATGCACAGTAAAATGAACAAAAAAGTAAAATTTACTGGCTTTCAAAGTAAATCCCCTTCAGTGGTGAATTTGGGATCAATTTTAAGAGCCCGAATTTTATATTGCAAGATGGAGCCTGAGCCTGAACGAGCCCCAAAGTTAGGACTAACCGCGTTTAGGCATTAAAGCAAGTTGGTAAAATCATGCAATGCATTGATTATGATATGTTTTCTAACATACCAGAAATCATTACTGAAGTTATGAGGATAATGGCTGTGGAAGAAATCTCGCTCCTGTGTCCTGACCTTTGACCCCATTTCAATGATATTACACAGAATTGGTTCCGTATATATACAGAACAACATACTGAAGTTTTGTCGCAATAGAAACATCTTTAATCAAGTTATGAGGATAATGGCTATGGAATAAATCTCGCTCCTGTGACCTGACCTTTGACCCCATTTCTATGATAATTAATTAACAGAACCGGTTCGGTATATCTCCGAAACAACATTATAAAGTTCTGTCACAATCGAAGCATTTTTAGGTAAGTTAGGACGCATATGGGCAATGGAATGGATCCCTCTCCTATGTCCTGACCTGTGACCCCATTTCGCCCATTTTTAATAGGGTTCATCCCCTGGTGGTCCTCTACCACATACTAAAATTTCATCTAAATCAAAACATTTTTATGCGAGTTATCGTGCGGACGGACAGACAAAGCTGGAGCATATATGCTTCTTCAACCTACAGTTCATGGTTCGTACGCTCCTTGAAAACCTTGAAAAGTCCTTTTTTTTTTTTTTTTTTTTTATTGATTGGAGGTTTAACGACCACCGTGAGCAACTCAATGGGCTATAAGCAGTCGCCCGTCCCTAATTTAGGGTCACTGGTTCCAGGGAAGGGAGAGAGCCAGTGCCGTAAGACAAACACAACATCCATGCCTCACCGGGATTCGAACCCGGACCCCTTACGGACGAACAATCGGAGGCCAGCGCCTTAGACCACTGCACCACCGGGGCGGCTGAAAAGTCCTTGAACAACATGTTAAAGTTTTGTCGCAATAGAAGCAATTTTAGTCAAGTTATGAATATAATGGCTGCGGAATAAGTCTCGCTCCTGTGTCCTGACCTTTGGCCCCATTTTGATATTAAACCAAATTGGTTCAGTATACCTCCGGAACAACATACAAAAGTCTTGTTACAATAGAAGCATTTTTACATAAGGTAATGGCGCCTTAGGGCAATGAAATGGACCCTGCTCCGATGTCCTGACCTTTGACTCCATTTCTCCCATTTTCAATAGGTTTTTTTCCCAGACAGTCCCCTACCACATACTAAAATTTCATCGAAATCGAACCATTTTTATGCGAGTTATCGTGCGGGCGGATGGACAAACAAAGCTGATGCATATACACTTCTTCAACGTACGGTTGGAAAGCGCAAAAAGAATGATAATATTATCTTCCGAACTTCCACTCTTTCTTCTCCATGCAGTTAACTGATGTCTTTCTCAACTACAAAGTGAAGAAATGACCTCTGTTTCTGTAGTAGCACATTTTTCTTTTTTTCTTTGACCGTTCATTCCCTTCTGAAATGCTTTGGGAAGACAGGCATCCGGTTAGATTGGGTGATGCAGCAATCTACATATATTGCTCAATAGAATTACAAAGAGCTGTCCTTTGTTGGTGTGTTATCTACTATCCAGTATCTATAGATCTTGAAGAAGCTTTCCCATCTCCGTAGAAATCCACTAATGAATGGCCTATGGCATTTGCCACCCAAGCCCAGAATAAATTCTGAGTCTCTGCTCCCCACTCAGTAGCCCATTTTCCTACTTCCCTGATACAATACATCTTTGGCATCGTTCATATAACTGCTGTAAGCTACAAGAAAAATTCTGTATTGTCATCGTCTGCAGCCAGGCTATCACATTGACTTGATGGTCTGAAATGCCTGTAAACCTCTCCTTTCTTTCAGTGCCAACTTCACTTGGGTGAACAAAAAGTAGTGAACCGGTGCCTGATCAGGCAGATAGGTGGGTGATTCAACACAGCAACTGCCCAATTTAAAGCAGAATTTGAAGCAGAATCATATATGTATTGCACACTATACATGCATGTAGAAAGCAGAACTTTTTTTTTTGCCATGGGTGATCTGATTTTGTATGTCCGGGCAAAGAAACAGCAAATAGTTTTTGATGAACTGTTTTTTGTAAAATCAAATTACTTGCAAAATCAAATCACCCATGGAAAAAAAAAAAAAAAAAAAAATCTGCTTTCTACACATACCTAATTGCGCAATACATATTGGGTTGTCAGAAAAGTCATGACGTATTTTAGCCATGTTGTGCAAAGGTCATTTGTTGATAGAAAGAACAAAGATCAATCAATGATATAATGCCCGTTTTGTTCGATAACCTTTTGCCATCTTTCAGTGAGCTGCAGAATGCCTCGTTCATAGAAGGATCTGTCTTTCGTGGCGAAAAACTGTACAAGGTGCTGATTTGCAGCCTCATCTGAATTGAACGTTATACCACACAAGGATTGTTGAAGAGAGCGAAACAAGAGGAAGTCTGACGGCGCAAGGTCAGGCGAGTATGCTGGGTGTGGCAACACATCCCACCCAAGCTCCAATAATTTTTGGCGGGTGATTAAACTTGTGTGTGGTCTCACGTTGTTGTGATGGAACACAACACCTTTACGATGAACGAGCTCTGGACGTTTCTAGATGATGGATTCGTTCAAACTGTCCAATTGCCGACAGTACACATTCAAATTGATTGTTTGGTTTCGTGGTAGGATCTCAAAAAACAAAACAGACACCTTTAAAATCCCACCATACTGAGACCAGAGCCTTCTGCTGATGAATATTTGCTTTGGATGTAGTTTGAGGCGAAGCAGCACGTTGGGACCAAGACCGTTTGTGCATCACATTGTTGTACACAATCCACTTTTCGCCACCAGTTATCAGTCGGTTCAAAAAAGGATCGTTTTCCTCACGTTTAGTGAGCATATCGCAGATGTTTATACGCGCCGTCAATTGAGCTTCTTTGAGTTTATGAGGAAACCACACATTGAGCTTGCTTACGTATCCCAGCTTTTTCAGGTGGTTGTGAACGCTTGAATGATGGATGTGCAATGTGTCTGCAATCTCTCATGTCGTGTAACTTGGGTTTGACTCGATCAATGCCTTGATTTGGTCGTCATCAACCTCGGTGGGCCTCCCTTACCGAGGAGCATCGTTGAGGTCAAAATCACCAGCACAGAATTTTGCGAACCACCGCTGGCACTGACGTTCCTGTACAGCATTGTCACTGTACACTTTACGCAACTTTTCACAAGCTTGACGCGCGTTCTTCCCTTTACGGAAGTAAAACAGTAAAATATGGCGAAAATGCACAGTTTGGTCTTCCATCTTCAACTTGATGCCAAATCTCCGCAAATCAACCAAATCGCTCACTATTCCTTTTAGACTGCAGCTAGAACTAGCACCTGTCAAATGCCATAGCTATAACAGAGCTGTGCATGCCTCTAGTACTTCCAAAACCGCCCAACGGCCATCGGGTGCTAAAATGCATCGTGGCTTTTCCGACAACCCAATAGTTCTTTATAAAAATATAACTATACATGAGGTTAATTAACCTCTACATGAAATAAAATGTAATTAAATCTAGATTGTTTGGATTATTATGATGATTTCATTGCTAAATGTTTTTCACATTTTGTTTGTACTGAAGACAAAAAGGACATATGTAGATATTGATATAGCATACATGTAGATATAGATGTTGGATTGTTTTACCAGTAATGGTCATATTATTTTAATTTTTGTTGATGAAGGTGCAAGGCTTTGGGTAACCTACACACCTAGTCAAAGCAGCATCAACACACTTCTTACAATGTGTTACGAGGCTATGGATCCCACAGTGATAAAACTCCAGAGTCCGTCGGGCAAAGAAAGTGGTAGCCGCCTGTTGCACACCTTGGCCTTTTGGGAAGGTGATCAGGAAATGGTCTAAATGCCAGAAGAGGTAATTATTCGTTGGAGCAAGGTATGGGAAATATGATGGTGGATTTGTTGGACAATCCTTTAGGAGATGTGTGGGCAAGTGTTGTCGTGCAACAGAATGACCCCATACCTGCTGACCAAAACTGGTTGCTTGGTGCGAAGCTCTTTGACCATCTGCTGCATCTCAGCACAATAGTGATATGAAGAGTCTCACCTGGTCAGAAAAATGAATGGTGGACCAAGCTGTCGGCAGACTATCATCCGAAAATCGGCACTTTCTGCAAGTGTAGGAAGGGTTTTGTACAGTGTCAGATAAGTCTCTAATTGGCTTTGTGGTTTCAAACCGCTATGCTGATTGCTTATGATTGTTGTAATGGACCCAGTTTTCATGGTGGGTTATGATCCGACGCAGGAATTTCTTCCATCTGTGCCTCACGCAGAGGGAAATGCACACCTCAAGATGACGTCTCTAATTGGCTGCTGTCAATTTGTGTGGCACTCGGACATCCAGCTTTTTCACCTTCCCCAAGGCTGCCAGATGTCAAACAAAACAAAATGCCTGCCATAAACCAATTAGTAAAGCAAGCATTTTTGCTCCCTTTCTTTTCTAAAAGTGAAATGAAATTTCTAAATCTGTATCTAATCTGTCCGTGATGGAATCTGGGCTGTTTCTGTGACCAGTAAAATTGTTTGCACAGCAGAGTGAACAATGCGGTTCTGATTTTTGATATTTAATTTCCCTTAAAATGTGTGTTTTTGTTTCCGTAGGCACTTCTTATTTTATCGAGGGCCAGATAAATGTTTTTCTTTTGTTTAAAGTGAAATTAAATTTCAAAAACGCTACCGCTTTTTCATTATGCAGAGAAAAGCAACTACGGGGGAATGACAGTTGGCAACAGAGAGTTAAAGTTCTGATTTTGAAATATATATATATATATATATATATTCTATAAAGAAGATACCTAAGCAAAAAAATACATATATATATATATATATATATATATATATATATATTTTGCAAACAATGGAAAAATTGCAGGCTCTTTTTTTCTGTTGATTTAGCAAGAAGTGACTTAGCAATTAGGGTAACCATGCATTTTCAGAGAAATTAGACTTTGGAAAAAGTTCTGATGTTATTGTCTACTACTAGAAAATAGGTTTTGGACTCCCAAAAAACTCCTTAAATGGAATTCCAAAAATTAGTACCAATCCTGGGCACAGAAAAACTAGTAGCAAATGTAACAAAAAGTTGAAAATGCTACAGGTTTAATGATGTTTCATGGTTGATTGTAAAAAATATTATTGTAATTATTATTTATTGTAAAAATTGTTGTTGAAGTGGAAAACCTTGTAATGCATTTTCAAGGATTCTTTTTAAGGGAACCCATTAATTAATAAGCACACTGGACAAAAAAATTAGTCACCCTAACAGAAATGACTGTAGGAAGTTACCGGTTGCACAGAGGGCGCCATGATAGCATTGTTGGGATATAAATTGCACTGACTGGGTCTACAGGATCATTTCTGTGTGGTGCAGTGGTGAAGAGCAACGTGTGTGTTGAATTTAGACGTTACCGAGTGGCAAAAAAGAGCCATTGTGTTTGGCCGTGCCCACGGACATAAAGTGAATTAAGTCGGCTGATTTGTTGGTGCGTTGAAGCGTACTGTCCAGTGGGTCTACAAACAGTCAGCTGAAAATCAGCGACATAACGGTGGCCAGAAAATAATTCTCACCAACAGGGACCGTCGCCATGTTTCACGCCTAATAACTGCAAATCGGTTTCAAACCAAGCAACAATTGCTCCAAACAGTCAACGAAAGTCCACTCCAACCAATTTCCGAAAGGACATTGCGACGAGAACTGCATACGATGGACATCTGCAGCAGAGTACCACGGAAGAGGCCTCTTTCAACAGCAAGTCACAAAGTTGCACGTTATCAATGAGCTCAGAGGCACCAAAACTTTACTGGGGAGGATTGGAAACAAGTAATTTGGTCTGATGAGTCCCATTTTTGTTTGTACTCCAATGATGGGAGGCAACAAGTGCATTGCAGGCCCAATGAAACCTTTAATCCTGATTGTGTCAATGGTGTTCAAGTTGGAGGGGGTTCTGTGATGTTTCGGAGATGTTTTTCGTACCATGAAATGGGCTCTCTTGTTGCAGTGACAATGAATTTGGACCAGCATGCATACCTCCGCATTCTGAGTGACGAAGTGTTGCCCTTTGCCCTTCATCTACAGGAGCAGCATCACACTGCCACTTTTGTCTTCCAAGATGACAATTTCCATGTGCACAGGGTTAAAACTGTGTCCGAGTGGCACAACGAACAATCAGCAACACTGTCTCAACTCGACTGGCCCACCAAATCCCCAGATTTAAATCCTATTGAAAATCTGTGGAATTATTTGGAACAGAAGGTGAAATTCCGGAATAGATACCCACATACTCTGGCAGAACTTCAGGACCAATTGACACACAAGTGGCTGGAAATTGATGTTCAATACATTCAGAACCTCATGGAGTCTCTACCGCACCGGATTCATACTGTTGTTAAGGCAAGAGGCGCCTTCACTCGCTATTAGGCGAGTTCTCCCAGGGGCGACTAATTTTTTGTCCGGTGTGCTATTAGAGAAGTAATATCTCCCCTTAATGAAAAACCGTGTCATGAATTTCAGAGAAAAAAATGTTTTGTTTGTATTGAATAGCTTGGGGCATTTATTTTGTTTGATTTTGTATATCAAGGGGAAGAGTTTTGTGGCTTAAGTTACCGTACTGAGGCTCATTACAATTTCAATCCAGAATTTAGTTAAAGAAAAACAACTGAAACCTGAAAACTGATATTTTTGTGTATGGTTGCTTATTCTTGTTTTTGAGAAATATAGCTTTCTGTGCATGAAATTATATGTTAATGGAGAGCAGAAAAGTTGTTACAGAGGATTTACGCACTTCTTTTTCTTTCTTTTTTTTTGTAAAGAAACAGACTCTGTGTAACTCATTAAAAAATCTAGTTTGCTATGAAATGTTCAACTACTTTATATTGCTGCTTGATATTTCTCTTGTTACTTTTATGATAATAAAAACTTTTGTACTGAAATTGTTTGATAAATTTATCATATTTTCATCCTAAAATTAATCCTATTAATCCTAATTATGGCTATTTGGGTTGTGCATCTGAATTAAAAATATGATATTTAAAACTTGTGTAGCGGTATTGCAAGTTTTGCCACTGCTATAGTTTAGTAGATGTTTATATAATATCATATGCAATTTCAGACTAAGTTGCACAGTTAATTATAAATACAGGAAATATTTTTAATAGTTGATGCCATCAGCAGAAAGGGCATTCACATAATAGAATAAATGCAATAATGAAGGAACATTTAACGCTTATGATTTATTATGCATTTTTTACAGATTTCTTTTTGATGTGAAGTAAATACCTGAATTATTAAGCGTGAAATTTTCTTTTAATACAGACATTTAATGTGGACCAGGAACATCAAACAAAGATTTTCACTCTTTCCACGTTTATAAGTGAGTCACAGAAAAAATTCTCATTGGCCGCCACCGGGAATCGAACCCTGGGTCTTCCAGTTACATTTAGACTAGCGGAGGAAGCATATCCGGCGTGTAACTGGAAGACCCTGGGTTCGATTCCCGGTGGCGGCCAACGAGAATTTTTTCTGTGACTCACTTATAAACGTGGAAAGAGCGAAAATCTTTGTTTGATGGTGAAATTTTCTTTAGCCGCCCCGGTGGCGCAGTGGTCTAAGGCGCTGGTCTCTGATCATTCGTCCGTAAGGGGTCCGGGTTCGAATCCCGGTCAGGCATGGATGTTGTGTTTGTCTTACGGCACTGGCTCTCTCCCTTCCCTGGAACCAGTGACCCTAAATTAGGGACGGGCGACTGCTTATAGCCCATTGAGTTGCTCACGGTGGTCGTTAAACCTCCAATAAAAAAAAAAAAAAAATTCTTTTATTATTGGAAAGCTGATGGATTGTGCATATAGCTTATTTGGGTGTATTGAGTGCTACATAATGAAAGGCTTTCATGAAATCTTTTAATTTTATTTTGGTTCTCATAATATAGAGATTTGTGTACCATCTGCACTACGTAGTGTTTACATCAGGTGGTCGCTGCATTGATGAATCTTTTGTGGCAAATTAATTTTCTTCAGATTATTAGATTATGAGACATTAGAGAAACAACAATTCTGGTTTTTAACGGTTTTAAGGAACTTCTAAACTAGTGATTTAGAGAAGGAAATAATCAACTTTGCAATTTTCATCCTTATAAAAGATATGAACTTATGCAGTTTGATGCTTTCAATTTTGTAACTCATCAATTATAATACAGGCCCTTAATAACATGTTTGTCAGATCTTAAAACACGCCTATTAAAGTATAACTTAAAAAATCTGTTTATAACATTACCATCGTATGAGAATAAATATAAAGTTTTTTTTTTTAAAGAATCCTTCATTGCTTTAAAAATCTTCCTAAAACTGTAGGCTGCCTTTATTAATTTACACTTGATTAAAAAAGAAAGTCTGAACATATTAATATTATTGAATACAGATTTCCTTTTCACGTGAAAGTACATTCCGTACATCACTTGCTTGTTGAGTGATGTAGGTATATAGACTCATGACTTTTTGCACTCCTAGGTCAGAGTTTGAATCCCTGGACAAGATGTGGATTGTTAGTTTGTCAAGTGTTAGTTCTGTGCCTTCACAGAAAAGTTTAGTTTTTTACAAATATGAAACAAATAGTAATATACAAAAAGCAACTTACAAAGTTTTTCTCTGTTGTTTTTGCATCTTAAAGGTGTTTCACACATGCACCTTTCATTACACAGCCAGACATCAAAATGCTATTTGATCCCATCCCAAATATTCCTCGGCTAGTCTAAATGGATTACAGCAATTTATTTTGCAATGAGAACTTTTAAGGTCATTAATGATTGGTGGGCATAAACCTTCTCTTTAATTGAGCTGCACAGGAAGAATTGTTGCTTCACAGTTACCACTGATTGGCACGAATGGAATTCCAGCATGTAGAATGCCTTTTGCCACGGACTTGCCATTTTCCTTCTGTGCTGGAAGCCGACTCCACTTGCAGGAACTATATATACTGAAGTGCCAAAAGTAATGCGATATATACTTAGTGTTGCGTAGGACCTCCTCTAGCCCAGTGTAGTGCAGCAACTCAACGTGGCATCAATTCCACAAGTTGCTGGAAGATTTCTGGAGAGATGTTGCGCCATGCCGTCTAAGCAGCCGTCCACAGTTCCCTGGTATTTGTAGGTGCAGGATCTTGGGTGCAAATGGACCTCTCCACCACATCCCATAAGTGCTCTATTGAGTTTGTATCGGTTGAATGTGGTGGCCTCATCATTTGCTGGAACTGTCCGGAATACTCCTCGAACCAATTTTGGACAACTTGGGCCTAATGATTCGTTGCATTGTCCTCCTGGAAAATCCCATCGTTGTTGGGGTACATGAAGTCCATGAAGGGCTGCAAATGGTCACCCAGCAGAGCAACAAAGCTATTACCAGTTAAAGACATGTTTACAAGGATCAGAGGACTCAAACCGTGCCACATAAAGCCACTTCACACATGTATGGAACCATCACCAGCTTGTACAATGTGTTGTTGACAGCTTGAATCCACCAGGGTTCCCACTCAACCTGGAAAACAGGGAAAACCTGGAATTCTCAGGGAATTTGGAAATGGTTCTAAAAATCAGGGAAAACTCAGGGAAAATTGACCTTTTTTTTTGTAAAAATCAATGGATACTTTATTTTGCCAAAACAACTTATTTTTTCAAGATTTCAAACTTTTGCTTGCAATTACTGTCTACCTAGAATTTGGTAGATCTTACTTTCAGTTATATTAAGTATTTCCTTTATTCTCAAAAAAAAGATGCAAAATTGAATTTTTAAAATTGCCAGTTAAGCTTTTGTTCAATTTCTGCAGGCAGTTGTTATAACATGGAACAATTAGGCACAATGGCTCCTGCTTGAAGAAACACTTCACAAGAGAACCAACCAAATGATGGATCAAAGTCCTTTGTATGTTGGTTCTCTTGAAACATGTTTCTTTGAACAGAGCCATTCCATCATTAAGCTTAGCTGCATTGTGTTATAGAAAAACTGAAACTATTCAACTGACAGATTTTTTCTTACATACGACCTGTTTCTATGGGAATGTATTTACAAATTCCGTGTGGGTAGTATTCACAAAAGTTCACGGAACTTTGGTACAGAAAATAATGTGCACAGTTAGTTGTTATTAATGAACAGCAGGTAATTTTATAAAGACAAATTACTTAAAGAATTTACAAGTGTGTGCTTTGGTGAGAAAAACGAATGGAATGTAACAATTCTTTGCAACATGCCCCTCTGGAAAACTTTAAAAACCATCTGGAGAACCTGGAAAAGTCAGGGAATTTTTTTTTTTTTTTACTACTTTTGAGGGGGAACCCTGTCCATGGCCTCATGGGGTCTGTGCTACACCCGAACCCTATCATCAGCTCGTAACAACTGGTAGCTTAACTTCGGACCACGCCACATGTTGCTAGTCTTCCGGGGTCCAGTTACTGTGTTCACGAGCCAAGGTGAGGTGCACTGTGTTCGATGTCGTAGTGTTAACAAAGGCACTCTGGTGGGTCTACTGCTCCCATACACCATGGTGGACGCTAAATTACGCTGTATTGACCTTATGGAAATGTCTCTAGTACCTCCTGCATTGAATGTGGATGTTATTTGAGCCAGTGTCGCTTGTCTGTTAGCATGGACAGTGCTGGTCAGACACTACTGTTCTTGGTCATTCAGCACCCGTGGTCGGCCACTGTGTTGTCCACGGTGCGTGGTAATGCCTTCCATGAGGTATTCTCAATACACACGACACCATGGATCGAGAAAAGTTGAATGTTCGCCGAACTTCGGAAATTGAATGTCCCTTCTGTCCGACTACCATGCCTCGTCCAAACTCTGATAATTCATGTTAGCTTGGCGTTATCCTATTAACGGTTTCTCTTCCTGATTCATGAGATTACACCTCACAACTGATAAAAATTGTGGCTTGCGTTGAAGCCTTTATACGACGACAGCGGCAGTTAAAAATTTGCACATTGCTATCCCATCACTTCTGGCACTTCAGTGTAATTACAACAGCATGACCAAAGAGAAAGAAACACACACACACACACACACACACACACACACACACACACACACACACACACACACACACACACACACACACTTTTAGTTGCTTTTTTTTTCACATATAACATTTTCAACTTGTAATTTTTGCTGTTGGAATATCATTTTTAATTACCCAGTGTGTACTTATTTTCTTCACCGCTATGTGTAGCATAACATTGCAGCATGCCACTGAGTAATGATGATGCATTTGTAGTAAATGACAACTGCAGAAACAATCATTATATATAATAATTGTATTTGCAGCAAATTTATTCAGAGCAATTCAAAATGACTTTGATTCTAAAAATTGTTTTTGGAAAATAACAAATACCAGGAAAAGGATGGAGGGGCATGCTTTTCATTTTTTTCCCCTTTACTTTTCATCTGAGGTAATGAACTTCGGTGTGTGACCATTATGCAGAGGTGCAGATATCAGAATGTTGTTCTGTTTGACTTTTACAGCATTTGTTCTTTACAACATCACTTTTTTTTTTATCTGTAGTAGACATCTTTATGAAAAAAACTTGCATAACATTGAGATGCTATTTGATATTTTGCATAACATTTTATTGTGCTTTGTTGCAACAGTCGCAGTTTGTTTGAATGAAAGTTAAGGACCTTTTTAACATCTCATACATTTGGATTATGTTCAAGTTACTTCATGATAATTACAGCATTTTGATTTTTTAGGCCTGCATAATAGAGGCCAATTAAGGTCACCAGATGATGTTAGGCATCTTCAAAACTCACTGTTTTCAGATGCATACTGTCATCTGAAATGTTTTTTTATCTGTCATTTAAAATACTTCTTCATGAATGGAGTAGCTATCTATGTGTGTCATTGACCTTTCTTATGCTTCCTTTTCAACTCTCGTTGAATAGTAATCACAAGTTGTATTTCATGATACAAGTTTATGAAACACTGAGAAGTCGTTTTGAATTGTTAGATATCTTTAAAATTGGGAAATGATCAGTGTTCTTTGTTTATGTTATAAAAAATGTTATGATTAGCTTAAATATTTTCTTTTTCAGATATAGGTAGATTTTTTGCTGTCTTTGTTAGGTTTTGCAAATTGTAGAAATCATTTTAATTACCCTTGTGGTGGTATATTGTTTTACACCAATTCCTTTTGTTATTATTTTATTTTATTTACTTTTCTCGTTTATAGCAAGGTATTCTTGGCTTAAAAATCATCATGACACATATTAAAAATTACCGCCTTCTGGATTTTGGGACTTGAGTGCTATAGACCCAAAGCATCAAGCTGAGTTATAAGACTAGGAATTATACCAGCTGTAGAGATAATTATTGGATGTGTATGAACTATTTTCAGTTTCCGCATTTGTTTAATTTCTGCAGCCAGTTAATTTTGTCACATACTGTAGGTAGTCTGAATGTTACGGCCATTATTATGGTACTGATATGTTAACAATGACTGCTTCCTTCTTTGCTATTGTCATATAGCACTATGTCTGGGTGATTGGCAGAGATGGATACATCTGTTTTGATCTCATGGTCCCAATATATGTGTACTGTGTGTAAGTTATGTAGAACCTTACTACTGGATTCACACTTACAGTTTGGCACTTCTGAGTCTGACAATCCTGTATCATGAGCTAATTGTTGATGTATCATCTTAGCAAAATTGTTGTGTCACTGTGTATTTATTATTTTTAGTAGTAGTAGTTATAACTAGCATGATAGTTTTGCACTGTTACTGTTTAGTATTTATTGCATTGCTGTATGCATGTGTGTATTTAGCGTAATTTGTAAGAACTTATGTGTGTTAGTGTCCAGTGAAACCGTAAATTTATGATGTGATAAAATGTTTGGACTAGAAAAAATGTGGCATGTTTAATCATTGTTTCTGCTTATGTTCTTTGAGTAAGTGTCACACTTTTGAGTACTTTAATAAGTTTTGCAGAAGTCCTGAACAAATATTGTATTTCTTTTATTGTTTTGCAGTATTTTTGAATTTACTGGTAAGCTGTGTGATTTAAATTGTGGTTCTTTCTGGTTAATATTCATTATATCATCATTGATTTGGGGTAAGCTCATTTTTATTAGGATAGTATGGCACAGTGATAATAGGTGTGAGGGCTTAGTACATAAAAAATTCACTGTAGCCAGATTTTATTGTGTGTGAACAACAACTTTCATTATTTATGTAAGATGAATATCTGGTGAATGATTATACATAAAGATTGATGTGATTGTGATGATGAAGTTAAAATATTTTGTGCATTTGAAGTGCAAACAGATCATTACATGGAGCATGCAGTGCCGGATGTAACAGTTACTGGGGCGGGTGACTAGCTAATATTGCAATCCCTTAGAGATGGTAAGATTGGAAAAGATCACAGATTTGTCTGTGTGTGTCTGTGTACACACACACACACACAATGTATTGTGTTTCTAATTCCATGAACAATATAGAGGCAGAAAAAGCTATTTCTCTTCTCCTTTTAAGAGTTATTTAAAATTTTACGAAACGACTTCTTGCATAGCCCCTTAGGCACTAAAACAAGTGTTTCATAATGCAGTCCTCCACCAAAAATGTCTTGCCTCTCCATTCCCTATCCCCAGAGAAATTCTATGAAGTCTCCCTCTTTCTGTATGCCACCTCCTCTCATAAAATGAACCACTAGTTGCTCACACAAATAACGAACTCGTCTCCAATGTCGTGTTAGTGACGCTACTACTAAAAATATACTTAGACATTGAAAAAAAAGGAAAGAAAAAAGCACAGAGCTACAGTAGATTTTCATAAAATAACTGTTAAGGCATAATTTTTAGGCCAATGTAGTTAAAAAGGTGTCTCTTTCAACTGCTTTCCATCTTTCCCGCAGGTTCATTATGCTTTGTACTCGAACCCAGCCCAATCAGTGCAAACCTCATCATCAAACTATAAATTTTTTATTCAATTTAATATAATTTCCTTTGTCTGAACATCTGTGCCATTTTGCTTTGTTGTCATAGCAACGAAAATCAGTTTTTCACAGCTGCTCGTGTGACATCTCGTCCAAATCATTCTGACATAACGTCAGGGATGCGTTACATCACATGATTTACACCATACAATCAACTGTTTAGAAACAGGAAAACATTAGCCACCCTGGTGGTGCAGTGGTCTAAGCGATGGCTTCTGATCATTCGGCCGATATGGATCCCAGTTCGAATCTCGGTGAGGCATGGATGTTGTGTTTGTCTTACACTGCTGGCTCGGTTCTACTTTGTCGCTTGTAAACAACATACAGAATTTTTCATTTAGAATCCTATCATATGAAATTTACTTTTAAGATTTCCCTTGCAAACCAAAAATGATTATTTTAGATTGTCAAATCAGTTTCTTTTTTCATTTAAGTAAAAAAATTGAGAGTTCCAATACAGTAGGTATTATTTCATGCGTATGCTGAAGAAATATGATTTGGGGATTTCTTTTTCCTTAAACCACGAAATTCTCAGAATATAATCCTTTTTTTTTTTTTTTTTTTTTTTGCAGAATATAGCCAGGCATTCTTTTATTATATTTATTGAAGAAAGAAAAAAATAATAGAAAAGAAAAATACTGTGTTTGTGCTTCTGCACATGAACTACCATAGCATTTTAACATTTGCAACAATACAATTCTAAGTTCCGAAGTGCTTTTATTATTTTAGCACATTTTGGTGTCTGGCAACAGTAGGAACAAGTGAACATAGTTGCTTGCCATCTGCAAGATTTTATTTTTTCTACAGTAAATGAAACAATGCACGCTTCAGGGCCACTACGCATTTTTCAAGGGTTTGAAGGACGGGAACCATTGACAAGCTTGGCTGCCCTGGTGGCACTGTGGTCTAGGGGATGGCTTCTGATTATTCTGTGTTTGTCTTATGGTGCTGGTTTTCTCCCTTCCCTGGAACCATTGATTCTAAATTAGGGATGGGTGACTGCTTATAGTCCATTGAATTGCTCATGGTGGTTGTTAAACCTCCAATCAAAAAAAAAAAAAAAAATGACAATGCTTGCTTTCTAATGATTTCATAAAGCAAAAACAATGTCAGAAATATTGCTGCTTACTACAGTGATTTGTTTTCAATATTTCATGAGCTGCCTATAGGAACATCTGATGTGCTGTGAACAAACAGCATATCAGACCTGTTTTAATTGTCGAATCCCTGCCTCAACCAATAACTTTTTTTTTAATTATTATTATGTTTGTGAAACATATTTTCATATTTGGACATCACAAATTTAAAGAATACCTGGTTATTAAAAAAATATCTTATTTTCCCCCATCGTTATTGACGGGCTTTCACATAGTCAATTTAATAATTTGCAAATGCTTATGTTTAAATGCATTGATTTGTAATTATTCTAGAGTAAACTTTGTGTTACTACAAAAAACTATATTTATGAGATACATATTTAAACATCTCTGTGGTTCTGGACTCCCAGGTCTTTTCCACTGGACACTTGCCTGTCACAAAACATTAGGAACTTACCAACTGAAAGGAAAAGACTTTGTAATTAGAGCAGCCACTGCTATTCCTGTTGTGACTGGAATTTTGGGAACCATTCCTAAAGGACTTGGGTGCTTGTGATACAGGGCTGCAGCTACTGGGGTGCAGTTGTCCTCCTTGAATGTTTATACAAAGGGCATACATTCATGCTGTGAGGGGTATAAAAATAGAAATGTCCATGCAGCCAACCAGGGTACAGAGTAACCTGCTCTTTGAGGTGTGGATGCCTCATATGCAAGAAAATAATTTTCTCAAATTACACAGAGAGAGAGAGTTGGGTGGGGTGGTAATGTAGATCAATATGTGGATATACCTAACTTCTGTGGCCTTTCCAAATATGCTATAGAGATGAAGAACTAATTAGTCATCTCTGCTCTGTCACAGAAATAAATCCCTCTCAAGTGGTAAGCATTAATACGCTTAATATGTATTTTTAATTACACAGGTGTGCAGAAATTAAGGACGAAGAGGAGAAATTAGCATAAGAGCGGAACGAGAGATCAGAGCGGACCAAAAGACCTCCCAGGAGATAGACTATGGTCCGGTACGGTAGGGCATGCGCATATATTCAGCATGAGGGGGGGGTCGGAAGGGTATAAAGCACACGGGCGGTGTACGCTCAGCAATTCGGTAAAAGCTATTGCACGGTGTACATCGGTTTGAACTACGTCGAGTTGCTACCACCATGTGATATAGACAACAGGCAATCCAGTAGACGACATCTGGATGATTTTACCCGAGGTCGCATCATTGGGAAGTTGGAAGAAGGTCGAAGTGTGACTAGTGTGACCGAGGAATTCGGGATCGCTCACATTATCGTTTCTTGAGCTTGGAGAGCATTTCAAATGACGGGAACAGCTGTCCAAGAGTTTAGCAGTGGTCATCCACGAGCAACCACGGCGGCGGACGACCGGTACATTGTCCTACAGGCGAGAAGAGACAAACAGCAGACAGCAAGAGAAATCGCAAGGCACATGCAACAGACAACTGGACGTCCGCTATTGCATTTTACCGTGGCTAGGAGGCTGCACAAAGGTGGCCTATTTGCATGACGACCAGTACGGTGTGTGCCATTAACGCCTGCTCATCGGAGACGACGGTTTTTGTGGTGCCAAGAACACAAGAACTGGACACATCAGCAATGGGGTCGAGTTCTCTTTACGGATGAGAGCCGATTTAGTCTCACGAGCGATTCTGGATGTATACACATCTGGAGAGATCAGGGAACATGCAATTACACCTCCAACATCATCAAAAGGGACCAGTTTGGAGGTGGTCGAGTTCACGTTTTGGGGCGGTATCATGCTTGGTAGTCGAACTGACCTCCACATTTTCCAAGGAGGTTCAGTCACTGGTGTCCACTATTGTACCGAGGTTCTCCTGCCCCACATGCATCTGTTTAGAGGTGCTGTGGGTCCTGAGTTCCTCTTCATGGATGACAACGCTACACCTCATCATGCAGTGGCTGTCGCAGAGCCGTTGGAGAGTGAAGATATTCAACACATGGATTGCCCGCAAGGTCCCAGGACCTAAATCCAATCGAACACGTGTGGGACCTTCTCGGGAGACGCTTGGCAGCACGTTACCTGCCGCCAGCAACGATTCCGCAGCTGTGTTTGGCGCTACAAGACGAATGGGCTGCGATGCCTCAACAGCTCCTTGACAACCTCATTCTCAGCATGGACAGATGTTGTCAATCCTGCAACGCAGTCAGGGATGATCATATCCCCTACTAAAGACTGGATTTTTCTTGGCAGCCGCCTGTCACATAGACGTTTCTGTCTTCTGTCCAGTTGTGCTTGAAGCTACCTTTTCAATAAAGTGCCTTTGTATCCTATGGATTCCTTGTTTGGACGGTTTTGCTCACTTGTCCCATATTCTTACATCTTGGGGATCTTATGGTATGATTTGAGTCGATGTGGAGCACTTCTGCATGACGTTACATTCGAAAAACCGTCTCGTCCTTAATCTTTGCACGCCAGTGTATAATAGTCAATTGACACAAAAATAATTTTCACCGTCTGACATTACATATAAGCCCGTCAAAGTTTCACAGAACATAACGTGTGAAACAGAAATATTCAGAAACATTAAATGATTGTTTCAGATACAATATATATCAGGGTGCCCACGCGTCCTTGAAAACCCGGAAAGTCCTTGAATTTAAAAAAAAAAAAAATAATAATCAAGGCCTGGAATGTCCTTGAAATTTAAAATCCCACAGCCGAAAAATTTCGACCGAAATTTTCGATCTTTTTCCTTTTGTTATTTTTCACTTTTTTTTACAATCCCCCATTGACATCTGAAGTAAAAATGAGTAAACTTCAAAGCAGCTGTGTCACTGGGAGAAAGGGTGCACTGCGGTCTAACGGGGAGTTAAGTAGGTCAAGATTGAACCCCCTCCCCCTCCATCTACTGCGAGAGGAGTGTTGAGTGTTTGCTACCCCAGAGCACTTGTTCTGCGACGGGGAAAACTATCGTTTTGTTTCTTTTATTTTCCTTACGGCAAGGCGGGGTTTTTCCCTTCTTGTTTCTTCTTTATCTGCTTAAAAGTGCATTCATTCGATGCTGTTGATAGGTGCATTTCACCTGGACCCCCCCTTGGTCGAGCAGTTTTAGAAAGGAAGGGGTGACCTTGAATGCGCACAGCATGTTCAAACTGCTCGGAGAGTTAATAAAAAAAAAGTGCGTAATTTAAAAACTTTTTATTGGATCCAAGCGAAATTTGCAGGGTAACCTTATAAGACCAAGTTATGGTATCTGTCAAAAATTCAGCTCTGTTAAATGAAAATTTGGAAAATTATTTTTTTTGGTTTTTTAACGTTAGTTGGGGAAGGAGAGAGGCAGTTCAACAGGTGGCCCACGGGATTGTGAATGAAATGGTAGACATGATTGACAAATTGTGCATGCCAACAGGTCCTGCTTGCTGCTTCTGTTCCATGCGAACAAAAAGTTGAAATTATTTGTTTGTGTTGGTTCATTTTCCGTATTTTGGTTGCACTTTTATTCTGGCCACAGAGTATTATAATTACTCTTGTGTATCTGGCAATAGCATAGGATTACACCCAATGCTCATGGCATTACTGAGTAGGAATTCCTTACATTGCTTTTCCGGAAAGTTCTTTGCAATGTGCGTGCAGCGACTGGGAAAAAATATATATATATTTGATTTTTTTTGGCTTAGTGTTTTGCTTTGAGATGTCTCTAGTTGTCATCTAATTGTTAGATATCGGAATTTTCTTGTTTTTGTGTTTTAATAAATATGAGTCGTAAGTGCAATTTCAGTGATCTTTGGTTGCACAATCCCAGGAATTCCAGGTGGGTTGGTAAGAATTGCGGCAATAATCATGTTGCGAGATGCTTGTTATGCTTAAAGAACATCGATATTTCATTCATGAGAGTCTGCATTGCGAAACCACATGAAAAGTAAAAAGCACGTGATCCCGTTCTGAAAACAAAAGTCGGAATTCCACCTTAGATGGACTGTTTGAAATAGTACCGGCACCAGCATCACAAACACCATCATCACCAGTGCCATCATCTTCATCATCAGCAGCAGGTTCTTTACCCAAAAAAGATTCTACAAAAGCCGAAATATTATGGGCTTTAAAAGGGGTAGAAAGCCATTATTCATACAGATCATGTGCTGGAATTGATAAGTTGTTTCGATTGATGTTTTCAGGCAGTGAAATGGCTCAACTTTTCTTGTGGGCAAACAAAATGTTCATATATTTGCTGCTTTGGCTTGGCACCCCATTTTAAATCATTTTTGTTGCAACAGATTAATGAAAGCAAAGATTTTGTTTGATGAGAGTTTAAATAAATACTCTCAACAGAAACAAATGGACATCCATATAAGATTTTGGGACAAGAACAGAGTAACATCGCAGTATCTGACTTCTGTGTTTTTAGGCCACTCAAGTGCAGAAATTTTATTAGACAAACTTTAGCAATCTTTGAAGGATTTGCCTTTAAAAAATACAGTCAGTTTTCTATGGATGGGCCGAATGTGAATTTAAAGTTTTTTCTTATTTCAAGATGATTTATCGGCCAATTCAAATGCATCTCTCTTAAACACTGGTACCTGTGGATTGCACATAGTGCATATTGCATTGAGACATGCTACTACTGTGAGTGATTGGGAAATAGAAAAATTTCTCTCAAGCCTATACAGGTTATTTAAAGATTTACCGGCATGGCATGAGGATTATTTAAATGTGGATAATGCTGTAAAAATGCCACTAAAATTCTGTTCACACAGGTGTGTTGAAAATTCTCCTGTGTGTGAACGTGCTATAGAATTTTGGCCCTTTATTTTGAAGTGTGAAACTTTGGCAGCCCAGAAAATTGTAAATAATTCCTTGCACATTTTCCTTTAATATTGTCCAAAAATGTGTGAAGGATCCATTGGCACTTGCCAAATTATATTTTTTTCATTCAATTGCAAAGTAACTGGGTCCCTTTTTAAAAAAGTATCAGGCAGATAAGCCAATGCTGCGATTCATGGCTAAAGACTTAGAGAAAATGTTAAGGAATCTGATGAGTCGCTTTGTTAAAATGAATGTATTAGAACAAACAAAGACCATTATGGCACTTCTAAAAATTGATCCAACTGATAATAAAAATTGTTCCACTTATAGGATGATTGATATTGGATTCCAGGCCGAAAAGGAGGTGAAGACTTTGCCATCAAACGTAAGTGAAAAGCAGATAATGGAATTTTGTATGAAATGCAGATCAACTTTGCAAAACCTTGTCAAAAAATTGCTCACTAAATGCCCACTGCAGTATGCTCTTGTGCGGCACATGAAGTGTTTAGATCCTAAATTAATTAGTGCTGAGAAGGAATCTTGCTTAAAATGTTTCAAGATTATTTTAGAAATTCTTGTGGATGCAAAACATCTGAAACCTGGTGTTGTTGATACTATTATGCTGCAGTTAAAGGATTTTATAAATAGTGTTGCAGCAGTAACTTCAGATTTTAAACTTTTTGATAACAATTATGAGGAATTGAGAATAGATGTGTTATTTTATGAACATTTATCCTCAAGTAAAAACTATGATCTGTTGTGGGAAGTAACTAAAAAGCTGCTGTTGCTCTCGCATAGACAGGCATCAGTGGAGAGAGGATTCTCCATTAATAAGGAACTAATAATTGACAATATGAAAGAAAACTCTATTGTTTCACAAAGAATAATATATGACCATCTAAGTAACATTGGTGGAATGGAAGAGGTCGAGTTCTCAAAATTGCTTCTGAGTAATGTCAGATGTGCTAGGCAAAGATATGTAATAAATTTAGAAGAAAAAACTCTGGACAAGGCTAATTCTGTTGTAGCCTAAAAGAGAAAACAAATACTGGATGAAATAAAAAGTATGAAAAATAGAAAAATGCGTAGAAAATGAAGTATTAGATTTATTAAAATCAGCTGATGACTTGGCAACAAAAGCAGAAGATACTCATAATTTTAACTGCATTGTTAAATCAAATAGCTTTAGAAAGACAGATCAAGACAAACAATCATTGATAAAAAAAATAGATTTTGAAAAGAAAAAAATAGATTTAGTGACTAATTGTAAATAAGTTATTCACCCATTTGCTTAATATTTTCTTAACATACTTGTTAATTATATTTTAACAATGATAAATTTAATGTTAAGTTAAAAGTACTGACATTTGAGTAGAAAAAATTCTAATTATTTAAAAATTGATTACAGTATTTTTATTTGTTAAATATTTTCACCTGAATAAAGTTTGTCATTCAGTAAAGAACTTTTTGCAAAATTTGGAGATGCATTGTTGTTAAGATTTTTTTAATAATTGGCTACCAATTACAAATACTGTTAATGAGTATCATAATACAACACACATAATTCTTGATATATAATATATTCATTGCGGTTTAGGACATTGAAAAATTCATCCTTGAATTTTTTCCCTGAAAAAGAGTACGCACCCTGATATATGTTCCAGGTATAATGGCACGATTCAGTTAATACCATAATGTGCAACTAGAATTCCTCTGGACGTTTAATCTTGAGCAAAATTTTTTCTAAGCTCTACCTCTGAAAGCATCTTCCTGTTATGTTGGTTATCTGATACTCAATCGTTCTGTGCACTTCTTCATTTCCGTGGAGATGCTGTTTTGTCAGTGTTCACGTACCTATCATGTTTTACTTGACTCTGGCATTTACCTAGTTGTAATATTTTTAACCCTTTGAATGTCAGTGATGCATTTAGCACATGCAAAACTTTTCTTTACCCAGTGTCAGCGACATGTCTAGCATTCCTTTACCCAGTGTCAACAACATGTCTAGCGCATTGAAACGCTTCTCCAACTCAGTGTCATGGACATGCTACAAGCATCTATGACATGCTCTTGAAATTTGCTTCCTTCTTTGGGAGTGTTCTTGATGCTCTACATATGTTAGGGTTTAGTTCGTATATATATTTCAGTAGGATGGCCTTAGTTACAAAAGTTTTCAAGTTGATGGCAGAAGTTTCTTATGAAGGAGAAGAAATAACAAGTCCTGTTCCTTTTTGTGTGTGCATGATCAGTGAAGCATGGTGTCAATGTCTAGCCTTCAGCATTCGACACTGGGAAGTACACATACCTACTTTAAAACCCAACATTTGTATGCATACCTACTTTAAAACCCAACACTGAAAGGGCTACTAAAATTATGCCAAAAAATGAGCACAATTGTTGAATGATAATACTTTCCTACTATGAAGGTATGAGAAAGTAAGTTCACGTAATGATTTACTTTTGTGTGTGTGTTTTTTAGTTATATGTCGTGTACCATGCTTTTCTTGACCTTTATAATTCTGTCATGCAGGTATCTTTGGCTTTGAAGATGACATGTTTCTGAGGCACACTGCTCCCTTAGTGGGCCAGAATGTATCTCAAGGACGAATCATGGGCAGATGTAAAGATAAAGTGCCATTCAGTTGTCAATTTTGTTCATTTGTTTGCTCTTTTAAGTCAAAACTGGAACGACATATGAGGAAACATACTGGTGAGAAGCCGTATAAATGTGACCAGTGTGAAAGGACATTTTCACGGAAAGATTCACTTAAGGAACATTACACCTTGCATTCTAGCAAAAAACCATTTGAGTGCACTTTTTGTCACCTAGGCTTTCCTACCCAAAGACGTCTGGACAGACATACCTTGGTACATTTTGGAAATAAGATGTTTCACTGTAAAGTATGTGGTGTTGCATACAATTCTTTACAAGCTTTATCTGTCCACTGCAGAGAACAGCATTAGCTGTTAGTTTTTATATAATTACACAATTTTCGTATTCCATGCAAAATATAGTTTGTATTGTTTTTTGTAATTCTAAATAAACTATTTAAAATTAAATCTCAAAATAGTGGACCTGTTTTGTTTTTCCCCCCTACAAATTTATTAGCATGTTGTCAGCATGTGTGAACATATACAAAATTCTTCCACAAATTCCTGGAATTCCATTTTTTTTAGTCATTTGGGTTCATTCTCGAGATTGATGCAAACTTGAAGAGAAATAGTTTGAGGATTAGTAAGGAAATGAACCAGTTGTCATTTCCCATCTAGGAACCGTATTTTGTCTTTCAAAAGTTTCAAAAACTGAAAACTGAACGAAGTGATTTCTTCTGTAATCATTTTTTTTTCTTGCGCTGTTTCTTCCGCTTAGTATTGTTGTTAAATAACATTTTTTTTCGTATGTATTTGTATTTCAGCTTGAAAAGAAGGGGGGGGGTCCATAAACAGAAGTTGGATGGAATGAAGGTTTCTCCTGTAATCATGATTTTTTTTTTCCATCATGATGTTTCTTCTGCCCAATATTGTTGTTAAATACCATTTTATTCCATAAATATTTGTATATCAGCTTGAAAATGGAGGAAATGTTTCTGAAAACAGAAGTCAGACAGAGGTTTCTTCTTGAATCTTATTTTTATTATTATTATTTTTTTTTTCAGCAGTGCTTCTCTTGTGTTGTTGTTGTTAAATCTTATTTCCTGCTGCAAATGTTTGAATTTCAGCTTAATAAAGGAGAGGGAAATTTCTGAAAACAGATGTGAAAAAGTTGGAAAATTTGTAAGAATTGATGCTTAGTGTTAAAAAGTATTCATATTCTCAAAGTTACACCATTTACCTAAAATAGTGAAAGCTTTGAAATCATGCATTCACTGTCCTCAGTCTGTTAGTTCTCTCAACATGATGAATGAAATTATTGTCATCTGAGAGTATGATAAATGAAAAAGAAAGGAATGCTACAGCAAAGAAATGGGAAGGAAAGATATCAGTAGAAAGAAAAATTAAGCAATGGATGTTGTGCAGCTTCAGCCAATAAAAGACAAATACGGCTGTGAAACTTGCTGGAAAGGCAAGGTTGCTCACAAAAGGAAACTTGAGTTGATGTTCTAGCAAATTGTAATCTTCAAGCATTGAGGTTTTTCCATTTGTTTGGTGGTCAAGATCGATGGGGGGGGGGGGGGTTGTTGTTGTTGGAGGGTGGCATTCTGGCTTTTGAAATTGGAAGTTAGGTAGAGTAAAGATTTCTCCCGTATCGTAGTAATATGTTTTCTCACGATATCCTTCTCCTCAGTATTGTTGATAAATATTTTATTGCATAAATATTTGCACTTTAGTTTGTAAATGGTGGGAAATTTTGCGAAAACAGAAGTCAGACAGAGTGAAGATTTCGCCCATAATCGTAATCCCCCCACTATGTTCTCTCTGTCCTGTGTTGTTGTTAAATGTTAGTAATTTTATATTTTGAATAGAGTGATGCTCTCCAGTTTAATATTTAAACAAATAAATTAACATGAACAATTCTGTCTTATTCATGCTACGTTATATTCACACTGTTTTGTTGTGAGTTCTGATATTTCAACCAGTTAGAAAGTTCAGCTCCCCCCTCCCACCTTCATCATTTTCATATATTATGTATGTTATGCCAGGTAAGGCAATTATGTGTATAGTTATATCACAGTTCATCCAGGGGTGCTACTATGCAGCTTGTTTGATCTAGTAAGCTATGAAGCATTTGTTAAAATTTCAGTGGTCTAATTGGAACTATACCACAACAGACATTATTCACCAGTTCATTACTGAGTTTTCTTATGTATTTTTTTTTTTTTAACATTGCTTCATTGTTCATCAGGACACAATGTTATTATTCTGTTCCAGGTAGCCAACGGGGGTTAGCTTGTTAAAAATGACAGAAACCAAATCAGTATTTTGAATATAGGAGAGAGATCTGTTTACTTTCAGTTCAACTTCCTTTTTTTTTTTTCGTCAGTCATATGTATGATGTGAAGAATTGCTTGTGAATTTTCTTATGAATTTTTTTCTGTGTTTTGTAGTTTTCAAATTTATGTTATAGCATACTGACTGTAATATTACAATATGTACTATAATGCTGATCAAACTTGTTGTTTTGATACCTTAATAAGGTGGATATCTCATTCCATCTCCAACTGGTGTAATCTTGTGGATGGCCCACATCATTTTAGGTAGTGCCTGTATAAAGAGAACTGGTCAGCTAGAAACAAAATGATCAGTAGTAGGTCATGTTGAGGTGAAAATCTTAAACTGCATTTGTGGTATAAATACTGGAAATTTTAAAATAAGTGTATTGGAAATTTCATCTTCAAAAAACCTTTGGCATATGTGATGCTTTCACAGAAATACAATATTATGCAGAACATAATGTCCAGGGTGATTCTAATTTCAAAAAGTAGGAACTATACTCCAAATTATACTCAAAATAGTATAACTATACTAAAAATCCGAAAATTCTTGGCATAGAATAAAGATAAAATTTTCCAAGCTTTCGCACATCAACCAGATGGCTTTCTCATGGAAGGCTTTTTCAGATTTTTAGTATAGTTATACTATTTTGAGATTCTAATTTCATTGCTTCATCATTTACAGTGAGTGTGTCTTTGGAACTAATTCACAGGATGTAAGTTTTGCATTCTGATTGCCATAGTAATGTTTTAACAAGTGTAATCCTTCTTGAAAATCTGTCAAAAATATTAATTTGTAATATTTTAGCAAGCAGGATTTTATTTCACACTTGCCAGTATGCACTCTCCGGTAAGTAATGGAAGGAATCTTTAAGAGTGATAAAAATCATGGCTTCATTATTCTCAGTGACTTACCTTCTTCATCAGTCTTCCCTTGTCTGCCCAAATCTTTTGCACTTCTGGTAAGGAAGTAGTGCTTAATGTGACCATACATGAGATTCTTCTGTGGAATTCCGCTTTTTTTTTTTTTTTTTTCCTTTTCATCATTTATATTATTCTCGAGATCAATGCAAAAGTGAAACGATGGGGGGGGGGAGGGGGTCACCATCTGGGGACAGTATTTTGTGTTCCAAAACTTTTGAAAATGGAAGTTAAACAGTAAAAAAATTTCCTGTAATCATAATTTTTTTCTCACAATGCTGACTCTGTCCAGTAGTATTGTTAAATGCCATTTTATTGTATAAATGTTTATATTTCAGTTTCAAACTTTGGCAACAATTTGCGGAAATGGAAGTTACACTGGCGTGCAAAAATTAGGGACGAGACGGTTTTTCGAATGTAACGTCGTGCAGAAGTGCTCTACATCGACTCAAATCATGCCATAAGATCCCCAAGATATAAGAATATGGGACAAGTGAGCAAAACTGTCCAAACAAGGAATCCAAAGGATACAAAAGCACTTTATTGAAAAGGTAGCTTCTAGCACAACTGGATAGAAAACGGAAACGTCCATGTGACAGGCGGCTGCCAAGAAAAATCCAGTCTTTAGTAGGGAATATGATCACCCCTGACTGTGTTGCAGGATTTACAACATCTGTCCATGCTAAGGACGAGGTTACTGTTTGCAGCTGTACCGCGCATATTAACAACATAGCGGATCCGTTCATTTGCTTTTGAAGGGGTGTCCGGTGACTTTTGTCAATATAATGTACAAGTGAACCAGGTCAGCTAGTATATGAGGTGTGGCAATTTAAAACCCAGAATGGTCTTTTAGTGGTCAACCACTAAATGACCATTCTGGTTACTTTTGTGGGAGTGATGCAAGCAGAATCTTATGCATATGCATGTCTGGACATGTTTCATCATGTTTCAAGTAGTGCACGCATTAACTGCAGACCAGTAAAGCCATTTTTGAGTAAGTAGTTGCAAAAGCAATGCAAGTCTGTGTGTGAGTTTTGAGGTAAAAATGAGTGATGGAAATTTATAACAATTGGTAAAAGTACTACTAAAATGTTAGAGCTTATTGAAAGTGGTGTATGGCGAATATGCCATGAAAAATTAGTGTCTTTAAATGGCATACGAGTCGAAGAAAGCATGCGTGTCACACTCGCAGTTTAAGGCCATGTTTTTTTTGTTAGTGTTTTTTTTTTTAAGGGGCTAGTTAATCACAGATTCATTGAACATAAATAAACGGTCAATTTAGAGGTGATTGAAAAGGTTACAGGATTCTGTTTAAAGTGAAAGAGCTGAACTGTGTCCTGATAATACTCCAAGCTATGATGCGCTCAGTGTCCACGACTTCCTGGCTAAGAAATCAATAAGCAAATTGGATCATCTACCCTATTCACCTGATTTAGTCCCTTTGTGATTTCTGACTCTTCCCCAAAATAAAAACTGCCGTGAAAAGACAAAGATTTTCAGATATTTCGGACATCCAGCATAACGTGACAAAGGAACGGAAGAGTATTCCAGGTACAGAGTTCCAGGTATGTTTCCAGCAATGATGGCAGCATCTAACTAAATGCATATCTGGGGAAGGGAAATACTTCGAAGGTGATTGTACATTCTAGAGAACAAGTACACAAACATTTTTTCTACAGGTGCATTCCGTGGGAAGTAAATTGTCACACTTAGTAACAATTTTGCTTTCTCTTTGTCATTAGAAGAATTCTTGATATCCTTATATCACACATAAGTTATGTTAAAAATTATAAGTGGTGGGACATTTCAGTAATGACTTCTACCTTCATCAGCCATGGAATGAAACATGTGGTATAAGCATCAATCGTTTCAATAGTGACTTCTACCTTCCATGGCTGATGAAGGTAGAAGTCACTACCGAAACATCCCACCACTTACAATTTTTTACGTAACCTATATGTGATATGAGGATATCAAGAATTATAATGTTTTGTGTGTTACGTGTTTCACTACCAATTCTTCTCACTATGATTTCTCTTTGTCTACCACCTTTCCTATTGTGAGCCTCTAGGTTCCACCTAATGTCACTTCATTTTTATGGCAAGGACTGTACAGCCTCAGCTAGTCACATCTAAACGTTCTCTGTGGGAGTACACCCTATTAACTCATCAGTAGGTTGGTGGTTTAGTGATCCTGCTGGATTTGTTGCCTGTAAGTCTCATCTCATCATGACCAGGTTGATCCTTTAAGTGATCATAATCAGCAGTGAATAGTATAACAATTGCTAGCTAACCTGGTTCATTTATATGATATACATAGTTATTTGAGTATCAGCTTTTTTTTTTGTGTTGTGTGGTCACTTCTAGTTTTGGTGCCATGATAATTTTAATAAAAATTTAACACTCTCCAACTGATTCACTTATGGAAGTTAACTGCACCTTTCTGAAGATTTTTAGATTTATTTGATTGGAAATGGCACATTTATTGACCAGGTTGAGTGAGTTTGTGTATTTAGGAAGCATGTTTGACAGAGAGAACAAATTGGATGGTGAAATTAGTAGGCGAGTGAATTCTTCATTGAAAGTCATAGCCGCCTTGGGAGGTTTTCACAGGAATGATGGGTTCTGAAGAGAGTCCCGCATGGCTGTGTATGAAAGTGTAATTGTTCCTACTCTGATGTATGGCAGTGAAACATGGGTGCTACAGAAGAAACATAGGAGGCGTTTGTGTGCTGGAGAAATGCGTTAATTACGGGGTGGGGGGGGAGACACGTTCTGATTGTGTGAGGAATGAAGATGTGTTGCAGTTATGTAATGTGAAGCAAAATGTTGTAAGCAAGGTGGAGACTAACATGCTTCTGTGGTTTGGGCATGTTGAAAGAATGAGTGAGGAGATGCTTACTAAGAAATTTTTTTTAGCCCAAGTGGCAGGAAGGAAAGGCAGAGGAAGGCCAAGGAAGACATGGGAGGATCAGATTCAGGAGTGCCTGAATGAGAAAAAGATTATGAGTATGAAGTATAGAAGGTCTTGTCTACGTCATGTGATGGATGTCACTGAAGCTCATGTTGTGTGTCAAGATCGCTGTAAATGGAGAAGTTTGATACGGCAACAGTAAGTAAATAATCAGTTAATAAAAAGAAAAAATTCTGGTAGTTGTTTTTCTTTGTGGAGCTAACCTCTGAATCTCAGAGAACAGCTTAGTGATATGTGTGTATGTATGTTGATTAGTTCTTCCTGTAAAACAATGGCACAGAGGTTTGATTTACAAGTTGTAAATTTTGAAGTGAGTATTTAGATAAATTAAACTGTTAAATATCTTTGTGATTCTTAAAAGTAATTTTTGTTGCATGGGAATTATTTGTTGTGTGAAGATGAAATTGCTGTTGTTTAAGTGCACAACTCATTTTAGCGTGTAACTGTGAAATTTCAACTCTTGACTATTTCATTAGATCTGTCAATTTTTCATTTTTGAATAACCAAAAAAGTCCTTTTATAAAAAAAAGAAAAAGGGCAAATTTCTGGTATTTCAGTATAAAAACATTTTAGAAAAATGTCCCAGACTTCTGCTTCTCATATCCTGATACACTTTCATAAGCAACACAGTTCAAACATTTATGAGGGGGGTCCAAGTTTTCATTATTTTTCACGTATGTTTCTGTAATGTAATGGCATAATAAGCACGCTAGACAAAAAATTAGTCAACCTTAACAGAAATGACAGTTAGGAAGTTAGCGGTTGCACAGTGGGCATGTGATAGCATTGTTAGGAGATAAATAGCACTGACATGGTCTACAGGATCATTTCTGTCTTGTGCAGTTTTGAAGAGCAACGCGTGTGTTGAATTTAGTCTGCAATATGGGTCGTAAGACAGATGTTACTGAGTGGCAAAAAAAAAAAAGCCCTCGTATTTGGCCATGCCCACAGAACGGGCATCGCGATGGCTATCCGATGTGGGTATGGCCATCATGTTTGGCCATGCCCACACCGGATTCATGCTGTTATCAAGGCAAGAGGTGCGGTCACCCGTTATTAGGTAAGTTCTGCCATGACTGACTAATATTTTGTCCGGTGTACTTATAAACAAAGCCCTTCTCACCCCCTCCCCCCGTTTTCACGTAGAAATGTTTATTAGTGATATAAGCATGATTTATGTTTTGATCCGTAGTATTTTAATATGGCGCTTCAGTAGTTCGGTATTGCTTGTTTCTAGTTACTTAGTAGTTAACATTGGCTGTGTGAAAGCCATTCATTCAGTAATTTAAATCACCCTGCTGTGAATGTATGAAATCTGAAAATTATGTGAACATTTATTTTGGTAGTTTTTTCCTTTTTAGAATACTTTAAAGTTAATTTTAAAAGAGAGTGATTATGTAGAGATGTTATATCAATGAAAAATGCAAAAGCATGAGTTCTTATCTTTTGAAAGTGTAAGTATAAATACTATGTAAGTTGGAGCCTTTTTCAACATTGCAGTGAATTACCTTGTTAAAGGTCTTTGTCACAGTGCTATTATTGCCTGTTATAGCTTTGCTAACATTAAAGGGGGGGGATAAGTAGGTGAGAGAGAATGATGCTCAGTTTTTTTTTTTTTTTTTTTGAGGAGGGTCGTTGTTTACAACAATTCCTTCATATTGAATATCCATTTGACCTATTTTTTTGGAGCGTAGAACAACAATTTCTTTAATAATCTAAAGCAACTTATGGCAATTTACTAGGAAATTTTTTCATTTATAGCAAATTTTCGGAGAAAATTCTTCTCCTTCTTCAGGCTGTCTTGTTGTTGTCACTTTTTGCTTGTCACTATCATGGTTACGGTTTACCTTGACGGTTACGGTTAACCTTGACGGTTTAGGTTATTTTTCAACAACTCCTGCCAGATGTTAGGCAGGGAAAATCCTTTGCAGTCATTGATGATGGAATTTTGATTTTTCTCAATCTCTATTCCTTCTTTCAGTTTTCTTTTTTGGAAATTGCTTTGGAAACTGATTACTTTAAGGGAATTCCAATCCATGCTGTGCCCAGTTTCTCTAACATGCCTATCTAATCCAGTCTTGTTGGAGCAATTTTTTATAGCTGCTTTATGCTCAGCTATACGAGTTTCTAGTCTGCGACCTGTTTCACCTATGTAAGATAGTCCACAACTACAATTTACTTCATAAACTACTCCTTGCATTTTTAAAATATCTTCTTCTCTTTGAACTATTTTAGGGAAAAATTTTTTAACTTTGTTCTCTAAACTTGGAGCTAGCCTAATATTGTATTTTTTACTAATTCTCTTTAAAGCCTCAAATAAACCTTTGTGATAAGAAATTTTTCTAGTGAATTTTACTTCTTGCTTTTGTGGGTTCTTCGTACCCTTAAAATTCAGAAGCTTCTCAATTTCTTCTTTAGGATAGTTATTTTCTGCAAGTATGACTTTAAGCTCTTCTTTATGGGCTTCTTTTTTATCTGCAGTAGAAACTATTTTATTAATTTTTTCTAAAAACTGACTTGCTACATTTTTCTTAATAGAAACTGGATGATACGAATTGAAATCCAGTAGTCTTTTAGTATTCATTGGTTTTTTATACCAACTAGTGAGGAATTTTTCATCTTCATAATAGATAGTAATATCTAAGAAGTTTATTCTTCTTTCTTTTTGAAGTTCAATAGTGAACTTAAGGGAATCATCTAATTCATTGAATGAGTCTAGAATTCTTTCTGGAACAATTTCTGAGCTATCTATTATAAATAAGATGTCATCCATGTATCTGCTATATAAGCAGAAGTATGTGGGTTGTACTAGTATCTTTTCTTCTAGTTGAAATGTGTTTGGCATCCTTTCCCATGTTGGTTAAACTAGTTTTGTTTACCCATTTAAACCATGTAACAGTTGTGCTCATTTTAAATGACTTTTAAATGCTATTTTTATAAAATTATTATTTTATAATTTCTCCAGTTTTCGTAAGGGATGCTCCATAAAAACTTGTAGCATGAAAAAATGTTTCATAACTGATTTTATCTCCATTGTGCTGTCATATGTTGTAGCTACTAAAGATGTTAAATATTTCAACTTACATGTGCTATCAAATGATGGAAGATGGAAGTGTCAACAATGCTGATTATTCTTTTAACAAAAAAATGAAGTATTAACTTTTTAAGAACCTGAAAAATCATGTACATGCCGTTTGGGTTAATTGCGTTTGCTCTTTAGGGGTATGTTAGGGGTGGGATAAAAAACATAAATGGTGCTTTTCTATCTGCTGCTACTGTGATGACTTATTAACACATAGACAAAAAAATTTACTGCCGAGAAGTTGGGAAGATTGCATGTAATATGCATTTCTTGAAGTATATGCTGCAGTCATTTTTGTCTTCTGATGAAGGTGCTGCTACTGTGCTTGTTTGTTTTGTGTGTAAGTAAGACTATTTACATTGCAAACATACATTGAGAAAATTATATATTATTTACAATCTTGGTATTTCAGTGATGTCCGTAATTTATATAAACTGCTCATTTCTGTAAAAATATTAATATAATTTGTTTGCAGCAAAACGCTTTCCTATTTCTGATTAATTGCCATGGGATAAGAGTGCTGATATGGGATAGAGTGCTGTTTTTACATGTGCTTCAGCAGACCATATCAGATATTTCTGATTTAGATATAATAATTTTTTTTTATCGAAACAACTGTTTTGAAGGATCATGAAAATACCCAATAATAAAAACAAAATCTTACTCCTGTCAGCCTGAACTAACCATTTTTTGTTGATATGATAATAAGGTAAGTTTTGCTTAGAAACTGTTTTTTGAACTGTATCCTAAAAATTGGGCCAGCATATTTAAAATTTTCTGGCCATTGTGGAAGTAGATTTATTTTTGTAATTTTGTGAGAATTGGACAAAAGCTACTTTAATTTTCTTGTAGTCTTGTCGACCCCCCCCCCCAATTTGTGAGCTGTTCTCAATAGTAATGATAGTTGAGGTTTAAAAATGTGAAATCAGTACTCTTTAACGCAAATGGAGAAATCCCTCCCATTCTTTTGATTATCCTTAAAATTTACACCTTCAGAATATGTTACAAGTTTTTAGACCAACTCTGCATTTTCAGGCTTAAATAAACTTCCAAAATTTACTTCGTCTACCTAAAATAGCTTTGCAGTTATACTTGAGGAATTCATCTTGTAGTTGCCTACAAAATGTTAAAAAAATATTCTCAGATAAAAAAACATTTATTCTCAAAAACACCCTAATTAAAAATTCTTATAACTATTGTTTAAGAATGCAACACTTGCATGAAACAAGATTGGCCAGGTACTTGTCAAATCACTGCTGAAATGTAAGTAAAATCCACTTCCCCCTTGGATTTTTAAAGCTTTCTCAAGAGTCCAAGAAATTGCCAGTTTGCCGTTTTACAAATGGCTTGTACAGTGAATGAGATTAGAGCTCCTGACCTTTTCAAAAAAATTCCATTGCCTAGTGGCTGAGCTTTTGTGAGACCAACCTCTCTCACTAGGTTTTGGGTCTTCTTGAACATGTACAAAACTCAGATGAAAGGTGTGAAAATATGTTGACATTTTTGTTCTCTGTCACAGTCTTTAAGCTGTCAACCTTTACTGCGGCCTCTTTCTGTCTTGTGGGCTATGGGGGAAAATAAGTGGAAATACATCAGATTTGTGAAGCTCAGGATTACAGGTCAGTTCAGTTCTTGATACTATCACAAGCTGCATCACAGAGAATAGGTAAAATTATGGGACAGTGCAAACAGTACAACATGATGACATTTGTGATTTCATCATCACCAACCATTCTCAATCCACTGCTGAATGAAGGTCTCCCCAAGTCTTTTCTACAACTCTGTCTTAAGCAGTTATCTTCCATGTCACACCAGCATGCTTTCAAAGCCATCTGCCTCATTGTCTTCTTCAGGGTCTTTTCCTGCTTTTTGGTATCCTAATATTTCAGTTCATTTAGCAATATGTCCAGCCTGTTGCTACTTGAAGATCTTTTGATCATAATGAATATGGCCATCAACCATTCTCCATCCACTGCTAGATGAAGGTCTCCCCAAGTTTCTTCCAGAACGCTGTCTTGAGTAATTTTCTTTCATGTCATTCTGGAAGGCTTTCAAATTTCATCTGCCTGCCTCCCACATGGTCTTCTGCATATTTTGCTATTCAGTCTAGTATTTCAGTTGTCTAATGATGGTTAGTTGTTCTAACAAGCGATTTTTATTTGAGGGTCTCAACTTTGATCATTTGTGGTGTCATCTACTCTTCTCATTTTCCTAATTTATTAGTTTCTTTCCCTGTCTTTTTTGGTTACTTCAAGCATGCATCTTTCCATTTTTCTTTGAGTAGTCTGCAGTCTGTATCTTTTTTACACTTTCCAACCGTAGGTTGAAGTGTATATGCTCTAGCTTTTTCCGTCTGTCCATCTGTCTGCACAATAACTTGTGTAAAAATGGTTCAATTTTGATGAAATTTTAGTATGTGGTAGAGGACCACCTGGGGATGAACCCTATTGAAAATGGGATTAATGAGATCAAAGGTCACGACATAGGAGCAAGATCCATTCCATTGCCCTTATGCGCCATAACTTGCATAAATATGGTTCGATTTCAATGAAATGTTAGTATGTGGTAGGGGACCACCTGGGGACGAACCCTATTGAAAATGGGTGAAGTGGGGTCAAAGGTCAGGACATAGGAGCGGGATGCATTCTATTGCCCTTATGCATCATAACTTGCGTAAAAATGATTCCATTTTGATGAAATTTTAGTATGCCGTAGAAGACCACTGGGGATGAACCCTATTGAAAATGGGTGAAATGGGGTCAAAAGTCAGGACATAGGAGCGGGATGCATTCCATCACATCTTATTAAAGGAGCAATTCTTGTATACATGTAAATTTTATTTTGAAAACGGCTCTAAGGATTTTGATGAAAGTGGCTAACCTACTGTTTTCTGGTACTAGAATCCATTTAGCTTGATCTCGACTTTGGAAAAATTCGTTTAGTGAGTTAAATAACCACCCCGAGTTACCACGTTTTTAGTGTCATGGCATCATCCTATTAATGTTTCCCATTCTTAGAAATCTTATGAAGTCACACTCTGCGATCGACTCGCGATTGAGATGTTGTCGCGCTGTCGCACCATCTGCCTCGTTACGTGTTGTTTTTGGATCCTATTAAAGTTTTATGACGTCACACTCTCACGACCATCTGCCTCATTGCGTCACGCGTTGTGTGTGTATTACGCATTACTTCTATTTTCTACTAGAACAAAAAGTGAGTTGTGCCAGTTGCTTAAAGTTGATGCGTAGTGCAGTACAATCAGCGGAACACTGATTTCTCATGTTTCTTCCTTCAAAATTTAAACTTAAAACAACATTTTTTTTGTTACATTTTTGAATAGTCATTTGATGATGAGCGTATCCGCTGTGCTAAAATATGATTAGTTCATTTTTATTAATTACTATTAACAGAGTGTCACGTGGATGGTAAAACAATATAAAAAATATGGCTGGTCGACCCCCTACGAAATATGCACATTTCAACTTTAATAATAAGAATAAGAAGAATATGGCACTGTTGGAACAAGAACAAGCAGAAGAAGTAAATATGGAACAGCTTGGACATTCAAGAGCCGATGGTTTCCGATCACATTCCAGTCTCGAAACAACATGACCTTCCATTGGAAGAAGATCAGCCTACAAAATAAACATTCCGAGCAGCTAAGGTGAGGAGCATGGAAATAATGTCCGACATTATTATAACCCTCAATGAATCTATATCAGAAGAAAACCGCGATCAAATGTTGCGAATAAATATTAGACAGCGACGAAGAACCAATGTTACCATGGGTTTCGATGAAGAACCACATGTTAACATTTATTGTTTGGTGTTTCATGCTCGAAAATAATAAAAACAATTTAAAAAAATTTCTTGCTCTAACACAAATAAAAAAAATATCATTCATCTTTGTTTTGGTGTTTATTCTAAATTAATTTGTCTCTAATTCATCTATCATTATTAATCTTGATGGTTTAGACTTAGCATTACAATACTTGGAAATAACATATCAAAATATAAATTTTTTTGTGCCCTCATCCCCCCTTTACCCAAGCAATGTTCAGTGTTCCTGATATTTGCTCCCTATTGAAAATGGGTGAAATGGGGTCAAAGGTAATGACATAGGATCGGGATCCATTCCATTGCCCTTATATGTTATACAGTAGCGAACAAAAGTATTTGGCAAAACACTTTTTCGACCATAATTTATTTCTGCTGGACCAAATCGGGTCATTTTGGGACATGATACGTGTTGATTTGTGGGTTACAATGCCACGTAGTGTGCATTTCGCTCACAGCGAATTTGTCGTTCGCAATGGGCTATTCAAGAGTTGCCAATTATTACCCATTTGTTTGCTGCATGTATTAATGTTTTTCTTGTGATTTTTATGGGTTTTGCGATGTGTAGTGTGATAATAAGTCAATCTTAGGTTTTCAGAAATGGGTAAAAAGGCGGAGATCCCTGTTGGAGCTTGCCAGACGGCCGTGAACATGATGGAATCCGGAACGCGCGTCATGGACATTGCGAGGGCCCTGAAGATCCGACATCAGTCCATTTCAGCTATCGTGCAACATTATAAGAAGACTGGGACCGTCGAGAACAGTCCGCGATGTGGTAGGCCCCGTTCCACTACGTTGTGTCAGGATAAACCCATCCTCCGTCGATCTCCTGCTGATCCCACCTTGACTGCTGTGGACATCGCCACCGAATTCTGCGACAGCGACGACCTGAATGTCAGCCGAATGATCATCTCCCGTCGTCTCATTGCTGGTGGATTGAATGGAAGATGCCCCACCAAGAAAGCACTCATCAGGGTCAAGAATCGACAAGCCAGAGTAGCGTTCGCATGTTGTCATCGACACTGGACCACGGCGGACTGGAGTAAGGTGCTTTTCACTGACAAGAGCAAGTTCAACTTGTTCAGAAGTGATGGCATCCGATACGTACGACGTCCGTGTGGCCAGAGATTCAACCCCTAGTTCATTCAGCCGACTGTCAAGCACGGAGGAGGATCGCTCATGGTTTACGGCGCCTTCTCTCGCAATGGAATGGGCCCCATCATAAAGATTGACGGAATAATGACCGGCCAGAGTACACGAACATGCTCATCAACGATGTCTTCCCATAGGCAAACCAGAACATGCCACCCGGATGGATCGTGCAGCAAGACAACGACCTGAAGCACACCTCCAGAGTAGTGAAGGCAGTCTTCCAGCAGCAACAGGTCACACTTCTAGACTGACCAAGCCAATCTCCAGACCTCAACCCCATCGAGCACATGTGGGAGGAGCTGGAGAGACGATGTGTGAAGAAAACCTGCCAGAATAGGGCCCAAAAGTTCAACCAGCTGCCTGCAGAACGGGCGCGAATTCCGCAGGTTACCGTCAAGAAGCTAGAAGTTCGACCAGCTGTCTGCAGAATGGGTGCGAATTCCTCAGGTCACCATCGAGAAGCTAGTGTACTCGATGCCGGCCCGTTGTGCAACTGTTATTAAGTCTCGTGGTTATCCCACTAAGTATTAGTTATTGTTTTGTCGTTTTCTCGTACTTGTTTTCTGTTATCGTTGAATTAAATGAATGTGATACACACCTACTTTGTTGGTCAATTTGTATGATCTTTGCAATTAAGCTCGGTATCTGATCTGTGTTAAGGTTTCCGATCTATCTGCATATGGGTCATGTTTAAAACTGAATAACACATATAATATTCCAAAATGACCCGATTTGGTCCAGCAGAAAAATATTATGGTCGAAAAGTGTTTCGCCAAATAGTTTTGTTTGCTACTGTAACTTACATAAAAATGAGTCGATTGAGACAAAACTTTTCATGTTGTTCCGGAAGTATACTTTACCAGTTCTGTTGAATATCATCGAAACAGGGTCAGAGGTCATGTCAGAGGAGCGATATTTATTCTACAGCCATTATCCTCATAACTTGAGTCTGAGTTATGATTTCTGGTATGTTGGAAAGTGTATCATAATCAATGCATTGAATGATTTTACTAACTTGTTTAGATTTTAAGGCCAGGTTAACTTGTAAAATGAATTTTTATCTAAAAGGTGATTGTAGCAAAGCAGATGTACAATGTACATATTAATTTCTGTGGAACTTCAAACGTTGAACCATTAATAGAATAGCTGGAATCCATGGCAGAAGTTCTCGGCATCTACACAATGCAGCAATTATGTAATGAGACTGATTTTTTTTTTAAATCCCAGTAAAACACGGGTTAGGGAGGCATGGTTTTGCGATAAGTCGTCAACTATTAAGTGGCAACAGCATTTGTGTGGAAATTGCACAGATGAATATTTTTGCTGTGCATGAAATTATTCGGTGGAAGAACATTTTCACAGCTCTGTGATGGAGCAGAGGACAACTATTCTGTTCTCTTTGAAAATCAGTGCAACTGCATTGGATACAGTTAAGATGTTGCATGATGTGTATGGGGCTAATTGCTTATCTCGTGCACAAATATTCCAATGACATTCATGTTTCAAGGATGGGTGGGAAGATTTGGAAAATGACAAATAGCCTGGATATCCGATTTCATGCACACGTGTACTCATTGAGAAACTTCACAAAAGGATAAAAAGTGATCGTGGTGTGACCTTGAGGATGCCGAAATTTGTGAGCTCGGTATTAATAAGGAGACGTTTATCAAATTTTAGTGCAAGATTTGGAGGGGAAAATTTTTGTGCTCGTTTCCTTCCACATGCTTTGTCAGGCAACTGGAAACATGCACAAGTGGAATATATAAAAGACATCCTGAAGACTGCAGAAACAATGCAAAATATTCTCCAAAGCATTGTGGCAGGTGATGAGACATAGTGTTCTCATGGTGATCCTGAAACAAAGCTCAGTGGAAGTTGCCACAGTCACCCAAAGGAAAGATCAGGTTACAGAAGTCCAAAATCAAGACAATGCTTTTGTGCTTTTGTGATAGCCAGGGAATTCTGCATCACAAGTTCATTCCTACAAGTTAGTAAAATCATGCAATGCATTGATTATGATACACTTTCCAACATACCAGAAATCATTACTCAGGTTATTACTCAACTTATGAGGATAATGGCTGTGGAATAAATCTCACTCCTGTGCCCTAACCTTTGGCCCCATTTTGATGATATTAAACAGAATTCATTCAGTATACCTCCAGAACAACATACTAAAGTTTTGTCGCAATAGAAGCATTTTTCGTCAAGTTATGAGGATAATGGCTGTGAAATAAATCTCGCTCCTGTGCCCTGACCTTTGACCCCATTTCGATGATATTAAACAGAATTGGTTCCGTATATCTACAGAACAACATACTAAAGTTTTGTCGCAATAGAAACATATTTAATCAAGTTATGAGGATAATGGCTGTGGAATAAATCTCGCTCCTGTGACCCCATTTCGATGATAATCAACAGAACCGGTTCAGTATATATCTCCGGAACAACATTTTAAATTTCTGTCGCAATTGAAGCATTTTTAGATAAGTTATGATGCATATGGGCAATGGAATGGATCCCTCTCCTATGTCCTGAGCTGTGACCCCATTTCACCCATTTTCAATAGGGTTGATCCCCTGGTGGTCCCCTACCACATACTAAAATTTCATCTAAATCGAAACATTTTTATGCGAGTTATCATGCGGACGGGCAGACAGACAGACAGACGGACAAAGCTGGAGCATATACGCTTCTTCAACCTACAGTTCATGGTTCGTACGCTCCTTGAAAACCTTGAAAAGTCCTTGAATAAAAAAGTTCATTTTCAAGTCCTTGAAAGTACTTGTAAAAGTTTAAGGCTCTGTAAATAGTACTTGAATTTGTTGTTGTTGTTTTTTAAGTAATGATATGAAAGAGCATGTATTAAAAAATTGTTTGTGCTAAAAAGATGAGTAGGAGATTTCTGTGTAGTTCTGATAAAAACACCAAGCTGATCAAATAGTGCAGAACTTGTGTTCAATCCAGGGGAATGTGCGGACAGCTGGTGCCTTGGCTATGATCTCACTAAAGTATAAAGCGTCAGCAATGTGAGCAAAATAAGTGGAATGATGTATTCGCAAATTATGACGAGCTTCTATTTACTGGGGTTAGGGATACATTGTTGCCGGAGGATGGAACTTCCAGGAATTGCTTGTGCTTCATGCGTAAACCCTTCATCTCTTGGCTGCATCAAAAAATGCATCAAAGTCATGCATTAAAAAAAAAAAAAGTTAAAGGAAACAATAAGTGTCATACCAGCAGATGAATACGAAAATAATGTACCTTTTCAAAATATTGCAGAAAATAAAATTTCAGAAAAACATCAAAACACAGGGGCAATCCAAAGTTAATAAAATAAACCAACTGGGGGCAAAGGATAACAGGCAGGCCATTGCAGGTGTGCCCACCCCAACTAAGATTAACGGTCAGAACTTACTGACTGGCTGACAGTACACACATATGATAATTCGAGTTTAAAAAGTCCTTGAGAAGTGCTTGAATTTATTTTGCTTGGAAGAATACGAACCTTGCAGTTGGAAAGTGTAAAAAAGTACAACTGTCACTGGCAATGCTTATAGATCTATTTTCGTACGATTGTGGGAAAGGATTGCTTATGTCAGGCCTGAGTACAAAGACGGGCAATGGTTCCATCTTCACAATAACGCATCTGCACACAGAGCAATTAGTGTACAGCAATTTCTTGCACAAAAGCAAGTGTGTGTGTACTCAACCATTCCCCCTGTTCTCCAGATTTTTCACTATGTGGTTACTTTCTATTCCCTAAACTTAAAGCCGCCTCTGAAAGGAAAACATTTTTCCAGATATTGAAGACAAAGAACTGTGGCATCAGCTTTCCACTCAATACCAGAAGATGATCTCTGTAATTCCCTCCATTTGCTGATTGTTTGTGCCACTTCTTGAATTTAACACAGGAGGAATGCACTTCAAATAAATTATAGGGTTGTCGGAAAACTCATGACGTATTTTAGCCATGTTGTGCAAAGGTCATTTGTTGATAGAAAGAACAAAGATCAATCAATGATATAATGCGCATTTTGTTCGATAACCTTTTGCCATCTTTCAGTGAGCTGCAGAATGCCTCGTTCATAGAAGTACCTGTCTTTTGTAACGAAAAACTGTACAAGGTGCTGATTTACAGCCTCATCTGAATTGAAAGTTATACCACGCAAGGACTGTTGAAGAGAGCAAAACAAGTGGAAGTCTGACGGCGCAAGGTCAGGCGAGTATGCTGGGTGTGGCAACACATCCCGCCCAAGCTCCAATAATTTTTGGCGGGTGATCAAACTTGTGTGTGGTCTCGCGTTGTCGTGATAGAAAACAACACCTTTACGATGAACGAGCTCTGGACGTTTCTGGATGATGGATTCGTTCAAACTGTCCAATTGCCGACAGTACACATTCGAATTGATTGTTTGGTTCCGTGGTAGGATCTCAAAAAACACAACACCTTTAAAATCCCATCACACTGAGACCAGAACCTTCCGCTGATGAATGTCTGCTTTGGATGTCATTTGAGGTGAAGCAGCACGTCGGTACCAATACCATTTGCGCAGCACATTATTGTACACAATCCACTTTTCGTCACCAGTTATCAGTTGCTTCAAAAAAGGATCGTTTTCCTCACATTTAATGAGCATATCACATATGTTTATATGCGCCGTTAATTGAGCTTCTTTGAGTTCATGAGGAACCCACACATCGAGCTTGCTTACGTATTCCAGCTTCTTCAGGTGGTCGTGAACGCTTGAATGACGGATGTGCAATGTGTTTGCAATCTCTCGTGTCGTGTAACTTGGGTTTGACTCCATCAATGCCTTGATTTGGTCATCATCAACCTCGGTGGGCCTCCCGGACCGAGGAGCATCGTTGAGGTCAAAATCACCAGCACAGAATTTTGCGAACCACCGCTGGCACTGACGTTCCTGTAGAGCATTATCACCGTACACTTTACGCAACTTTTCACAAGCTTGACGCGCGTTCTTCCCTTTACGGAAGTAAAACAGTAAAATATGGCGAAAATGCACAGTTTGGTCTTCCATCTTCAACCTGATGTCAAATCTTCGCAAATCAACCAAATCGCTCTTTATTCCTTTTAGACTGCAGCTAGAACTAGCACCTGTCGAATGCCATAGCGATAATAGAGCTGTGCATGCCTCAAGTACTTCCAAAACTGCCATCGGGTGCCAAAATATGTCATGACTTTTCCGACAACCCAATGTATTCAGGTAAGTTTTCCTGCTTTTCCTTTTTTTCAAAAAAGTTCAGTCTAATTACGTAATTGCCACACTGTGTAGAGTGATGAAGTCACTCCTTCCAAACCTCCATGCTAACTCCTCAGTAATCTGTGCACCTGCATTAGAATCATTCGCACTGAGTCTTTTTTTCATGGTTTTAATGAATCTCGTCTGGGATTAGGGCTTATCAGTTCAAACCTGGAAGAGATGAAATTGTAAATATGCAGGAAGAGAACAATGAAACTAAAGACAGGCAGGAAAACATGAACTTGTGTGGTTGCAGTGAATGCAGTCATTCAGCATTGTTCATAGAACCATTCTGTTATAACTGAAATGGAGGCTTTTCAGCTTATATTTTTGAGTCATATTGTGATATGACTAAATTTCCCATAGGAATATAATTATTTGCATGTTTTAGGTCTTGAATAAAATTTTTGAAATCTCCCTCACTTTCACTCCCAATCATTTCACAATTTAAAAACATGCCAGAAGAATTATCTCCCCAATTCACACTGCATACATAATTTTTTGCAGTTTGTAGGTCTGTTTTAATTATCATCATCATCAATAGTTTGTCCATATGGTGAAATTAGTTGGTAAGTAAATTCTTCATTGAAAGTCATAACTGTTTTAGGAGGATTTCACAGAAACAATAGGTCCTCAAGAGAGTCCCGAATAGCTGTTTATGAAAGTGTAATTGTTCCTACTCTGATGTATGGCAGTGAAACCTGGGTACTACAGAAAAGACATAGGAGTTGTTTGTGTGCTGGAGAAATGCATTACTTATGGGAAGTTTGTGGCAAGACACTCTGTGTTCATGTGAGGAATGAAGATGTGTGATGTGAGGCAAAATGTTGTTAGTAAGTTGGAGACTAATATTCTTAGGTGGTTTGGCCACGTTGAAAGAATGAGTGATGATATGCTTACTAAGAATTATTTAGCGCAAGTGGTAGGTTGGAAAGACAGAGGAAGGCCAAGGAAGTCATGGGAGGATCAGATTCAGGAGTGTCTGCATGAGAAAAAGATTGAGTATGAAGTGCAGAAAGTCTTGTGTACATTATGTGATGATGTCAGTGGAGCCAAGATTGCTGTAAATGGAGACATTTGATATGGCAACAGTAAGTAAATAATCAGTTAAAATTTTATCCTTTAGATTGTCTTTCTTTGTGGAGCTAACCTCTGAATCTCAGAGAACAGCTTAGTGAAATGTATGTATGTAATAGTTTGTCCATCGATGTTACTGGTTTCTTCTTCTCCATTCATTGTAATACAAAATTCATGGCATATACAGAGAAACCTCCATTAATGGACACCTCTGTACAGTAGTAAGTTTTGATAGGTGCAGAACAGCTGTCATAAAATTAACATTAAGGATAACCTCCGAACAATGTTAAGTCTTTACAGAAGTCAATGGATACCGCAATCAGTCCTTAAGGAGATCTAACTGATATCTTGACCTTTTGAATTTTACTTGGTTCCTTCGGTACTTCAGTGAAAAAGGATAAGATAGGGAAAAAGAATATTTCTGAAGGAACTAGGTCTCGGGCGGAATGTGTTGGTATGGTGGGTACAATAATGTGTTTCAGTGAAAATAAAGGAGTTAAAGTTTAGTTCTATGTGAGGTGAGATCCTGTCAGTCATCCTCCGGTGGCTACAGGAGTGGTTGCTGGTGTATTAAATGCTCCCTGATGGCTGTGGCACCACTTGGTTTGTTCCACATTGGTTCTACTCTTACTTTGAAAAGAGTGGCAAGCTGTGTAGTTACACATCATTGTCTACCATTTGGAGTTGAATAAATAAATTCATCGCTCTAAAAAAAAAAAAAATCGGTTGATTTGTTTTATTCGCTCATGCTTTGAAACTAATCAATCTGTCATTGTCTTGAGTTGGAAATCCTCGAATACCTATTCCTAGATTTGTTTGCAAGCTTTGAACACTCAAACATTCTACATGGGGATATTTCCAGTTGAATAGCATCTGAGCAGTTTGCTGTCTACCTTCCTTGAGAAAGCCATCTGGTTGATGTGCGAAAGCTTGGAAACCTTGATTTTATATACGCCAATAAATTCGGATAACTAGTATGGTTGTACTTATAATAAGACACAGATTGACCGAAACTTGCAGTGCAAGCCTTACCTGACCATGGGAGAATTGATATCACAGATTTAGCTAATGCTACTGTTCATTTCCACTTAGCAAGAGTATGGCACATCATGAGGGCATCAGGTTTTCACTACTTTTTTTGTAAGTGTAACCTTTTTCTTTAATGCCCTATTCATTTTAAGTTAAGTGAGCCTTTTAACTCCCATGTCTGTGATGTGTAAGTAAGAACTGGAAGGATGCATTGATTAAATTTCTTTCTTTTAAGACATAACTGTATTTTGCTCTTGAAACTTGTACTGTTTTCTCCAAATGCTCTCCAGCCAAGTTTTATAAGCCTGTGAATTTCTTCTTTGATAATGTTCCTCACTTGATATCTGTTGTCCAAGGTAGATGTAAGCATCAGTTACTTCTAAATTTGTCACCTCAACCTTTAATTCTTCAGTTCTCATAAAATCTTTGTACATGAATTTTCCGATGTTAGGCCTTCTAACATCGGAAAATTCATAACATCGAAAATTTCCGATGTTAGGCCTTCTAGAACAGATTCTCTGCTTTAGAAGGCCTAACATCGGAAGAAGTGATATTTCGGAAGTTAACAGAAAAGTAACCAAAGCTCTAATGGAAACAGCAACAAAATTAGCTGGGTCTAAGAACAAGTTGCATGTGAACAAATTATCAGGAAAAACCAAAATGTTGATGCAAAAAAGAAGAGAGATGAGGACAACTAAAGTAGATGTGACTTCCAAAGTGGAATATATAGAGCTATGCAAGACAACACGAAAAAGTATCACTGAAGACGTAAGGAAATTCAACTGTGAGCTAGTGAGGAAAGCAATTGAAAACAACCAAAGCCTTAAGATAGCAAAGGGACATCTCAGTAAGGGAAGAAAACAGATTATGGCTCTGAGAAAAGAAGATGGTTCTATAACAAGAAATAGAGGCGAAATTTTGACAAGAGTGAAAGATTTCTACTCCAAATTATATGAAAGGGATGATACATGTACTCCAGACATCATGAAAGGTACCAGAGTTCTTCCAGTCCTCCCAGCAGAAGTTGCTCATGCAATCAAGAACATGAAGCGAGGGAAAGCTCCAGGAGAAGATGGAATTACTATAGACATCATACAAGAAGCAAGTGGAGAAATTGAAACAGTACTGCCCAAATTTTCACTCGATGCCTTAATGAAGGGAAGATTCCTGAGGATTGGAACAATGCTACAATGATCCTGCTACATAAAAAAGGTGACATTGAGGATCTCAGGAACTACAGACCTATCAGCCTCCTATCAGTGGTTTATAAAATCTTCACTAAAGTTCTTTCACACCGCTTGAAGGTAACACTGGACATGGCTCAACCGAGAGAACAAGCTGGATTCAGGAGTGGCTACAGCACAATAGATCATATCCACGTACTGAGAGAACTGATTGAAAGAGCGAGGGAATATGAACTTCCATTGTGCATGGCTTTTATCGATTATGAAAAAGCCTTTGATTCGGTGAAACCATCAGCAGTTACCACGGCTCTGAAATCCTGCGGTATTGAAGATGCATACATTAATATTATTAATAACATCTATGAAAATGCAAGTGCAAAGATTCGGCTGTTTGAAAATACAACACACATAAAAATTGGAAAGGGAGTGAGACAAGGTGACACCATATCTCCGAAGCTCTTTAATGCCACATTGGAAAATGTCTTTCAATCACTGAACTGGGAAAACAAAGGGATAAAGATTAATGGAGATTATCTAACCCACCTTCGTTTTGCTGATGACGTAGTCATTTTTGCAACTACCCCATCAGAGCTGCAGAGTATGATCCAGGAACTTGCTGACAAGAGTAAAGAAGTGGGATTAAAAATGAACTTTCAGAAGACAAAAGTGATGTTCAATGCTTTTACAAGAAATGAAGATTTATCGATTGATGGAGAAAAACTGGAGATAACAGATACGTATGTTTATCTTGGACAGCAGATATCAAGTGAGGGTCACATTGATGAAGAAATTAATCGGCGTACAAAACTTGCCTGGAGAGCTTTTGGAAGAAACAGCATAATTTTCAAGAGCAATATGCCATTATGTCTTAAAAGAAAAGTGTTTGATCAATGCATCCTTCCAGTGCTTACGTATGGTGCAGAGACGTGGACCTTAACTAAAAGAGACATACAAAAAAGCTGCAGACAACTCAAAGAAGCATGGAGAGGTGCATGCTTGGTATAACCAGGAGAGATAAGAAGAGGAACTCGTGGATCCGAAAATGACGAGAGTGGAAGACATCATGATCAGAGTTAAATCCCTGAAATGGCAATGGGCTGGACATACTGCCAGAAGGACAGACCATAGATGGACAGCCGAAATTTTAGATTGGATTCCAAGGGACAGGAAAAGACCCAGAAAAAGACCACATGGGAGATGGGTGGATGAAATTCGTAAATATGCGGGAGTGACATGGAGGAGACTGGCACAAGACAGACCGTTGTGGAGGAAACTTGGGGAGACCTTCGTCCAGCAGTGGATTGATAATGGTTGACAATGATGATGATGATGATGACATGAATTTTGTTTTTGTCTTAGGTCATTTTAAATCCTTTTTTTTTTACTGTTGTCAACAATTCCACTTAGTAGTTCTAATTCTGACTATTATATAGCTCTAATTATTGTACTATTCTCTTTTACGTGCAATATTTCAAAGTAACTTGTACAAAAACTATCGGATAATGCTTACCTTGGCATTCCTTTCTAGCGACGGGAACATTTCACGCACGTGTTTTCCGGTCTTTGTTGATGTTATTGTCCTAATGTCCGTTGTATGCGATGACTGGCTTTACTTCTCACACTTTTCGCTGGGTATACTCATTGGATCTTTGCCTTAGGATTCAAACATCAATTTTTACCGTTCTTTATACTCGAAATTTTAAACAAACGCAGTTAAACAAACGCAAGGTGGCCCTATGGGATCCCCATTATCGGCATTATACGCAGAAGTGATTATGGCATACATCGAAAAAGAAATTATTCAAAATTTACCTGAAAAACCAATACTTTATGCTCGATATGTAGACGACATTATTATAATGTCTAAACTTAACAAAGCCGAGCTACAAGATCTAGCACAGCAGTTTAGCAAAATCTGTAACACCATAGAGCTAACTATTGAGTTTGAAGAGGATAATTGCCTATCCTTCCTGGACATTCAACTAAAGAAAAACAAAAATAGTTTTGAATACTCTGTGTTCAGAAAAGCAACTTACATACCTGTACTGATACCATACTCGTCGCACCATCCAGTGATACATAAAAAAAAAACAGCATAGTAAACTTGATACGGCTAACGTACACACACACATCTAACAACAGGCTAAAAAATCAAGAGCTAGAGTTTATCTCGAAAATATCACAAGAGTATGGGTACCCGAGCAAGCTAATTAATAAATGGATACATGAGAGTAAAAAGCATATGACTCAGAGTAAAGAAGGCCAAGAAGTGCACAACCAAAGGAAGATGAGAAATAAAAAATTGAAATACATTGGAGCTTTCCCATACCTGGAAGGAGTGAGTAAAGAAATCAATAGGCACTGTGCTAAATATGACTTACAACTAGGAAGCTCAGTGCACACCGTGAAAAGTATGACTGTCAACAAAAAAACAGAGGAAAAAATGCTAGAAGAATCAGGAACCTACGAAATTCCAATAGCACACATACCCCCAATATCGTACATTGGAAGTACGAAAAACAGATTAAAATAAAAAAAAGACTTAAACAACACATATCTAACTGGCAAAAAAAGAAGCCAAAACTGCTTTAGTGCAATTCTGCTTGGAAAACCGGACATTCCCAAAGTTCAATGAAATTAAAATGCTAAAAAAGAATAAAAAATCGGAAATGCAAATGAGGAGGGAAGAAGCAATATTAATCTACAAAAATAAAGCAAGGGTATGTAACCAGAATGACCCTAGCACATTATCGGGCCTGTGGAAAGATCTCATAAGACAAGAAAAACAACAACAAAAGAAAAACAGGCAAAAAAAGACAAGAAAACCAGGATAGGAGAAGAAAATTAAAAAAATAAATAAATAAAAATAATAAAAAAAAAATACGGGAAAAAAAAGTGTTCTTAACGAAACATAGATGGCGCCAGCCGGGCTTGATAACGAAATATATCCAGGAAAGTTTTTCCGACGAATGGCAACAAGGAGTATTGGACTCCATTAGCGCGAAGTTAACCACGAACATCGGTGGTAAAGTCGCCACGCTCCTGAAGATGCCCAGAGTATGGGCGAAAATTTCGAGTATAAAGAACGGTAAAAATTGATGTTTGAATCCTAAGGCAAAGATCCAATGAGTATACCCAGCGAAAAGTGTGAGAAGTAAAGCCAGTCATCGCATACAACGGACTTTAGGACAATAACATCAACAAAGACCGGAAAACACGTGCGTGAAATGTTCCCGTCGCTAGAAAGGAATGCCAAGGTAAGCATTATCCGCTAGTTTTTGTACATGTTGTTCAACAAGTTTCTGTAGCTCTGAGGGGCTGCTTGCAGAAACGATCTTGTTATCTGCAAAATGAAGGATGGCTGAACAGTTTCCATCCATCTTTATACCACTGTTTTCCCAATTCAGTTATTGAAGGATATTTTAAAATGGCAAGTTAAATAATTACCATCAATCTTTACCTCCTTGTCTTCCAGTTCAATGATTTAAAGATGTTTTTAAATACTTGCATGACCATCAATGGAGTTTGGAAGTCTAGAGATGAATTCAGCAGTGGATGAGATATTGAAGGGGTGGTTATTAGTGATAATCTTGAATTTTTTGGCAAGACATTTTTCCAGGTTACAAGCAGGTGAGTGAGTATTTTCCACAAGAGGTCTAATTGGAGCATTAGCTATGTGTAGTTTCATTTGGTCAAAAAATCTAGGAGAACTGTAGAAAGGAGGAGCAGAAAAATCTCCTAAGAAAACCTTTAACGACTGTAACTTATTGAGGCGATCCACAGATAATTTCAAGGTTTCTACAGGATTTTTAGAAAGAAGTTTGCAATTGGTGGCCTTCTTTGTAGTCGCACTGAGGAAGGCCATAGTAATGGCTGAAATATATTTGCATCAAACTTTTATGCGTAACTTAGCGTGTTCCTTCTTCTTAATTTGTTTGTTAGTTACGTGCATTGCCTACCACTCATTTATGAACTGGAAATGTTTTGGACCAACAAAAAGGTGGCAGACATACAAGGTTCACGGATTAAAAAGTATCCACACTGGATTTATTAATTGCTGTTGAAGTAGTCCCCTTCCAAAGCCACACATTTGGCCCAGCACTGTTTCCAGTGCTTGAAGCATTTTTTGAAGTTATCATCTGAAATAATGAACATCTGCTTTGTTGCATTATATTATATCTCCTCAGTATCATGAAATCTTTTTTCTTTCAAGTAGTATTTGATTTTTGGGAAGAGAAAACAGTCGCAGAGAGTAAGTAAGATCTGACAGACAGAAGGGTGGCTGTCAGACCCATGCAATGTAATGTTTAGCAAGAAACTGCTGCACAAGTTGAAAATTATGCGCAGACATGCTTCCACGGTCGAGTTGCCACTTTCCACTCTCGTGCAATGCCAGCCTTTTTCGACGAACTGCATCCTTGAAACACCCCAAAGCCTTGTATGCTTGTGCGTAAGGATTTTTAGCCAGAATGTCTGCCAGGGCAGTCAATATCGATCCCTTGAATTTTTTATTTTCATTATGACCAATACGTGTATCAGTAGCTGCCAAGGAATCTATAAGTACAATTTGCTGTATGAAGGGTTTGCACCAGTAAATATTAACAAATCCAAGAAGTACCCATTGAATCTGTCCCTGAATTTTAAAGCAGTATGGACCATTGTCTGGAACCTCCTTTTTTGTGGCCAAGAGGGCAGCGAATGATATCACATGAAGCACGTGTAGCACAGTTGTCCTTGACAGTAACCAATCAGCTCCTTGCTCGCCGAGTCTGGCTGATGCCATCTCCCACGGTCGTACGATGTACCGGTCTCCCTGCATTGCATGAATACCATTCCTTCATACGTACGAAGCTAGACTGAGTGTTGTGATATGTGCAGCAGTCAGCTGATTAAATTTAGAAGAAAACTTTTATTTCCCCCTGATTCTTGGGATCAGGATCTGTAAAATGAGCCATCTCCCTAGGTAGTACAATGTGCAGGGGTGATTATTCTCCGGAATTTCCGGAAATTTTGAGCAGTTTTTGTTTTGTTTTAGAAATTTTTGACATTTTTCTCTTAATTTTTTTTTTTTTTAAATTAAAGTCAAAAATTTATTTTTCTTTTTGTATTTGGTAACCACTGGCAGGGCCCCTTATAAAAGAGTGGTATTTCTCTGTCTGTTCCCTGGTTGGTGGCCAAAACAAAACTCAATTCAACTGGGAGATGGGAAATCTCACTGCCAATCTACCCCCACAGAGAAGAAGAGACAGAGGTCTATTCTTTGTCTAGGGAATTCCACTGTGAGAGATCCCTTCCCACCCCCATCCAATGTTATGTTTCTTTTCTGATAGTGTGTTAACTGTTTGCTTTTCTTCATGGTTTAGTGCTGGATTCCTCTGGAGCTGCTCAAAACAAAAAAGTTCCTCACCCCTTTCTTTTACTGACAAGCACCCCTTTGCTCCTGCCCCACCCCAGGGCTTAGTGGCCCACCCACTCTGCTGCATTAGTCTATTCACTTGCATGCTGCTTTTGACCTTCAGGACTTTTCATCTCATTTTCATGGAGAGATCTAGAGAGGGTCTGGGTGCTGACTATTTTGTTATCCCCCCTTCTCCTCACACCTGCTTATCTTTTCCACCACTCCTGGTGAAGTGCTATTCTACATAATGTGCTCTGCTCCTGACATCTCATGTAATTCATTGAAACATTTTATTCAACTGCAACTATTAGTTTATTCCACTGTTTTAAAACTATAAAAAGAAAAAAAAAAAACTTCACTGTGAATTTATAGAGGTTATGGCTTATTACGTGAATATGCAAATCATTTAAAGTATAAACTGAACAAACTTTGTTATATACATTTTATAGTCTTTTCTGCACAAGAAAATACACTGTTGATTCAGGCAGGCATGAATTGTGTAAATTGCCTTTTTATTTTTTTCTCAGTATTTAACTTTTTTATAAGTATTGTAGCTTTGAAGGGTCAAACACTGAAGATTTTATAAAGGCCACCGTTCTTTTAAATTATGAATGCAACACAGATATTCTAACTAGTACTTTTTTTTTTTTTTTTTTTTTTTTTTGTAAAAGTTTTGTTCTGAGTTAATTTTAGGAAATTTGGGTTGGGTTTCAGGAAATTTGATTCCGCAGAATAAGCACCCCTGAATGTACCTGTGTTCCACAATTTTGTGTGACACTACAGAATTTCATATAATGTGCAATGTGTAGAAAATCAAATTTATTATCAAAATATCTCTAAAAATAAGAAAGCGTTATCACACCTAGTAGCTGCAAATGAATAAATTTCTGCAAAACTAGCAAATCAACAGTATTTTACAATCTGTGTGCACATATTTTTTCTTTTAATAATTACTATTTTTTAACCTTAAGGAAGTATTGTTGATTTACACATATACACTATCTACCAACAAGTAATTGGACACCTGTGATAGCAAAGGAAAACAAAGTTTATTCACCTTCAATAGTTGGTGGAGCCTCCACGAGCGGCAATTACAGATGCGACCCTCCGGGGCATACTCTCAACCAGGCGTTGTACGATGGCTAGCGGTATTTTCTTCCACTCGGCTTGGAGAAGGCAGGTCAGTTCCTTCACCGATTTCGGACGGTGGGGGCATCCCTTAGTCGACTCTCCAACTCGTCCCAGAGGTGCTTGATAGGGTTAAGGTCCGGGCTCTGCGCAGGCCAGTCCATTTGATTAACCCCATTGTCACCATACCAAGCCATGGTGGACCTCACAACATGACAGGTGGCATTGTCACCCTGAAAGTAACATGGGTCCACCCCGTAAAACTGCCACAACGTAGGAAGCACATGGTCATCGAAAATGGTGCAGTAGGTCTCGGCGTTGAGTCTACCAGGAATTGCGACCAAGAGTCCCGTGCCATACCAGGAGAAACACCCCCATAGCATAATTCCACCGCCGCCGGACTTCACAGTTGGCACAATACATTCCGGCAGGAGGCGTTCTCCAGGCAGACGCCAAACTCAGACCCTGCCATCTGAACAGTAGAGGGTGAACCTTGATTCGTCGCTCCAGAGAACCTGTTTCCACTGTTCGATGGTCCACTGTTGATGTTTTTTGCACCACGTTAGCCGAGCAGCGCTATTGGACTTGGTGATCAAAGGCTTGTGGGCGGCAGCACGTCCATGATAACCGAGCAGATGGGCTTCCTTACGGATGGTATTAATCGAAAGAACACTCCCGTATGCCTGTTGAAACTCCTCGCGAATGTGGCCCATCGATTTGGTGCGGTTCTTCCGAATCTCTCTGGCCAGCACCCGTCGTTCTCTAACTCACAGTTTTGTGGGTCTGCGGTGTTGGGGCACATTCCGATAGTCACCTCTCATCTTCCACTTGCCAATCATGTAGGCCACTGTTGATTTTGGGTACTTCAACTCGCTGGATATGTCATGTATGGATCTGCCATTTCTGTGATACCCGACGATTACACCTTTCTCAAAATCGGAGAGCTCCGAACTGCGTGGCATCTTGCATGCGACTGGTTGCGTTGTTGTTTCCCATGCGATATTTAACGGCGGCGGCCGTGACGTGTATCAGGACCGCAGATATCGTTGATGCAGAGGTGTCCAATTACTTGTTGGTAGATAGTGTATATAAACATAATGTTTTAATTTAGCCATGACTGGAATAAAGTGTATATATAATTATATATAATATGACACATCTTTTTTTGTCCCATGGATATCTTGTTCGACCTGAGGGAAATTCTGTGTGTGCCACTGTGTTAATGTTATCACTTAAATAATTCTAAGGAATCGAGTTTTTATTTGACTAAAACCTTTTGTAATCAGTTAACAATTCTTTCTTTTTTGGCTCTTGAGATTTTTAGCTAAATTCTTTACATCTGAACTGAGTCTTAGTAATATGTACTGGCTGTGTATATTAGTTGTTGCTTCTTGTTTCTTGGCATGGTATTGGATCAATTTAAAAAGAAAACTTTGCGTGTATTGAGTTGTTAATAGTATTTGTGTGTATTGTATCCATGTTTTGTTTGATAGCTATTTTGGTAAATGTGAGTTTAGTGTCCTAAATTATTTGACTGAACATTTAAAAAAATTTTGAAGAAAAAGGATATACATATTTTAAAATATGAAATTTGATGTGAAATGGAAATTTTTTTAGCTTTACAAGGCATTCATTTTAAAGATTTTTGCCGTAAAATTTACGTGCAAGTATGGTGATGTAAATACACGCAATGGCCAGCTTACTGACAGCACCGCTGCATCTTCCAAACGACAATCTTCAGCTCATGCTGTGGCGGCCATTCAATGGGCAGAAAATAATGAGACAGACCAAGCCTTTGTATTTTACAACAACCTGCTTTACTCTGTAAAAAAAGTTGTAAATTTACCATTATTGACTGTTGAAAAGGCATTACAACTCAGTTTTTAAGTGGATTTCAATGATAAAAATAAATAAATAAAGAAAGAAGAGAGATAAATCTTCATTTCAACATGTCTACAAAATGGCCACCATAGCACGACTCGAAGTTCATTGCTTTGCCAGAGCCTCCGGTGGTGCTTGGGGGTAACTTGCTGCAGCATGTGTTTACATCCCTGTATTTGCAGGTAAATTTTACGGTAAAAGTCTTAAAAATTCGTTGTAAAGCATTTATTTTGCTGAAAATTAGGTAAAAGTCTAAAAATGTGTTTTCATCATTGCTAAACTTCAGTAAAAGTCTTAAAAATGTGTTTTCATCATTTCATATAAAATTATATACTTTAAAACATTTATATAACTTCTCAAAATTTTCAGCCAAATAATTTAGGACATTAAACTACACATTTACTGCTGTTTTTCTGCCATTACATATAGCACCCAAAGTGGTAATGCCTTTATTACATAATTTATAAAACCTCTGCTTATAATTTTGTTACTGTGCCTCATGTTTACTGTGTGCATTACCTAATCATTTGAATTTCTTGGGTAGGTGTGATGAACAGAGAATGTGATGTTTTCGAAACTATGTTTACTTCAGAAGAAAGTAGTCATCATGAAGGAGGAGGCTTTCTCAGTCACCGGAAAGGCAAATATCTGTTTTGTCAACTGTGTATGTTTACGTGTCGTTCAAAATCAGGAATGACAAGACATATGAGAGTACATACTGGAGAGAAGCCCTTTCAGTGTGGCCAATGTGGACGATCGTTTTCACGAAGAGAACACTTGAGTGACCACGCTACGATCCATGCTAATGTAAAACCTTTTGAATGTCATGTTTGTGGGTTAGGGTTTACTGTACGAAGAAGTCTGGAAAGACATTTAAGAGTACACACAGGGGAGAAGCCTTTTCAGTGCGAACAGTGTGGACGAGCTTTTGCACGAAAAGAACACTTGACTGACCATCTAACAATCCATTCAGAAGTAAAGCCTTTTGAATGTAATATTTGTGGGTTGGGGTTTACTGTGCAAAGAAGTCTGGAGAGACATGTCTCAGTGCACTTTGGAAGCGATCTTTTCTATTGCAGATATTGCAACGCTCCTTTCAATTCCCTACATTCTCAAAGCAATCATTATAGGCTTAAACATTCTGAAATATTCAATTAATTAAATTGTGAACTGATTATTATGTATCATTTTGTGATGACCAATTTAATAAAATTTTAGTAGCTTTGGGAGATATAAAAAGAAATGAGGCTTGTTTTGATTCAAGCATTCTGAGTTTGTTGCTTGCAGGTGAGATTCGCTATTTAAACAAGATGGATAAGTGTGCTTTGAAATTGAACTTTTCCGTTGTAAATAAGTCTAGTTTTCTTTTCATTACTTGGCCACATATTGAGTTAACCAGAAATGTGCAAGTATTTAGTGTTACTTTGATTATTCCTTATGTGTTTCATTTTACCTGGTTGCAAATGGAACTAGTTTTTGCTATTTTGTGTTAGAAATTTTTGCTGGTAAGATGAGATATTATTTGTGCTTAAACTTGCATGAAAGCCAAAGTTACAGGTGTTAGGTGAAAAATTCATGAAAAAATCCAGATTTTATATGAATGCTACCTTTATACATTTTATTACATTTCAGGTGTACAGAAAGCAAAAGCTATTGGCAATAAGTTTCATAGCCATACACTTAAAAATATATGCATGTAAACTGACTCTATCACATGTTCTTTTGAGTTAATTTTTTTAAATAATCAGAATAACTTTTTTACTCATGCATTGTTTCTGGTATTAAAAGTTGGATTTAATTTGCTTTATCAATGGGCAGAATACACATTTCACATTTATTTTAAAATACAGAATGGTTATAAGAAATTTGTTCATTAAGTTGTGATCGTATTTTTTTTTCCAAGGTATTTGAAATTCTGTTACATGTGTTTCTAAGGTTTCTCAGGTACATACTTTTTGGTAGTTGTTTGGTTAGATGTTGTTCAAACAAACTGGTAATATAAGAATATTGGATGTGGTCAGGTCAGTAAAAACTGCTATATGCAGAAGAAGTTAGTTTGTTAAAACACAAATACCTGAAAAGAGAGCTACAATATTTTTCTCTTTTTTTCTTCAGATGTTGATTTCATATTCTTTTGCCACATGTTCAAAGAAAATACATTTTATTTGGATGGTATACCAATAGGTATGATGGTATATGTCATATACTGTGATAATGATTTTCCAGTTATAAAGCATTGTGGTGCTGAGCTCGATTTTACAAACATGCAGCTCTGATATGCAGCATTTAATTAGTTGTGAATTATCGCTGTTTTCAGTAACATTACAAATTCCAGCTGTCTTTCATAGTGTCGTCGTCATCATCATTTCAACCATTATCAATCCACTGCTGGATGAAGGTCTCGCCAAGTTTCTTCCACAACTGTCTGTTTTGAGCCTGTCTCCTCCATCATGTTACTCCAGCATGCTTTCGAATTTCATCCTATATCTATAGATATAGGAAAAATGCCATGCCCAAGATACTCGGGTCATGCAAATTTATTGTTGGCCTGGGCTGTTAAAAAAGTAATCTAGTTGCCCGGACCTGGCAGCTAAATTTAAAAATAAAAAAAATTGGAGTAGAATTTCCTACTGCAAGAAAAAAGACAGCCGACATGTGTGGTGTTTCATTTCAGTGCTAATCACCGGAAGTTGTATAATTGTTACGGATTGCCAAGGACAGAAAAATATCACTTCTTTAATTATATTATGCTCTAGATCCAGGTATTGGAACCATATGTAATTTTGCTCTAAATGTTATTTATAGTCATCATCAGGATGCATACTTCTGATGAAACTGGTCTCCGGTGTTTAGTGGCAAAGGGCAAAAAAAAAAAAAAACTTCAACGAAAGGAACATGACAGAATCACTAAATATCTCAAATACCAATTTCGTCATCATAAAATTTCATACCAATTTCAGCGTCATCTTAAAACATGAGATATACACTTTGTGCATTGAACATTTTAAATGCAGATCCATAAAACAGTTTAAATGCAAAAAATGTAAAAAAGTTCATATTTTTTAATTTAAAAAAATGAGGATCCTGATTTGTTATTTTAAAAGATAAATTTTCCTGAGCATCCAGCTTTTACTACTTGGGTAGGTAAATAACTTTTGCACATGCCTAGCTGGATATTTTTCAAGCTCTGCTGGATATTTACATGCCCTTTTCAGATATTTTTCAAGCCCTGGCTCATGAATTGTTTATGTCAACTATAAAGAATTTGGAGGCTGATTGAAGAATTCTGACTCCCTTGATTGTTGCATGATAGACTTGCGATTGCGCAAATGAAATCTTGAAATCTGATACAATGTGATGAAGCCTAAAAAGGTTTATTCCCTGCTTACAGCAGTTTGTCTTTGAAATCAGAGGACATTTCGTATAAATCAGAAAAGTCATTACACATGGCAGTTGCATGTATTGTGTTTGCAATCGTGTGGCATTTCAAAAAGCAGGCTTTGGTTCTTTAAAATAATGAATTTTGTATGATATGATTAACTTTAACGTAAGTATTTTGTAGTAATTTTTATCAGTAATTAGGGTAATCATTTTAATTATAATGTACACATTGGTGTTTCACGCAGTTAAGTGAAATAATTTTGATTTTATGAAAAATACTCGTAGGTTCCAAAGAATTTGATTTATTAAAACACCTGTAAAGCCTAGTTAATAATATGGAAGTTGAAATTTTGAGTGATTGAAAGCTAATGGAGTTTCGCTAAAGGCCCTCGAAAAAGTTTTTTGTGGGGGCCTCGAGTTTTTCCGGTACACCACTGGAAAAGGTTTGGCAATAATGAGGATGTGATACAAGCTGTTCGGGAGTGGCTACACTGACAACCAAAAAACTTTTCCTGAGTGGCATTCACAAGCTTCTGGACCACTGGCACAAGTGCATTGCAAACAAGGGGGATTGTGTTGAAACATAGTAACTTCAGTTTCGGGCAATGCATCAATGTTTTTGTTCTATTTACAAATTATAAGTCATATTTGCCCAACCTGGTATCACCACTGTACTTGCCAGCCAGTCTGAGGCAATAATAATCGGGCCTATAAGTATGTGTTTATTACTTAATTCTCCAAAGCAACATAGGGTTTCATCTATTTTTTCTGGAGTTCTGTTATTTTTAGTTATTTGTCTTACGTGATCAAAGGAACTTCTGTAATTTTGCTCTCCATGGTAATTGTTAGAATTATACAGTATGATTTAAAAATCTGTAAGAAATCTTTTTAACATAATTAGAAATATTTTTGCTATAATGAATGACCATTATGCTAAAAAATAAAAAATTCCTTATTGCAATGTAAAACATGAAATTGTGCAGAACACAATGCTAGCTGTGCGATTGTCTATGTGGTCCATAAAATTCATCAAGAAAAACCGATATTTAAAATATTTTTGTGTGCATGTTGTTAGAATATCTTATATAAACACATAATCTTCCACGACTCTTTCCTGAAAATAAAATATTTTATACCATAAAAATTGCTTTCATAAGGATTGTTGAAGTATGATCTCAAACATTCACCTGAAGAAAAGAACGCCAAGGTATTGGCTCAAATTGCTAATGCTCCTGGATTGTTTGAATGTGACTATACCACCAGAAGTTTTCAACAAAGATCTTTCTTAGCATTTATTTGGTCACTCACACAGGTGAAAAACCACACTTTGTCTTTCTGTAAAAAAAAAAAAAAAAAAAAAAAGTCTTTCAAGTCATTTACTTATGCATCCTCATAAGCAAGAATCATTATGAATGAGAGAAGTGCAATAAGAAATTGTGTTTGAGAAGTAACATTTAATGTCATTTGCTTACTCATATCCATGGGAAAATCTTGTCACTCTGAAAAATGCCTCAAGAGATTTTCATGGAATTTTCAAGATTGAGGAAGTTTCTGTGACAACGCACGAGAAAAAAAAAAAAAATATTCCACAGGAGTTAAAAAAAAAATCTCTGAAAAATACCTAAAGAAATAAAATATTTAAGAAAAAAATAAAAATACTCTAAAAAAATACTCAAATTTTCATTGAATTTTCAACATTGAAGTTTCTATGACAACACATGAGAGAAAATATACCACAGGAGTTATAAAAAATATGAGACAAATAAGATGGAATAATTGTACTAGTATTCCAAATTTATTGGTGTAGAACAAAAATCAAAGTTTCCAAGCTTTTACACATCAATCAGATGTCCTTTTCAAGGAAGGTAGACTGCAAACTGGATAATAGAACAATTCAACAATTTGAATGTGGTGACTTGACAATAAACAAAGAGATGCAAATGTTATTATTCTTTTAAAGACACTAGGCATGTTTGTATAGCACGTGGAATCCTGGGAGGAAAACAAAAGGCATTCCCTATTTAAAGAATTGGTTCCAAGCTCGTGGTAACTCTAGCGAGCCGCTATCATTGCAGGACTCGCTGTTGATAATGATCTTCAAAGTTTCTCGAATGGCAGTGCATTTATGGATAAAGTAAAAAGCTAATTTCTTTGTGATTCCACATAGGATCAATGGACTTGAACTGGACTTCTCTGGATAGGGCCGTGGTTAATTTTCCATTCTTTGTGTCCCTCTTACGCTTGTTGACTCTAATTCGAAAAGAACGTTTGGTCATTCCGATGTAGTAACTCTTGGAGCCGTCCGGATATTCTAGAGGTATGGCATAAACACCTTCTTCATTGGAAAGTGTGGGCTTTTCAGTATTTCCCTTAAGTATAGCATACAGAGATGTCTGAGATCTTATGCCGACACAGAGGTTCATCTTTTTGAGCGAATCCTTGAGTTCATAGGAAATATTTGGTATGTAAGGAATAGAGCCCAGGTAGTATAGCTGTGGAATAGAAAGATAAGCATAACTGTTTGTTTCTTTTGATATATCTGTGTACCATGTTTGGGGTGTATCCTGCCTCAGTGGCCAATTTGATAGCACTTTTAATTTGCTTTGTCTAGAAGAAACATCAGAGGAGATGGTGAAGGCTCCTCTGATACAAGAATGGAAGAAAGCTGTCTTGTAATCAGAGGGGGAGAATGAGCTGCAGAGCAGTAAGTTGGGAACGGATGTGGATTTATAATAGACTTGTGTATGAAGGCGATTTTCAGGTGATTTACTCAGTAAAACATCCAGATAAGGCAATGCATTATTGTGTCGGAGATATAAGATGCTCCATAGTGAAATTTATCATGGTGTGTACAGACCTGCCAACTGTTACGATTTTATCATATTTGGTATGATAAATCGCTGCAGTACAATAATATGATTTTTCCGCCAAAAATATGATTTAAAAAAAAAGAAGTCGTTTTTCCCCATTTTTTCCCTTTTCAGACAGAAGTAGGGAAAAATTTGCGTGTAATCTGTTTTTTACTTTTTTTCAGAGGTTTCCAATTTCTCTTAACAAATTCCCTGCTTCTAGTTTCCCAACGGAAATAAAGTAAGTCAAGTCAAGTGCAAACCAATGGACGAATCCCAACTCATTTCGCATAACGCTTGAGACTAATTTGTATTTTCGACTCTTTGTTATACCTAAAGCTGCTGATTGGTCGGTGCTGGAATGTGGAGCAGTGTCTGTTTATTCGAAGCAGCCTCCCTCCCCTTACACCTGCAACCATCGAGAACTTATATAGCTGAAATAGGCTTAAACAATTATCAGCAAGTGTCATTTGAGTGTTATGTTTTTTAGTTCTGAGAGGTTGGCAGGTCTGTGTGTATATCATTGATTTTATCCAGGAAAAGCGGGAGTCTCTCCTTTCCACGAGGCCTTATAAAAAATGCATCGTCAGCATATCTCAGCCAAGTGGTAACTCTTAGGGTAATGTTGGTGAATATATGCTGCTCAACTGGGTGAAGGATTGCTTCTGCAAGAATTGCTGAAAGTGAAGATCCCATCAGAGCGTCATTTGTATGTTTATAAATTTTTCCTTGAAAACTAGAATTAGAGACTAAGTCTATTAATTTGAAAATGCTGAGGCAAAGCTCTTGTGAATAAAGTGATGAATTAGATACGGCCTCTTTTAATGTTCTGATAGCTTCTGTCATGGGGACCAAAGGGTAAAGAGAAACCACATTGAAACTGCCAATAATGTCGCATTGTTGGACAGAGATTTGCTTGATTTTTGTGATAAAATCTAGAGTGGAAGTTATTATGAAGTCTGATTCAGGGAGGTGATTAGCCAGAAATTTGCAGAGTGCCTTCTCTAAATTACCGGTACGTCAGTGCAAATTTCCTTTACACGGCAGATCTCAATGGACTTATTGGGCTTGTGGTGTTTAAGTCTACTGAAGAGCCTCAGGATCTGAGGGCCTGGTGGTAATTTGGTGGCATTCTTGAGATCGTCCTGGATAGCAGTCAGCCTGACAGCTCTTTGTACCTGTGCAATCCAACAATTTTGAGGGTTCATTCGTAGTGTTATAGATCCAGAAGTGGAGATGAAGTCTTCGAGTTTCTGATTGTGGTCTGTAGCATCCATAATCGTTATCTAGCTGGATTTGTCCATTAACATTGATACTATGAAACGGTCATTTCTGAGGTTTGAAATCAGTCTCGGAATTTTAAATCTATTAGATAATTGTTTTGGATTGTACAACGATCATAATGTAGAGCAACAGAGTTGGCATAAGTCATCTTTGGTGTATTCCAGAACTTGCAATATTATGCTCTCAAACTCAAAAATGACGCTTTTTGAATTCGGTCTCGTTCGAAAGCAGAACTTTGGTCCGAGTTCCAAAACTTCCGTTTCTTCCATTGTGAGGGTACAGTTTGAAATATTGATTGATGAAGGGAATAGTGGAACTTTAGGTTTTAGATTCTGGGATGATTTCAAGTAATCCAATTTCTTCCTGTGTCTGGTGGATAAGGAAGATTGGAGTCTTTCGACTAACATGTCCACTCAGAGCGTTAGGTTGTTGAAAGTTATTGGGTCAAAAAGTCTATGTAACTTCATATTAGGGCATAGCACTTGGATTCCAATGAGATGATGCCATTTCTTTTCAGGTTTGCTGTCTTTGATAGAGCCTGGCGAAGAAATTTTTCCCTTTTCTTCTCAAACCACAATCCTTTTACCAATTTCTTAAAATTAAGGAACTTTGGGATTTAGCCTAATGTTTTGCAAACAGTTTAAAAAATTAAGGTGCGGCCGCTCCTTTTCCAGTTTGAGTCGAAGCTGTCGAAATTGCTTAAAGGTGTTCCCATTGCTCAGAGAGTGCACAACCTAAATAATAATAACACAAGGAACTATACACCAATTATACATAGGATAATAAACTATACTAGTAATCCGAATCTATTGGCGTAGAATAAAAATATTGGCATGTATAGTTCCTTGTGGTATTATTTGAGACAAATAAATTGGATACTCATCATTTATCAATATACATTCAAGAATGTTGTAATATTTATGATAAGATATTGGCACTCACCTAACTCATGATACATATATGTAATACATCTTTTCTTTGAGCCAACCCCTCACTTAGTAGGTTAAAAAAGATTGGTATTTAAATATGCTACCTTTTACAAACCCTATTCTCTTCAACTGTGATAAAAAAACACTTAAAGTTAAAACATTGTTTAGTTTTAAGTAATAAAAATACTCAAAATATGAACTTACTTTAAAAAACTTTTAATAATTAAAGGAAAGGCCAAACTCAAACCTGTTGTACATGGTGTGCATATCAAGTTTGAGTTTGGACCTCAAGTGATGGGCAGAATGTTGGTGCTTTTGGTGGTGCATCATTAATGTTATTATTTTAATGTTATGTCTGTTGCCCTTTTTTTTTTAACCCCATTTAACCGTATAACCAATGAATGGGTATGTATGTTATAAATGAGTAAATAAACAAATGTATAAATTGATATGTGAACAAATGAATGAAAAATTAATAAAATAAATGAAAAAAATTAATACAATGAATAAAAAAAATTAATAAAATGAATGAAAAAATTAATAAAATGAATGAAAGAATAGACAAATGTATGAATGAATGAGCAAATGAATAAATAAGCAAATAAATAAATCTTTTCATGTCCCGAGGCCACAACCATTTTCCGTTAGTTTGAAGTTTCAAGGACTTTGTGAAAGATAATTAAGCTTAAATTTTTATTATGGAAATATAAGAAATCTCAAGTACATAGCAAAAGTACAAACATGGACAGTAAACAAACAAACACAGGCAATGAAAATTCAAGTTTTCTAAGGAGATGGTTACTTCAACACCAGTAAAGACACTTCTATGGCAAAAATAAAATGTAGAGAGTTGTTTTGTGAACTAGATATTGTCAAAATTTATGTAATATGCTATCAGAAATGGAAGAATTTCAAAAGCAGTATTGGTCTATCAGAAATGGAAGAATTTCAAAAGCAGCTGTTAAGATCTTTTTTTACCTAAGATAATATTCACCTAATTGCAGCATCAACTTTTTAATGCTAGTGAATTCTTTTAGTAGTTTTGCTGGCTTGAAATTTTGATTATGCTCTATTCGTACATACTTGGAAAATTGGTTATGCCAAGTAGTATAAATCCACTCGCACACACACACAAATATTGATGGGGCTTTTTTGGTTTTCAAAGTGTCAGGAAAAATGTATTTTATTTTGTTGTACATGGAACTTTAGAATAGTGTATTACAGCTGGTGTTGGATATCCATGAAATGTATAGCTTCTAAGTGGAAAAAAAAAGTCTGATTTTGAAAACTTCAGAAAGACTGTGGCAAAAATATATAAATAAATAAATAAAAATTAAAATGATTATTTTAAATGTAAATAAATCCAAGATAATAGCAACTAAAGATCATTCAATTTTTCACTGTAAGCTTCCAATGAAGTAATTACGTCTCTTTGCTGCTTCCCAGGAGAAATGGGACAACATTTGAAGGTGAGTTTTGTAATATGCACATTTACTTTGTATTTGCACAGATGCACTAATGTACACAGATTGATTTGTATGAATTGTAGTATTTAGAAAAAGTGGTAAATTCCTATGAAATAAAATTGTGAATGCAGTCACTTAGCCCGTCTCCTCCCCATTTTCTCCTTTCTTCAAGTTTTTACTTTTTTCTCTTAAATGACAGTTACAGTATATTTTATGTGTATTGCCTTTAATGCCTGCCTGATGATAATTTCAACTTTCTTGTATGGTGCAAAATATTTCTACTCTTTAGTCTGTGAGCTTTCCTTATCAACATAGCAAATGTGATGATACATCATTTTGCAACATGGTGAACCCCCACCTTCTCCCTTTTGTTCAACGCTTTTTTTTTATGAAAGCATTGCATACGTACCATATTTATCGTGGAATCCACTCTGAAATGGATTTTAACTCCGAGTTATTTTATTAATATGTAAAAATTTTAATCCTTCGGTATCCTTCCGAGTCTATTTTCAATATTTCCATATATTGTTTTTACTTGGTTGATTCACGGAGGACATTATGAGTTGTTGCCAGATTATGAAGTTGATTGTTACATGTCTGGAAAAGTGTACATATATTTGAATTTTAGTGGTTGAAATTTGTCTACTTGTTGAAAACATTATTTATTAATGAGTTTTGGTGGTTCATTTTGCAAATATAAACACTCATTTGCAAGTCTCATATACACTGCTGGACAATTGCTAAGGACGGATTATAAACGGCTATATAGCGCATAAAAAGTAAGTGTAGTTGGATGCCAAGTGAAATAAAATAATGTCAGAATGCCAGGGCATTACAAGAAAGACGATTTATTGTGCTCTGAAATCCAGAAGGCTTTGGAATGTGTTCAAGGGACAAACAGGCCATTTTGTGCAGAATACGTAAACGTGAAAAATATGCAATTACCGTCCGCAGGCGTTCCGGCGTAAGATGTCAATACGGGAAATGGCCACCATGGAGGGCGATGCAAGATTCCACACGTCGTGTCATGCTTTGCACAACATTATCAAGCAGCTGTTGGGGTAATTTATCCCATTCCTCTGTCAGTGCACGGATGAGGGTGCCCTTGTTTATTGGAGGGAATTGGCGACCAGCAAGACTCCTCCCCAAAGCATCCCACACATTTTCAATGGGATTCAGATCTGGAGAACGTGCTGGCCATACGAGGCGTTGAATATCCTCGCTCTCAAGACACTCCTGGACAGCGACTGTTCGATGCATGTTGCGTTGTCGTCCATGAAAATGAATCTATCACCGACAGCACCACCGAACATGCAAACATGAGGTAGCAGAACATCATTAATGTATCGTTGGCCTGTCATAGTCCCAGTTGGAAGCACATAGAGGGACGTACGGCCATTGATTATGATGCCAGCCCATACCATGACACTACATGTCGAATATTGGTCCCTTTCCTGCATATTTGCTGGACAATATGCAGTACCACTATCACGCCAGATCAGTTGTCGTCGACAATCAGACGATAGACTGTATCTACTCTCATCTGAGAAGAGGACAGCAGACCAGTTGTTATCAGTCCAATTGCGATGTTGATGGCACCATTTCAAACGGGCGGTACGGTGACGTCTGGACAATGCGATGCACACAACAGGACGGCGGGCGTATAGTCCTCCTTCGTGCAAACGTCTCGCGACAGTTTGTCGGGAGATCCGCTTGCCAGTAGCAGCCATAAACTGATTTGCTACCTCACTAGCTGTGCTGCGCCGGTGTCTTTTTGTTGATAGCACTATGTACCGATCTTCTGCAGGTGTCGTACTGCAAACACGACCTCCCCGTGACGTTTGATACACTCTCCATTTGTTTGAAATGATTTCCAAAGCCTTGAAACAACACTGTGGCTGACGTCGAACTCCCTGGCAACATCCGTTATTTTTCGCTCTTCTTCAATCTTGCCAATAATACGGCCACGCGTAAAATCATCTAGGTGATGTCGGGAAGACATACTGAAACTTGCAAGTTCGTCAATTGATTCTTTCCCTTTCAACTTTGCGTTTGAACAACAACGGTCAATACGCGTCAAATCCTTTATATCTCTTATCAGTGCTATGACATCACGAACAAGTTCGGCAATCCAAAATTTGCATACGCACAACACGTCTTACTGTATCCCGCACTTATGCAAATTTCCACATTTTCCTGCCTTCCATTTTATGGTTGCTATCGTTGCTATTGTCATCCGTCCTTAGCAATTGTCCAGCAGTGTAGTATGTTGGCTGCCCAACATTTGAACTTGTTTCCAGTTAGGCTTAGAATTTCACTTTTTTGCAGGTTATTTCAATATACTTTTGTGACTTTTTTTTTTTTTTAGATTTTATCTTTATGTGATAAAAAAGTACATCTGGTTTTAAAACGAATTGGCTTTTTAATATCCAAAACTGAATATTATAAGAATTGATTTTCTATACTGAATAATTTTTGTTTGCATGTGAATAAAGCCAAATGGAGGATTCTGTCCATTAAACTTATTTATGGCAATTATGACAATGAAAGGCAGACTTTTAAGGTTAGTTATTGAATTTAGTTAAGCATCTCCATGGCTGAACCAAACAAAATTTGTCTGTATCCAGAGAAAAATAAATCTATAATTGGAAAAATAATCTTTGAAATGCCTCTGTGTCTTTCATGAAATTTTCTAGAAAAACAAAAACAAAATATATATATGGGTAGTTATGGATATGTGTAATTTTTGTGAGTAGTTGTCCTGTACAACTGTGTTAGCAAATGTGATCCAGTGAAAGCAGATGTCAATGGTAGCAAACAGTGAAAATGTTGCATAACTTTTGCTGATAATCTTTTCCTGTGATTGATGTGGTCCCACATAACAAATATCAAGTATTGATTAATTAGTAATAATTTTTGCTTTCATCTTACAACAGATATGTTGTTAAGTGAAAATGTCTGTGTAGTTAGCATATGGTGAGAAAATAATCATGAGATCTGCAAAAATTAATAGATCAGCATTGTTTTCAATTTATGGAAAAATGAAATGATTTAATTTCACTATAAAATGACCTCACTACAAACAGGAAAATTTGAATTGGGTAACTAAGTACTGTTGGAATTGTTTAAGTGGGACATTAATTTGGGTGTCAGTGATTCCGTGTTAAAGATATAGGATGGAAATTTGCAAGACAGCTAAGGAATGAGGAGCATACATGAAACAATACTAGCAATGGGATCCAGTGGTTGCCCTTGTTTGAAAACAAATGCAAATCATCTTCTGGGTTATCATTGCCCAAGTTTTCTTGAAATCGTGAATATAATATATTAAATGGAAACATTTAATTGAAATATGTTCCAGTAATCGAAAGAAGGGAATTAAAGAAAAAAAACATCTTTATTTCTAATTAAATAAGAGCTAAGAAGCATCTACGTAAAGTAAGGTGATGGATTCCTGCATAGTCAAGATAAATAATTAAATAGGCATGCGGTGGGAAATTGTGCCAATGAAAGAGGTATAATAGCCAGTGTTGTTAAGCTTTGAAGGAATGAAATAGAAGAAAATTCACATATTTTATTTCATATGTACTGTTTGCACTCCTTTGAAATATATTTACTCTCAAAAAGTGTCCTGGAACTATTTGTAGTGCACAGTAGCACATGGTGTGCCACGATTTAAAATGTAAACAAATCTGCCAACAACTGCTGCAAAAAGATACGTGTAGCACTTCAGAAGTGTAGCCCCAAAATTTTGGCACAAATTATTGGTATTATCGCTTCCATCAGATTTTGCATGAGGTTCTTGTAGTTTACTTAAAAGTGTAATGCAATATTGTTCTGTGATCTTATAAAAAGTATAGTATATATACAGCAAAATTAAAGGGCTGTGTGAACATACTCACATACCTTGGCAGGTTTGTGCTAAATTTCAAACCTTTATGTTCAGCAGTTTCTTCTATAGGCAACTGACAGACACAGTAATTTTATTTATATGATGTAATAGTAAGTGGCTTGATTTTTTAAAAAGATCCATAATTTGTTTACAGAATTTAGTTGAGAGACCCAATCAATGGATACAGAAAACAAAAGTTTGGATGGAAATATATGCAAGGTTGTTGTGAAGAATAATTTTAATTTTAAAGAAAAGTATGTTATTAGAAAAGGATCTGTTCTTTAACAGATTTTTTATGTGTGAATATGGCAGGAACTGAAAAAAAAATCACAAATGTGTTGTTTCCAAAATATAAGATCATTTTCCATTGAGAGTCCAAGGTGAAAAAAAAAATTGTGACTTTTGATATTTTTAAATTATATGTAATCAAATGAATTTCAAGTTCCATGTGCAGTTTGTGTGTGTCTTCGCTCATGGGTAAACAAACTTACACTCTCTTGATACACTGAGATATCAAGAGTGTAAGTTTTTTGCAGTTGGTAGCTGGTGTACTGTTGTCATTAATGTAATAGAGTGCAATATTCATTTAACAGTGCTTCCATTTATTCTGAAGAATTTGAGGTCCACCTGCATGGTTCTAAATGCTAAAGAAAAGAAACAAATTGCTGTGATGTCTTTTGAATGCTTATTCTTGTGTAAACAAGAAAGAGGAATGTCCCATTTTTTACTGTATCGAGTTAACTTAAAATAATCTAACCATAGTAGGGTAAATTCAGGTGATGGTTGCATTTTGGAAGTAGGGAAATCTCACAAAAACTACAGTGGGAAATTGAAATAAGATAAATACAGATATTCTGTGTAGCACATAAGAGATATTGCTATGATTTTATTTTAAAAAAAAAGTTTCCTGCCAGTTAGCATGGAAGCTGCCTTTTGAGAATCCAAATACCAGAAGGATTTGACTACGTGAGTGATTTAAGCACAAAGTAGCAGGACCTGTTCAAATATTTTAGATAAAAGACATGCATGCAGAAAAAGTTTATATTAGCATGTCCACATAAAGTGTTTTCATTGTTCCAATAAGATACAAATGGTTATATCTTTTAGTGGCATGTGTAGTTGAACTTCTACTTGGTACAGTTCCAAGAATTATTGCAAATTACTTTAAATAAGGAGCAATATTCTGTTTAAACCTTTCAAAGTTATTGGTTAGATATTTGTTGTTCCTTTAGTGTGTAGCTGAGACTTCTGTGCGTAAGATGTACATGGATCTCTTCATCTGTGTCTTTTTTTGTTAACATATTTATTTTAATTATCTGCACGTGCCCCGAGAGCACGTGCCTAACAGAGCAAACAACGTGAGAAATACTTTGACAATATCAGGTAAAATACCTTAGATATTATGTATAGTTTATGTTTAAAGTGTTGTCACATCATTGCTTTCTCACATAAAACAAGAAAAAAAAAAAAAAGAAAAAACCTTCATCCCACATTTCCACCAGATCATATGTTGAGGATTTTAGGAAGGGAGTGTCTGACCCCAGGTCTTGAACAACCCTTAGATATAGGAAGCTAGGAGATTCAGGCTAGAATGCCTGATAGGAAAGTGACACGGAAACGAGATAGAAAGGCGGAGGAAGACATCCTTATTTATTACCGGGGGACCAGTACCCGGGGTCCGACAGCTTAACGCACCCATTCGACGCACAGCGGGTATTTAGTGGTTCAAATGTTCGTATCTGCCCAGGATCGAACCTGAGGTCATCCCCATGGCAGTCGCGAACGCTGACCACTAGGCCACCCACGGCCCACATCTCCACCAGAAAGAATACATGACCTTTGGTTAGTTATAAAATTTTTTTTGCAGAAATAAAACAGTTAGGTTATATATTTTCAGTTCCACATTCATTCACTTGCACAATCAAGCATTTAACATTTACTATTAATTAAAAGATTTTAGTAGAAAGAGTTATACTCATCGGTTCAGGAGACGTCTCACACAGGGTTTGTTGTTATGGCGAGCGCTTTCTGCGGTACCTTTACCGCCATCTTCGGGCCACTATTTTTACACAAGGGTTCTTTGCATGTGTGTAGTTTTGGAGTTGCATGTCGGGAATTGATGGGAAAGTTTGCTGCCTGTATGTGTTAGGTGATTTGAACTCCAAAACAACACACATGCGAAGAACCTTCGTGTAGAAATAGTGGCCCGAAGCTGGCGGTAAAGGTACTGCAGAAAGCGCTCGCCGAAACAACGAACCCAGCGTGAGACGTCTCCTGGCCTGATGAGTATAACTCTTTCTACTAAAATATTTTAATTAATAGTAAATTTTAAACATTTGATTGTGCAAGTGAATGAATGTGGAACTGAAAATATCTAACCTAACTGTTTTATTTCTCAAATTTTTTTTTATAACTAACCAAAGGTCCGTAATGTAAGAGACCTCTCGGGGCCGGGAGCACGTGCCTCACAGAGCAAACAACGTGAGAAATACTTTGACAATATCAGGTAAAATACCTTAGATATTATGCATAGTTTAATTAAAAGCACGTTTATAACACAAGACAACCTATAAGGTTGTCTCATGAATTGCATTTTTCGTAATACTTTAAACATATGTACTGTAATGATGATACAATATTTTGCTTCATGAAATATGACTACGATCAGTTACACAACCAGGGTAGGGTTTTTAAGGGACAGAACAAAACCCAGAGTTTTTTGGGTTTTTTTAAGTATTCACATTAGCAATGCTATTTTGCTATATTTTGTATCTCTTTCAGTTTCATTTAATGTTCCTCTCCACTCAATGCTCCTAAGACAAAATTGTAGTCATTCTGCATTCTGACATTGTCAGGCTTCTTATCTGTAACCTTACCATAGAGCATAGACAACACAATTCTTCAACTTTTTCAACTGCCTATATTTCCCATTGAGACAAAAAATGTAGGATAAACTTATCCTTGAGGAGCTGTCTGATCAAGGTTGGGGCTAGTACACTGAAGAGCAATTGAATTAGAGACTGCTGGTGTCGTGCAAATGTGGCGCTGTGGGCGGCCCTGTAAACGGAAACGGCGTGACGTATGCAGCGATCCGACAATATAAGGAGTGATGCAACGGGAATCAGTAAGAGTCGAACGCAGTATGGGAAAGACGAAGGATCTAAACGCATTTGATCGTGGGCCAATTGTCAGGGCCCGACAAATGAGTTGCTCCATCTCGGAAGTCGTGCAGGCACTGGGAATTTCACGAGCCACTGTGTTACGGGTGCATCCTGAGTACGTCGAATCCGGTAAAACCATCCCTACAAGGGATGGTTTTACCGGATTCGACGTTGGTACATGCGGATGGCAGGATATGCTGTTGCCATGGACAACAGCGTGTTGATGAGCGGAGTCATTGTCGGCTAGCCTGCATTGTAACAGCGGGTAGACCGGCCACAGTGCAAGAAATCACTCGGCAATTTAACGCTGGTGCACAAAAACGTGTAAGCAGCCACACCATCCAGAACCATCTCCTCGCTATGGGGTACAGAAGCCATCGTCCCACCAGGGTACCGCTGCTGACCGCACATCACAGGGTGCAAAGATTAGCATGGGCACGGGAACATCGCCACTGGACCCTAGACACGTTTAAAAATGTTGCCTCGACTGATGAGTCGAGATTCACGTTGGTACATGTGGATGGCAGGATACGAGTACGGCGCAAACCACATGAAGCGATGGATCCTTCTTGCCAGCAGGGTACTCTTCAAGCTGGTGGGGGTGGCATTCTCGTCTGGGGACTGTTTACGTGGACTGAAATGGGACCCCTAGTACGTGTGACATTGTCCCTCACAGGTCAACGTTACTGAGATATCCTGGATGGCCATTTGCCTCCGTTTGTGCATCTTCAACATCCCACTAGGGACCTCATCCTGCAACAAGACAATGCAGCTCCCAAATTGTATCCGAATGGTTGGATGAACACTCCACCAACGTGACCTCGCTTCCTTGGCCAGCTAGGTCACTGACCTCAATCCCATCGAGCACATCTGGGATGCCATCGAGAGAGATGTTCGAGGCTCTTACCCCCTCCATCAAATCTTCGTGAACTGTGGGAGCTTGTTTAGGGGTCGTGGATCCGTATGGCTTCCCAACGCTTCCGGTGTCTTGTTGAGTCCATGCCGAGATGAATTGCCACCGTCATCAGGGCGAAAGGTGGTGCTACACATTACTAGACAGGTATCTCTAATTCAATTGCTCTTCAGTGTATAACCCATTACAGTGTGATCCAAATCCTAGCTGTTCCCCAATAGGATGAAGATATTTTTTGGATTTTCTGTTACTGGTCACTCAGACCTAAAATTCGTTCAACTGAGTGGATCTATGGTCAAACTTCCAAGTCCATGACCAGCATCTTTTTTGAAACTATTTGTGAGTGTTCAGCGAAACATACCACTAGATCAAAACGTAAAATGCAATTGTCATTGGTCACTTAGGAGATACCCTAAACAGTAGAGATATTTCTTCAATGTATATTGCCACTGCATCATAGTTATGTTTATGATAAAGTGCTTGTATTATTTGTATCTAATTATTCCTAATGAAATTTATTATTTCCTCTTTTTTATTATAGATTGCTTAGTTAATTTCTGTGTTTTAATTTGCTCAGTATCTTGTTTTGGGGACACCAATTAAATATCTAGTAGTACTAATTAGGGCAAAGATTTCTTTCTCCCTAAGATAACAATAATATATCGATATTGCATGAAAATTATTGGTGCACTGTTCATACAGCTTTCATCACTATCATAACTCTACCCAGAAAATATATGTAGTTGCATGCATGACTGTGATTACCATTTTTTTTTGCATAAAAATGCACATATAGCATTTATGAATTTTTAAACGGTGATCCATTTTGCTTATTAGAAATAATTTTAATTGCAATTATTTCAGAAACAATTTATTTTTAATAATCAGGGAGACATCCAGTTCCTTCTTAAATGTATATGCAAAGAAAGTATGGAAATGTGCTTAAAAATGACCACTTATAATGTTCAATTTATTGTGATTAGTAACTATTTTGCAACATCAGCGCTAATATTAAGTGGAAAGGAAATTGGACTAGTTGACAAATTCATATACCTGGAATACTGACTGAATGAAAATGCTGACTATAATATGGAGATATGATCAAAAATTGAGTTGTCAAGACACTCCTTTGTGAAAATGAAGCCAGTTCCATGCAATAAACCCCGCACGGGGATAACTGGTTTTCCAGTTATTTGGGAGCGGCGCCCCCACGGCCCGAGCTGACCTTGTGACTGGTCAACATCTGATGTCATGCCACCGCTTGATTTTTATTTTGGTGCTGTTGGTGTTTGCAGGGACGGCTGTTCATCCAGCTGTTGGGGAGTCGCGGCCCCACGATCCCGAGCTGGTCTTGTGTCTCGCTTTTTCGTTTTTCCTTATTTTCTCCACTGGCTAGTTGCCCGTGTTGTATTCTGTACCTCATCGCTACCACGTTATGTACTAACACCCCGGTCTTGTGGTTTTGTTACCCTCCACCACTAACTGTTTTATATTAACCGCTCAGTTCGTAGGTTGCTGAGATTCCGTTTAGGTTCCCTTCCAGGATTTGTCTTCTTTAGATTTCTTTTTTCCTTTTAGCTGGTTTGGGTGCTAGACCTACCTGCATGTTTGCCGCGTGCGGAGACCCGTGAGGCGGAAATGGGATGTCTGGCGGCTGAGGTCGCAGGAGACCGGATAAGTGCCTCCTGTGTACCAACACTCCTCTTCGACCCCGGCTTCGCTGTAAACGGGAGGCTAGAGACTAACCCACCTCTAGTCAGAAGTCTTGTACCAAGTTGTGTGCAGGGCTTTAGCGGCTTTTTTTGTCGTATAGCACGGCAGGGTGAGCCCGGGGCTGTGGGATCATGCCAAAGGCGTTGGCATGACGGTACCCCGGAGGCCGAAGTGTCCGCCGAGTGCGTGTGATCACAGCCAACGGACTATATCTGCAACGTATAAGCTCCAGAACTGTGTCCAGCGTCATTTTCTTGGCTTGCAGACCTCCAGTTCTCCCTTGTAGGGCTCGGTGGTGGGTGGAGTAGTCTGCAGACGAATTCTTCTCCTTTTTTTCATGGGTAAACCCAAAAACAAACGCTCCAAATTCAAGTCACCTGAGCAAATGATCGTTGACAACGACTCTCCTTCGTCTTCTCAACCTACCAAGTCTCATACCCTTAAAAGATCTTTAGATCATGATCTGGACCAAGAATGTGGAACCTCTTCTTCGGCAGCTGTACCAGTCGCTCCGAGCGTCGTCTCCCCTCGATTGTTGTGAATACGCATGCTACATACTTAGTTGTGGAATCCATCGATCCGAATGAGAGACTGTCCACCAGATCTCCATTCTTCATTTCTAAAGCTTTGGACGCTGCAGTTGGCCCTTTGAAGTCTGTGAGGAAGCTTCGCTCTGGGGACCTGCTTGTCCAAACTTGCAGTGTTTCTCAGAGTAACACTTTTCTGCACCTCACTGGTCTTCAAGGCATTCCTGTCAAAGTGACACCTCACCTGCTTTCTTAACACCTCTCGGGGTGTTATTTCGGAGTTTGATCTCTTGCCATGCAGTGAAGAAGAATTGGTGACTGAACTTGCAGATCAAGGTGTTATTGCTGCACGCCGTATGATGTTTCGGCGCGATGGTTCTTTGATTAAGTCTAAAAATGTGATCTTGACTTTTAACTCCCCGAAAGTTCCAACCGAAATCAAGGCTGGCTACTTGGTCTGTGGAGTTCGCCCGTACATTCCCAGTCCTCTGCGCTGTTTCAGATGCCAGAGGTACGGGCATTCACAACGTTTCTGTAAGAGTTCCGCTCGTTGCGCTAATTGTGGCTCCAGTGAACATGACGGGAAGGTTGCACTTCCTGCGGCCTGCTGTGTTAACTGTGGTGAGGCCCATGCAGCTTACTCCCGCAACTGTATGAAATGGAAGGACGAGATGGCTATCCAGCGCCTCAAGACCCTGGAGGGCCTCTCGCACCCTGCTGCCAAGGCCAAGTTGGGTATACCCACCACCCGACAGCGTACTTTTGCCGCAGTTGTTAAGTCTCAGCCACAACCCGTGCAGCCTTTTGTTCCGCGCCCTGTAGCTCTCGCCGCACTTGCCAAGCGATCTACAGCTGAACAAGCGACACAGGTGGATTTCACCGAGCTCCAGCTTATTCGACCAGCTGCGTCTTCGCCTTCTCTTTTGAAGACGCCCGCCTCTTCCGGTTCCCAGCAGACAGCCTGCACGTGCGGAAGACCCGGCCCTCAATCCGCAAAGGTGTGCGGTGTCCATCAAACTGTCTCGGCCTCAGCGAGGTCCCCACCCTCACCCAACACTATAGAAGAACACGGGGGGGGAGGAGAGTGACAGTTCGTCCCCAGCCTCTACCAGCATTGCAGAGGAACATGGGGGGAGGAGAGTGACAGTTCGTCCCCCGCCCTCTGCCAGCATTGCAGAGGAGTGTGGGGGGAGGAGAGTGACGGTTCGCTCCTTTCCATTAGTAAATATGTTACTTTTAATAAACTTCATTAACTACCTTTTCTTCACTGCTTTCTTCATACTCTTTTTCAACTTTTACCAAGCCTGTCTGATCTTCATCATTTTCCACGTTTTTAAAATCTGTGGCTGATCGTTCTTTGTCTGGCGCTCTTTGGCCAAACCTGGCCCTTGCGCCAATAAAATCCAACAACCAACCAACCAACCATGCAATAAATGTTGAAATTAGACATGGATGATAAAGTGCCATGTGCAGTCAATTTTGTTGCATGGAGTTCAACTTTCATATTAAAGAGAAAAAAAAAACAAGAAAAAAACAGTAAGCCATTGAGATGTTGATTTTTTAGAAGGATGTTAAAGATCCATGGGCTGTCACGGTAGCACAGTGGTTGGTCTAAGCATCTAAGCACTGGCAAATGACCATTCATCTGAGATGGGTCTGGGTTCATCTCGGTGAGGCATGGATGTTGTGTTTGTCTTATAGTACTGGCTCTCTTCCTTTCCTGGAACCAGTGGCCCTAAATTAGGGACTGGCAACTGATTATATAGCCCCCTGAGTTGTTCACTGTGGTCATTAAACCTCCAACCAAAATATAAAAAATAAAAGATCCCATGGACAGGGGAGAATTAGGAAATACTGAGAAGAATACAAGGTATGGTGTTATTAAATAACAAGGTTGACGCTCTAACTTTAACTAAATGAGAAACTTAAATTTTAACTCGTATCATCTTCGGTGTACTCTCCTTCCTCACGAACAAACCACTGCATTCGGATCTTACACTCGGCAAAGCAGTGCCGTAGCTTCACCTAGCTCATCCCTTTGACAGCATTCACATGGCCTCTGGAATCCTGGAAAAATCCTGGAATTTGATTCTTTTTTCTCCAAGTCCTGGAAAGTCCTTCATTTATTTTTCATGTATTTATATAATATCCTGAAATGTTTCTTGCAACGAGAAAAAAAAGCAATTGGCTTAAAGATTTCAATTGATTACATCACTTTTGTTCTAGTTCTGTGCGGCCTCTGCTCGCAATGACATCCCTTCCTTCCATGGAATGTGGAGACGTGTCATCTTTTTCATATTTAATCACTTACTCGAGGCTTGACCCAGAGATATTTATTTAAATTCTAGTTCCAGTTTTCTTTCGTCTCGTGACACGGCAGTGCAAGGCGTTTGAGTGCCACATTTCTGCCAATCTTGGTTTGTGGCATAGCAGTTGTGTGTAACTGGAGTTGAAACAGCATGTGGAAACCTTCCTGCAAGTCCAGTGTTGCCCTTCCTTCTAGCAGGTGCTTTCTTCACTGATGGAGATTGATATCTGGCCTCCCTGCCTCCAATTTTTATGTGAATAGATAGCTCTGGAATAGTCTTAAGTGCAGTGGTAAAATTGTTTTGTATCAGTGTGATAAATTCCAGATTGCTTCATATAAGTTTTATTCAGAGACATTTTTATAAGGGGGAAGTTTTGCCACTTCATTGAAGATGCAATGCAACTGAAAAAAACTCTGTAATAGCAAAACCCATAGAACTTCATAAGAAATCTAAATGCATGGTAAATTTTACCCCAATTTGAAAAATATAAAACAAAAACTTTATTCTAGCAAACATTTAACCTCCAATTTTTTTGATGAATTCCTGAAAAAGTCCTGGAATTTATTTTCTGCAAATGTGTATAAACTCTGCTTTTAGAAGCTTAGTTGTTCTCTTCTTCACCACAGTAAATGACTCAAAATGGGTCTGCTTTCGTACAGAAAAAAAAAAAAAAAAAAAAAAAATTGCAATAGTTGATCAAACATTTAGGAAAAAATTACATGGGGCCAAATCTGATGAGTAGAAAAGATGTTGAAGTACTGTGGTGTGTTTCTCAGCTAAAATATGCTTAACTAAGAGCACTGAAAGAGCTGGCATGTTGTCTTTGTGCAGAATGAAGCCTTTTTTTGTGCAATTCTGGCCTCTTCTGACTCATTCTCTGAAAGTCGCCAGAACCTGTTTGTAGTATTGCTCATTCAGGGTGTTACTGGTCATGAAAAAGTAATGAAATTGAGCAGGTGGTCATGAAGTAATGAAAAAATAATGAAATTGAGTGGGTGTTCATGAAATTGTCTTTTTTGTGTCAGCACCTGAATGAAGACAAGTTTGCTCACCTAGAAGAAAACACAAACTGGCATCCTTATAAACTGGTGTGTAGTTGATGCCCCATGAAAGCAAAAAGCACCGGCCGACGCAAGCAAGAATACAGAGTGACAAGAATGCCGGGTGGAAGCCAGAGACGTCGATTTACGCAACTTACGGATTTTGAGAGAGCCCTGATCATCAGGCTGAAAACTGCAGGGTTGTCGGCACTCTGTATAGCCCGCCATGTGGATCGTTCTGACCATACCGTCCTACTGTGTTGGGAACAGTGGACATGTTATGGCACTGCCACACGGCATATAGCCATTTTAGCAGCAGTGATATTATAGACACATTAGTTTTGCCTAAACTATTGTCGCATGGAATTAATTTCAGTGTTTGTAAAAATAAAAAATAATCTGGGATCTCAAGCCAAGGGTACTAGATTATGAGTCTGGAACGGTTTCCATTGTGTTATGCATTGTCGCAAAGTCATGAATTTAACTAAAGATGTCATGAAAAAGGCATGAAAAAGTCATGAATTTGGTTCAATAAAAATCAGTAGACACCCTGTCATTGCTGCTCCACTAGGCAGCCACTCTGCAAAAATTACACTGATTTATGTTGCCATGCTTTCTTCTGCCCTGGTGGCAGTGTTTTCCAATACATTGACTGTTTTTTTTTTCAGGGTGTTATTGGAAAATCCAGGTTTCATCACAAGTGATAACATTTTCTAAGACTGGTTCCCAACCTGTGCTCCGCAGGGCTCCACATGCACTTCCCAGGGGCTCTGCGGCTGCTCCAGGAAAATAAAATAAATAAAAATTGAATGAAATTAAAGAATAAGAAATTACATTCTGAACGTAAACTTGCCAAGTTGAATTTTGCGCCTCTTTTAGTAGACTACGCTTGGTCATTCTGCTGCCACTAGCTCCAAAATTATTTTAGCATGAGACGGACAGATGACGAGGCTGAGCTGGGCGCCAACCTGTCGGGTGCCGCGTTTTAATGGCCCTTTTGGAACTGAATGTCCGAGTGATTTCTTGGAACTGCACATTAGAGAAATTTCTCGCTCATTCTCGACCCTTCGAGAATCTTGGAATTCGCTCGAAGCTTCTCGAAACTTAGCCCCCATATAAATAGAGGCTGGCTAGTCGATTTGGTGTCACTTCACAGTGAATTTTCAAAGCGATAACATTTTGATTTCTTAGCAATTCTGTGAGTTTTCTGTGCATTTGACCTCTTTGGGACTTTACATTCCCATGCTATCTATCCCCTCTTCCAACCCCCGTAACACTACTCTTAAACACCATTAACTTGTAAGACATAGGGTGGGCCTAAGGGGCTCTGCCATAGAAATTGATTCTATAAAGGGCTCCACGAGTCGTAAAGGTTGGGAACTGAAGTTCTAAGAGATTGGACCTCACCTGCATAATAACAGCACCAATTCACTTGCGATTTCTTATTTTGTTCTGGCCTGAGAAGCTTTTAGAGCCATCTTGGTACAAGCCTTTGTTGTGTTCAGATTTTCGTGTAAAATTTGCCTAACAGTTTGTTTTTCAATGTTTACCATTTCTGGTATCATTCTAATACTCACTTATCAACTGCATAGATTTGTCCACATTGCCTTCGTTGCTGAAGTGCTTGGGTGTCCCAGGCATTCTTCATCTTCAGTGTCTTGCCGGCACTCTCTGAACCTCTTATGTTATGCAAAAACACAAGCATATGACATACATTCTTCCCTGTATGCCTCACTTAACACAGCAAAATATTTCGTATGTATTTTCTTCAATTTCACCAGAAATTTGACATTGATACATGTCTCACTTTTTTGAACTTGGTGTTTTCTTGATGCGTGATGCACAACACTTTTACTTTCATTGACATGTGACACTGAACTAGTGCAGAGAGTGAGGTGAACTATTTTTTTTTTTTCCGCCCCGGTGGCCCAGTGGTCTAAGCGATGACTTCTAATCATTCGTCTGAAAGAGGTCCGGGTTCGAATCTAGTGAGGCATGGATGTTGTGTTTGTCTTACGGCACTGGCTCTCTCCCTTCCCTGGAACCGGTGATTCTAAATTAAGGTCGGGCGACTGCTTATAGCCCATTGAGTTGCTCACGGTGGTCGTTAAATCTCCAGTCAAAAAAAATAATATATATATATATACGATATATATATATGCATTTCTGGTTACATGCAGTTTAAGGTCAGTGGGCTCCCACCAGTGGCATATACTCGAGGCTAGCTAAGCTAGCTGCGAAGCCCAGAAAATGCACAAATAAAACTGAATTAAATATACACAAATAAAAGTCAATTATCAACAGTATTAAAATATGTTGATGCTTTCGCTGTGAAAAAAAAAATGTGTGTGGATTCGCTTCTTTGACTCAGTTTGGCGAGCGAAAACCAATGGCATAACGCAAGCAGCTCTTCCAGAGTCTTCGCAGTTCTCTGATGCGAAAACCTTCCATACCATCGCCTGCTAGCATTTCCATGACAACATGAATCAGCTGGTAGAGGGGAATGGGCCATTGCTTTGTGAAATGGTTCGCTCAGAAAAGAGAAGACTTAGACTATATCAGTCACTCGCATTCTCCCGTCGATGAGAACACATGTTTAACGAGATTTCTTTCAGTTTTTATGAAGTTTCGATGAATTAAAATCAGAGATATTATGTCTTAAAGCCATGGCTTTGTTGGATTCGAACTGTTTTGATAAATTTTGTGAAAGCTTCCATGAACATCTACTGTCAAAACTTGAACTCTATGCTTCAAATTTTGATACAGCTTGACGAAAAAATGAACTGTGAAGGTGTTTTATTCCCTTGATGAATACAAAAACAAATCAGTAAGAGACATTACATGTTACATAAAGTTGAATAAATTGGACATAGTGTTTAGTGAGGGGTACAAATTAGTAGACCTCATATTAAGCTTTCCATCAATAACTGCAACTGCCGAAAGAATTTTTTCTGCATTAAAAAGAATCAAGATATATCTTAGAGCCACGCAAGGACATGCACATTCGGAAAACTTGGCTGTTTTGTCAGTAGAGAAAAACATTCTTTTTAAACGTGAAAAAGTACTCGAAAGAAACATTTAGGGAAAACGTAACACTCAAGTTCACACAAAAGGAAAGAAGAATGGAGTTCATGTACAAATAAGTGTTCAAATCCTAATCCTCATAATTATTTGGTATCGTGTTAGCAATTTCATGTACCTAAAATTTAGAAAAAAATAATACTTCTATTACTTAACAATTAAAAATTAAATTTTGCAATAAAAAAAAAAAAAAACAGTACTGAGGAAAGGGAGGGATGGATGAGAAAGCCCATGTCTCGGACCCAAGATTCGCCACTGGCTCCCACTTACTTTTGTTTGGCCTGCACTACACATTGCATTTGCCACAAGCACAATCTCCTTATTTTATGCCTGTACCTTGTAAATAAAAATCAGGTTTGTTAAGTTTGATGAAAAGAAAAAAATATCGCTTATATTGGACGTCTAAATTTTACATTCTGTAATCTTTATTGTAGGGCGGCCAAGTATCCTAGTTTACCTGGATTCTATTTGATATCGAAAATATTTTCCAAAAATTTGATTTTTCTACAAAGAATCTCGTTTTGTGGTTTTCTTATTGTTTTCTTTTATTTATTTATTGTGCATAGTATTTTTTTTTTTTTTTTTTTTTTTTCCCCTCAATGACATCAGCCATCATTTTTCTCCAGCGTCATTGCTGGCTTCGGGAATCGATAACAAATGGAGGTAAATGTCTTTTTGTTAATCCATGGCACTTCAAGGTTGTGAGCCCCATGATGGTAGCAAGACAGTCGGTGGCTTGGAAAATGGAAGTACAGGTATACGACGTCACATCCATGGTAGTTGTGCAAAGTCTTGTGAAAGGCTTTTTATTTGTTTGCTAACACTCAAGTTGGACTCTGATTCCCGTACTTTGTTTGGTCTTTCAAACAAAATAAGTTGTGGTGCAAGTTTTTATTTCACTTCACAGCCCCATAATGGGGCCTAAACATTGGGACTGAATATTTTTGAAGAAATACTCTGAAGAATTGGACTTTGTAAAACCATCACATAAGGGGGAGTTTCATGCGTATGGCACTTTGTGTAACTCTGATTTTTCTGTTTCTTACACTGGTCATGGGAACATTGTCATACATGTTGGAACTAACAAACACAAAAAATCATGATAGCACAAAAAGTGTTATGCAACTTGGACCATTTTGTTTCAGTGCCGAATGATTTTCAAACGATTCCTGTAGAAGTTCTGTTACCGAATTTTTGTCGGAGCGCAACATACTACTAGCTTCAGCTGATCACATGTCCCAATTGTTGCCAGCTATGTTTCTTAACTCTCCAGAAGTAAAAAGATATGCTTGTGGCAGAACAAAAACTTTGCGTATTGTTCAAGAAATGGCAGAATATCATTCAAAAAATGCTCTGTGTGCTATTAAAAGTGGATCATTTTCTATAGTAATCATACATGAGATTCTTCCGCGGATTCGCGGAATTCAACTTTTTCTGTCACCATTTGGGTCATATTCGAGATCAATGCAACAAGATTAAAGAGAAATTTGCGGGGGTGGGGGGGGGTATTAGTTGGGAATGCCGTTTTTTCGGCAGGGTATGGTTTTTGATCTTTCAAAACTTACAAAAACGGAAGCTTAACAGAGTTAAGATTTCCCCATAATCGTAATTTCTTTTATTTGCGATGTTCCCCTGTCCAGTATTGTTGTTAAATATAATTTTATTCCATAAATATTTTATTTCAGCTTGAAAAATTGGAAGAAAATGTTCTGAAAACAGAAGTTAGACGGTGCGAACATTTCCAGTAATCTCCAGGCATGAGTTTCTTTAGAGAATTCGAGGAATTCCACCATTTCCATCATCCTTTCTGTGGTTCTCGAGATAGATGCATAACTGAACAGAAACTTTTTGAGTGACTGGTGGTGATGGTGGGGTCGTTTTCTAGCTTTCAAAAGCTTCGCAAACGGAAGCTGACAGAGTTCACTCTGTCTTCACGAAGATTTGTCTCGTAATCATAATTTTCTCTCTCGTGATGTTCCTTCTACCCAGTATTGTCGTTAAATACCATTTTATTCAATGATATTTGTATTTCAGCTTGAAAATGGTGTAAAATTTTCTGAAAACGGAAGTCGGAAGGGGCGAATATTTCGTCCGTGATCATACACTATCTACCAACAAGTAATTGGACACTTGTGATAGCAAAGGAAAACGAAGTTTATTCACCTTCAATAGTTGGTGGAGCCTCCACGAGCGGCGATTACAGCTGCGACTCTCCGGGGCATACTCTCGACCAGGCGTTGTACGACGGCTAGCAGTATTTTCTTCCACTCGGCTTGGAGAAGACAGGTCAGTTCTTTCACCGATTTCGGACGGTGAGGGCAACCCTTAAGTCGACGCTCCAACTCGTCCCAGAGGTGTTCGATTAACCCCATTGTCACCATACCAAGCCATGGTGGACCTCGCAACATCACAGGTGGCATTGTCATCCTGAAAGTAACGTGGGTCCACCCCGTAAAACTGCCACAATGTAGGAAGCGCATGGTCATCCAAAATGGTGCAGTAGGTCTTGGCGTTGAGTCTACCAAGAATTGCAACCAAGGGTCCCGTGCCATACCAGGAGAAACGCCCCCATAGCATAATTCCACCGCTGCCGAACTTCACAGTTGGCACAATACATTCCGGCAGGAGGCGTTCTCCAGGCAGACGCCAAACCCAGACCCTCCCATCCGAACGGTAGAGGGTGAACCTTGATTCGTCGCTCCAGAGAACCTGTTTCCACTGTTCAACGGTCCACTGTCGATGTTTTTTGCACCACGTTAGCCGAGCAGCGCTATTGGACTTGGTGATCAAAAGCTTGTGGGCGGCAGCACGTCCATGATAACCGAGCAGATGGGCTTCCTTACGGATGGTATTCATCGAAAGAACACTCCCGGATGCTTGCTGAAACTACTCGCGAATGTGGCCCATGGATTTGGTGCAGTTCTTCCGAAATTTCTCTGGCCAGCACCCGTCGGTCTCTAATTCCCAGTTTTGTGGGTCTGCCAGGTCGGAGCACATTCCGACAGTCACCTCTCGTCTTCCACTTGCCAATCATGTAGGCCATTATCGATTTTGGGTACTTCAACTTGCTGGATATGTCACGTATGGATCGGCCATTCCTGTGATACCGGACGATTACACCTTTCTCGAAATCGGAGAGCTCCCAACTGCATGGCATCTTGCATGCGACTGGTTGTGTTTTTTTCCCCACATGATTTTTAACGGCTGCGGTCGTGACGTGTATCAGGACCGCAGATATCGTCGATTGCAGGGGTGTCCAATTACTTGTTGGTAGATTGTGTATATGCCCCCCCATGTTTCTCTGTCCTTGTTTTTTTTTTTTTTTTTTTTTGTTAAATGTCAGTAATGTTACATTTGATGTGCTTCATATTAATAGTTGCACAATAATTGCTCATATGGCTTCATTATATTCATACTTTCTCGCGGTGTGTTCCGATTGTTCACCCAGTGAAAAATTTCAGCTTTTTTCTTTCATCATCAGTCTCATGTATGAGTAATTTACGGCAGTAATGACGCTGATGATAGACCATTGAATTGTGGTAATGTATTTCGATAATGATTGTATGCTGCTCTCTTTGCCATACCTGGAAACCAGTTCAGCAGGTGAAAATGTTGCCAAACTTGTGTCCTAAGAATTTCAGCATCATGTTATTCCGTGGATGAACTGTTTTGCCTTATCCTGTAATAACGCTGCTGTTGTGGCGGGGAGAAAAATGGTGAAGCAACATTTCTGAAAAAAAAAGAACAGCCTAATCGTGTTGTGTTAGCCATCTGTTAAATTTGGCTGCTGAAAAGGAGTCTTCAACATTACTTTTACAAATTGATGACTTTTTGACTGACATTTATTACTTTCTGATGAAAAGTGTAAAGAGAAAAAATTAACTTGAAAAAATTTCAAGCTCTCTGCAATGTGGAATCACAAAAAAATTCTTAAACATTGCTGTACGAGATGGTTATCCTTTGGTAAATACTTAGACCAGGTTTTACAGCATTGGAGATGCCTTATGTCATATTTCGAAGAAGAATGCAGCAGCAATAGGAAAGGGCCAAAACTTTCCTCACATTTAGTTGGCTCTACAATTCTAAAGGTTAAAAATCCTGCAGATTTGACATCTCAACAATCTTCAATTTCTGGTGTAAAAAGAGAAGCCTCACACAATTTACATTCATTCCCCTTCTTGTTAAAAGAAATCAGTTGTGTCTCACAGTGCAACACATGTGGTCTTGGGAGCAAAAAAGAAAAAAAGGAAAGGTATGGCCAAGCAGTCCATATGGCTGAAAAACAATGGAATAAGAATGGAGTTCTGTATACAAACACTGTTAAAGAAATATTTATAAACAAATCTTTGCAATGACATGAATGTATTTTCTTATCTTTAAGGTCTGCGTTATGCCATGCATATTTCTTTGTTCAATGAAAATGTTATCAGTATCTTTGATAAATATAACTTACTGTTGCAATGTGAAGAACCTAGACTTCACAAGTTGAAAGTTGATCTTGAAATTTTTTTCCATGAATTGCTAATCTGATTTTATAAGAGCTGGTTTAGTTGCAAGTGCCCCATCTCTGTGAAATACAGGATAATTTGATTGCGTTAATCTAAAAAGATTACACCAATCTGGCCACAGGGAGTGAAACTAGACTTAACAAGTTGCAAGTGCCCCATCTCTGTGAAATACAGAATAATTTGATTGGGTTAATCTAAATGATTACGCCAATCTGGCCATAAAGAGTAAAACTATACTTCACAAGTTGAAAGCTGATCTTGAAATTTTTTCCATGAATTGCTAATCTGATTTTATAAGAGCTAGTTTAGTTGCAAGTGTCCCATCTCTGTGAAATACAGAATAATTTGATTAGGTTAATCAAAAAAGATTATGCCAATCTAGCCATAGGGAGTGAAACTACTCTAATAGTTAGTACATTGGCACCAAATGAAAAAGAAGAATTTTGCGTCTCCGTTCAGAAATACTTTATCAAAGTGTAAATCAATGAAGGAAGAAATATTCTTCGTAATACATGGAAAATCGACAGAATATTCAAGCAAGCAAATCCGTTTGGTTTGATTGAATACTTTATCAAAGTGTATGACTACGTGCTATCTTCATTTCCGCTACGATCAGAGGTGTTACAGTGTGCTCAGGGCTTGAAAAATGCCATGTCCGAGATGCCCAGGGCATTTAACTAACTAGTCTTCACAGCTTTCATCATTCTCTTTTCTAACTTTTACCAAGCCTGTCTGCTCTTAATCATTTCACCCCGCTTTTAAAAATCTTTAACTGATAGTTCTGTGTCTGGCTCTCTTTGGCCAAACCTGGCCCTTGCGCCACTAAAATCAATTAACTAACTAACTAACTAACTAACAGGTAAAAAAAAATCTAGTTGCCTAGTCTGGGCAACTAAATTTAAAAATAAAGTTTGAAATAGAATTTCCTACTACAAGAAAAAAGACATTCATTACATGTTGTGTTTCAATTCACCGCCAATCACCAGAAGTTGTGTTATTGCTACAGAGTGCCAAGGGCAGAAGAATATCACTTCTTTAATTATGTTATGCTCTGGGTTCAGAAATTGAAACTAAATGTTGTTAGTCGGCAACGGGATACATGTTTCTGACGGAACTAGCCTCCGGTGTATAGAGACAAAGGAGCAAAAACTTCAACAATAAGAACATAGCAGAATCACTAAATTTCTCAAATACTAATGATATCATTTCATACCAATTTCAGCATCATCTTCTTAAAACTTGAGATGCATGCTTTTATGCACTGAGCATTTTGAATACAGATCTTTAAAACGTAAATGCAAAACATGTAAAAAAAAGTTCATCTTTTTTAACTTAAATAAATAAAGGTGTAGGTTTGCTATCTTAAAAGATAAGTTTTCCTGGGAATCAACATTTAACACCTGGGCAGGTAAATAATTTCTGCACATGCCCAGGCGGGCATGTAACTTTTCAGATATTTTTCAAGCCATGGTGCTGAAGTTACATATATTTCAAAACTGGAAGTCTTAAGTTTTCTTCCGTCAAATTTTTTATTGACATGTTTCTATGTTTACTATTGAAGGAGAAGGGGGAAACCACTTTCACTGCTTTGGATGAGGTGGAGACTGAATTTTCTGCTTTATCAGCATTCAAGCTTACGGAGGAATGTAAATGATATCAACAGAGCTGATGAACAGCGGTGTATTCTTGGTGAGGAAAAAGACCATGTGGAAAGCTGTTATATCATCAACTGAGTGGAGTTATGTTGGGTGTGTTAGTTTTGCCACATAGCAATGCACCCTGTAATCATGTTTTTAGTAGAGTGCAGTGAAATAAAACTGACTTTTGTGGTTCAATGAAACATTGTACCCTACAAGCCATTTCAGTATCAAAATCTAATATGAGTGGTTCATGTTTTTCTCAAAAGTATGATGATAGATTTCTGAGGCCAAATTTGCAACAACTACAACACTCTCTAAAAACTCATTAACAAGGTTTGGTAATAATTGATGACATGGCTATTCTTAGACATAAAGCATTATAAATTTCTCCAAATTATGTTTTTTTTTTAAGGAATAAAAGGAATTAATATGTCGAATTTTCGGGTACCACTCCTACCCTTCCTCAGGACTGCAACTATAGTAGGTGTTGCCGTTCGTGAGATAAATTCCAACCTTTCAAATGATTTAATATTGTACCTCTTCTCTTTGTTTCCAGTCCTTCTGACAATTTTCTCTTGAAAAAGTGCTGTTTGTATGTCAGAACTTCTACTGTGTCTGAAAACACTATGTCCTGTATTTTGAACATGTCTGTCCAAACCTGTTCTGTTTATTATTTTTTTTTCATTTAAAGAGAGAGAGAAGAGAAGAGAAAAGAATCAGAAGAAAAAAACTAAGTTTCAGTTAACTAGAAAAATAATTTACCATAAAGGACTGTTTGAAAAACTTCAGAGGATTTGTGAGAAGTTTCTGATCAGACTGGTTTCAGGATTACAAGATAAAATTAATAAGTACTGTTGAAAATTAAAGCAAAAAGAAGAAAACATCTTTTCACAGGAAGGTGTGGTCTACAACATTAAATGTGAGTGTGGTCTGTGCTATGTGGGAGAAACAGGCAGATAGCTTAAAAGCAGATTGGCAGAGAGAGAGAGAGAGAGAGAGAGAGAGAGTATAAAGCTGCCATTAAAAATATGACAAACAAAACAAGTTTGGACAGATATGTTCAAAATACAGGGCATAAAGTGTTTTGGGAAACTGTAGAAGTTCTGACTCATCACCAGCACTTTTTCAAGAGAAAATTGTCCGTAGGACCAGGAATAGAGAGAAGAGGTACAAAATTAAATGATTTGAAAGGTTCAAATTTATCTCACGAATAGCAACACCCACTATAGTTGTAGTCCTGAGAAAGGGTAGTGTGCTACCCAAAAATTTGATGTATTAATTCCTTTTATTCCTTAGGAAAAAAACAAACATATTTTGGAGCTATTTATAGTGTTTTAACAAGGTTTGTTAATCCTACTTTATACTTAAATACTATTTTTTTTTTGTAAATATTTCTTTATGTGTATTAATAGATAAACTATAATAAAAAATAAAGAGACCTATAATATATCATTTTATTATTTATAAATTGTAAATACACGTGGCATTGATGACTCAGTTTTGTATTTTAAGAAGTTGGCAGCTGTGGTATTGGAGCGAAGTACCAAGGTCAGCAGAAGGGTTTAGAAAAAATAATATCCTGGCTTTGTAATATAAAGGACTGGATTAATTTGAACAGGAAATCCTTAATCATTGCAACTGGGAACAGGTTTGCTTTTGCCAGAATTGTCACTAAGTTAAGAGAAGATGCTGTGAGTAGAGTTTGTTAAAATGCATCTTTTTTAAATGGTCATTCATACATGTTTTTGTAGTAATTAAAACCCAGTATTTTGCATAATTGTTGAACTGCAAAATGAGAGAGTGCCATATATTCATTAATTTATAAGAATTCCCTGTTTTTCAAGTATGTAAGCCACGTAATAGTTTGTGACCAATGCATTGCTTTTGTGTGAGTGTCCGGTGTGTTTTATCCATAGCATGTTGTCTTCTCTTCATTGTTGTCTACCATGATTAGATTTATGAATTTATTTATTTTTCTTTTGCTGAAGATCTGAATTGTATCGTTGTTCAGTACACTTTAATTGTGAGCTATGGTGAAAAGTTGTTTCCTTCCATTAATGAAGTTAAAAATTATGTTATTGTTCATTAAACTGCAATTGTTGAATTACTGTATGTTAAGTATTTATATGCCATCTGTGAATTCTTTTTTCAAAATGGATTAGCAACTGTTATAATGTAATGCAGACCAGTGTATGTGGATTTAAGTTTTAAAATAAAATAATTCAAATTTTAATAGTAACTAATTGCATGTTTTTATTTTTATTGAGTATGGATTTATATTTATTGAGTATGCTTTTACATAACCATTTAGAAACACTTTTACAGTTCCAAGCACCATGCCATTAAATAGCGTGCCTTAAGCAAAATTTGTTGTAACATGTTTCAGGGTATGTATTTGATTAAAATGGAAATACTTCATGCTTCTAGTTTACCAAATGTATAGAATGTTAATTCCTTGTGTCAAGGGGTGCAAATTCAAATTTTGCATCAGATGTGGTTGTCAGTTTGTTTCCATTGGGCCTGGTTCTCTCACATGTGGTTGGTTAATATAAATTCCATTGGAGACTCCTTTGTATTCAGTGATCACGGGGAATTACTAAACTTTGAAGAGCTAATGAACTTGCTGGATATATTCAGAAAAGATCATTTCAATGAAGTTTCATGTTAAAACTTATACTTAGTATTACTGGAATTAAATTTTGCAATGTGTCACAGTGCTTTTGCTCCATCATCTCAAATGATTAGGTCTTACTTAAGCAATGCCAATCTGACTTTGCTGTGTTTATATGAGATGTAGGGCTTTCTAGATGGATGCTCTGTGTACAATATTGTTTATCTTTTTGTATTTTTCTGTCACATATGCAGGCAGCTTTCAGTAAGTTTTATGCTTAATAAATCTCTGCCTTTATCATCTGCCAATGGTACTTCTATATTACTTCCATATGCAGTCTATGGTAATTCTAAAGTTCTTTGAAGATCTACATTCCAGTTGTGTTGTCATTGATAGCAAGTTCTAATTTGTGTTGTAGCCTTTGTACAAAAGCTAGGTAGTCTGTCTCAACTAGGGTGACCAGATGTCCAGCTTTTGGAGGACATGTTCTCCTTTTCTTACCATGTCCACCTGTCCTCCAGGCATTAAGGGAAATAATCTAAATGTCCAGCTTTTTCAGTAAGTAATAATTCAAATACATTTTAATCAAATTCTTCTGTTGCAATCATATATCCTATTAAGTCACCGCTAAAATGTATTAATTCATTTCCGGATCCCCACTCTTGCCGTCCCTTCTCCCCCAGGTCAGTTTATTCCTGCAATCCTGCTGCAGTGAGCCACTTGTGAGTCAACAGTGCAGAGAAAACTCACCAGTGCACGTTAGTCTGTCGTTTATCACATGTGGACGATGCTATACGGTGTAGTCATGTAAACAGTGTGCCCATACTGCTTGTTTTGTGTGTTGTGAGTTGTCGCTGTGAGTTTTTTCTATTTATAATTCAAGTTCCTTAATCAATCAGTTAGGGGTATTCTGCTAGTTAAATACAATTTGAAATACATGACATGCACTGAATTTCACAAATGTTTGTTAAAGAAACCTGATCTACTGAAGAAAATCTCTTCCAGTGAAAAATATAAGTAAAATGTCCAGCAGACTAAAAGCTTTTCTTTTTTAAAGTTTTTCATGTATAAACTCTCAGACTGTAAAATTTAAATGCAGAGTATGTGCATTCGTATTTATTTTTGTACAAATTTTTTGTGTCCTCATTTTTTAATGAAAATGTTCTCCCATTTCAAAAAGTCATCTGGTAACCCTGAGTAAGATTTTTTTTTTTTTTTTTTTTTTTTCAATTTAGCAAAAAAAAAAAAAAATTCAGCATTGAGCTGTTAATTACTGGTAAGAACATTTTAGGTGCAAGGTTTATTACTTGATGGAAAATACCCAGTAAAAGAAAAACATTTGGACCATCCCCACATGCGCACACACCTGATATTTGGATGATTTCTGCAAAGGCAGTACTCACGGGCAAAGGTCAAGGGTAGTAACTTTAAAATATGTCTAAAACACTTGACAAAAAAAAAAAAAAAAAAAAACAAGAAAAGTAAGAAAGAAAATAAGCAAAAACACATAGAAAGGTTTTCTGTAATTATTTATGTATATCCTCTTTTCTCACTTCTACCCAATACAGCAGATATGTGAATAATTATTTATCCTAAAAATTTTGCTGTAGGATCTGTACATTTTTTCTGTGAAAGCCAGTTTAATCCAAGCCAAACCAGCTTTGAGCTGCATGCATTTTGAAAATTTATGATTAAATGATTACGTAGTTATTCAATAAATAATGTCTGCCTTTTTGAGAGTTGACTACTATGCATAGTTGTTTGGTATTTTTTCATGATCCAAGTGTTTTGACCATGCCTTTTTGTCTTCCTCTTTTTTATATATATTTGAAACAGCCTTCACCAATTTTTGAGCATATGACTTCTGTCTTAAATACAGTGAAAGACAGATATTGTGCAGTCCGATATATTGTGGATTCGGATATAACTGAGTGAAGAGTACATCCCCCCCCCCCCCAAAAAAAAAACAAAAAAAACAACACATTATTAATTAAATTCTTAATTGGTACAACCAATAAGTTACTTGGAAACCCAAGGCGCAGTGAAAACACCGATTTCAGAACAACACATAAGCGCTGTCCTTGGCAGCTGCCAATTAGCTACTTGTTCCCCTTACTCTCTTGTCCACAGGTGTAAAGTCCATGTATCAGACATTTGCATAGTGTTGAGTCTTGAGTTCAGTGCATGTGTCATGACGTTGCAGAAAAGGAAAGTGACCCTAAATGAAAATCATGAAGATGATGATGATGAAAAGGAAAATGGGATGGAAGTGAAAGAAGGTGCTATTCTGAATGTTAGTGACATGATAACACACAAATAAAGTAATTTCATGAATGGAGAGGCAAAGTGAATCAAATAATGTTCATCTGTTGCACCTTGCAAGTATAAAACAATTCACAGAAAAGAAATGCTGTGCATTAACACACCAAACAACATTTAGACTTTTTGAAGACAAAATACAAACAGGCCTACATTAGATTGAGTGATCAAAGACAATCTGTAACTAATGTATTTCACATTTCATACAAGTAAAATGCATAACTGGTAAGCTTTTATTTTGTATTTCTGTGTTTGATGACAAGAATTATTTCTACGTTTGATGGCTGACCAACTGGAACCATCAGCTGTGGGCTGATCCCACACACTGATGTATTTTCCTGATTTTCAAGACTCAAAGAGTTTAAGTGTGGGGTACGGTTGACCTACCATACTTGAGAAGAAAAGGTGGAGTCTAATATTCTTAGGTGTCTTGGCTATGTGAGAGAATGAGTGATGAGATGCTTACTAAGAGACGTTTTTCAGCCCAGATGGCAGGAAAAGGTAGAGGAAGGCAAAGAAATCATGGGAGGACCAGATTCAGGAATGTCTGCATGAGGAAAAGATTATTAGTATGAAGTATAAAAGGTGGTGTGTGCAACGTGTTATGGATGTCAGTAAAACTCAAGCTGTGTGCTGAGATCGCTGTAAATGGAGAGATTTGATACAGCAACAGTAAGTAAAATCTAGTTCTATTAGTTAAATATTTACTTGGCAGATGGTCCTTCTTTGAGGAGCTAAGCTAGCCTCTGAATCTTAGAGAACAACTTAATGATTGATATGGATGTATGGATGACTGAAATTTACATATATGCACTATCTACCAACAAGTAATTGGACACCTGTTATAGCAAAGGAAAACAAAGTTTATTCACCTTCAATAGTTGGTGGAGCCTCCACGAGCGGCGATTACAGCTGCGACTCTCCGGGGCATACTCTCCACCAGGCGTTGTACGACGGCTAGCGGTTTTTTCTTCCACTTGGCTTGGAGAAGACGGGTCAGTTCCTTCACCAATTTTGGACGGTGGGGGTCACCCCATAAGTCGACGCTCCAACTTGTCCCAGAGGTGCTCGGTAAGGTTAAGGTACGGGCTCTGCACAAGCCAGTCCATTTGATTAACCCCATTGTGCCCATTGTCGCCATACCAAGCCATGGTGGACCTCGCAACATGACAGGTGGCATTGTCATCCTGAAAGTAACATGGGTTCACCCCGTAAAACTGCCACAATGTAGGAAGCGCATGGTCATCCAAAATGGTGCAGTAGGTCTTGGCGTTGAGTCTACCAGGAATTGCAACCAAGGGTCCTGTGCCATACCAGGAGAAACACCCCCATTGCATAATTCCACCGCCGCCGAACTTCACAGTTGGCACAATACATTCCGGCAGGAGGCGTTCTCCAGGCAGACGCCAAACCCAGACCCTGCCATCCGAATGGTAGAGGGTGAACCTTGATTCGTCGCTCCAGAGAACCTGTTTCCACTGTTCAACGGTCCACTGTCGACGTTCTTTGCACCACGTTAGCTGAGCAGCGCTATTGGACTTGGTGATCAAAGGCTTGTGGGCAGCAGCACGTCCATGATAACTGAGCAGATGGGCTTTCTTACGGATGGTATTCATCGAAAGAACACTCCTGTATGCCTGTTGAAACTCCTTGCGGATGTGGCCCATGGATTTGGTGTGGTTCTTCCGAATTTCTCTGGCCAGTACCCGTCGGTCTCTAACTCCCAGTTTTGTGGGTCTGCCGGGTTGGGGCACATTCCGACAGTCACCTCTCATCTTCCACTTGCCAATCACGTAGGCCACTGTCGATTTTGGGTACTTCAACTCGCTGGATATGTCACGTATGGATCGGCCATTTCTGTGATACCCGACGATTACACCTTTCTTGAAATCAGAGAGCTCCGAGCTGCGTGGCATCTTGCATGCGACTGGCTTGGTTGTTGTTTCCCACACGATATTTAACGGCGGCAGTCGGGATATGTATCAGGACCGCAGATATCGTTGATTGCAGGGGTGTCTAATTACTTGTTGGTAGATAGTGTAGTAGTGCATTATGTTGTCTTTTTTTCCCTGTCCTCCTTGCCCTGTCATTTGTCACTCTACAGGTCACCTTCCGATATACCCCAGTTAAAGTATAACATGGGGGTCAAATATGTCCCCAGGCAATGGAGCTACATTGGATTTTTACTGTAAGTTGATATTTCCTCGGCTAAGAGCACCATTTGCTGAAAGATAAGTGTGACAAATATAATGAATAGCAGAATTTTGTGGTATCTTGAAAAAATTATTTGTGTTAAGTGTGTTTTTCAGCCATAAAAAATTCAGTAACGTTTAGTACGTTGCTCTGCTCATAAGTACACATATGGTGCAAGGAACCAATGTCACTGAACTGAAACTGTTTAAACGATTTCTTGGATGTTATTTTGTTATGAAATAAAATAACATAAGAAATAATACTTAAACAGTTTATTTCAGCGGCATGGTGTCCTTGTGCTGAAAAATGTATTAAACATTACTGAATTATGTGGGATAAAAAAATGATTTGATTCACAATTACTTTTCAAGTTTTCTTTAGTTAAAGAATTCGCTTACCTCTCTGTCTCAAGGAGACACAGAAGTAAGCAAATTTTTCTTACAGACGTTTCTGTCCTTTAGGTGGCTGTCAAGGCCTGTTATTAATGTTTCATCACACTTTGTGTTGTTGTAGAATGCCTTAAAACTTTAAAATATTCACATTTTGAGAATTCCTGTTTTTATGGCTCTACTAGATTTTTTATTTTTTTTTTATTTAGTGTGAGTGTGGTTTTAGCTATGTGAGAGAAATAGGGAGACAGCTTAAAACTAGAGTGGCAGAACATAAAGCCGCAATTAAAAATATGACATACAAAACAGGTTTGGACAGGCACGTTCAATATACATGACAAGTGCTTTGTGTCATGTAGCACTTCTCATGTCAACAGCACTTATTAAAAAAAGAAAAGAAAATGAAGTTGTTAGAAGGACTAAAAATGGATAGAAGAGGTAAAACAGTAAATTATTTGAAAGGTTGAAATGTACCTCAAGAATGGTAAGACCTACTATACAGCTGTAGTCCTTAGGAAGGGTAGGGGTACTACCCGGAAATTTTACTTAGAAATATCTTTTTATTCCTTAGTTAGTTAGTTATAGATCTTATAGGACTTATATAGAAAAGAAAAAAAGTCTTTATCATCAATGATGTCATAGGGAATTCTGTACCATGTATATTAAGGTTTAACTGTAACTAAACATTTAAAAGAGAAGTAAATTTCCTTGATAATCCTGATGAAGGATATTTCTTTGCATTAACAAGTATCGCATATAATCAATACTTGTTAATGCAAACACTTGCATTATACAACATAATGGATTGTCATAGGAACTATAATCATTCTTCTGTCAACGACCAGTGCTAGTCGATGCATCGGCGGAAGAATGATTAACCTCATTCCAACAACTTACACCGTTGAGGATGCATCAAGTTGAACGATGCGAAATGCGTCCAGTATTTTAACTTACCTCATTTGAAGCATACTACTTTTTCCTGGAGTCGATGCCTTGAGACATATGTTTCATGAAGAGTTTTAGGTTTTATTCATTGTGCATTCCTTTGTTTGAAACATCTTTTACATTTCAGTCTTCGAAACGTTTCGCCATCATTATTATCATTCTGTATTCGTCATGCGTTTTATCAACATATCGCTATTATGTTCTGGCATGGCTTTCCTGTTTTTTATTCCTGATATTGTAGCCTTCAATGACCTCCATTCATGATTTTTATAGTTCCTATGACAATATACATTTCGTTGTATAATGCAAGTTTTTATACATGAACCATCAGCAGTACAACATAGGAAGTTGTATTTCGTGCATTGGGCCAAAGTTAAAGGTGAGTCATACATTCGCTTTTATACATGTTGAATAGAAGTTCAACATTTATACATGCTGAATAGAAGTATATGCAATACTTGTTAACTCACACAGTGATATTTTTTTAACCATGTAATAAGCTACTGAGCAAGAGTAGCAAAACTGATACTGATGAAGGAAATGCAAGAAAGTTTCAAATTATGTAATTTTAAACATAGAAATAGCCAAATAAAATAAGTTTCATTTCAAGAATTAAATATATCTCTGAGTAAAGCCAAAAGTTTAACTATCTGACCTCCTTTTCTTCATAGTTCAAGTTTGTTACACAGATAACCATGTAAATGTGTTTAAACTATGATAAAATTTAACAATACTTTGAAAAAAAATTATTTCTGTCTTTTTCCTAACTTTATTATAGGTGCTGAAGCTGTGGATTTTTTCTCAGACAAAACCGCATTGGATTTTCACAAAGATTTTGCTTCAAAGACTTTTTTGTCATCACTGCAGTTACTCGACGAAACGTAAGTCTCACATGGAATACCATTGCAGAATACATGTTGGTGGAAAGCCTTTCAAATGTGATACGTGCGGATTGGATTTTACTCGAAAATTTCACCTTGTCAGGCATATGGGTGTACACAGTGGACAGTGTTCTTTTGTTTGTGGACTTTGCTCTGCGCCATTTAACACTTCAGCTGCACTCTACAGTCATATGCGTTCTCATTACAGCGAGTTGGAGTCATGATATCCTTGTTTTCTTATATTGTGCTGTCAGGTTTTCTCTTTCTCTTCTGTTGGCTGGGTGTAATTTATTTAATCAATAAAAAAGCATGAAAAAAAAAGGATGGTTCTTTTCTGTCAACTGATTTCATAAAATGGTCATGCATTATTTTTAGTAAAGGTACATATTTTTTTTTTTGTTGTGCACATGTGTTATAAGAAATTCTGTACCTGGAAACGTGCTACGAGTTCTATTGCATCAAAAGACAGTGTTTTTCTTGTGGATATGGGGCATGTGTATTATGAGTTCTCCTATATTGAAAAACTGTATTTTTGTAGTGTTTATAGGGCATGTGTGTGTTATGAGTTCTCTTATATTGAAAAACTTTTTATTTTTATTGTGTGTATGGGGCATGTGTGTGTGTGCAGTGAGTTGCCTTGTACCCGCAAACTTTGTATTATTTTTGTGCATTCGGGGCAGATGTGTCATGGATTCTCTTGCTTTGAAAAATTGTGTATTTTTCTTGTGCATATGGGGCATGTGCATTTTGAGTTTTATATGAAAAACTGTGTATTTTTCTTGTAAGTGTGGGACATGTGTGTTGTGAGTTCTGTTGTAATATCGAAAAGCTTTATGTTTTATTGTGCACTTGGAGAATGTGAGTGCAATGAGTTCTCTTGTATAAAAAAAATTATTTTTCCTGTGCATGTGGGGCTTCTGTGTCATGAATTCTCTTGCGCTGAAAAATTGTGTATTTTTCTTGTGTATGTGGAGCATGTGTTGCAAGATCTCGTGTATGGAAAAATTGTGTATTTTGTGTATAGGGCAGGTGTTATAAGTTCTCTTAGTATCAAAGGTTACTCTCCTACATGCATATAAGCCCTGTTACTTGCTTCTCAGGAATCAGATACTGGGTGCTGTTGATAGTATTATTTAATTTCTATTATAGTATTCATGCCCAGTCCCATAGTGTGCCTTTTATTAACATTTTAATTTGAAATAATTATATTGTGGCCCCAAAGGTGTGAGCCTCATGTGGTTTCAGTAAGTGAAAGAATAGGTCTGCAATCACCCTAATCGAATTTGTAGGTTTCAAATGTCATTTCCGTGAGGCACCTTCAGTATTCATGTGTGAAGAATTAAAATGAGGGAAGTCAGAGATCACCATCCCCAGGGCCATAGCCAGAGAAGGGATTTGAGGGTTTAAACCCTCCCCAAAATGTTTAAAATGTCTCAAAAATAAAATAATTGTTTCATAAATTTTTGCTAGCAAATCAACAGAGCTCTTTATTTTACATGCACATATCCAATCGCCAGGTGTCCCGTGGTAAATGATTTTCTTGCGAAATGATTGTCACGTCATAGATAAATTTATGGAAAAGAAAATGGAGCACCATACCGAGAAACGACCATCCCAGTATAGCCATTAAAGCATTGCCTCAATGTAACAATGTTTTCCCGAATGTTCATTTTCTGCTATAGGTGCTCGGTTGTCTTCCTGTTTCAACTAGTACTCCTGAACAAATCTTTTTATCCCTTAGGCGTTTAAAAATATACAAGGGGTGTCCGATAAGCATCTGGATTTACACTGGCGGAAAGTGAAAAAAGAACACCAAGAAGGAATTGGCGGATGATCATGAAAATTACATATGTTAACGGGGTCGAGTTTATGTAGGTGTGAAGTTAATTTTGGAACCAACCAGTGAGTGCTTACGCCACAGCACTGCATAATATGCAAATTATTGTCGGTGGTATTTAAGGAGTACGGCGAAGTGAATGTAATCAGTCGTCGGCGTACAGACACGTGCGAAGACCCTGAAGAAGCTGCAATGCCTGGACATGGAAGACATGTACGATTTCAGCAGTTATCAGACTTTGAGTGAGGTTGTCTAGTCGGACTCCGTGAGGCCGGGTGATTGTATCCTCATATTGCGGAGCAAATTGGACGGGAAGTATATTGGTGGTGGTAGGATGGTGGCGTTGATAATCCGAGGAACATTCCCACACAACAAGACGTGGAACCGGGAGTCACAGACAGACTGATGAGTGGACTGATCGACGCATAAGAAGAGCGGCGTTGTTTAGCAGAACATCCACTGCGGCGCAAATCCGAGCTGCAGTTGCACCTGAGGTGACTATGCGAACAATCCGCAACCGTCTACTGGATGCAGGACTACGTGCACGTGTGCCTCTGGCATGTGTACCTCTGACTCCATCCCACCATCAGGAACGGCTGCAGTGGTGTCGCCAATGTCTGCACTGGAGAACACAATGGCGATCTGTCGTGTTCAGCGATGAAAGCAGATTCTGCTTGGGAGCCTGCGATGGCCGTATGCATGCTCGCAGAAGCACAGGAGAGCCCCCTTCTTGCATCCGCCAGCGACACACAGTGCCTACATCTGGTCTCCAGGTGTGGGGAGCGATCAGCTATCACTCCCGTACACAACTAGTGTTTGTACCGGGTACGCTAAACAGCACCTCCTACATCAACAACAACATTCAGCCCGTTGTTGTGCCATTTGTAAGGTCGGTCCATCGTGGTGTTTTCCAGCAAGATAACGCACGCCCACACACAGCACGTGCGACACAACATGCACTTCAGGGTGTGAGACAACTTCCATGGCCTGTACGTTCACCGGATTTGTCCCCCATTCAGCACGTGTGGGATTTTATGGGACAACAACTTATCCGGTCTCCACGGCCAGCCACGACCATCCCCGATTTATGCGTTCAGGTTGAGGATGCTTGGAACTCAATGCCCCAAACTTACATCCAACATCTGTATGACAGACTCCATGCCAGAATTGCACAGTGTGACGCAGTTAATGCCGGTTCAACCTCGTACTAACCATGTTACATGGAAATGTTATTTTTCAGTTTACCAGCAAATACAGTTGTATTTTGCCATAATGTTTTGATCACGTTATCCTCTGTATTCCGTTATTATGCTGTTTAAATTTCGTTGGTATTGTACATCTCCTTCTTGGTGTTCTTTTTTCACTTTCCGCCAGTGTACTTTCAGTGAAGTGCCGTAAAAGTGGAGCGGCTTTGATACTAATGTTAGGTGGCGCTGTCGATCAAAAACAATGGCGAATACATTAAGTTTTCAGTTTGAGCAGTGAGCAATGGTGGAATTTTTAATGAAAGAAGACATAAAGGCCGTGGACATTACAAGAAGACTTCGGATGGTGTATGGTGATGCGGCTATGTATGGTTCCAGTGTTTGTGAATCTATATATATAAAAGTGAAAGTTTGTATATTTGTTTGTTTGTCCACTATACAAATCAACAGTTTTCAACTTATAACCACCAAATTTCGTATACTATCTCATGGTACTCTAACGTGGACCGTAGAAATGTTTTGGAAGAGATCAGAGCTCGTGGGTCAAAGGGCCCCCATACAAAATTTTCGTAAAAAGTTCTACAGTTTTCAATTTACAACCACCAAATTTGGTATATTGTCTGGTGATACTCTGGCTTAGACTGTAGACAGTTTTTGGAAGGGGTCGGAGGGGAGGGGGTCCAGCCCCCCCCCTCCCCCGTACAAAATTTTTACTAAAAGTTCTACATTTTTCAATTTAGAACAACCAAATTTGGTGTATTATCTCATGGTATTCTGGTATTCTAACTTAGACCGTACACTGTTTTTGGGAGGGGTCGGAGCCCAGGGAGGTCAAGGGGTCCCTGAACAAGATTTTCGAGAAAATTTCTAGTTTTCAATTTAGAACAACCAAATTTGGTATACTATCTCATGGTACTCTAACTTAGACTGTAGACAGTTTTTAGAATGGGTCGTAGCCCGGGGTCAAGGGGTCCCCACACAAAATTTTTGTAAAATCTACAGTTTTCATTTTAGAACCACCAAATTTGGTATACTATGTCATGGTACTTTGACTGTAGATGGTTTTCAAAAGGGGTTGGAGTCAATAATCCTCCATACAAAATTTTCATAAAAAAAAGTTCCATTTTTTAGTTTTAGGCTAGCTTTCACCACCAACAGGCTGCTCCATCAGGCAGAAATATAATGGTATGTAAATAGAGAGTTCCAGATATTCAAAACAATAAACAAAAGGATGATCAATGCCAATGTCAAGTCGCATGCACGCGACATGACATAAGTACATTGCATTTCAGTGATGTAGGATTCTCAGAAGCGCACGAGATGTACGACAGTTCTATAGATGTCTCCTCGAAGGTAAGCATTTCAATTTTCGTTCCTTTCTTTTTTGTTTCTTTAAAGTAAATGAACTAAATCGATTTTTTTCTTTCCTTGAGCCACCACATCCTACAAATCGATTGACACTGTCACAGAAGCAGCACAGGCAGTCCTCTACCCACCAGAGTTCCTCAACTCACTGGAGCCACCAGGTATGTCTCCCCACAATTTGTTTCTCAAAAAGGGGGTGCCAGTCATGCTGCTGTGGAACTTAGACCCACCAAGACTTTGTAGTGGAAGCAGGCTTTGCATCAAGAATTTGTTCACGCACATCATCGAAGCAACTATTTTGACTGGCTGAGCAAAATGGGAAGATGTCTTCATTCCAAGAATTCCACTGATTCCCACAGATATCCGTTTGACTTCAATCGTCTGCAATTCCTGATTTGTCTGACCTTTGCCATGTCCATCAACAAAGCACAAGGCTAGTCATTGGCAGTGGCTGGCATTAATTTGGAGGAACCCTGCTTTTCACATGGACAACTCTATGTCGCCTTCTCAGGGGTTGGCAATCCTAAAAATCTCTACATTTTTGCTCCCAATGGAAAAACCAAAAATATATTGTTTACCGAAAAACAATAACCTAGACGAATTAAAATAAATTTACTGGAAAATTACAGGAATATATTTTTCATTCATAAAATTTCACCCGCTGAACTTGCTGATTCCACGAATATTTGCCTGGGAAATACAGGGTACCCTGCTAGTGGGTTATGAAGTTCAAAGCTATTCATGAGAGCCTTGAAGATGAGGCACGGTCAGATAGGCCTAATACGGCGGTGACTGATGAAACGATTAAATAGGTTGGTGACTTGATTGAAAATGAGAGACACATTCGTGTTCAGGATATTGCTATGGATTTGGATATCAGAAAAGAATTATGTTGGACGAATTATTCATGAACATCTCAACTATAGGAAGATCTGTGCCAGATGGGTACCCTGAATGCTTACAGCGGTGCATAAATGCCAAAAGCTATACATTTGCAATGGACTGTTACAGTGATGTGATGAGAAGGGTGATGCATTCCCGGGATGCGTAATCACAGACGATGAAACATGGATTCATCAGTTCGAACTGGAGACAAAACGGCACAGTATGCAATGGTGTCATCCGAATTCGCCTCCATCAAAGAAGTTCAAAGTTGGTACGTTGATGTTCAAGGTCATGGCTACTGTCTTCTAGGACAAATACACTATCCTTCTGGTTGAGTACTTGGCAAAAATGAAACAATAAATGTGAAGGCCTATGTGAAGACACTGAGAAAATTTGAGTACCGTATCCGGACCAAACGACCAGCATTGAAAAACAATCGGGTGTTGCTTCAGCATAATAATGCTCGCCCGCATATTTCTAAACCAGTGCAAGCAGAAATCGCAAAACAGAAGTGGATCGTTCTTCCACACCCTGCTAACAGTCCGGACCGAACTTTTTCTGATTTTCATGTTTTTTGGTTCCTTGAAGGATAGTCTTCGTGGCCACCACTACTTGTTGATCGGTGGAGGAAATGCATTGTGTTGAATGGAGAATATGTGGAAAAGTCAAATTGACTGTTCGTACCACTGTATTACATATGCGAGCATCATATTAATGCATCCTGTATTTTTTTATTTCTCTCCTGTAATTGTTAGAAATAAAAATCCGGGCACTTATCCGGACTCCCCTCATACTTACGAAACTCTACAGGACAAGAGAGGTTAACTGGCTTGGCTTTTATGAGCATCCATAGGGATATATATACATCAGTCTCAAAGATGTCTTCAATAGGTTTGCTGAAGAAAAAGAATAGTAAATGGACAGACATGTAAATGGCAAGCAGCTGTATTATAACATGTAGTAAGTAAAAAAAGGAAAATGTATATCATCCTATAATTCTTTACTTAGTCTATACACATATCAATTTAATAATAAAAAAGATATTGGGACATACATACTTAAATAAAGAGAGTATAAATGGATCCATGTCCTTGTGTAAGTAGTATAACATATAAGTTAGTATTAAAAAAATGGACAGTATTAAATTGAATGTGTTCAAATGAAATGTGACATAGAAAAAGCTTAACATATGTATGATGAAAATTAATTTTCAGATTAATTTCCCTCTTCCCACCAAAATTTCTTTCTGGCTATGGTCCTGACCACCGCATTCATTGGTGAAGTTTTCTGTGCTGCTGGCGATGACCAGTTCAAGTCGTGGATGTGGCTTTGGGTGGTGTGCTTGTCCAGTGACACTGACTCTGTCCCTTCTCTGGCACCAGTGGCCTTAAATCAGTGACAGATAACTGCTTATAGCCCAAAGAGTTGATCATGATGGCTGTTAAGCCATCATGATTAGCTCTGCCCCCCCCTCAAAAAAATTGCTGAAGCCCAAGGCAGAGGTGTGTGTAACTAGGGTGTGGCAGGAGGGGTGGTAGCCCCAGGCGTAGCTCAAGGGAGGGCACAAAACTCACTGCTTACAATTTGATTAAAATTGGAATTGAAACTTTTGCACTAGTTTTTTTGTGCCGTATTTGTTATAAGTTATTATATAAATAATATATTTTGGTTATGTTTTGCCAAGTTTTTAGTTTTGGTAGTTTTCTCCTTTCTTTCTCAAAATGTTCAAGGATGTTAGTTGCATACATTCAGAATTGAAGGCGAGCTTTTACGTACATCGCAAGATAAGGATGTCATTCACATTGTTGAATATTTTTTGGGAGCCATTCTATCATCACTTTGACTGTGAGCCATGACAAGCTGCATTATTTGGTTTTTTAAGCTGAACAAACAGTTGAAGTTTATTTTTATTTTTTGTTTTTGTTTGGGAATTTGACAATCACTGTAAGCAACTCACTCACCGGTCCATAAGCATTTGCTTGTCCCTAATTTAAGGCCATTTGTTCCAGTTAAAGGGAGATAGAGATATGCCATAATACAGTACAAGCTCACCATCCATACCCCATTTGGTATTGAAATCTGGGCCAACCTTGGACCCAGGGTTAGAGGTCAGTGTCCTTAAATTAAGGACAGGAGACCTTATTGCTCTTAGAGTTGTCCACAGTGATCATAAACCCTAAAATCAAACCAAAATAAAAAGAATAAAGACAATTGGGTGCAATAATTGGTTTTCCCCAGGCAGAGAAATAGCTAGTTATGCCTCTCATACATAAGACTCTTCTGCGGATTCGCTGAACTCCGCTTTTTTTGTCATCAATTAGGTCATTCTCGAGATTGATGCAGAACTGAAGAGGAATGGGGTTAGGGAAGGGTCGTTTTCCGTCTGGGGATGATATTTCATCTTTCAAAACTTTCGAAAAATGAAGTTAAACTAAGTGACGGTTTTTCCCGTGATCGTAATTTATTTTTTCTCACGATGTTGGCCGGTCCCAGTATTGTTATTAAATATCATTTTATTGCTTAAATGTTTGTATTTCAGCATGAAACTGTGGGTAACGATTTCCAAAAACGGAAGTTAAGATGGCACAAAGATTTCCCTGTAGTCTTCAGGCATGAGATTCTTCCATGGATTCGAAGAATTCCACCATTTCCGTTATAATTTTTGGCATTCTCGAGATCAATGCACAACTGAACAGATTGGGGGGGGTCATTTTTCGTTTGACGACAGGATTCCGTGTTTCAAAACTTTTGAAAACAAAAGTTAGATTCAATGGAGATTTCTCCCGTAATCTTATTTTTTTCTCTCGCAACGTTCCTTCTGCCCAGTATTGTTCTTAAATATCCTTTTATTTCACAAATACTGCATTTCAACCTGAAAATGCAGGAAGAAGTTTCCAAAAACGGAAGTCGGTCAAAGCGAAGATTTCTCCCGAAATCCCATATTTATTCTTTCCGCAGTGTTCTCACTTATCCTGCGTTGTTAACCATTACTTCCCCCCCATAAATGTCTGCACTTAAGCTTGATAAGGGAGGAGAAATTTTCCAAAATCAGAAGTGGCAGAGTTCGAAAATTTGTTAGAATTGATGCATCGTGTTCAAAAGTATTAATATTCTGAAAGTCACACAATTTATCTAAAGGAGTGAAAGCTTTGATATCATGTGTTTGTGGTCCGCAAGCTTCAGTTCTTTCAGCATGATGGATAAATTATTGTCATCTGAGGGAATAAAAGAGGAGGAGGAAAGAAAAGTGGTGAAGAAATAGGAAGTGAATGATATCAACAGAAAGAAAAACTAAGCAAAGATTGCTTTGCAGCTACAGAGTCAACAAAAGACAAATATGGCCATGGAATTTGCAGTGAAGAAAGCAACACAAGAGGAAAATTGAGCTGATGTTCTAGCAAGTACCAAACAAAAAAACAAAAAAAAAAACCAAGAAAGATGACACCGAATTTTCGGGTGTAATGAGCATGTCTTTTGATTCCGTTCTGACGCAAATTAAATTTATCAAAGCTATTCAAAGTCAATGGAACTGGTATGGAAAACAGTAGTATCTGACCAAAAAAAGAAGTTTTTCAATCGAGCTTTTAATCCTGCAGATATTGCTGTAAATGGAATCATGAACTTACGCATTCTGGTTGCAGACTGGTGCTTTAAGAAAAATTACAATTTATATGAGAAACATTTTGCTGCGGAAGCGCTCTTCAACAAGGAAAACATTTTTCAAATCGGACTCTTTGAAGCAGAGATATGGACAAATATAAGATATGCATCTACGCCCTCCTTGCGGGAAAACCATGCATTATTTTAGGAAAAAAGTATTCTCGAAAGGTTTTTTGATGTGAGCGGTATCAGTCCAAGAAAAAAAAAAATGTTAGTAGAGTTTTCAGGAGCTCAGATTTTGCTGCAAATACATCAGAAGTAAAAATTAACACTTATGCCCCCTGATGGCCAAATCATTCTTTACCAAATATTAAAAATTATATGAAAAACATTTTTCATCAGGAGCTGCATGTGATACAGGAAGAATTTTTCAAATCGGAGTTTTAGAAGCAGAAATATTGGGGAAAATGCAATTCTCCTTTGCTCCCCTAGCGGAAAGTCTGATTTACTTCAAAATTTTGAATTTATATCAAAAACATTTTGCATTGGAAACACTACGCAACAAAGAAGGAATTTTTTAAAATCTGACTCGTACAAGTAGAGATATTGACAAAAATAAGATATACATGCACGCCCCCTGGCGTAGAAACCATGCATTATTTTAAGAAGAAAATATTCCTAAAATGTTTGTCGACGTGAGTAGTATCGGTCCACAAACGAATTTTTTTCAGTTGAGATTTTAGAAGCTCAGGTTTCACTGCAAATACATCAGAAGCGGAAATTAAGACTTATGCCCTCTGGTGGCCAAACCATTTTTTACCAAAAATTAGAAATCATATGCAAAGGATTTCCCATCAGGAGTTGCATCCGGTGCAGAAATGATTTTTCAAATCGGAGTTTCAGAAGCAGAGATGTCGGGGAAACTAAATTTATCTCTACTACCTCTAGCGGAAAGTCTATGAATTACTTGAAAATTTTGAAGTTATATGAAAAACATGTCACACTGGAAACTTTAACCAATAAAGATTTTTTCAAATCGGACCATTAGAAGCAGAGATATAGACAAAAATAAGATATACATCTATGCCCCCTGGAGACGAAACCATGTAATATTTTAAGAAGCAAATATTCCGAAAAGGTTTATCGACGTGACAGGCATTGGTCCGCGAAACAGTTTTTTCAATCGAGAATTTAGAAGCTCAAATTTTATTGCAAACACATCAGAAATAAAAATTAATGCTTACGTCCCCTGGTGGCAAAAGTACTCTTTGCCAAAAATTTGAAATTGCATGCAAAAGATTTTCCATCAGGATCTGTACCGCTGAAGAAATTTTTTTTCAAATCGGAGCTTTGAAGAAGAGATATCGGGGAAAACGTAATTTACTTTTACGCCCCTTAGCAGAAAATCTATGCGTAACTTAAAAAAGTAACTATACCTAAAATACTCTTGGACATAAATGGAATCAAAACATAGAATTTTTTCAATCGGATGTTTAGAAGTAAATGTATAGAATAAAATGCATTTTTAAATCTACATTTACGCCCTCTAGTGGCGAAATTGTACATCGTACAAAAAACGAAATAAAGTATCATTTGCATATTTCAAGCTTCCCAATGCAAAAGAATTTTTCAAATCGGACTAATAGTAAATAAATAAATACATCATAGTTGCAGAGATATTGTGTCTACAGACAGACGGACAGATGGACGGACAAACCGATAACTAAGCACTTTTCTTTGCAAAAGACGTGCTGAAAAAGAGATGTGTTTGAAATAGTGTCTTTTAAAATCACTTTATTTGGTTTTCAATTCATTAATTTTATATTGTGAATACACTGAACAATTCCATTTTGTATGTGCTGCTTTATATTCACACTTTCTTGTCGCACGTTCTGATTTTTTTCGCCTGGTTAAAAAGTTTAGCTTTTTGGTTTCTTGGTCAGTCTCGTGTATGGCCTCTGAGGGAAGCTGATATTGATGAACAGTTTGCTCCTTATCCACACCACCCAGTATTATATCAAAATAAAAATAAGAAGAAAAAGAAAGCAAAAGGATTCACGTTAACACAAACATTTTTCTGGTACTCAGTATCTCCTCAAACTGAGGGTTTTCATGACACTTAATTGGCCTTTCCTGTGCTTCAAAAATACACAGTGCGTCAAAGAATTTTTAAGACTGGCGCTAGATTTCAGCCTACGGTGGCGCCACCAGTGTAATAGCGAAAGCGTTATAAACCGTGGGCATCTGCTTGCTTTCTGCCAAAAGTACTGCACAGTTGTTAAAGTAACTCAAGTGAAACGGCCATTCATTAGAGAAGTAAAATTTTTTTCATGTTGAATTATTAAGATGTAACAAAGGGCTGTTATTAAATTTAACGCAAAACTTGGTAAAAGTGCCTCAGAAACGTACCAAATGATGAAACAAGTTTACGGTGAGTTTTGTTTAATTAGATCAAATGTTCTCCTGTGGCACAAACGTTTTTTGGATGGAAGAGATACACTAAAAGATGATAAGCATACCAAAAGACCAAGTTTATCTAGGACAACCTGAGATTATTGAAAAAGTGCGTGATTTCTTGGCAAACAATAGATGTGGGTCACTAAGAATGATGGAAGAGTCTTTAAACATCAACAAAGAAACGATTCGAACCATCCTGCATGAAGATTTGGGCAAAAGAAAAGTCTGTGCTAAATTTGTTCCACACACGTTAACCAATGAACAAAAATCAAGGAGAAGTGCACATTGCAGAGGCATCATTTCAGCCGCTAAAAGTGATCCAAACTTCTTAAAATCGATTTTTGTTACAGGTGATGAAACATGGTGTTTTCAATATAATCCTAAAACAAAGCGACAAAGTGCGGAATGGAAGTAAAGAAACTCGCCACAAGCCAAAAAACAAGAAAAGTTCCATCGAAAATCAAAACAGTGCTCATTACATTCTTCGTTAGTAAGGGTATTATCCACAAAGAATTTGTTCCAAGTGGACAAACAATTACTGGTGAGTTTTATTTAAATGTTTTGAGGTGTTTGATGGGCTGAACTTATTGCATTCGTCCAGAATATCAGGATGAAAACAGTTGGTGTTTGTTGCACAATAATGCACTCAGTCACACCTCACTTGTTCGTAGATTTTTGGTGAAAAATAACGGCTGTGTGTTGAATCATCCACCGTATTCGCCTGATTTAGCACCCTGTGACTTTTCTTTATTCCCAAAACTTAAAATGACGTTAAAAGGGTGTTATTTTGATGATATTTCGACCATACAAACAGCTTTGACGCGTTCTTTGGAGGCAATTCCGCAGTGAACTGGAACAGGCATTCAAATCATTATTAAATCGCTGTAACAAGTGTATTGAAGCCGGAGGAACTTATTTTGAATTACAAACCAAAACAAATTATAATTTCTTGTTTCTATTTCATTTTACAGACCCAGTCTTAAAAATTCTTTGATACACTGTGTTTGTTACTTGCACATAATCAAAATTTGAAAACTTCACATTATGTTCAGCAACAGAAATGTTTATTATTATTTTTTTAACACTCTGGCCAGCTGGAATGAATTTGCTCTGGGTTGAGCAAATGTATTCACTGCCTAACAAGTGGGCCAAATGCAGCTGGAATGAGTGAAGCTCCAAAGCAAAAAGCATTGCTTTCTTTCACCTTGAGCTCTGTTATTCAAAGTGGTCATTTAGGGGGATGACTGACACTAATCCTTTCTGACTGGTTATCTGCTAAAAGTGCTATAACAGCGGTGTCGAACCTAAGAACAGAGAGAGATGTTTGTACTCAGTGGTATGATTTCCATGTCAGGGAGAGACTAACCCTTCTCCATCATACCTTGGGTCATGAAAAAAAAAAAGGAATAAAGGACCAAAAGCTAGCGTTTATGCGTGGGCAATCATTGTGAAAGATTGTTTGCCTCCTTGGGGCATTTAACTCGGCAACAATGGCACACACGACACCAACAAGGACCTCTACAATTCGGAGAACCTACCACAAAATTAAGCTGACATATAAATAATGTTGAGGTACCTAGTTCTGTGTAACATTAGCCAAAAGGCTCCAACTCACTGGGTTTTGTTCCAGAACCCTTAAGTAGAATGACCAAATGAAACCATCAGCATATGTGTGCGGATATACTTGTGGTTGAAAAACGTATTAAATACACACAAACTGTTGTTCTCAATGTAGAGTTCAATTTATCTTTCACCATTATCAAGGATCATTAAACTTACCCAGAACATTATCAGAAATGGCATTTTGCACACCTACTGTAGCATTGAAATCCCCTGCTATGAAAACTTTCTCTTTTGCACCAAACTGGCTTAAAACTGCTTTTACCTCATTCCAGAAATCTTTCTTTCTATCACAAGGTTCTGAGTCACAAGGAGCATACACTACAACAATTACTATTCTCTGAAGTTTCACTTTCAAACAAATCCAGAGAATTCTCTCACTTACGCAGTTATAGTGAATCAAGTTGTTCTTCATCTTTTCACTTAAAATCACACCTACACCAGCCTGTCCTCTCACATTATCCAATCTTCTAGACCACACACTCACCATTCCATTCACTTCTATCCCAATTTCCTTCTTTTTGGTTTCACTTACACACAGCATATCCAATCTATACTTATTCATCTTTTCAATCACCTCGTTTATCTTGGTACTTACATCTGTAGTATTCCATATGCCAATCTTGCACTCATCGGCTGAGATCTTCTTTCTGATATGTCATTTAGAAAGTCCAGGTCAATTCTGTGGTGGACCGTCCTTTTCAAGTGTGGTAGGTCCACCATTTCCCGCACTGGAGTCTTGATGCTGATTTCTATGCATCTTTTTAATCAGGTAAATACACCAGTGTGGGGGATTAGCCCACAGCTGATGGTTCCAGTTGGTCATTCAACCTAAGGATTATGGAACAAACTCGGGGTTGGGGGGGGGGGTGCCAATGTCACACAGAACTAGCTGGCACCTCTCCAAGATTCATATATAGAGACCCTTGTTGCTGTTCTGCACGCCATTGTTGGTTATGGAGCACCCGAGGAGGCAAACCCATCTCTCACTAAGATTGCCCGTAATTTTCCTCTGTTTGCTTCATATTTTACATTTTTTACTTTATGGCTACTACCAACCGTTACTTTCCAGTTCTTTTCAGACACTCTTTTTGAAACACCCTGTATAGTCTTAATCACTGCATCAGATGTTGAGACTAGAATCAGCAATTTGCTGTAAGCTGATGATTTTATGTTCATATGTAACAGTGTCAGTAGCTTACAATATGGATTTAATCACTACAGTAGATGTTCAGATAATAAGCAAATCTGGTATCAGTTTTCTCTATGATGATTTGCTATTATTATCTAAGAGAGTGTCATTAGTTTACAATATAATCTTATTCACTACAACAGATGCTGAGATTGGCAAATCTAGTATCAGGAATTTGCTGTATGCCAACAATTTAGTGCTTGTATCTAGTAGTAGTAAAATAAATTACACTATAATTTTAACTAGTCAGGACTTGTAAAGAATTTGGAATGAATTTAAATATGAAGAAGTACCAGTCAGGACTTACAATGAATTTGGAATGAAGATAAATGTGAAGAAGTTAAAATATTTGATTTTAGGTTAAACTGTTAACAATTGCACAGTTCAAAAGAAGGTGCTTGAACAGGTATCAGATTTTAATTTCCTGGGAGTACTGATTGGTGAGACAAAAAAGGTTGATAAGGAATTGGACAGTATATTAACAAAGAAGCGAAAGTCTCATTTCAGATATATAAGATCATTTTCACTAAGGAGGGTGTTGGTCAAAAAATGAAGCCGACTGTTTATCATGTATTTTTTAGACCCTCTGTCTTCTATGGCATTGTGGGCTGGGTGCAAAGTAACGGTTCTCATGGGGCCTGGGTGCAAAGTAAGGGTCTCATTGGGCCATTGGATATGACCCATATGAGAGCGGTAAGAAGAATATCAGGAAAAATAGATGCACTCTGTGGTGTTGCAGGATTTGCAGCATATAAATTAGATTTGAGGTGAGTATTTCCTCTATAGAACACAATCTTAATAAAAACATAGATTATTTGGGCATGTGTTCCATATGAGAGAGGAAAAATTTCCACAACTGGTGTAGCATTCTAAAGCAGTGGTCGTGGGTCAAAGGGTGAGACCTAGAACAAAGTGGATTGATGGTGTAAAAGTGGCCATTAATGATATAGGCAGAAAAATTTGCAGTGGAGCAATAGTGGAGGGCATTTGTAGGTATCACATTAAATTTCCATTGTTCTCCTCTTCTATATTAAGTGTAATGCCTTATCAACCTGAATATCCAGTTTTGGAGTTTACAGGTGTAATATCATAATGAATGTATTGTGTAGCAAGTATTTTTAGTGGTAGCAACTGAAAAGGCAAAACCCTTTATTAACAGGGTTCCCATGATCCTTATAAATTCTTAAAAGTCCTTAAAAAGTGCTTATTTTTTGTTCAGGTGCTTAAAATAAAAGTCTGCATTTTTTTGCTGAAAATGGCGAAAAAGTACTTAAAAAGTTCTTATTTTTCTATCTGACTGTATAAAATCTAGAAGTTACAATGTAGTGCATAGGACTTCTGCTGCAGGTTGGCTGTGTTTATGATGACATCACGTGATGTCAGCTGAAATACCATTGGACAGCATGGGACAGTGTGAAACATGTAATATTACTGAGAAAGTGAACGACCATGGGCTAAATTAAACGGGTGATTCCATGCCAAATCAACCAGTCACTCAACCAGACCATTTCAGATTTCAATGAAACCTTCAGGGATCATTCTCCCTAGTGATATAAATGAGAATATATTTTTAAATTTTTTTTATCTCATTGGGTTTTCATGTAATTAATTTTTAACATTTTGAAAAATCGTCATTTTTTGGCTTGCATAAACTTTTTCAATCTTGACTTTCTGAAGTTCTATAAGGCCTAGAGAGTTGTTTGACCCCTCATTTTAAAGAGAATTTCATAAGTTATAATTTGATATGCAACTTGACTATGCTTGGTGAAAAAATTATGTTTTTTTTTAATTTAAAAGAAAATAAATTTTTAAGATAGTGTTTAAACATTTTGGAAAAAAAAAATGTTTTTTGTAATATTTTAAACAATCCTGAAACTTTTTTAGAGTAGGATCTCAATGGAATCAGGAGTTATGGTACCAATGGTATTGTTTTAAATACCAGTTAGGACTACATTGCTACCTTTTAACTTTTGTAAGGTAAAAAAAAAAAAAAATACATTGGCTATAAGGTAACCAATTTGCATTAGGGTCTATTACAGATAATGATTTACTAAACCTACAGACAAATTAGGGATAGCATGTGAGTAAATAGTCTGCTAATCACAGGTGTTCTGGCACAAGCCTGTATAGACTTTTGATTCATGTTCTTGGAGGAGTGTGACTCATGCCCACTCTAGCTCAACTTTTGCTTAGTTTCCTCTTAAGATCTCAGTGAGTGAACAATTAGTTGTTGGCAGTGTTACTTAAAGTGTTTCACATAAAAATATGATTTTTATAAGTTAATAGTTTTTTTCAGTGGAAGTGAAATAAGTGTTATGTGTTTGTTAATTATTTGTTTCAGAGTTTGCCAAAACTTTTAAGACACTCTTTCATTGCTACTCAACAGTCTTCCTATTTGCGACACTTGAAAGAAAATCTACCTCAAAACCAATGCATTGTACTTTGTGATTCTGCTGAAAATTATGCATTTGTGCTTCAAGATTCTGCATAAGGCTTTCATTGGAACAATGCTCAAGCAACAATACATCCGTTTGTTATATACTACATTGATGAGGAAACCAAAAAGTTGGTGCACCTGAGCTCAGTTATTCTTTCTGATTGTATGGTGCATGATACAGTTGCTGTTTATTTGTTTCAACGCCTCATGATTGACTTTCTTAAACAGAATCTGCCCCATAAACCCGAAAAGCTGAATTACTTTTCAGATGGAGCATCATCACAGTACAAAAACAAATCAAACTTTCTCAAACTCTGCCATCATGAGAAAGATTTTGGCATCAAGGCGGAATTGAACTTCTTTGCATCGTCACATGGAAAAAATGCATGTGATGGTGTCGGAGGAACTGTTAAACGATTTGCGGCATTGGCCAATCTACGAATGGTCTACAATGATCAAATTATGACCCCTCGCCAACTTTATGATTGGGCTAAAGACAATATTGTCAGCATCAGTTTTTTTGTATTCCACTACAGACGAATACGAGGCAGAGGAAAAGACCTTGAAGAGTAGGTTTGAAACAGTGACAACAATAAAGGGTACTCTACAATTTCACAGTTACAGTCCTGTGAATGAGACTAGAGTTTTAGTGAAAAGCTACTCATTTTCAGTAGAATCAAGTGTAGAAATAGTTTCAGCTGATGACACTGATGATGATCTGGACATTAATGACATTGTTGGCTTTGTTACATGTCAATACTCGGACAAGTGGTGGTTAGGTTGTGTGTTAGGAATAGAAGGAGATGAAGTAAAAATAATATTTTTGGAACCACATGGCCCTTCTCCATCTTTCAAATACCCACAATTTACTGACTTACTAGTTGTGCATAAAAGTGAGGTTTTAACAAAAGTTGATCCTACAACAGCTACAGGAAGAGTTTATCAACTTACAGACTCAGAAACCAAAAATGGCCAAACAAGAAAATTATTTGTTAAATTAAAGAACTAAGAGGTAACTATTTTGGCGTAACTACAACTCTGAGTGCTAACTAAAAAAAACTTTTATTAATTTTACCAGGTAAAACTTTTAGCCTGTTGGGACTATCCTTCCCTTGTTTTATGTTTGACTATGTATTAGTATGATGTTTAATGTAGATTTTAAAACTCAGTGTCTGTTATCATGTAAACACACTAAAACTAGAATTATAACCAATTATTACTTGTATAGTAACTTTAAGTTTTTTGCCATAGTTCCTAATCCCATTGAGATCCCACTCTAAAAGTTTCAGGATAAGGCTTATAATATTACAAAAAACATATTTTTTTCAAAATTTAAAAAAAAAAACACTACCTTAAATTTTTTTATTTTTTTTTTAAATTACATTTTTTTCCCCAAGCATAGTCAAGTTGCATATCAAACTAAAACTTATGAAATTCTCTTTAAAATGAGGGGTCAAACAACTCTAGGCCTTATAGAACTTCAGAAATTCAAGATTGAAAAAGTTTATGCAAGCCAAAAAAAACGACAATTTTTTAAAAAATTTAAAAATTAATTACATGAAATCCCAATAAGATAAAAACATTTTAAAAATGTATTCTCATTTATATCATTAGGGAGAATGATCCCTGAAGGTTTCATTGAAATCTGAGATGGTCAGGTTGAATATTGAAATTTTTTTGGTTGATTTGGCATGGAATGACCCAAACACATCCAGCAGATTCAACCCAACAAGCCTCATTACCATCTGTTGGCACTGGCATTTTCCCTTTTGTATATGTAAATATCAATTATTCAGTTATACCACAAGAAAATTAAGAAAAAAATTAAAGTTTTGAACATGGAGTTTTGACTTTGGTTTTGCTATTGGGACCATGAGATGATTATGTGCAAAATTCAGATCTTGAACTCATAGCTTTAACTACTATTTTATAATTTACATGTGCTTTATCACATATGTGATTAATCTGTGAGATAGAAAAACTGATTTGACTAGTAGAACTGCCTTTTAAATTGCATAAATTCTGATTTATTACATTCACAAACTTATATAGGAAAATATTGCAAACTTCATCTGCATACTTAATTCGTGTGCAAAAAGTATATTTTTTTTCATGTCATTGTTGTGTATGCAGTTGGTAAGGCCCTTAAAATATTTTTGCAAGGCGCTTAAAAGTCCTTAAAAAGTCTTTTTTTTTTTTCTTTCTTTTTTTTTTTTGTACAAGAAAAAGTGTGGGGACCCTGATTAATTTTGCATGCTTCAATAAACTTGCATATTTTTGGTAGCAATTGACTTTAAGTTATATCTTATGAGTAGAGCAGTTACTCATCATGTGAATGGTTTCTCACATTTATCACATTAACCAAGGTGCATTTCTGCAGAAGAAACAGTAAACTGATTGCTGCAAAAATCTGCAAGCACATATTGGAGTTTGTTATGGAAATATTATTACTGGGAAATGAAAATGGCTGTTTTTGATGATGTACTTGTCACTGAAATGAAAATTTTGCACAGACCTTGAGTTATTTATTAAATTGAGAATTTTGGCTCAGACCTTTTAGTTATTTATTCATTGAAATGAGACTCTTGGCGTAGGTCTCTAGTTACTTATTCACTGAAATGAGTGTTTTGGCACAGAGCACAGCCCTATAGTTACTTTGGAGATGTAAACCTCATTAAAGAAGGACAAGAGGCACTGAAATAGTTCTTGACATGTGCCTGTAAATTTGCACTTGTTCCTCCAAAGTTAATGAGTTAGGCTTATTTGAAAGCCTGTCTGAAATTGTCATTATACATGTTAGAAACAAAAGCTGTATCATCACTTTTTTATCTGTGTATTGTTGATATGGAGCCTACTTAAAGATTAAGACAGATTTTACATTTCCACAAAGATGCAGCTTAGAGGCAGTGCAAAAAGGAAAAAAAAAAAATGCTAATTTATCACAAGTATGTAGGGATCGGGCCTGTTCACGTGACACTACTGCAGGATGGATACATGAACTCGGAAAATAACAACAGAGCTCCAAAACTTTCTCTAGTGCAGGATGACTGAAGGAGGCCATAAACGAGAGAAATATCACTGCTGTTCATGTACTCATAGAAACCCGGTAATTGTAGTAGCTTGCTACTGCTATAATTACATTCTTGAAAAAGTATCTTGCTACAACTTCTTTTTCTGAATAGTAGTGTGCTTTGCTACTTTTTAGCTATTTTTTTACATTTAGATTTAAATTATAAGTTAAAATTCTGAGGATGATAGTTGCATTTACATTATTGTAAATGGTATTCAGAGTTAAAAACCAAGTAAATTACACAAGTACTTTATCTTTGTATTTATCTTTGCATATGTACCACATTTTGACACATTCAGTGGTGCATATTTCAAGCTAGACAGACTAGCTGAGAAGCCGAGGGAATTGAATTAAAAGCCATCTATCATTCTAGTATATCTGCAGATTCATTTTCTTTGACTGAAATAATCGAATCACGCAATCAAGGAAGAGTCTTCAATAAAACCACTAGTGGCATACATCATGGGCAGTGGTCTAAGTGCTGATTCCCAACCATTCGTTCGAGATGGGTCCGGGTTTGAAACCTGGTGAGGCATGGATGTTGTGTTTGTCTTACGGCACCGGCTTCCTCTTTTTCTGGAGGAGCGAGTGACTATTTATAGCCCACTGAGTTGCTTATTGTGGTCGTTAACGCCGAAATCAACCAAAAAATGATAATAATAATTGCTAGTGCGATTGCCTTGTTCTCGCTGTCTTCGCTGGCAAATTGAGATTTCCCTGTCAACAATTTGGCAAGCTTCCACAATGTAAGTTAAGTCAGGAACGTTAATGTAGGCAAAGCTCACTTGGACCCCATGTTACAGCCAATTACACTTCTGGAAGTCTGGAAATGTCAGGTGATTTGAAGAATACGACTTTTAACCATTTTTTTTTTTTTTTTTTTTTTTTTTGTAAAGTAGCACGATTTGTATTGTAATTTTCTGCTACAAGCAACTTAATTTTGTAGCATGCTACTGCCAGAACAACTTTTTCCTGTTTGTAGCAATGCTACAATGCCACATTACTCTAAAAGTAGCAAGCTACAGTAGCAGCACTACTTGTAGTGTGCTACTGCCAATCACTGAGAAAACCCATACATCAAAATTCATGTGAGACGTGTAGATTACTGTGTATGAATTGCACTGTGGAAACCATTATCGTCAGCATTTGAAGTTCTGCTAGATCTGTGGCAAATGGGTACCTCACAAACTGACTAAATGTTGAATAGAAAAGAAAAGCTGGAGTTCAGCCCTTACAAAAAAATGTCGGCAGTGTGTGTACCTAGTAGCCCCAAACAGTCAACAGACATTGCTACAGGTGATAAGATGTGGTTTTATTCAGTGATTGGAAAGGTACTTTTTCCAAAAAGTAACTAGCTATACTACTTTTTCTGAAAAGTAAACTACTTTTTAGCTACTTTTCCTACATCAAATTCTGAATATAATTTTTTGTGTGTGTTCTTACATATGGCATTCAGAGCTAATTACAAAGGTAAATTATGCAATTTTTTTTTGTATATACCTCAGCTGTGCTTATCATATAACACTTTTTAGCTCATTTAGTGGTTCATAATCCAGGCTAGCTAATATGTCTAGGAAATTCAAATAAAAATACTACCAGCAAATATCTACGAATTCGTTTTATTTGACAAAAGAATCAAATCTCGCTATTAACTGTCCTCAACAAAATCTCTTTCATGATTATCTGGTACACACTGGTTTTGCAGATTGACTGAGAAGACTTTGCTGTTTATAGCATTAAGTAAGGAAGATAATACTTTATGATTAACAGTTTCATGAACTTTACAATGCAAGTCAAGTCATGTACACGATTGTAGGCAGGGCAGACTCAGTCCCTGTGTTCCATCAAATAAGGCCACATGAAATCGGAAAAAGTTGCATGGCTTGAAGAATTTTTTAAACTTTTGTTTTTAAAGTATGTCGATTTATAGCATAATTTTCCATTACAAGCTACTGTATTTTGTAGTGTGCAATTACAATTTTTCTATTTGTAGTGATGCTACATGCCACACTGCTGTAAATGTAGTGTGCTACTTCTGCTCACTAGTTTTATTACTATACAACTCACAGTAAGATTTACAACTGTGTTTGGGTTGCAGGAGACAAACTGCATCCCTAGATCCTTTTACAAGAGGCAAGATTTTTGTTCAAGGAAGAAGATATTCACAAGTTTTTTCTGTTTCCAAAAAGTGGTAGCCATGGAGGCCTTATCTGGAACAATTACAATCAATGGCCAATACTAGACCAGCATTGTTTTGCCCCAAATGGTTAAGGTGACGAAGGAACACATCCAATAACATGCATTTCAAGGATTCTCCTTCTTTATAATTCCACAAAGCCCGGCAAGTTATGGTTCTTCTAGAGCAAGAAAAATCCAACAGCTGCCCCATCCTGTATACTCACCTGAAATTGCTCCACGTGATTTTTGGTTTTCAAAAATAAAAAAATAGCTTGTGCGGGGCAGCCTTTTTAAGTTGCATTATCTTGAAAATTGTGTTCATTCACAGCTGCAGAGGATTTCCCAGTAGGATCATCACCAACCATTCCAGAACTGGCACAGATGTCCTGCAACTTTGTAAAACTGCTAGAAGGGAGTGGTTTGATTGGGGTAAGTAGGATAGTTTTTGTTCAAGAACTCTTTGAACACTTTTTGTAACAGCGGTTTTACACTCAATGGACAAAGCATTAGAGATACCTACCTAATAGTGTGTTGGTCCTCCTCTAGTGCACAGCCTGTATATGCCGAGACATTGACTTCATCAGATGTCAGAGAATTTCTGGGGATAATGTCAGCCACAACTCCACCAGATAATTGTTCAGAACTCCACCGGAGACGTCGGTCCAGGATCCATGGATCTGATGTTCTCAACTCCACCAGATGCCAGACGGTTTCTGGAGGCAATGCCAGCCATGCCTGTTGCAGCATTGTCCACAACTCCACCCGAGACGTTGGTCGAGGATCCATGGATCTGATGTTCTCAACTCCACCAGATGCCAGAGGGTTTCCAGAGGTATTTCCAGCCATGCCTGTTGCAGCATTGTCCACAACTCCACCCGAGATGTCGATCCAGGATCCACGGATCTGATGTTATCAACTCCACCAGATGTCAGAGGGTTTCTGGAGGTAATGCCAGCCATGCCTGTTGCAGTATTGTTCACAACTCCACCCGAGACGTTGGTCCAGGATCCATGGATCTGATGTTCTCAACTCTGCCAGATGCCAGAGGGTTTCTGGAAGTAATGCCAGCCATGCCTGTTGCAGCATTGTCCACAACTCCACCTGAGATCTCGGTTGAGGATCCATGGATCTGATGTTCTCAACTCCACTAGATGCCAGAAGGTTTCCAGAGGTAATGCCAGCCATGCCTGTTGCATCATTGTCCACAATTCCACCCGAGATGTCGGTCGAGCATCCATGGATCTGATGTTCTCAACTCCACCAGATGCCAGAGGATTTTCAGAGGTAATGCCAGCCATGCCTGTTGCAGCATTGTCCACAACTCCACCCAAGACGTCAGTCCAGGATCCATGGACCTGATGTTCTCAACTTCACTAGATGCCAGAGGGTTTCCAGAGGTAATGCCAGCCATGCCTGTTGCAGCATTGTCTACAACTCCGCCCGAGACGTCAGTCCAGGATCCATGGATCTAATGTTCTCAACTCCACCAGATGCCAGAGGGTTTACAGAGGTATTTCCAGCCATGCCTGTTGCAGCATTGTCCACAACTCCACCAGATGCCATAGGGTTTCCAGAGGTATTTCCAGCCATGCCTTTTGCAGCATTGTCCACAACTCCGCCCGAGACGTCGGGCCAGGATCCATGGACCTGATGTTCTTAACTCCACCAGGTGCCAGAGGGTTTCCAGAGGTATTTCCAGCCGTGCCTGTTGCAGCATTGTCTACAACTCCACCTGAGACGTTGATCCAGGATCCACGTGTCTGAAGTTCTCAACTCCACCAGATGCCGGAGGGTTTCCAGAGGTATTTCCAGCCAGCCTGTTGCAGCATTGTCCACAACTCCACCCGAGACATCAGTTCAGGATCCATGGACCTGATGTTCTCAACTCCACCAGATGCCAGAGGGTTTCTAGAGGTATTTCTAGCCATGCCTGTTGCAGCATTGTTCACAACTCCACCTGAGACGTTGGTCCAGGATCCATGGACCTGATGTTCTCAACTCCACCAGATGCCGGAGGGTTTGCAGAGGTAATGCCAGCCATGCCTGTTGCAGCATTGTCTACCACTCCGCCCGAGACGTTGGTCCAGGATCCACGGATCTAATGTTCTCAACTCCACCAGATGCCAGAGGGTTTCCAGAGGTATTTCCAGCCATGCCTGTTATAGCATTGTCCACAACTCCACACAATTTAAATCTTGGGACCTTGTGTATGTCATGTGATGTATATCGGTGAAGCTCAAACTGTGTGGTAAGATAGCTGTAAATGAAGATGTTTCATACAGCAACAGTAAGTAAATACTCAGTTAAATATTTATTTGATGGGTTTTCTTTCTTTGTGTAGCTAATCTCTGAGAACAGCTTAGTGTGATTGATTGACCTTGGAAGCCACTGCATGGTTCCAAACTAAGATGAGTGTTTCTTGAGCCCTGCCTGAGTGGTTGTAGCCCAGTGGGGTGATGCATTGTCCTTCTGGAACAAACCATCTGCTGCAGGATGCACGGAGACCACGAAAGTATGTAGGTGAACAGCCAGCACTTACTGGTAGTATGCAGCAGATAAGGACCTCTTCAGATACACAAAGGGTCCTAATGTGTCCCTTGAAAAGGCTCCCCACAGCATCACATAACCACCACTGCATTGAACAGAGCTAATCTGCCACAACGGGGACACGGTCTCGTACTGTTAGCTCCACACCTGCACCATCTCGTGAGCTCCCTACAGGTGAAAACAGGATTCATCTGACGACACAATGCAGCACCACTTTGCAGAGTCCCAGTTTTGATGCTTCTGGCACCAAACGAGGCATAATGTCCGATGACAAGCAGTCAGCAGTGGCACATTATTAGGACATTGGCTCCCGTAGCCTGAGGTGTGCAGCATGTGCCATACCATTCACTCACTGACACTGCTTGGACCTCCAACATTTGACCTGGATGTGATTTGCACCGTCATTGCCAAGTTGTTGCCAACGTGTGTGTGATCCATGACACTGTGCGTTGACCCCGGTCATCAATGCCGTGTGGTCAGCCACCGCTTCCTCTTTGGGTGCTAGTACATCCGTCAGTGGTATACTCACAGTAGACCCTTGATATGGTCGCTCTTGGGAACCCTATGGTACTTTCCACTTGAGGAATAGAGTGGCCTATCTGTCTTGTGCCAACAATGCATCCACAATCAAAGTCCCTCAGATCACCACATTTACCCATGTTTATCAGTTGCGATACACTGTTGGGAAGCCCTGCTGTTCACCTATTTATCATCTGCTTTCAGTTTGTGTCTGTCCTACTCTGCGCGGGGATGCCCTTGTCAACTTCCCATCTCCCCTATCTCTGTTTTGTCTGCTGAGCGTATATACACAGTCTTATCAGAATAATATGACCACCCCTGAAATCACAGTGTGCCCGCCCAGGTGCGCCACAGAGTGCACATGACAAGGTCGAGCACACGGAGATATAAGCAGCCGGCCAGGACATATGAGCCATAGTGCGTAATGTGAGCACAATGGGCAGAGGTAGTGATTTGGCTGACGTTCGAAAAGGAATGATCATCGGCTACTGCAGCAAGAGTGGAAAAATCACAGAAACAGCACACTTCCTGGGCTGTTCGCAAAGTGCTGTAGTAAAGGTGTAACAAGAATGGACTGCTGGCACACAGAGTACTTCCCCCATCATAACTATGGATCCCTAAAGACCATCGATCCCAGAGGAGAACGTCGACATGATAAAAAAAATACATGATAAAGAGTCGGGCAATCGACGTGCAGCAGTGTAGCAATTGACCACGCAAATGACCGCTGGGGCACCCAGGTACATGTCCCCGATGACAGTAGAGTAAACCCTGTTATGTATATGTTTCCAGAGTCGACACTGCATCAAGGTGCCCATGTTAACCCAGGTCCATCGGCAATGCCACCTGCAGTTCGCATGGGACTACCATCATTGGACAGTGGGGAGAGTGGTAAAAGGTTGCTTTCTCCAACGAATCAAGGTTTCTACTCCACAAAAGTGACGGGCGGTGGCGGATACGGCGTCAGGCACATGAGATCCTACACCCGGACACACTTATCAGTCAAGTAGAGGCCGGCACTGGTAGTGTGTGTGTTCGTCTGGGACATGTTTTCCTGGTGTGACCTGGTACCTCTGGATGGGTCTCTGAACACCAATGGCTACCTGTCCATCCTCGCTGACCTGGTGGCAATGGTGTCTTAACAGAAGGATAATGCACCCTGCCATGTCGCTAAGGGGTGCGTGACTGGTTCCAGGAACATGACAGTGATGTATCTGTTCTCCCTTGGCCGGCGGAACCACCCGACCTCAATCCCATAAAGCACTTGTGGGACTATTTGGATCGACGCGTTCAACGTGCCAACCCACAACCACATCATCTCTGGGATTTCCCTGCTCTGCTGCAGTCGGAATGGGCACATGCGCCTTGGTCAACCTTCCAGGGCCTTATTGCGTCCATGCCATGTCGTCTCGTTGCTCTCATCCAGGCCAAGGGTGGTTATTCCCGTTATTAGGTAGGTGGTCATATTATTCTGATATGACTGTGTGCTCCAGTAGGTTTAGGTGATTGTACCATTTTTGTTTAAATGGATATATCTTCTGCTTTGGCAGTTATTAAGTTGCATTAATTGTTTTACTGGATGAACAATTAATTAAATATTTCATTTATTTAAAATGAGTGAATTTCTCTTGTCATTTACAGTTTCTGTGTGTACAGTAGCATTGTCATTGCATTCTGCTGGAAACTTTTATTTTAGCTTTTGAGAAAGTAGAAGCCTCACATGAACATAATACACACACACACATAAACAAACTGACTGACAAAAGAGTCAAAGGAAGTGTCAAGAAAACTAAGCATCTATCAACCAGCAGGACAAGTGCCAGATGTCAAGCTGATTCTTTGGAAGTGGATCATATGTGCTTCAAAAGAGTTTGGAAATTCAAATGTCTAGGAGGTCTGGTACAGGAGAAAAATAATTTGGAGAAAGAAATTCTTGCTGAGATACCGGCTGATAAAGATGTGTTTCTGCATTGAGAAAGATGATGTCAAAAACTTCAAATAAAAATGATTATTCAGCCTGTTGTCCTATATGATGATGAGGTGTCAGCATTTTAAAAAATGGAAAATAAGCTTATGGCTTTGGAAAAATTGTGTATTGAGACATTATTGGGCTTATTAGAAAAAATGGCAAATGAGAAGTTAAAATAGCGAATTGAAATAATTAGTTACAGAACCAGAACTTATAGCTGTGCTGAAAGGAAGGAAATTGCTTTTATATGGTCATATACACTGAAGAGCAATTGAATTAGAGACAGCTGGCGTTATTCAAATGTGGCATTGTGGGTGGCCCTGTAAACGGAAACGACATGACGTATGCAGCGATCCGACATTATAAGGAGTGATGCGACGGGAATCAGAAAGAGTCGGACGCAGTATGGGCAAGACGAAGGATCTAAGCGCATTTGATCGTGGGCAAATTGTCGGGGCACAACGAATGGGTCACTCCATCTCAGAAGTCGTGCAGGCACTGGGATTTTCACGAGCCACTGTGTCACGGGAGTACCGTGAGTACATCGAATCCGGTAAAACCATCCCTGGAAGGGCCAACTGCCGTGGATGAGCTGGGTCATCGTCTGCTAGCTCGCATTGTAACAGCAGGTAGACGAGCCACAGTGCAAGAAATCACTCGGCAATTTAACGCTGGTGCACAAAAACGTGTAAGCAGCTACACCCTCCAGAACCATCTCCTCGCTATGGGGTACAGAAGCCATCGTCTCATGAGGGTAGCACTGCTGACCGCACATCACAGGGTGCAAAGATTAGCATGGGAGCGGGAACATCGCCACTGGACCTTAGACATGTGGAAAAATGTTGCCTGGACTGATGAGTCGAGATTCACGATGGTACATGCGGATGGCAGGATATGAGTATGGCACAAACCACATGAAGCGATGGATCCTTCTTGCCAGCAGGGTACTCTTCAAGCTGGTGGAGGTGGCATTCTCGTCTGGGGACTGTTTACGTGGACTGAAATGGGACCCCTGGTACGTGTGACATCGTCCCTCACAGGCCAACGTTACCGGGATATCCTGGACGACCATTTGCTCCCGTTTGTGCGTCTTCAACATCCCACTGGGGATCTCATCCTGCAACAAGACAAAGCACCGTGCCATCGCTCCTGAATTGTATCCGAATGGTTGGATGAACACTCCACCGACGTGACATCTCTTCCTTGGCCAGCTTGGTCCCCTGACCTCAATCCCACCGAGCACATATGGGATGCCATCAAGAGAGATGTTCGAGGCTCTGACCTCATCCATCAAATCTTCGTGAACTGTGGGAGCTTGTTCAGGGGTCGTGGATCCGTATGGCTTCCCAATGCTTCCGGTGTCTTGTCGAGTCCATGCAGAGACGAATCGCTGCCATCATCTGGGCGAAAAGTGGTGCTGCACGTTACTAGACAGGTATCTCTAATTCAATTGCTTTTCAGTGTATAATGAAGAGGAAGGATAGAATAATTAAGAGGCACCATGGAGGGAAGAAGATCACACAGGAGACAAAGATTCAGGTTGTTGGATGATTTAGAATGAGATCTGGATGAAGATGAATTTGGTGCTTACGTGGACAAATCCAGATGGAGAAAACTCATCGGTTAGGCAATGGATTGACTTCAGTTTGAGAAGTGAGTTGAGTAAGTAAGTAAACTGATTGTTTATTCCGGAATTTTTTAGTGCAAAGGAAAGAAAATGAGCAAATGCCTTAACAGTTTATTTGTGTGTAAATGGGTTGCATTTTACATGTGTATATAAAATCATTTTGCATGTGTTGCAGAAATCATGTTACTATATCAAACCAGAATGAATTATACTTCATACACATGAGCAAAGTTTTCAATTTTTCCATTTTGTTTAATTTTGAGTTTGCACTAACATTCATGTGTTTCTGTTTATAATAAAAATGGGAAAGAGCCTCAAAATGATTAAGAATTTCATAAATCCAACATTTTCTCACACATCAGCAGCAAGTTACATTGCAAAATTAGAAACATTTGTAATGAAAGAATGTGATTCAGTCAACACAAAATACATCACAATAGCCTTGAAAACCATCAGCTTTCCCACACTTTAACGGCCATCACTGGCGATTATAAATGTCATGCAAAGTGGCAAAGTGGTACTGCTCCATTAACAAGGGCATCTCCATGCATCTTATTCTAATCTCCTTTTCTAACCAATATTTCCACTGCATCATTATCCCATGCAGAGTTGCACAAGTATAAAATCCTACTTGCCATTGGTATGGATGTTCGCAGCATGATGTTTTGGAAGATGATAACGTCATAACATTGGACATACATGATTAGTTCGGAAGGGGTTAGTTTCCCGTCGGGGGACATTATTTCATCTTTCAAAAACGGAAGTTAAATGGAGTGAAGATTTTTCCTGTAATCATAATTTTCATTTCTTGTGATGTTCCTTCTTCGCAGTATTGTTGTTAAATATAATTTTATTTCACAAATTTTAGTATGTCAGCTAGAAAACGTCCGAAAATTTACTGAAAACGGAAGCTACAGGGTTCGAAAATTTCCCTGTATTTCTCTGGCGTAAGATTTTTCTATTTGTGTGTTTCTTGAGATGGATGCATAATTGAGCAGAATTTGGGGGTGTGGGTCGTTTCCCGTCCTAGGACGGAATTGCGACTTTCGAAATCAGAAGTTAGACAGAATGAAAATTTCTCCCTTAATTGCCTTTCCCCCTCAGTATACCCTTTTCAGTAGTGTTGCTAAATATTAGTTTACTGCATAAATATTTGTATTTCAGCTTGAAAATGGCAGAAAAATTCCCGAAAACAAAAGCCAGGTGGAGCAAAAATTTCACCCGTGATCATTACCTCCCACCCCCGTGCTGTTCCCTATATCCTGTGTTGTTGTTAAACATCGGTTACTTTATATTTTGAATAGTAAAAGCCCCAATTTAATATTTACATAAATATATTAACCTGAGCAATTCTGTCTTGCTCATGCTGCATTTTATTCAAATTGTTTTACCACACGTTCTGATTTTTTACCCAGTTAAAAAGTTCTGCTTTTTCTTTTTTTCTTTGTCTCATATATGCATTGGAGCTGTGTAAGTCATTTCTAGAAAAGCATATCCCAGCATGGGCACTGTGACATCATGTCATGGTTCGTACGCTCCTTGAAAACCTTAAAAAGTCCTTGAATAAAACAAGTTCATTTTCAAGTCCTTGAAAGTACTGGACTGTAAAAGTTTTGTTTGTTCAGTAATGATATGAAAGAGTAGGTGTTAAATAATTGTTTGTGCTAAAAACATGTATAGGAGATTTCTGTGTAGTTCTGATAGAAACACCAAAATGATCAAATAGCGCAGAACTTGCGTTCAACCCAGGGTAGTGTGTGGACAGGTGGTACCTTGGCTATGATATTACTACTGAGTAAAGCATCAGCCGCATGAGTAAAGTAAGTGGAATGATGTATTCACAAATGGTGAGGAGTTTCTGTTTACTGGGGTTAGGGACACATTCTTGCCGGTGGGTGGAACTTCCAGGAATCGCTTGTGCTTCATGCGTGGACCCTTCATTTCCTGGCTGCATAAAAAAAATGCATCAAAGCATTAAAGTCATGCATCAAAAATAAAATTTTAAAGCAAACAGTAAGTGTCATACCAGCAGATAAATATGAACTTTTTTTCAAGTACTTTCAAGGACTTGAAAATGAACTTTTTTTGTTCAAGGACTTTCAAGGAGCGTACGAACCATGACATGATCTCACAGTGCCCATGCTAGGATATGCTTTTCTAGAAATGGCTTACACAGCTCCAGTGCATATATGAGACTTACAAAGAAAAAAGAAAAGGCTGAGCTTTTTAACCAGGTAAAAAATCAGAACTTGTGGTGAAACAATCTGAATAAAATGCAGCATGAGCAAGATAGAATTGCTCATGTTAATATATTTATGTAAATTTTAAATTAGGGATATTCCACTAAATAAATTGATTTTAAAAAAGACCAAAACAGAGGGGCAACTCGAAGTTAATAAAATAAACCAACTGTGGGCAAGGGGTAACAGCAGGTCGTTGAAGATGTGCCCGCTCCAGCTAAGATTCCTACCTACTGACCGACTGACAGTACATGCATATGATAATTCGGGTTTAAAAAGTGCTTGAATTTATTTTGCTTGGAAGAGTATGAACCTTGCATGTGCCGCAGCTTGTCCTCGTACACAACAACGCATGGCCACACAAGGCCTGGATTGTTCAGCTATTCATTAAACAGAACATTTTGGGTAGAGCTTCCCCACTCACAGTATTCCCTAGAAAATGAAAAGGTGGGATTGATAATTCTTAATAGCCATTCTTTCTGTAGAACCCCTGTTTCTTAATATTCTAACTGCAACGGCAGTTGAAATAATTAAAGATCCAATTTATTGGAAATGGGGATTTAATGAACTGTGTGAAATTTGAACTTGCACATATGTGAATAATGTGTTCAATTAAAAGACCACATCCAGAAGCCGGAACACTTCTGGGGTCTCCCTGCAGTGTGTTGTTGAAGAACCATCATGCAGAAAGTAGGAGTTATCAGAGAAACATAAAAACTTTGACCAATTTAGCTCTTAATGTTTGCTGATGACATACCAGTTTATTGATATTAAGAATTATAAAAAATGTCTTTAATGTATCAAGAGAAAAATCTAAGATTTAAAGTAGAGACACTTATAAGGACTCCTGTTATTGCCCTGGCCTCCAAATTCTTCGGACATCCATCCATCCAGTCGAGCATCTGGGGTTTGTGTTGGAACAGCAAATCCAATCTTCAGTGGCTCAACCATAACTTACTAGAGTTAAAGGATCTGCTGGTAATGTGTTGGTACCAGATACCATCTAATACCACAAGATACCTTTTGGGCATGTAGTGTCCAACCCTTGTCAAGTAAGACCTGTTTTAGCATCACATGGTTTACGAACATCATGTTAGGCAGGTGGTCATAATGTTTTCACTCTTCGGTATGTGTGTGTGTGTGTATACACGTGTAAGTATGTGTATGTTCAATATATTGTTTTTGTAATTCCATGAATGCTTATAGAGAAAAATAGCTATTCTTCATGCCTTTTTAAGAGTTGTTTAAAATTTTTACAAAACAACTTCTTGCTTTTAATAGTAACCTATCGTTACATATAAATTTTGTGCTCTCCTAATCTACTTACAGGTAATTCAATTAATGTTAATAATTTTATACGAGACTGTTGTATACAAAAACAAAGATTAATGAAATTTTTTTAAATGTTTTGCTTACCACATAAATTTAAAGTATGGATATACACTGAGTGGCCACTTTATTATGACCACTCCCTCAGTACTTCGTTGGGCCACCTTTTGCCTTTAATACTGCGTCAATTCTTCGCGGCATGGACTCCACGAGATGTTGATAGGTGGTTTGCGGAATCTGAGACCATACTTGATGAATAGCACTTTCCAGGAGTATAAGATCGCAGGTTTGTGGATCCAGCTGTCTGATGGCTCGTTCAACTTCATCCCACAAATTCTCAATGGGGTTGAGATCTGGAGATTGTGGGCGCCACCTAAGCAAAGTAAACTCACCGGCATGTTCCTGAAACCAATCCTGTACAATACGAACACTATGGCAGGATGCATTATCTTGTTGAAAGTAGGCATTGCCATTGGGATAAACCATCCACATGACAGGATGCACTTGGTCCGCAACTATGTTTAGATATGATGTGCCAGTCAGACGTTGATCAACACGAAATAAAGGGCCCAAATCATACAAGGAAAACATTCCCCAAACCATAACGTTGCCTCCACCAGCTTGAAGGGTTGTAGCAATGCATTTGGGGACCATGCTTTCGTGCTGTTTCCGCCAAATTCTCACTCGGCCATCGGCATGGTGCAACTGAAAACGTGATTCATCGGGCTACATAATTTGTTACCAATTATCGACTGTCCAATCCTTGTGCTCCTGTGTGAACTGGAGACGTTTTCTCTTGTTAACTGCAGACAGCAAAGGTGTTCAAACAGGCCTTCGGCTACCATATCCCATCCGATGCAGTGTACGGTGAACAGTGCATGCAGAGATCGTTTGAGGACATCCTTGATTAAGATGGTCTGTAATTTGCTTCACTGTTGCCCTTCTGTTGTCTGTTATCAGTCTGGACACTCTCCTTTCCACCCGAGCAGTCACTAGTCAATGACGACCACACGTTGCACGTAGAGACCCGGTTTTTTGGCTGATAGTCCAGTCTTTAAACACTTTAACAACAGCTGCTCTGGAACATTTCATGAATGCGCCGGTTTCGCTGATACTCGCTCCATGGCTCCGAGCTCCTACAATCATCCCACGTTGAAAGTCCGTCAAATCGCATTTTTTACCCATCTCGTCACCCCAAAATCACTTCTACTACTGTCGCAAGCACTAAGCTTTCCCTTTTTTTACTAGCCTCGCCCTCTGGCTGCAACAGCGTGCAGCCAAAGCTCATTTGCTTAAAACTGTCAGGTGGTCATAATAAAGTGGCACCTCAGTGTATAAAAAGATAATGGTCCCTTGGACACTAAAGCACGTAAAGGAGTCCCTCACAAAAATTGTCTTGCCTTTCTATTTCCTATCTCTTCATAAAGATTCTATGAAGTTTCCCTCTTCCTGGATGCCTTCTCTGTCATAAAATGTTGAACAAATAACCAGAAATGCAACACTAATTGCTCACACAAATCACTAACTCGGTATTGCGTGGATATAGCTATTTGTGTGAAGTTTTAACCCAAACAGGTAGATTGGAGCCACGAACTTCTTAAATTATTGCACTGATGCACTTAACTAGTTGGTCGAACTTCCTGATTTGTTGCAGTAAAGTAGTGGCACTGAGTATGCCCTGCCACAGCAGACGGCTTTGAGTGAGGCTGATACGTTGGACTGCAGGGGCAGAGGAGTGGACTTCCTTCCATGACATTGCCGCTTGTATTAGACGAAAAGTGAGTACAGTGATGCAAATATGGTATCAGTGAGAAGAGGAAAATGTGATGCACCAATGTGAGAGGTCTGAAGCTCATCAACAGACAAACGCACAGGAAGACTATCATCTGAACTCATTCGGGCAGCTCATATCATTTTCTGATGAGTCATGGTTCAACCTAAAGACCCATAATGGTCGTATCCTTGTACCAAAACACCATAGTTAACGTCTGTTGGAGGCATGCATTGTGCAGCATTGTATGTACCAGTCACCGGATGTTTTGGTGAGGGATGCTGTTGAGTTCCATTTACATTCCTGCCTCCTACACATTGCAGGAGCCATGGCCAGCCATCAGTACATTGCAAAAATCATGGAGGTTGAAGTGCTGCCATATCTGCAGTAGGTACCTGGTGCCGCCTTTCAACAGAACAATGCCTCCAACCAGACATGGTGCAGAATGTCTTGCAGGTTCTTGATACCCGACACGTGCCATGTCTTCCTTAGCCAGAGCATTCGCCTGATTTGTCACCCATTGAACTAGTGTGAGTATGGTTGCTCAACATCTGGTCCATCAGGCTCTACTGCCAGTTAGTAAGATGAATTTTTCGTACAAATCCAGAATGCATGGAATGACCTTACACAGTGCGACATCCAGAACTTCTTCCAGTTGATGCCACGCCATGCACAATCCATTATCGCTGCTCATGGTGGGTACAGAAGATGCTGAGTATTGTGTCTGTTTCATATCTTAGTACATGACCACAAACAATATTCTGTTGTGTATGCTGTGTTGTTCTTTATGCTCCTCTAACCAAAGAGAATAGCATATGTTATTCAAAACCAAAGACAAATTCATGTTTTTCTCTCTTTATTAAATATCCGCAAACAAGATGCATGTTCATTGTTCAAAGTTCATATACTGCATGATATTTACTGGCAAAGGGGATCCACATTGCTTGGGTTAAATATAAAAGTGTGTGTGTGCGAGATTTTACCTATGGGCCTGCTTTGTCTATGTTTCTCCACGATTATTGGTTGTCTATTTTTGACATTTTATTGTAAATGTCTTCCAATATAGATAAAAAAAAATGATAAATAAATATACTCTGCAAGCTTTTCCTGGCATATTTGTCCGATTCTAGGAGTTTGACATGCACACTTGCAGTAAAACATAGATTGTGTGAAATGGAGGGAAAAGAAAACTACAACCACCCAACAGGTCTGCAGTTTACCACACAGGGGCACAGTGTAAATGAACTTAGCCAAGAAACTCCTTTTCTGCTGAAATTTTTTGTGTAACAACACTCCACAGTTAAGGACTTACAAAAATCAGTTACAAAAGAGACACGTGAAAATGCCAACTTACCTTGCAGATATGCCAATAAAACCATTAAACAACACTTAAATAATAGCCTTAATGGAGTAATTTTGCCCTGCTTGCAAGTGGCACTTCAGTGTACCATGGCAAAATTCCTTCATTTGTAAATTCAATTTTATAAAATGATGAGCTTTTTTGATTTTACATCAGTGTACACTTATAATTGTCTTAAAAAGGCTTTTCCCTGCACAATTAATTGCCTGCAATCATGAAATTATGAAACAATCTGGTTATAAAGGAAGCTTGCTCTTCAAAGAAAGACATGATGCCATCTATTGGTGACGTTTTTAGAGTTCTTATGTAAATTAATCGAAATTTTAGAAGTTTAATTTTTAATAAAGGGGTGGGGGAGAAATCTTCTAAGTGCAAACACACAGGTGTTTCTGTGAGTTTTATTCTAATAATTAATGACTTCATGGCTTCCTCTTATCACTTTCAGTATTATAATTTTTAAATTATAAAAAGAAAAATTTTAAATTATAAATCAGATCACCCTAATTATATAAAGAAAAATGTAGCTTTACAATTTAAAGAAAAAGTTGAAAAGCTGAATTCATCTTCAGAAGCTAAGGAAAAACATAAAAATAAGTTAAAATCAATCTTATTAGAAAATGATTACCCTTCAAAAGAAATTCCTGAACTACTGGAAGAAAATCCTACTAGGAACAGAACTGGCACTACAGACAAAAATAAAGAGAAAATTGAATATTTATTCACAAGAAAGGTCACTTACCACAAGAGCCTGTTTGAAAAACTAAAGAAAATCAGCACTAAATATAAAATTAGGTTAGCTCCAGGTTTAAATAATAAAATTAAAAAATACTTACCATCCCTAAAACAAAAAGAAGAAAATACTTTACTCCAGGAAGGAGTCATTTATAAAATCAAGTGTTCATGTGGATTACCATATATAGGAGAAACAGGATAAAGGTTAACCACTAGAATTAAAGAACACAAAGTAGCAATAAGGAACATCTCAAATAAAACAGGATTAGACAGGTACATACAACAAACTGGCCACAAAATGGACTGGGACTCCTTAAAAGTAATTAAACATCAATCTCGCGCAATTATCAGGAAATTAGAGGAATATCTTTAAATTTACAAGACACAAGGTGGCAACATCAATGACCATGTAGGATGGAAAATCCACCAGGCTTGGTCACCAGACCTGTGGAAGTAGTAAGGCGCAAGAACTCCTGACGAAGATCTAGTGTGTAGATCAAAAATTTGAGAGGTAATGTACCGTAATAAATTTATCCTTGATAATTCCCGTTAAATATTTATAATACTGCGAGTTTTATGTCAAACTTTAAACTTCTGTGCTTAGAGTTTTTCTGCAGGTGACTGACAGACAGCCCATTTTTTTTTCATTTTCACTAGAGTGGTTCTTTTTCAGCATCAAATTTTCAAAGGTGACCATACTCTTAAACTTTTCAATACTGCATTTTACTGTTATGAAGGTTTCACTTAAGTGTGTTTGCGTGCATGTGTTCCTTATAGTGAAATTTAGTTTTAAAACATATCGGAAAGATTTAATACAAGAATGAATACTAAAGATGCCAATCGGTGCAATCCTGTACTCCCAGGTAGCCGAGTGTTACAAAGTGCTGGCTTCTAATTATTCGTCCAAGACAGGTCTGGATGTGAGGAATGTATTGTGTATTTGTCTTATGGCAAGCTTTCTCCCTTCCCTGGAATTAAAGAATGTCCCCATATTTGGGTAGTAACTGCTTTTCTGCTTATCATCCATTGTGTTGCTCATGATGATAGTTAAATCCCCAAACAAAGCAACAAGTACATAAAAAATATATTACGGCATTGAAGCCCTATGGAGTACACTTTTTCTATGTGATACTCTGAAGCTATCTCTGCCAAAAGTGTCACATTTTGTTAAGTATAACACTCCTTTTTAATGATTTATTTTGTTATCAATGGAAGATTATTAGATACGTGTAATATGTGTAAATTTTTATCTATTCCAGTAATTATGTCATCTAGTGAATCTTGAATTGTGAACAGGCAGAAATTTACTCTTTAAAAACTGAAAATGAATAGTAGTGTCTCAAAATGAACCCTTTATGTACATTCTGTGGTGTTGGAATCATTGCCTCCAGAAGGAACAGAAATTCAGATAGCGTACTTAGGGTAAAGGCAGCCAAGGAAATAAGGAACACATGATAAAATTTTCAGTTGCTAATGACTACATTTAATTCCACAAAACATTGCTTACTATGGTGAGAGAAAAAATGTCACACCACCACAGTTGTGGATACATTAAGCAAGGAGTCATACAGCTGTTGAACAGTGCTCTGCAGCATTTCCCACCAGTTGCAGATACATTAAACTAAGCATCTTAACAAGTTATTACAGCTGTCAAATTGCCTCCTGCAGTATTTCCATCCAGGCCTTTTGCACCTTGTCCTGTAAATATCACATTGTGTTGGCTGGTCTGTAGATAGTATTATTACCGAACGGCCGAGCTATTTAAGCATTCGGGGCCATCATAACTTCTAACGGCATTTGTTATCAGATGTAAATCCTGGCAGAGAACAAATCTCTGGATTAAAGCATCGCTCCTTATTTCAGGCAATCCCGCAGCCAACTCTAAATATGCAGAAAAGGGATGCAAATTCTATTTACAGCATTTATTTACAAAACTAGTGGCTTTGTAAATATGTATCTGGATTCATCAGGGTCCTACGGACTGATAAATCCAGATACACGATCCATCAGTCTGATAGCTGTATGGGGGTATGGCGGCAGCTGGAGCAACGCTATTTACCACAGTGTACTGTTTCTATGGTCAAGTTTGGAGCTGGCAGTGTACTCATGTGGGGGTGTTTTTCGTGGTATGGTCCCGGCCCATTGGTTATCGTAGACAAACCTATCAACCAGCACGTCTACGCCAATATTCTGGACAATTATGCCCTACCAACTCTGTGGCAATATGGAACCAAGCTCTGTTGGTACCAGCAGGATAATGCACCAAGCCATAAGAGCAAGGACTGTTACAGCGTAGTTTGACGATAATTCCGTATCATGTGTGGAGTGGCCAGCACAGAGCCCTGATCTTAATCCCATAGAGCACCTATGGGATGAATTAGAGAACCAGATAAGAAGTTTGGAACCAAGGCCTACTACTAAGCAACAGTTAGCGGCAGCATAATGTACGGAATGGAAGCGCATCACTGTGTTCCAAAACCTTGTTGAAAGCGTGTCTTGAAGGGTCAGTGCATGCATTAAGGCCAAAGGTCGACCAACACTGTAGTAATGTATGTCAATAAATGCTATTTTGTGTTTCTCTTCTAAGTGTCCAGTGACTTTTGTCAATATAGTGTATATTTATGGAAGCATTTATGCAATGTTAATTGTGTAATCCAACAATGAAACCTCTTTTTGGAAAAGCATATTCTTAAATGATAAGTCCCAAATGGGTCTAGCTTCTGTGCCAGTCCTTTGGGAAAAGGAGGTACCTCATGACAAAAACTGACTTTGTGACTGACTACAACCTACAAACTTTGTTCAGGTGTTAGACATTGCACAAGAAAAATTCATTTGGCTACTGGAGCATTTTGTGTAAGGTTGCAGTGAACTTGGTTTGTTATGAACCATCAGTGGCATCAAGTCATTATGGGCATCCATGGCTAAGCCCTGCATGAAATTCAAATTTTTTTTTTTTTTCCTTTTAACTAAAGAAAATCTGGAAGAAAATCCCATAGTAGTAACCAGTCCCCTGATTTTCTGAACACAATGTGAGCCACTACAATAGTTGAATAATTGGGTAACACATTACAGCCTTGCATATCTGTTGACTAGAGCACACTGAATACTGCATGAGTGCTAGAGGCGACTCTTGTCAACTCGTTGCCTTGGAGAACAGCAATGAATGAGCAGATTTGCGCCAAACTGCTCATGCGTAAAACTGTGTTACAGGACTAGTTGCTTTTGCGTTGTTAGCCAGTGAGCAGCTAATTTTCGTTTGTGTTGTTAAGCTGTAAAGTTTGTTCATGTAAGTAAAATGATAAAAGTGGATTCTTATTGGAACATCCTTTTAATTTATTAAGCGATGAATAATAAAAAAAGACATATATACTTGGTTGGGCTCACATCGACCAAATATTTGCTTGGTGCAAAAACATTACAATCAGTCTAGAATTTTTAATGTGGAGTGGTACAGTAAAATAGGCCGGTTAAGAGGAAATGAAAGCAAATATAGTTTTTGTTTCTATTGTTTACTGCTGTTTTGTTTCTACTGTTTTTATTTGTTATACAGCACTACATATACATGAAAAAGAAATACCTCATTCTATGTGGTTAAGTATGATTTGAGCAGGTGGCAATTGAAAACCTCACAATCCACTGAAATTATATTTCACAATACAGAAGAATATTGAGAGCAATTTTTTAAATATTTATCCCCGGATAAATGTTAGGCCACCTTATACCACTATGAACCATGTTGCTATGTGTTATAATTTTCACATAATTTTTTCCTTCCCCATATATCTGTTGGTAGATTCTCAAATTTGCATTTTGGTACTTTCTTTTTGTCTTGTATCCACCCCCACCCCCTTTTGACGTTGATAGCAATTTGTAACACACCCGTATTTAGTTAGCTCTTGGAGTTAATGAGTAAAATAACTCTTGTTTAGTATACTGCTGATTCAAGCTAATTTTATCATTTTTAATGAACAAAATTTAATGAAATCCCCAGATTTAATGAGGGAGAGAAAAGCTAAGATAATCTCTTTTGTCAAGCAAAGTAACAGAATTTATTGATATTCTATACTTTATGCAGAAAAAAAAAAAAAAACTGCTGCCCACTGTCCTGGAATGATAGCATTGAAATTGTGGCATACAGGGTGAAATTACAATAACACAGGGGAATCTTGGTGTGCTAGTAGAAGAATGTTGATAGAAAAGCAATGGGGAGAGAGTGCATCAAATGCTGAACAAGCTAGTTGTACAAGTGATTCCTCCTGCCATCTATTCCAACGGGCAATGCCTTGCGTGATTCCTCCTGCCACCTATTCCAACGCGCAATGCCCTGCACATATTGAATCAGCAGTGAAGATAGGTGACATACTCCGAAGCAAAAGGAGACTGATTGGGTTTCATGCACATGTAAGTGGATTTTTAGGGGATGATGGAGAGAGGAATAGTGGGTAATGGAATGGGGTTGCCACTTGTGAGATGGGAAATATAACAACACTCAAGAAAAATAGCGTAGTAAAACTATTTTTTCTTTGATGCAAATACGCATGAGTTTTGCCAAGCTTTTTTAAAGGCAATGAGAGACACATAAAACTACATGCATATTTGCACCAGCAAATAAATGAATTTACTAAGCTGTAAGTGTTTCTTGAGTGTGTACTGGTCTGGTGTACTTTAAAATTTACAGTAGAAGATAATTTCTGGAATTGCGCCCATTGCCCCTTTCACCAGTGTTTAACCCTTCAACCAGCTGGAACGAGTTAACTCGGGGTTAGAAAAATGGGCTGAAATCAGCTCGGACGAATATATTCACTGTCTGATAAATGGACCGAACGCGGTTGGGAGCGAACCTGTGCTTCTGAAAGCGTTCCTTTCTCCTCAGCTTTCTTATTCAAAGTTGTCATTTATGGGGATGATTGACGCTAATCCTTTTGCAGTGATTACCTGCTGAAAAGACTGTAGTAATGGCTACGATCTTAAGAAACGAGAGAGATGTTTGAGTCACTTGTTTCGAACCAATGGCATCATGCTCGTGTTAGACGTACTTGCCCTTTCCCATCATGACTTGGGTCACGGAGCAGAGAACAAAGAACTAGAAGGGAGCTCGTAGCACCTTATGGTGGGCACTGGTGAAGGTTGGTTTTGACAGGTTTATGGTCGGTACTGTTGAGATAGAGAGGGAAAGGAATTGTTTTACTGTACCTTTCCTAAAACCCGGCCACTACGTGAACATTTCTTTTTTGGGGGAGCGCAGAATGTGTGGGGCATTACTTGTTTCTGGTACATCAGCCATTTAAAGGGTTAAGCTGTTATTTGCATTTTTGCAAAATCACGATCAAGCCGGTAATGTTGCGATAAAAAGTCCCCACTGAATCGCCAAAAAGCAAATGTTTCCCGTCATTTTTTCTTTCCTCATCCTGCCCTTCGCCTTTCCTTGTGGTTTTTTTTTCGTCCCCATCATTTTTTTTTGTTCTGTCATATCTCCTTTGTCCCACTGATGTGGTTTCCTTCCCCATAATTTTTTTGTTAACCCCCCCCCCCCCCCCCGCTTTGCCCTTGCGTTGTTTTTCATCAGCATCATATTTTTTTCCGTCATCGTGCTCATCCCTGCTTTCCCCTTGCGTTCTTATTTTTCAATCCCCAATATTTTTTCGTTCCATCATCGCTGCTTTGACCTGCCAACCTGGTACAGTTCCACATCATTTTTTCTTTTCATCATCGCTGTCGCATGCTCTTTTGCCCTGTTGCCATTTTCCCTATCCCCGTTGTCTTTTCTCCTATTTCAAAAAAAAAAAAAACCACAGGTGCGTCTTGAGAGCATCTTTTTCAAAGGCTTTGTTGCGATGGTAAGGAAAGAGGTGTTTTGTTTGTTTCTTTGATGGTTTGCCGCTGCAGGAGCATGCACTGTTTTGGTTCTAGTCGATTGGTCAGTTGATGTGTCATCGGTTGTGGATTTGCTCAGCTGCGTGCATCAGTAAATGTATTTTTTATTAAAATAAGAAGTGTAAAACCATTTGTTTTAATTCTTGAATACTATGGAAAGTACCAAATTTTATTTAGCAATGCACTGTGCTTATATTTTCATATGTAAATATAGCAAAAAATTGGATCATAAATTTCGCTAACCTGAATAGCATTTTGCAACAAGTATTGATGACAAAATAGCAAAATGCTGCAAGAGAAAGAATTCCAGCTTAAACACTGCCTTTCACCCTCCAAGTGAGCCACGCATTACGAGAATCAGCACTGCTTTTGCCTCGTATGTGTAGTTGAACACTGCTCAGTGTCATGTATCCTTCATGTAGGAAATCGTAAAGTTTTATAAGCGACAAAATGTCTTGCAAGAAAAGTGTTATCCAGAGTAGCAGATTGTAGATGTACCTGCGTATGCTGTGCGCGGATAGTTTCCAAATTATTAGCTGATTTTGCAGATAGTTTTGCTTGTAGGTTAAAAAAAATGTTATTTACGGCAATTAAAACACTGACTCAAGGCTTTACTGAGATTATTATGCATGTACTCAATTCTATTTTAACTTGTAAACCTTTCAATTATTTTTCACATTTTCTAAGTTCTTTTGTTTTTACAGACGTTTCTGGCCTATGGATTTTATCGAGGCCTGTTCTAATGTATAAGAACGGTATCAAAAGTTTCGTTTACGCAGAAACAGTTTCAATTTTATTGCCAGGCTCATCTTGCAGTTGCCAGTTATTAAATTAAAATATTTTTCTTGTGTATTTTGTAAGTCTACTATTTTTGGATTAAGTTGTTGAGAATAATATATATAATTTTTGGAGGTTTATTAATGGAACTGTTTTTCTGGATATAAGAACTTTCTTTAATTAGTCACTTGGTTTTATGAGGTTCATAGTCCAATATTTTAATATTTTGTCATAAAGGTCCATTTCACACACATTGCTGCACATTGAATTATAATGTATATTTATTTATTTTGTTCTCATTTTTATCTGTAATGTCCTAATATAATATTTATTGTTTTATTAGTATACTATTTTTTTTATTAATAGTTTATTAATACTTATCCTATTATTATCGTGGTTTGCTATTTGTGGGTTTGCAGTAAATTTTTTTGTTTCAATTGTTGTGTACGCAGACACATTTTATTTTTATACAACTCTGGTGTTTGTTATCTTGTAAACAAAAGTAGCCATCATTAGATTGCTAGTAAATGGTGAAAAATGTTGTAATATGCAAAAAAAACATATGCATTCTGTGAAAACACAAGGTCATCCATGACGGCAATCGAAGCCGTGCCCCCTCACTCCAGAGTAAGTTGCTCTCCCAACTAAGCTACAGGGACAGAATGTACCATTGCAGATTTGTCATCTTGACACATGATACACCTCTGTAATACATAACGATTTTTATATGATGGGGGGTTTTTCACTCTAAAGCGGATTTAGGGAGGATTTCTGTTAATCCCAAGTTCCTGGTGATACAGAGACATGACAAACAGGCAGAGAGACATGATACAGATATTTAGAAACAACAAGTACATATCATGCATGATTTACAGCTAGCCAAATGATCAATTTACACAGAGAGCCAGTGCTGATCAAGAAACACATTTAGAGCCAAAGCCGAAAGGCAAACACAAACATCCATGCCCCACCGGTATTCGAATCCGGACCCTTCTCGGACGAATGATCAAAAGCCATCGCTCAGACCACTGCGCCACCAGGGCGGCACGGTGGTGTTCCAGGTGTTGGTTGGAATCATCGTTAGAATCTCTATCCGCAATGCTTATGTTATTTTCTGCAGTTACTGCTGTGCCTGAAGTCGATGTTGCTGAGCTTGAAGTTGATGAGCTGTGAATTATGACAAACAGTTGTCGATGGTACCAGAAGTAAGAGACATAGTTGGCTATACGTAACAGTTGTATGCCACGTGTGAATATCGCATCGATAGTCGTGCTGGACTACATTGTGTGTTGTTCCGTATCAGTCGCTAGGTTCATCTGAAATTCTGAGTGCATAAACTCGAGAAACCAATGGTTGTCCGATTTGCTGATGTCTATATCGAAATCTCCGGTAAGAATTATCTGGCCGCCCCGGTGGCGCAGTGGTCTAAGCAATGGCCTCTGATCATTTGTCCGAAAGGGGTATGTGTTCGAATCCCAGTGACGCAAAGATGTTGTGTTTGTGTTATGGGACTGGCTCTGTCTTTTCCCTAGAACCAATGACTCTAAATTAGGGATGGGCAACTGCTTATAGCCCATTGAGTTGCTCACAGTGGTCGTTAAACCTCCAATAAAAAAAAAAAAAAAAATTCCTTTCTTAATGCCAGAAACATATTTGGTTAAACTACACTGATGATTTTAGTGAACTTCTTCAGAAATAAAGTATTTGTAAAAAGCAGTTTAGTGAATTCAGTGAAAAAAAGCATTGGTTGTGTGTCATAACATATTTCATAATGATTAATAAATGGAACTCAAAATTCTTGTTCATTATACACTGCCGAACAATTGCTAAGGACGGATGACAATAGCAACCATAAAATGGAAGGCAGGAAAATGTGGAAATTAGCATAAGTGCGGGATACAGTAAGATGTGTTGGGCGTATGCAAATTTTGGATTGCCGAACTTGTTCGTGACATCATAGCGCTGATAAAAGATATAAAGGATTTGACGCATATTGACCGTTGTTGTTCAAACGCAAAGTTGAAACGGAAAGAATCAATTGACGAACTTGCAATTTTCAGTATGTCTTCCCGACATCACCTTGATGATTTTACGCGTGGCCGTATTATTGGCAAGATTGAAGAAGGGCAAAAAATAACAGATGTTGCCAGGGAGTTCGACGTCAGCCACAGTGTTGTTTCAAGGCTTTGGAAATCATTTCAAACAAATGGAGAGTGTAGCAAACGTCACGGGGAGGTCGTGTTCGCAGTACGACACCTGCAGAAGATCGGTACGTAGTGCTATCAACAAAAAGACACCGGCGCAGCACAGCTAGTGAGGTAGCAAATCAGTTTATGGCTGCTACTGGCCAGCAGATCTCCCGAAAAACTGTAACCAGACGTTTGCATGAAGGAGGACTATATGCCCGCCATCCTGTTGTGTGCATCCCATTGTCCAGAACAAGGACACCCTCATTCCTGCACTGACAGAGGAATGTGATAAATTACCCCAACAGCTGCTTGATAATGTTGTGCAAAGCATGACACGACGTGTGGAATCTTGCATCGTCCTCCATGGTGGCCATATCCCATATTGACATCTTACGCCGGAACACCTGCGGACGGTAATTGCATTTTTTTCACGTTTACGTATTCTGCACAAAATGGCCTGTTTGTCCCTTGAGCATGTTCCAAAGCCTCTGGATTTCAGAGCACAATAAATTGTCTTTCTTGTAATGTCCTGGCATTCTGACATTATTTTATTTCACTTGGCATCTAACCACACTTACTTTTTTATGCGCTATATAGCCGTTTATGATCCTTCCTTAGCAATTGTCCAACAGTGTAAATTTTATGTGTTTTTCTAAGAAATGTTTGATTTTTTACTTTCTCATTAAATTTTTGGGATGTAAACATTACTCAGCATCCATTCTTTTGACAAGTAAAAAATCATATGTATTGTAAGGATATCCATAAAATACTTAAAGTTTTTAGAATAATAACTTCCAGAAATAATGATATCTTTTATAAACAAAAGCTCCTTTCATTTTTATCTTTTGTATGTTAAATTTATATTGCTGTTTTGTAAGGTAAACATACTCTGTCTGGTTTAAAATAAGTTCCTTCTTTTTCAAACATCCTTTTAGTTTATTAAGGAATGAAGAAAAAAAAAAACAAAAAAAAAACAAACATTATAGACTTAGGCCCACATTGACCAAATATTTGCTTGCTGCAAAAACATAAGAATCAGTGTAGAACTTTTAATGTAGAATAATATAGCAAAATATCCTGGTTAAGGGGAAACAAAAGCAAGCATATGTTGTTTTGTTTCTACTGTTTTGTTTTTACTGTTTTTTATGTGATATGGCACTGCATATACATAAAAAAATTGTTTACCCCATTCCATGTGGTTAAGTATGATTTCAGCAGGTGATGCTTAGAAACCTCATATTCCACTGAAATTATATTTCACAGTACAGAAGAAGGTTGAGAGCAATTTTAAAAATATACAGCCCAGAAAAATTTTAGGTCACCCTACACCACTGAAAATCAGAATTACTTTTTGTGCAACTTTTTTCTCTTTTTCACACTTTGCTGTTATGAATTGTTCCATTTTAAGCAGAACAGTATCTAGAGTATGACAATGTTGAAAGATGATAATTATGAAATATATCTTTTTTTTTTCTCAGGGAGGTGAAGAATATTATGTAATGTGTTCACCATACTATATTTTGTGTGCCCATGTAAATTTCTATTTCTTTCAGATTTTCTTGTCAATGTACACAGTTTTTGTAAAGGTATTGGATTCTGTGCCAACCCAAGTCAACAGAATGCGTGCAACAGCAGAGATGAGCATATCAAGGTTTTACTATGCTTCACACGTTGTTGTCCACCCGACAAATGTCTCCTGTTGCATTATGTGAGAGTTCATCCATGGGACTGTAACTGTGCACTTTATGGTTTGGGTTTTTCCCAAAAGGACAATGCTTTATTGACACACAAAATTTTATTTTGATAATTGCCTCTTGTAAATGTTAACTTATGGTTCATATTTGAATACTTTGAAGTCTAATTTTCTTTGCCACCAAATATTTTCAGCAATTGTTAGCATGTTTCCGAAGGTAGGAGGAACTTGTGGTATGATGGAAGTTTCTGCAAGTGATGCATATTGTTTTACTGCATGGTTTATTTATTTTAGTTTGTTTTTCATGATACGTATATCCAATTTTAGAATGTCAGTACTTTTTGTGCTCATAGATTTTTGTTTGACATTAAGATTTCATGAATTGTGATGGATGTAGTTTGAAGTTAAAATGACCTTCTTGACATGCTTATATAAATACCCAATATTATTCTAATAAATGCAGGGGCAGGAATATCTAAGGATATTTTTTACACCATTTGTTGATTGCGTAAAATCTGAAAAATTAATACGGAGTACAAGAATATAAAAGCTTTTTTTTTTTTTTTTTTTTGCTGAGCTGTAAACATAAATACATAAAAAAGTAGAATAACTAATGTATGTAAATGTATGCAAAAAATAATTTACATGTATTTTAGCAAGCAGGACCTACATGGATAAATGAACAAAGTGTAGCTCAGAATCCTGTCTTTATGGAAGTCAGGTAGATTGTTTGGAGAAACTGATCTTGGAAGACTAGCACAAATTCTTAAGTAATAGAGATGGGTTTAACAGTGCTTTTCCTGTCACAGTGACTTTAAATGGTGACAAAATTTCCATTTACCACAGTGGTGATAGATCTGTAAAGAAGTTGAAAGTGCAAGTCACAGTCTTACTTGTAACAATGACAAAATCACTGTTTGCGACAGGGGTGACGAAGCAGTAACAGAATGCTGAGTCACAGTCTCACTTGTAACAGTGACAATATCACTAATACAATCGGCTCACTTTGAATTCTTTGTTTAGGAGCAAATAAATGTACAGCGAAAACAAAAACTATCTGAAGTATTTAGTACAGACAAGTGACGTTGACCAGGAACATCAAACAGAAGTCATCGCACTTTCCACGTTTTTATGAGTGAGTTACAGGAAAATTCTCATTGGCCGACACCGGGAATCGAACCCAGGGTCTTCCAGTTACGTGCCGGACATGCTTCCACTGCACCACAGGAGCCTTGAATTCGTCCAGACTCGCATACACTAACTGCCAAACCACTTGGCAGGCTGGTTCTAGTTAGTGTATGCGAGTCTGGAGGAATTCGAGGTCGCTATGGTGCAGTGGAAGCGTGTCCGGCACGTAACTGTTATGCCCTACCAACTCTGTGGCAATACTATGAAACCGTGCCTTGTTGGTACCAGCAGAATAATGCACCGAGCCATATAGCAAGGACTGTTACGGCGTTATTCCATATCGTGTGTGGACTGGCCAGCACAGAGTCCTGATCTTATCCCATAGAGCATATGGGACGAATTAGAGCGCCACATAAGAAGATTGGAACTAAGGTCTGTTACTAAGCAACAGTTAGCGGCAGCATTATGTACTGAATGGTAGTGCGTACCTATCATGGTGTTTCAAAACCTTGTCAAAAGCATGTCTCGAAGGGTCAGTGCATGCATTAAGGCCAAAGGTGGACCAACACCATGCTAATGTATGTCAGTAAATGCTATGCTGTGTTTCTCTTCTAGGTGTCCGGTGACTTTTGTCAATATAGTGTATATTCTATCAGTCAGGGCATAATACTCTTTTAATGCATGACTTTGGCAGGCTGATAGCCAATAATACTCCTTCAGGAGTTCTATTTTTTTCAAGGTTCATTTCAGCCATGTTTCATTTTGGAATCTGGCAACTAAATTCAAATACATTGTGATCAGATTAACTGTGCATCTTGTTAGTATGATAGCAACTTTGGGCATGTAGGGATTTAAGTCTTGAGGTGGCCAGAAATGTTAGCGGGTGGTTGCCAACTTCGAATAACAAATTATTTACTAAAATTTCTTTGTTTCACTCAGTTTATTTCCTTATTGCCATTTAGTGTGATTAAAAATTAAATACAGTAAAACCCCTGAACAATGGTTGCCACTGGGACAGCAAAAATTAAAAAAAAAAAAAGTGACTGTTGTTTAGAGGTGGCTGTTGTTCATGGGTTAGGTCTAAGTTGATATTGTTTAATATCTTCTATGTAAGAAAAAAAATTGTGTATGAAATTTATGCAAGTAGAAAACTATTCTTAATACCTTTGCAAAATGCTGAGTAATGCTCAGTTCAAATGATGGGCATAATCTATTACAAATTACTGTACACATTTATGATTATACTGTTACTAGTTAATTTACACAGCACAAAGGATTCTTTCCATTAGACTGTCTCTTATACTGGCATCAGCTTTTAAATGTCTTGTCAGGCTCAACACAAGAAAACACATCAGTTTCATAATCATTAAAAATATCCCAATTTTCATTTTAAGGTACAATATTTCTCCCATTGTTTCTTTCTGATTTTTAAAGTGCAAGAACATCATGAAATTAAAACCACAGAAGGAAGAAGCTTTCTGAGATTTGTTGAAAGGTTGCCCTGGAAGTTTCTGGAGGTTTTCCACTTTCATGGGTGTAAATCAAGCTGGTGACAGATCACGTTGTCCTTGTTCATTTCGTCCATGTTTTTGTGGTCCAGTTCATTTTATCTGTTGTTCACTTTGTCTGCTGTTAATTTAGTCCACTGTTCATATCGCCCATTGTTCACTTTGTCTGCTGTTCACTTTATCCATGTTCATTTCGTCCTTAGAATGGATGGAACACCAAGAAAACTTTCTGTTTGGATGGCATTTTTGTTACCAGGTACAAAAAGGTCAGCGGACATTGCTTACATGCAACTTTTATTCCTTTTTAAATTTTTTGATTAAAGTATAACGATTATAAATGTTGTTTAAGGTAAAATGAGGAACTGAACTTTGAAGAGGTTTTTAACTCTTTTGTGTGATACGATGTCAGTCACTATGCCATAAATAAAAGCTTTGCAAAAATCTTTTAATTTTTTGAAATGCATCTTGTATATTGTTTTCCTATAGTTCTTAGCTTTTCAGTATATTTATTTTTTATTTCGATTAACAGTTTATAATTTCTGTATTACTAATTTTCATAAGAATGAATTACAGTATAATGCTCTGTATATGTGTCATAGCTATTTAATGTGAGAAAGATATCCATAAAAGTATAATGGTAAACAAAAAAGTTTAGATTGATATTTACTGTGAATTTGCCATGTATGTAAGAGAAGGAAAGTAGAGACTTTTTATGTAAAGGAAATTTAAAATAATCCTCTTCAACCCAACACATTCATGGTCATTGGAATGAACTTTTTACAACTCTGATTTTTCGAATAAATCATCCATTCAGAGGAGGAAATGAACGTGGACAAAGTGAATGGTGGACAAAGTAAACGACAGACGAAATGAGCTGTGAACTAAATGAACGATGGGTAAAATGAACCATGGACAAAATGAACTGGACTAAGTGAATGTGGATGAAATGAACACGGACAAATTGATAGGGAACCAGTCAAGCTTGTGATGAAACGGGGTGAAAAGGAATACAGTCCACAGGAAAACAGATTCTGTTACACACCAAACAATTCATCTGCCACTAACCAGTGGGTCGTTCTGATGGCCAAAGCACTAGTTGCTACTTATTTGCCCCAAATGGGTCCAGGCTCAAATCCCGGGTGAAGTATAAATGGTGCGTTTGTCTATGGCTCTGGCTCTCTCCCTGCTCCAAATTAGGGATGACTCCTGTAGCCCAGTGAATTGTTGACAGTGGCAGATAAACACACATACAAACCAGTGGAGTTTAGCAAATTCTATAGCTCAATGAAGAATCGGAGGTAAATCCTGTCGGAATGCCCGCTTCTGGTGCGAAGATCGCAGTGCAGAATGTTAAGCCACCGAAAACAGAACTTAATTCAAGTTTGAAATTTTAGGGATTTAGAAGAGTAGATAAGTAGGAATTAAAAGTGTTCCACTGCTGAATTTTTGAGGCAGCAAAATTAATAACAAGAAAAATCTAAGCAATTTAAATGCACAAATTTTTCTGGTTATTGTACCCACCCTAATGCCCAATTGACTTAGGTGATCTCCAGTTAGTACTCCAACCCAACCTGCCTAAAGCACCATTGTTTTAGAAAAAGCTTTTCTTTTGTCCCCAACTTCTTCCTTCCACAGAAGTAATGCCACAGGAACTCCACAGGAAATGTTTTCCCTTAACTGGACGAACTATGTAAATCCTAAGTTTGTGTATACAAGGTGACTGTTGAACCTCATTTGGATCTACCAGGGATGTCCCTTGACTGATGTTAAGAGGTTCTGTTGTTGGGAGGATAAATCCTAACCCTACCACAGCTGTTCTGTACCGATCAACATTTTGGATCTTGAGTGGTAGGGATCCAAAGGGCTGATCTTTAATTTTTAATTAATTTACTTAATTTAATTTAAAATTAAAATTATTTGAAATTTACCTTATTTTCCACTTCATTGTACTCACAATCTTATAACTTGATGAATTGTGATTGAAGTAATGTAAAAGTGGTTATCTTTCATTATCTAAGCATTGTAGAAGGGGTGCAACCAGGATATGGTTTTTAAGGGTTAAAACTCCCTCCAGGGCATAGTTTTTTTAATCACACTAATACTGCTAATTTGCTACTTCCTATATTTCTTTCCCAGTATGATTTCATTTTCCGATCCACTGAATGACAAAATTGTAAACAGCAACTCGTCACCCAGTGGTGCAGTCGTCTAAGCGGTCACCTCTGACCAGTCATCCAGTATGGGTCTGGGTTTGAATCGTGGTGAGGCATGGATGATATGCTGTAAGTAGTTGTAGTCACCTATCCCTAATTTAGGGGAACCAGTGCCCCTAAATTAGGGATGGGGTGACTACAACTACTTATAGAATATCAAGTTGCTCGCAGTGGTCATTAAACCCCCAATTAAACAAACAAACACTAAACATCTACTTTCCCACATTGTCAGGCTTTGTATTTGGGTCATTCTGTGGAAAATCACACCATTTACAGCAAAGTAGTTGCAGACACATTTTAAAAGAATTTCATTTTTTGTCCATCTGGAAAGTCATATTTTGAGAGTTCAACTCTGGCATTTTTTTTTTTTTTTTTTACATCTGCCATTTTGGATTTACAAACCAAAACCAAAAAATGGCCACTGTGGAGTGGGATAATCTTACCCAGATGGCCTTTTTTCTTTTTTTCTTTAATTGTACAAAAGCTATAAATGGCAGAGATTTCCAACTTGTCTCGTTTTAAAAAGCAGAGGTCCATCTATAAAGGGAATATTTTAATATATATAATATATTTATATATATTATATAGAAAACCTTAACTCAGATTGAAGTTGAATTTTTTTGTTTTTTTCCCCTCAGTTCTTATAAGGAATAAAAAAAAAAGGGGGTCTCTAGCTCATTTTTAGTCTACAAGGATTGCTTTAAGCTGAAACAAATAACTATTGGCTTATACAATCCCTTCATGCTAAAAGAAGGGTCTAAAGTTGCTTATTTTTCAAAAAACACAAAATCTGAAGCATTATATTTAAAAAGAGGAAAGTATGAAAAATCTGAAATTCTCACAAAATACTCTTCTGTGTGTCTACAGACAGATGTAAAAATCCTTACTTGTTTTTTAAAGCACTTTGTTAAGCGCCAAAGAGTCAAAAGTTACAAAGAAATTGGTAAACCGCAATTCACTTAAAAGAGGCATAATGGTAGATTTTCAGTTAAAAACCAAGAATTATGGTATATGAAATAAATGAAACCACATTAAAATATAACAAAATGGATTACAAATGTAGTATTTTCATTTTAAAATGACTGAAAAAACTTAGATTTTTACAGAAATTTCACTTCAGCAACTGAACTGCAAATGCTTGGGAGAGATGTGTTGATAAAATGAAAAATCGATATATATCTCTGATATTTTATGTCGTAGTGGGCTATATCAGCTGTGACCCTGGTCAGATGGCTACAGAAGAACAAGTTTATTCCACTTTTTATTTCAGTGAGATATGTGGGCAGTGGAAAAAGTGAAGTAATTGTGCTACCTGTGCTGTTGGGCCAGGTTACAGATGGAGTCGTTCCATGGAAAAACAACCAAGGGTGGTTGCTGACACATTTTTTGCCCATCTGGGAAGCCATATTTTGAATTTTCAAATATGGTGTTTATTTATTTTTTTATTTTTTTTAACATCCACCATTTTGCATTTTCAAACCCAAATGACCACTGCAGAGTAAGAAAATCACACCCAGACAGCCTTTTGGTTTTTTTAACCGTAAGAAAATCATAAATGGCAGATAGCTCCAACTGGTCTCATTTTTAAAAAGCACAAGTTCATCTAAAGGGAATAAATAAATATTTACTCAAAATTAATATAATAAGAAATTCGTAACTCCAATTAAAGTTTGAAATTCATTTTTTTTAGTATTTGATCCATTACAGTTCTTATAGGGTAACAAAAACAGCAAAATGGTATTTGGCTTATTTTTAGCCTACAGGGAAGTACTCTAAGCTGAAACAAATAACTATTGACTTATACAATCTCCTCATGTTAAAAGAGGGTCTGAAGTTGTCAATTTTTCAAAAATCACAAAATTTGAAGCCCTGTATCTAAAAAAAAGGAAAGTATAAAGAATCTGAAATTTTCACAAAATACTCTTCTGTGTGTCTACAGAGAGTTGTAAAAATCCCTACTTGTTTTTTAAAGTACTTTATTAGTTACAGGGAGTTAAAGTTGCAAAAATTAAAAATTGTAATTCACTTAAAAGAGGGTAAGGATTGTATGTTTTTCAATTTAAACCCAAGAATTATGGTATATGAAAGTAATAGAATAAGATTAAATAAGAAATACATTATAGCACACCATGGGTTTTTAAGTTTGAACAAAACATAGCAGCAGGACAAAATTATAAATTGCTGGCACCAGTGTTCATACAGGCAAAAGATAAGTTAGCAGAAGAGACACATTTCTTATAAAGGCAGTATATTGCTTCTTATCAAGGCAGTGGCATAGCCAGAAATTTCTTAAGGGGTAGGAGGAGGGGGGGTCCATGGGTTTGGTTCATTGGTGAAAGCCCCCATATATACATATCCATCATCAGTGTTAACAATTATCAATCCACTCCTTGACGATGGTCTTCCCAAGTTTCCTCCACAACTGTCTGTCTTGTGCCAGTCTCCTCCATGTCACTCCCGTATACTTTCGAATTTCATCCACCCATCTCCCATGTGGTCTTCTTATGGGTCTTTTCCTGTCCCTTGGAATCCAATCTGAAATTTCGGCTGTCCATCGATGATCTGTCCTTCTGGCAGTATGGCCCATTGCCATTTCAGGGATTTAACTCTGATCATGATGTCTTCCACTATTGTCATTTTTCGGATCCACGAGTTCCTCTTCTTATCTCTCCTGGTTACACCAAGCATGCACCTCTCCATGCTACTTTGAGTTGTCTGCAGCTTTTGTATGCCTCTTTTAGTTAAGGTCCACGTCTCTGCACCATACGTAAGCACTGGAAGGATGCATTGATCAAACACTTTTCTTTTAAGACATAATGGCATATTGCTCTTGAAAATTATGCTGTTTCTTCCAAAAGCTCTCCAGGCAAGTTTTGTACGCCGATTAATTTCTTCATCAATGTGACCCTCACTTGATATCTGCTGTCCAAGATAAACGTAGGTATGTGTTATCTCCAGCTTTTCTCAATCAATCAATCGATAAATCTTCATTTTTTGTAAAAGCATTGTACATCACTATTGTCTTCTGAAAGTTCATTTTTAATCCCACTTCTTTACTCTTGTCAGCAAGTTCCTGGATCATACACTGCAGCTCTGATGGGGTAGTTGCAAAAATGATTATGTCATCAGCAAAACGAAGGTGGGTTAGATAATCTCCATTAATCTTTATCCCTTTGTTTTCCCAGTTCAGTGATTGAAATACATTTTCCAATGTGGCATTAAAGAGCTTCGGAGATATGGTGTCACCTTGTCTCACTCCCTTTCCAATTTTTATGTGTGTTGTATTTTCAAACAGTCGAATCTTTGCACTTGCATTTTCATAGATGTTATTAATAATATTAATGTATGCATCTTCAATACCGCACGATTTCAGAGCCATTGTAACTGCTGATGGTTTCACCGAATCAAAGCTTTTTCATATATACATATATATCGCTTTAAATTCATACTAAATCTCCTCTCATGGGGGAGTCCGGACTCAAGGACCACCCCCTTGGCTACGCCTATGTATCAAGGGTGCATATAGATTTCTTTTGGTGGGGAGGTGGGAGGAGGAGACCGAAAATTAAAATTTCTTGAAATCCACCAAGACAAAATAATGAAAAATAGAAGAAAAAGTTAAAGTATGATTTTCTAATGTTAGTTGATGCATTTTTATTAAATTAAAGCATTTTTTAAATATCAGTAGTGAGCATTTTAGCCAAAAAATTAAACACTTTAGGAAAGGGCCTAGGTCCTCTGGCCCCACTCTCAATATGCACCTGGCCTTTATGTTATAGTTATGTTTCTGATAAAGTGCTGCATTATTTTTATTTCATTATTCTTAATGGAATTTATTGTTTCACCTTTTTATTATAAATTACTTTGTTAATTTATGTTCTTTAATTCTGAATGAGGATACCAATTAAATATTTAGTGATATGAAGTAGTGAATTTTTTTCCCCAAGCATAGCAATAACATATTGACATTGCATGCAAATTATTGGCATCATGTTCATATAGCTTTCATCAATACCATAACCCTCCCAGGAAAAATTTGTTGTGTTCTTGATTATATGTCATGAGTTTTGCATTCAGATTATCCAATGAAAGATCATCACAACTTCTCCAAGTGAACATGATTGGGTTTGAGTAAGAAAAGTACAGATATAAAATGTAGGAAAATATGTCACATAAACTACAGGCTATATTGGAGGTTAATGAGATTAATCTACATCCTACCCAATGGCCATAAATGGCCAGAGGTACAGGCTTCTTGCTAATCATCTGAGTTGGACCTACATTTGAATTCTGGATGAGACATGGTTTGTTTCATGGTGCCAACCAGTAGCGAATCCAGTGAGGATGGCAGGGGTAACACCTGCCCTTGCCGCCCCGGTGGCGCAGTGGTCTAAGCGATGGCCTCTGATCATTCGTCCGAAGGGGTCCGGGTTCGAATCCCGGTGAGGCATGGATGTTGTGTTTAAATGGACGATGTAATCACTCTTTCCACGTTATTTTTTAAACAACGCATAGCGACTGAAAAATTGTATTTCGGCACTGCTGGGATCGAACCCCAGAACTCTCGATAACTAGTCGAGTGCGTTCGAATTTACGCTACAGCGCCAACAATTCTCAGCGCAATGCGTGGTTTATCAGTCAGCATCTGACTATACGAATGCGTATTGATGGTCTCAGCAACTGAGATGTCGTCATCTGGTGGCATTTAACGCAACAGCTATTTTAATTGTAGCTGATAAATTCAAAGGGCGATAGAAATGTTTAATATATATATCAAATACGTGGAGATAATGTAAATGGACGATGTAATCACTCTTTCCACGTTATTTTTTAAACAACGCATAGCGACTGAAAAATTGTATTTCGGCACTGCTGGGATCGAACCCCAGAACTCTCGATAACTAGTCGAGTGCGTTCGAATTTACGCTACAGCGCCAACAATTCTCAGCGCAATGCGTGGTTTATCAGTCAGCATCTGACTATACGAATGCGTATTGATGGTCTCAGCAACTGAGATGTCGTCATCTGGTGGCATTTAACGCAACAGCTATTTTAATTGTAGCTGATAAATTCAAAGGGCGATAGAAATGTTTAATATATATATCAAATACGTGGAGATAATGTAAATGGACGATGTAATCACTCTTTCCACGTTATTTTTTAAACAACGCATAGCGACTGAAAAATTGTATTTCGGCACTGCTGGGATCGAACCCCAGAACTCTCGATAACTAGTCGAGTGCGTTCGAATTTACGCTACAGCGCCAACAATTCTCAGCGCAATGCGTGGTTTATCAGTCAGCATCTGACTATACGAATGCGTATTGATGGTCTCAGCAACTGAGATGTCGTCATCTGGTGGCATTTAACGCAACAGCTATTTTAATTGTAGCTGATAAATTCAAAGGGCGATAGAAATGTTTAATATATATCAAATACGTGGAGATAATGTAAATGGACGATGTAATCACTCTTTCCACGTTATTTTTTAAACAACGCATAGCGACTGAAAAATTGTATTTCGGCACTGCTGGGATCGAACCCCAGAACTCTCGATAACTAGTCGAGTGCGTTCGAATTTACGCTACAGCGCCAACAATTCTCAGCGCAATGCGTGGTTTATCAGTCAGCATCTGACTATACAGCTACAATTAAAATAGCTGTTGTGTTAAATGCCACCAGATGACGACATCTCAGTTGCTGAGACCATCAATACGCATTCGTATAGTCAGATGCTGACTGATAAACCACGCATTGCGCTGAGAATTGTTGGCGCTGTAGCGTAAATTCGAACGCACTCGACTAGTTATCGAGAGTTCTGGGGTTCGATCCCAGCAGTGCCGAAATACAATTTTTCAGTCGCTATGCGTTGTTTAAAAAATAACGTGGAAAGAGTGATTACATCGTCCATTTACATTATCTCCACGTATTTGATATATATTAAAGATGTTGTGTTTGTCTTACGGCACTGGCTCTCTCCCTTCCCTGGAACCAGTGACCCTAAATTGGGGACGGGCGACTGCTTATAGCCCATTGAGTTGCTCACGGTGGTCGTTAAACCTTCAATCAAAAAAAAAAAAAAAAAACACCTGCCCTTCCCCTAAAGCAGGCTTTTTCCTTTTTAATGGCCAAGGATATAGGTGAATTAATGTTCTTAATTTTGTATATGAATTAATGTACTTAAAGTTATAGTAATTTATGCACAGATTTTCATAAAAGTTTTTGTAATGATTAATATTTGCTGCAAATTTTAATGTTAAATATCCTCTTTGGATGTTAAATATCCTATTAGAAGAAAAAAAAACTAGTTTCAGAAACAGAGGAAGATGATATCAAAAGAGAAAAGAGATTTTGACTGATCATGAAAAGCAATGGCTGTGCTTTGTTTAATGTAATATTTCCACAAACTTTGGAGAGAAAATCGCCAGTAAGACAATGAATGGGCCAGGAATGACTTGATGAAATGAAGTAAATGGAAGTTCCTTTGAAAAGAAATGGAATTCATGCATTGCAAAAGAATAAACAAATATTTAAAAGAAAGATTATCGGTCATATTGCTTAGGAATGATTCAAACTGAATATTTTTATATTAAATTAACCATATGAATCGAAGAGTTCAAATTTATTTTGAAAGATTCTACCCAGTCTTGATATTTAGAAAGCATGCAGCTGATTTCCTTGCCAAGTGGGCAATTGAATACCAAGAAACTAGTGTTGATTTTTCAGTTGTTTTTCCCACTTTGTGTTTTAAAAATTTAGCATAATTTTTGCGATGGAACAATTTTGTAAGAAGCTATGCACAGTTTGTTGTGCGTGTGTGTGTGTGTGTGTGTGTGTGTGTGTGTGTGTGTGTGTGTGTGTGTGTGTGACAACCTTCCACAAAGTCTCGATATAAATCTTTTTCCTTAAAGTAGAGTACCCCACTCCCTGTAGGTAAGCTTCTGGATCATCTCCTGGCAAATCCCAGAAGCTTACCTTGGATCTACCAGGGATGGAAACAAGATAAGTAAGCAATAGTCCCCTGTAGTCTTAGATGCTAACTTGGGGGTCATTAAATACATAAACAAATAAAAAAAAATGTACACCATTTTAAAGAATATTATGTAAACTTTTACTTATTTTTCTTTTTGCTCTGTAAATTCTTGCATTCTTTCTCATATTATAAACTTTTAAAGTAATCTTTTAAAGTAAATATATATTCAGTGTTTTTTTGTATTCCTTACCATTTTTTCTTTTCAGTGTATGTTAGTGTACATTGTCCTTCATTATGTTTACACACACACACACACACACACACACACACACACGCTATATACTGTATATGCACTATATCTTGGGGAGACAGACCTTCGTCCAGCAGTGGATTGATAATAGTTGACAATGATGATGATGATACACTATATTGCCAAAAGTCACCGGACACCTAGAAGAGAAACACAACATATCATTTATTGACATACATTACTACAGTATTGGTCCACCTTTGGCCTTAATGCGCACTGACCCTTCGAGACATGCTTTCAACAAGGTTTTGGGATACTGTGATAGGTATGCACTTCCATTCAGTACATAATGCTGCCACTAACTGTTGCTTGGTAGTAGGCCTTGGTTCCAAACTTCTTATGCGGCACTCTAATTCATCCCATAGGTGCTCTATGGGATTAAGATCAGGGCTCTGTGCTGGCCACTCCACACATGATACGGAATTATCGTCAAACTACGCTGTAACAGTCCTTGCTCTTATGGCTTGGTGCATTATCCTGCTGGTACCAACAAGGCTCGGTTCCATAGTATTGCCACAGAGTTGGTAGGGCATAATTGCCCAGAATATTGAGGTAGACGTGCTGGTTAATAGGTTTGTCCTCGATAACCAATGGGCTGGGGCCATACCATGAAAAACACCCCCACATGAGTACACTGCCATCTCAAAACTTGACCGTAGGGACATAGTGTTCCCCCTGCTGCTGCCATACCCACACATGGCCATCAGACTGATGGATCGTGTATCTGGATTCATCAGTCTGTAGGGTCCGTTTCCATTGATCTACCGTCCACAATAAATCTTCTTTACACCTCCTAAAGGATGAGTAGCATTCTGAGTGGAGATGAAAGGCTTATGAGTAGCCGCACGGCCACGGTAACCCATGGAAGGAAGTTCTCTTCGAATAGTACTTGTACATACTGAGGTTCCAAACATTTTACTCACCTGTACACTGAGGTCTTGTGCAGTACTACGTTGATTAGCTGTAATGAATCTCCTGAGGCTTCGACGTCCTCTATTACTGATTTTCTTTGATCTGCTGGTACGTTTTGCTGCTCCAGGCATGCCATGTGTCTTTCACTTATTCAGTATATCCAAGACAGTTGACTTGGGTTTGTTTAAACGCCTCTCGGTTTCTATTATGGACAACCCACTAATATAACACCCAACAATCTTTTCTTTCTCAAAGTCAGTTCTCTCCAGCTGCGACATTTTCATTCAATCTCACAGCGCGATATGATTGCGGTCAGCTGCAGGCTTGTTTTTATACCATTTGCAGCTTTAGCGTATATCTTAACAATGCAGCGGATCAGTTCATTTGCTTTCGAAGGAGTGTCCGGTGACTTTTCTCAATATAGTGTATATAAAATCGCACATGTACTGTATGGATAACTTTTTCTATCTGTATTATTTATTATGTTTTAATTGCTATGTTCTGTTACAAGTTAATGAATTTCAGTTGAAAAAAAAAAGTGAAAGGAAAAAAAAAGTGCAGATAAGAATTTGCTAGTACAAGTTCTGATGTAAAATCTTTTACTAATCAAAAACTTTTGTTATGGGAATATTTACTAGGAAATTTTTTAAATCACTTACTCAAGGCTTTACCCAGATATGTTCATTTGGTTCTAGTTCCAGTTGAAGAAATGTTCATTTAATCTTTCTTCCCTCTGAGTTCTTTTGGATATTTACAGACGTTTCTGGCCTCTTCATTTTAGTCAAGGCCTGTTCTCAATGTATAGAAGGATTAACAAAAGTTTTGTTTACTACTGAAGAATTTGAATGTTGTTGCCATGTTCCTCATACTGTTGCCAGTTACTAAATTGAAATGTTTTCATTGTGTTTTGTAATCCTGTTATTGTTGTAATTAAGTTGTTTAAAACACCACTTATTAGTTTTGAAGGCTCATTGATGGTACTGTTTTTTTGGATGTGATAACTTTCTTTAATTAGTTTCTTGTTTTTATGAGATTCATAGTCCAATATTTTATTTTTTTCCCCATAAAGGCTCACATTTGCATAACTGCATATGATTTGCTAATACACTGTTTTGATCTTTGTTATTAATAGCCATTTGATGTTCCTTAATTCTGATTTCCAATTTTCGAGACTTCTGTCCAATATAATTAGTGTTGCAATTAAGTGGAATTTGATGTACAACATTTTTTCTTTCCATCTTGTCTGTTGTATTTCTGTATGTTTCTTTATTTGCTAAATATGTTACTTTGTTTTCTGCTGTAGTGGCTACTTTTATGTTATTCTTTATTAAATGTTTATTAATTTTTGTATTTAATTTTCCATAAGTGTCCATTGCAATATACTTGATTATTTTATCAGTTTTTTCAAACTTTTCATTGTTCTTTTTAGATTGTTTTTGTCTGACATTTTGCACAATGTTAATGGTAGTTTTTTTGGGGAAAATCATTGCCTTTTAACTCATAAAAACAAGAAAGTTATTACATCCAAAAAAACAGTGCCATCAATGAGCCTTCAAAACCAATAAGTGGTGTTTTAAACAACTTAATTACAACAACAGCAACATAATTACAAAATACACAGTGAAAACATTTCAGTATGGTAACTGGCAACAGTTTGAGGAACCTGGCAACAGCATTCAAATTCTTCAGAAGTAAATAAAACTCTTGTTAACCCTTCTATACATTGAGAATAGGCCTTGACTAAAATTAAGAGGCCAGAAACATCTGTAAAAATCAAAAAGAACTCTGAGGGAAGGAAAATTAAATGAAAATTTCTTCAACTGGAACTAGAACCGAAGGAAATTTTTTATTTTCATTGCAAATTTTTGGAGAAAACTCTTCTCCTTCTTCATGCTGTCTTTTGTTGTCGCTTTTTTCTGTCACTATTGCGGTTATGGTTAACCTTAATGGTAACAGTTATTTTTCACCAAATCCTGCCGAATGTTAGGCAGGGATAATTCTCTGCAGTCATTGATGATGGAGTTCTGATTTTTCTCAATCTCTATTCTTTCTTTTAGCTTTTTTGAAAATTGCTTTGGAAACTGATGATATTAAGAAAATTCTAGTGCATGTTGTGACCATTTTTTCTAACATGCCTATTTAAACCTGTCTTGTTGGAGCAATTTTTTTATCTTGATGCTCTGCTATACAAGTCTCTAGTCTGCAGCTTGTCTCACTTATGTAAGACAGTCCACAACTACATTTTACTTCATAGACAATACCTTGCATTTTTAAAGTATCTTCTTCTCTGTGAACTATTTTAGGGAAAATATTTTTAACTTTGTTCTCTAAACTTGGAGCTAGCCTTATATTCTTTTTCTTACAAATGACTGCAGAGGATTATCCTTGCCTAACATCTGGCAGGATTTGGTGAAAAACAACTGTAACCGTCAAGGTTAACCGTAATGCGATAGTGATGGGAAAAGTGACAACAAAAGACAGCCTGAAGAAAGAGTTTTCTCCAAAAATTTGCAATTAAAATAAAAAATTTCCTAGTAAAAATTCCCATAACAGAAGGTTTTGATTAGTTATGGAATTAAGAAACTAGGAAGCTAATTTTCAACATAATCTTTATTCAAAGAACATAAAATCTTTTTTTTTTTTTTTTATGTTATCTAGTTGTTTTATATGAGCATCTTGCAATTTTCTTCTTTTCAGGTATTTTGGAGAACATGCTGCAGAGAGCAGATTTTTACAAAGATGCAGTTACACAACAGTTTATTTGCTGTAAATGCTCCTATTCCACCAGGCGGAAACAGCACATGAAGTATCACCTGAGAGTTCATTCCGGGGAAAAGCCATTTTCATGTGAAGTGTGTGTTTTGGGGTTTTCACAGAAGAACAATCTTGACAGGCACATGAGTGTTCATTTTGGTACTTGTCCCTATATATGTGAAACATGTGGTGCATATTTTAACACTTCAGCATCTTTGTCATGTCATGCAACCAGGCATTTTAGATAAGTTGAATTAGTACCAGGATGAGTCAAAAGTTTGTCTCATTTGTAGCTAAAATGTCCATTAGAGCCACCCGGGAAGTTTCAAAGGCAGAAACACTCTGATTCCACATCCAGTACTGACATAGGTGCTTATTTTCTGGGAATTCTGGAAATTAGCAAAGAGGTGTTCAATGTTTGAAATGTTTAGTGTTGAACATCAAATCACCACTGTAGTTGACAAAAATTTTTTACAGAACCTGTTTGCAAAGCTGGAAAATTCATCACAAATCAACTAATGAAAAATGGGATAGAAAGCATAAAGTAATAGGGAGATCATTTTCCTGGAATAGATAAATATCAGCAGCTAGCTCTGTAAGTACAAAGATGGCGGCAAGCCCTAAAATTCCAACACACACAAAATCTGTCAACATCAAAGCAATAAACATAAATTAGAGGATTCGCCGCAAAATAACCAAATTTTTTTCTAAAGCATTATCAACTATGGAGTTTTGCCTTCATCAGCATTGTTAATTTGTTCAACAGACATGAATGCAGCTCTGCATTCATTGAAACATTTTATTCAGCTGCAACTACTGGTTTATTCTTTAGTTTTACTTATACCAGAAACTTCACTTTGAATTTATAGAGGCTTGTGACTTATTACATGAAGATACAAATTGTTCAAAGTACAAACTGAACAAACTTTGTCATATACATTTTACAGTCTTTTCTGCACAAGAAAATACACCATTGACTAAGGCAGGCAGGTAGGCATCAATTATGTAAGCTGGGATTTTTTTTTCTCAGTATTTTACTTTTTATAAGTATTATCACTTTGAAGGGTCAAACACTGGAAATTTTCCATTAATAAAATTTTATAAAAGCCACTGTTCTTTAAAAATGATCAGAACTTGGGAAATAAATTATGAATGCAACACATATATATTCTGACTCCCACTGCTTAAATGTATTGATCTTCATTAATTTCGGGAAATTTAGGTTTAGTTTCAGGAAATTTGATATCACAGAATAAGTACCCTGCACTGAAGTGAAATGCCATTCTTATAGGAAATGGGCCATGGAGCAAAGCAGGTGGTAGTTGGATAGAGCCATTTGGTAAGTTTTGAAAACAGAAACACTCTTGATGCCATATTTCACATCCACTATTGAAGTAAAGTGCCATCCTTATAGGAAATGGGCCATGGACCAAAACAGGTGGTAGTCGAATAGAGCCTTTCCACTAGGGCCATTCAGTAAGTTTTGAAGACAGAAACGCTCTTGATGCCACATTCCACATCCACCATTGAAGTAAAGTGCCATCCTTGTAGGAAATGGACCATGGACCAAAACAGGTGGTAGTCAGATGGGGCTTTAAGAGCTAAACTGTATGGGTGATGAGGTAGGATCTCAACCTCTTTCAATTCCTGTAGTTTTCAGCTAACTTTTATGGAGGTGTTACTTAGAGAATTATCCACTAGAGCTGAGTTCGGGCTCAATTTTCGGAGCCCGAGCCCGAATTTCATATTGCAACATAGAGCCCGCACCCGAACGAGCCTGAAGACAAGTTAACCTGTTCAACCATCAATAAAAAACAACTTTTCCACACTTCCACTCTCTCCTCCTCCTCCTGCAATTAATCATTGCATTTCTCAAATAAGGAGTGGGGAAGGGACTCCCCTCTATCTATTTTTACAGTGTAACTGTACGATTTTCTTTGACCATTTGTTTCCATCTGAAGTGCTTCGGGCGGCCGGGCATCGAAAATGATCGGGCGGTGCTGCAATTGTATGTTGGCCAAATAATGCTAATGTTACACGGCACTAGCAGTGTTCCTGCCGAGTCGGCCGGTAACGGTGCTTGGGACCTGAAGTACAATTTAGTTGGCCGCGGCACCAGGTGAGAATCTCAGGTGCACTGCTGCACTCAAAGATTCACACCAGAACATAAAAAATGAAAAGTTGAAGAATGACCCGAAACACAAGGCTTGTGTGAATCCACCGTGTGAACAAAATAACAACAACAAATAAAAAAATAAAATAAACTAAAAAAAATGATACTTTGGGATCAAAGTTGTGATGAGTTTCACCCGCAATCACCAATTCGTGACTGAGTGTAGTGGTCCGGATCTTACTCCGGTACATTCAATCCCCAACCAGCCAGTACAACACTCACTTTCGCAAATAACACATGATTTTCAAATACACAACACAACATTTAATAACGTTCTGCGAGATTTAAACAGATACGGCGCTCTCTAGGCGCATAGACAATTGCCCCTCTTATGTGGGCAGCATACGGTGTCACACATTACTGTCGGAAGACACAAGCCGACTGAGTCTCCACCGGACTATCTGAACAAGAGATACTACTCGTTTACACACTAAATAGAGCTGCAGGTGATATTCATATACAATTGCTTAGAGAATGAAAAAAAAATTATATGCAAACGATCACATTAAAAAATACTCGCGACATAAAATACACAAGCACGTTAATTTGCGGTATACGATTATAGGTGCGAAATACTGCCAAAGTTAATTAACTAAATCTAATAAGCATGCACATGCAGAACCCTGCCCCGCTGACGTTGGTCCTGAACCAAAGTTAAAAGAAACTGTCCCGCCCAGCGGAATTTGTGGCCACACCCTCTCCCTTATTCATGTAAAAAAAATAATCAGGAAATGGGCCCTGTAAGAAATAAATCTGTATGTGCAGGTATTTCCTCTGAGGTTCAGTCACTCAGCATTACTGCATCTATGTCCCTGCAGCTTTGGGTGTCGGGATGGCACAAGTTCGCAGATGTGCGAAGAAAGAAAAAGGAAATATTCATCTACTTACAGTTTCGTGACTTTGCTGTGCAAATCCGTTGTGCATGACATAATATCACACGACAAAAAAAACACGCACACACACACACACACTTGCACCATGTGGCAGCACCGATGATTCAACACTTCACTTTGACGCTTGATGTAAATGAAGCACACAATTAAAATGGTGATATCACGCCGCACTTTGTTGCGCTGATGCGAGTATACACGGATCCACTCTTGTGAAGATTTAAAGGTGGCCGTTAAAAAAAATAGCCCCTCTCACATCTGCTGTTGCGGTTTCCGAGACTGATTTTCTGTGTTCCTGGGAAATGATTTCTGTTGTCGTGAAGAAATAATTTCTGACCATCAACTGTTTGGAGAGTGGGACACATTCAATTCCGCTGCTGCTATAGTAGATTCCGTCCGTCGCAACCTTCCGTCCTTTTTGACCGTTCATTCCCAATTCAGTCAGTTCCTTTCCGTTAGCATAACATCTACCCTGCCTGAGTACGCAGTTCAAATATGTCCCTCGCAGGTTTTGTTTCCATTTTTTTATCTAGTTGCGACCGCCAGCCCTGAGATTAATTTTCTCGGCCGAGCGAAATCAGACGTGCTTTTACCTTAAGCGTATATCGGCAACTGCCGACCGAAAACGACGCTCGAATTCACCCCCTATTCTTTTCGGCGATTCTAAACTCTTAATTGCCCATTGTCCCTCGCATACGTCAGTCAGAGTATCTTTCTCGCTGACAGTTATGTGTCTGCTGAGGGTCTCTTGGCCCACCCACTGAAGTAAACATACGGACCACAGCGTTAAGCTACAAGCGGAAAGAAGAAAAGAAAGAAAAGTGAAAAACCACTTCGAACATTGCTGCTTCCATCCGCATTCGAAAGCACATTTCCCTCGTTCGTTTTGCAGCCCCTCTAAGACACTTGAGATAAGAATTTTTATGTTTCACTTCAGGGCTATGTGTGAGGTCTAGCAATTCAAAATGGCAAAAATATTGCGTTTCTTGCCTTCAAAAGCATTGGAGCGACTTCCCAATTATCCCGCAATTTTGTTAATTAATTTAGAGAACAGCCGAAAGAAAAAACAACGTAAATGAGAAATAAATAAAAAAAAAACTGAACTGTAAAAGAACATGTGAGCCTGCCGAACTGTGATTCCTAGCTGCCTCATACAATACGCGACATGGCGGACAAATTTTAAAGTTTTCTTCAGGTTTTAGGTTGGGGGGGGGGGTGTCCACTGTAACATTCCATCCCCCCATGAAAGAAAAAAAAGGGATGACTGGATGAAGTGTATTCATCCAATCATTCTATTTTTTTTTTTAACTGTAAACACTCAACCCTTTCCCACCGTCGCAAGGCACCTAATTCCGGACTTAAGTGCCCTGAGAGCGGAAGGAAAGTTTAAGGATTTCATCACACGTTCATTGCTGCCCGTCGAAAGAGGCGGAAAGAAAATTTAAATATGAGGCATAGCTTCGAGAATCCACGAGTTCCACAGATCTCTCACGTTCGATGCTCCTACACCCGCTTTTATCTGCGCTCGATGCCAAATTCTTGCATTCCACTGTCTTCGAGTTCCTTCTCAACATCGTAGATAATCGTGGTGTCACAGTCTTCCTGGGGATCCACTATAATCTCGACTGCTCCCCGTCTGTCAGTGTGTGGCGTGGTGTTACTCGCCCTTAACACCCGCCCGTAATCATCCCTTGGTCTCAGCGACGCCCGCGAAATGATTGGAGGACTTTTGACCTGGCTTCCCTGCACTCGTAAGGGATCCACAATCATGCGGGTTCGCGCTGCAAAGCGTTCGGTTTCTGAGGGAGGCGGAATTGCTGCGGAGGGCGTTGGGTCGCCCGACTGTAGCATCCACATTGGGCTCTCCCATTCATCATCTTCATACAATTCCGCATCTTCAGACTCCCATGTGGTTCGTGCCAGGTGCTGTGATTCGGGTTCATCTCCCGCATCCCGAACTGTTTCCTGGAAATGCCACGTGTCGAATACCCTTCTCTGTGGGGCTTTAAAGATCCTATCAACATGGGTTAGGCGAGGACGCCTCATATCGTTCACCGGCACAATTTTGAAGTTAACTGGTGAAGTCTTTTCCACCACTCTAAAGGGTCCTATGGACGGTTTCATCAGCTTGCGCGATCTTGCCTTGGACGCCGAAGGGTCGTGTTGATAAACAAGATCACCCACCTTGATTTGCTTATCTACTGCCGTCCGTGCCCGATAGTCCCTTGAGTTCTGGGCTGCCTCTTCAAGGTTATCGCGAACAATTCTGAATGCTTCCTGCATTCGCATAACCAAGCTCTCTGCATCATTCGGGTGCTCAGAGTAGCTCCAAGGGATTTCCTCGCTCAGCAAATGCCCAGGCATATTCAAGTCCCTTCCAAACATGAGGAAATTGGGAGTTTCCCTAGTAGCGCTGTGAGTGGCCGCTCTGTACGCCATAGCTACAAAATCTGTAAACTTATCCCAATCTTTCCCAGTCGGAGAACAGTAAAGTGCTAAGGAGTGCATCACTGTACAGATACTTCGTTCCGCTTGTCCGTCAGTCTCCGGATGCCTCGGGCTCGTATTCAGTTTCTTAATGCCTAATCTTCTGTAGAGTTCGGACATTAATTCTGACAAAAAGTTCGTTCCTCTGTCAGTCAACAAAGTATGAGGTACACCATGTCTCGCTATAACTTGCGTCGAGAATTTTTCAGCTACTTCTTTGGCTGTTTGAGATTTTAAGGGGATTAGCTCAATATACTTGGTAAAAGAGTCGGTGACTACCAATAGGTACTTGTTCCCGTTCTCTGTCGTGGGAAGAGGTCCTGCGATGTCCATGGAAATTTTGGACCACGGAACTGGCACTATTTCCGGGGTAATTAAACCCGCCTTTGGTTTCTCTTGTAGCCCCGGCGTTTTAAACACTCCTCACAACTAGCAGTGTAATTTTTTACATCAGCAAACATATTGAGCCAAAAATATTTGAGTCTAATTCACCCCAATGTCTTCTCAAACCCTAAGTGCCCTGCGCTTATACCATCATGCTCAGCTCTCATTACCTCAGACTTTAGAGAGTCAGGCACCACCAACTGTTCAGTAACAAGTCTGCGTGGACTGTTTTTGGCTGGCAAGGAAAAATGATATAGCAGGTCGTCACGCATGAAGTAGGTATCTGTGATTTTATCAACAGCAGAGTAGTCACGCCCCTCGATGCAATCGATTACTTCGACCAAATTCGGGTCTGCCCGTTGTGCAGCCTTTATGGCCTCAGCATCAAATGTAGGGCCTGGAGCCGCATCACTTGCTACCACTGCTGCAATATGCCTCGACAACACATCCGCGTTTGTATTCTTCTTCCCTGGGCGATACATTACATCAAAATCATATTCGGATAGGCTGAGATTCCACCTAACAAGCCTAGAGTTGGGAGTCTTTAGCGTCATCAGCCACTTTAAGGGTCTGTGATCAGTTATAACTGTAAACTGCCTACCCACTAAATATTCCCGCCAATGCGTGATGGATGCAACTATTGCCAAAGCCTCTTGCTCAGTTGCACTGTAATTTTGTTCTGAGGGATTAAGTTTTCTGCTGAAGAATGCAATAGGATGTCTGACGCCCTCTTTGTCCTCCTGCTCGAGTATACCCGCAATAGCCAATTTGGATGCATCTGTGGTCACGAAGAATCTTTTCGAGAAATCTGGGTAAGCCAACAGCGGCTCACTTATGAGCGCCCTCCTCAATTGCTGGAAGGACTCCTCACACTGCTCATCCCAGATAAATTTTACATTTCTCCTGGTGAGATTTGTCAAAGGTTGGGCAATGGATGCAAAATTTTTGATATGGCGCCTGTAGTAGCCCGCCATTCCCAAAAAGGCTCGGACGTGCTTAACAGTGCGTGGGGCTGGAAAATCCCGTACGGCCTCCACGTTTTCAGGGTTTGGCCTTACTCCTTGACCATCCAGAAGGTGCCCAAGATATGTAACCTCCTTGGTCGCAAACTCACATTTACTTGGCTTAATTTTAAGCTTGTGCCTTCTTAAACGTTGGAAAATTAACTCCAATTTCTCCAAGTGTTCATTTAAGGTCTTAGATGCACACAAAATATCGTCCACGTACACTAGAATGCCATCATCACGCTTGTCCAAAAACAATGAGTCTAGAGCTCTTTCAAAAGTTGCAGGACTGTTGCACAATCCAAACGGGAGACGGTTCCACTCGAAATGGCCAAATTCGCAGGAAAAAGCAGTTTTGTGCTTGTCTTGTTCCCTGATTTTGATTTGATGATACCCTGCCAAAAGGTCTATTTTCGAAAAAAATTCGGCATCCATGCAAAAGAGATAGGGTCTGTTGTATTCTGGGGACTGGGTAACTGTCTTTTCTGGTTACCTGATTCAATTTTCGAAAGTCACAACAGAAACGATATGAATTGTCCCGTTTTCGAATGAGGACAATTGGGGAGCTATATGGACTATCCGACTTAGAAATAATTCCAGCATCCAGTAATTCATTCACTTGATCTTTTAATTCAGGTCTAAGAGCATGCGGAACATTGTATGGGTGAAGCTTAAAGGGTTTGTCATCTGTTAGATGAATTTCATGTTCAGCGAGGTCAGTGCCCTGCAAATCTATGGGATCCCGTGCAAAAACATCGGAATATGTCATCAGTAATTCCAAAACCTTCTCACGTTCAAAATAATTCAAATGCTCCAATTTAAAATCACCGGCAGACACAGGCAAAGTACCGCGCTGCGTTACACCTATTTCCTGTGAATTCTGAGTGATTTCCACAGGTTCTACTTGAAATAGCTTAGTATGTTTGTTTAACCAAATAGGGGAACTACTAGTGTTTGCTACTTTCACATCATATAAACCACTTGATGCGACATTATTAACAGACCGTGCCAAAAGTAATCCATCTTTGCGTGCACGTGGATGCGGTTCAAACAAGACAGTCTGTACTCTCATACGAGGCGGTGTTCCCAACTTCACTTGAAGGAACATTTCTGCGTTGGGAGGGACACAAGTTTTCTGCGCCAGGGAGGCAACAGTCACCCCCTCCTCAAGCATATCGTCCGCGTCCCTCTCTTTCTGCGGAGAGCACTGCGTGGGTGGGGGGTCGGGAAACAACAGCTGATTCGAATGGGCAGAGAAGGTTAAGTGATGTGTTCGCATCGCATCAATTCCTAACAATGCTGAGTAATTTTCACTCAGCGGGTATTTTGACACATGGGCTTTGACTAAGATATTTCTTCCTTTGATTTGCAGGTTTACGTTGTAACATCCTAAGGTTGGAATGATTTCCCCTGTGATGCTTTTTATCCTTAAATCTGAATTAATGGGAGTCAATTTCCTGCGACCTTTCAATCTTAAATAAGCATCTTTCGCCAAAAGAGTTACCGATGATCCTGTGTCGACTAATAACTTAATTTTGTCACCTTCGAGATCTGCGTTAATAATCGGCAAATTGTCCCCACTTTGAATAGAAACATAACGCACCTGAGAGGATTTAAACTCTGACTGGGCCGAGATACCTCTTACAAATCGACCCTTATTTAGTTTAAAGACTTATTCTTGGAATCTGGTTTCTGTGTACCAAATTTTCGTGATACTTCGTAATGAGAATCTCTTCCACTTCCTCTGCTATATGCCTGTTTGGGTATTGTCTCCGCCCTATTTGACCCATCCAAATTAGGGCACAACCGGATCACGTGGCCTTCTAATCCACACCCAAAACACACAATTCTACTTTTGCTGCGCCGTGTTTGTTGCGATCCAGAATTCTCCTCGAGTGAATCATTTCGATTACCGAAACCCCAGCGTTCATCTAGCCTTGTTTCCTTCCCTCTAGCTCGTTCCGCCCCAAAGAGCTGGGGGTTAGATCGCTGAAATGTCTCTCTATTTCTCTCATTCCCTTCCGATTTCCTGTCTTCTCTTCCCTGAGAATTCCCGACTAACTGCCCTACCGTATTCTCCGTGGCTTCCAAACGCGACAACATCTGTTGCAAAGTGCGGGCCAGCATTACCGACTCCTCGTCCCCTCTGCCTCCTTCCACCGTATTCACCAAAGTTTTTCTACCCATGAGTGATAAATTCTCCTCCTCTTGAATTGCGATAAGAACTGCAGCATCCAAAGTTTCCGGGCATTTTGTTAGTACCCAACGCCTAATCGATTCAGATAACCCTGAAATAAATTGGCACATCGCTTCTTGATCCCTGTGCTTCCTTGTCTCTTCGGACATATCCGACTTATGACCATGATATTTCGTAGCTGCGCTCTTAAGACGTGTTGCGTACTGCCGAACGTCTTGTCCTGGCAATTGCACACAATTCATAAACTGCTTCATTCGCGTTACCAATGGCTCTTCGGCTTGGAAGCGATCAATGACAAGCCGTTTAAAATTTACATATTCGGTTTCAGCCCTCAGCTCATCGCTATCAGATAGAAATTCAGCAGCTCTCTCCCGAAATTTGGATTTTGCAATCGCGAGTTTAGTTTGCTCACACCATCTACCCACCATCGCTACACTTTCGACATCCTGAAAAAAGTGTTTAGCACGATACAGCGGATCAGTGCCTGTAAATAGCCTCAACATGTTTATGCATCCCGCTATTTGCTCACCGTAAACCATAGGTGCGGCTAAAGCTGTTTGTCTCAGCTGTGATGTACCCGCTGTACTTGTAACAGGTGTACTCTCTTCCGGAACAATTGCAGCCCCAGTGCTCACATGTTCTCCGTCAGAGTGACCATCAGAATCATCTGAATCCACGTGACTCGCAGATGACGATTTCTTCGTGTTAACCATTTTGTTTTTCTTACCCACTAAAATTATGGCAGTTCTTAGAAAACAGCTTAAGGCTTACTTAATGCTAAATTATACAAGATTCGCACCGAACAAAACTAAATAAAAATAGTAATGGCAGTCAATTCGCACTTATTTTACGAACATGAGTGTTGTTCCGCTAGCTGCAAAATATAGGTATCGATCCTGGGACAACGGCACCATTAATGTTACACGGCACTAGCAGTGTTCCTGCCGAGTCGGCCGGTAACGGTGCTTGGGACCTGAAGTACAATTTAGTTGGCCGCGGCACCAGGTGAGAATCTCAGGTGCACTGCTGCACTCAAAGATTCACACCAGAACATAAAAAATGAAAAGTTGAAGAATGACCCGAAACACAAGGCTTGTGTGAATCCACCGTGTGAACAAAATAACAACAACAAATAAAAAAATAAAATAAACTAAAAAAAATGATACTTTGGGATCAAAGTTGTGATGAGTTTCACCCGCAATCACCAATTCGTGACTGAGTGTAGTGGTCCGGATCTTACTCCGGTACATTCAATCCCCAACCAGCCAGTACAACACTCACTTTCGCAAATAACACATGATTCTCAAATACACAACACAACATTTAATAACGTTCTGCGAGATTTAAACAGATACGGCGCTCTCTAGGCGCATAGACAATTGCCCCTCTTATGTGGGCAGCATACGGTGTCACACATTACTGTCGGAAGACACAAGCCGACTGAGTCTCCACCGGACTATCTGAACAAGAGATACTACTCGTTTACACACTAAATAGAGCTGCAGGTGATATTCATATACAATTGCTTAGAGAATGAAAAAAAATTATATGCAAACGATCACATTAAAAAATACTCGCGACATAAAATACACAAGCACGTTAATTTGCGGTATACGATTATAGGTGCGAAATACTGCCAAAGTTAATTAACTAAATCTAATAAGCATGCACATGCAGAACCCTGCCCCGCTGACGTTGGTCCTGAACCAAAGTTAAAAGAAACTGTCCCGCCCAGCGGAATTTGTGGCCACACCCTCTCCCTTATTCATGTAAAAAAAAATAATCAGGAAATGGGCCCTGTAAGAAATAAATCTGTATGTGCAGGTATTTCCTCTGAGGTTCAGTCACTCAGCATTACTGCATCTATGTCCCTGCATCTTTGGGTGTCGGGATGGCACAAGTTCGCAGATGTGCGAAGAAAGAAAAAGGAAATATTCATCTACTTACAGTTTCGTGACTTTGCTGTGCAAATCCGTTGTGCATGACATAATATCACACGACAAAAAAAAAACACGCACACACACACACACACTTGCACCATGTGGCAGCACCGATGATTCAACACTTCACTTTGACGCTTGATGTAAATGAAGCACACAATTAAAATGGTGATATCACGCCGCACTTTGTTGCGCTGATGCGAGTATACACGGATCCACTCTTGTGAAGATTTAAAGGTGGCCGTTAAAAAAAATAGCCCCTCTCACATCTGCTGTTGCAGTTTCCGAGACTGATTTTCTGTGTTCCTGGGAAATGATTTCTGTTGTCGTGAAGAAATAATTTCTGACCATCAACTGTTTGGAGAGTGGGACACATTCAATTCCGCTGCTGCTATAGTAGATTCCGTCCGTCGCAACCTTCCGTCCTTTTTGACCGTTCATTCCCAATTCAGTCAGTTCCTTTCCGTTAGCATAACATCTACCCTGCCTGAGTACGCAGTTCAAATATGTCCCTCGCAGGTTTTGTTTCCATTTTTTTATCGAGTTGCGACCGCCAGCCCTGAGATTAATTTTCTCGGCCGAGCGAAATCAGACGTGCTTTTACCTTAAGCGTATATCGGCAACTGCCGACCGAAAACGACGCTCGAATTCACCCCCTATTCTTTTCGGCGATTCTAAACTCTTAATTGCCCATTGTCCCTCGCATACGTCAGTCAGAGTATCTTTCTCGCTGACAGTTATGTGTCTGCTGAGGGTCTCTTGGCCCACCCACTGAAGTAAACATACGGACCACAGCGTTAAGCTACAAGCGGAAAGAAGAAAAGAAAGAAAAGTGAAAAACCACTTCAAACATTGCTGCTTCCATCCGCATTCGAAAGCACATTTCCCTCGTTCGTTTTGCAGCCCCTCTAAGACACTTGAGATAGGAATTTTTATGTTTCACTTCAGGGCTATGTGTGAGGTCTAGCAATTCAAAATGGCAAAAATATTGCGTTTCTTGCCTTCAAAAGCATTGGAGCGACTTCCCAATTATCCCGCAATTTTGTTAATTAATTTAGAGAACAGCCGAAAGAAAAAACAACGTAAATGAGAAATAAATAAAAAAAAACTGAACTGTAAAAGAACATGTGAGCCTGCCGAACTGTGATTCCTAGCTGCCTCATACAATACGCGACATGGCGGACAAATTTTAAAGTTTTCTTCAGGTTTTAGGTTGGGGGGTGTCCACTGTAACACTAATATTATCGCGCCATAATGGGCTATAATATGTATGTTGCTAAATAGGGAGCTACTGCGTGGAAATAGGGGGTAAATTATCGTCGGCATGCTATCAACTATCCAATATCTATAGTTCTTGAAAAAGCTTTTCCTTCTTTGCAGAACACACTAATGTGCGGCCTATGGCATTTTCTACCTAAGCCCGGAATAAATAGCCATCTTGAATTCCCTCTTCCCAACCAGAACCAGTTGCCGAAGAATTCCTTTTACTAACTGTAAAGTATCTCATTTGCTAAATCATATGAAATCATATTTTTATATATATATAATAAAAAAATTCTCATTCTCCCTCTCACTAAGAGCCCAAGCCCGAACCGCAGTAAATATTCTACAGCCCACCTCAGCTCTGTTATCCACTTGTAGCAAAGCCCACTTCCTATTAACAAGCTGTGGGTAGTTAGTATTAGTGCACAGAATTATGGACCCACTGCAGTTGTACAGTATATAGGTTCTTGTTCATAGCCTGACCATCTGGTACAAGTTCCCAGTGCACAGGACCCTAACAATTCCACATAATGCACAGCATGATTTCCCCCCTCAAACAGCTCTCTTTGCACCATTGGGTATGCTCCCAGACATGGACTGGTTCCCAGTGCTAGAATGACTTTCGAATATCCACTTTTCATCATCTGTGATGATACAACACCAAAACCTGTTGTCCTGTGGATTTGACAACAATCTGTGGCAGAGAGAGAGAGAGAGAGAGAGAGATACATTGTTCTGTCTGCTAACATCAATTCATAGGGAACCGTTTGATGACACATAAAGGAGAAACCAAACTGGTGCAGGTGACAGACGATGGTGAATTGTAGAGACCCCACCTTAGCTGCTAATTTTCATGTATTGGTACTGGTGTTTGGTATCACAGCTACAACTTGGGTGTCAGTATTGGTGGTTGTTGGACTCCCTGACCTTGGTTTGTGTTTGAGACCGGTTTCTCCAGCATTCAAACACCAGAACCATTTTCTGGGAGTGCTATTATTCATTATTTCCTTGCCTTCAACTGCACAAATTCCTCTCCCTACTTCTGCAGCATTTAACCTTTTTCTTTTTCAACAATGCTTAAGAGCACCCAAACAGCACATGTATCAACCTCCATCTTCTGCTCACCTGATAACACAATGTGACTCCATGCCAAATTCATGTCATCAGCATCAAATGTTATGTATCATTGCAGTACCCAGTGAACACTAGCATGTGCTTCGTGTATTAATAAAGGTTCAATGTTATGTGAGCTCAAAATGGGGTGGACTTTTGACTCAGCTTGGTATGTCAAAAAGAGTTGTGATGAAAATTTATTTTCAATTTAAATATTGCATTTTAGTTGTTTGAATAAAGTAAATTAAATAGAAATTTGTTCCTAGTCTTCTCTTGAGCACATTGAACTGCTGAAATATGTTGTGTTGATGATTTGTACTCGTAGCTGACAGTAATAAATGACTCAATAATAAATACAAAGCTGATTGATATGACATATCATACTGCCAAGCTTTACTACAGTTGTCAGCTGAGCTATAGAAATCGAAATGAATATGCCCATTTGGGGGGAAAAACAAATAAAAATTTCATCAGTCCAATTTCATCAAATTGTAATTCTGGCAACAAGCCCATCCAGTCGATCGCGGGTGATCAAGGTCGTAGGATGACCAAAAGCTACCGCTAAACGAACCTTTTACCATATATGACTGTGTGTTTTCACTCAATTTCTATGTTTATGTTTTAAACCATTCATCAGTCCTTCTTGAGGACTGAAGATGTCCTTTAAAAAAACTAAATATGTATATATGAAGTCATTTGGAAAGCATGCAAACACTTTCATTAGCATACATTTTGAAACTTTTTTTTTTTTTTATGTGTCTTATTGCAGTTTTCAGAGTTGTTGATACAAAGTGAACAGCAGTAGGTCAAAATGCCCCCCCCCCCCCAAAAAAAAGAAAAAACAGCTGTGCACAATTAGATAAAAGGATGTAAAGGAGGCAGGACATCACCCAAAAATGTTCCATGATATGGTCAACCGATTTCAACTTCCAGACAAAGAAGTCAAATAATACATCAAAGAGGCCTTACAGCAGTCTTGTAGGGTGAGTGTCGGTGCCCTTTCGACATAACTAGGCATCCTTCACACAACAATTATATCGTGCTGACAGAAGGTTTGGACCCAATGAACAAACTAGCAATGTGGGTACTACACGCACTAACTATGATACAAAAGAAATTGCGTGGAGTAACCTTGCGTGATATTGTCACAATATTGGGTGCTAACTACGTTCCTTGGGTGGAGTTTTATGCACCCAAGACACATTGGTCACTGTCCTGGGTTGAACCCGGTACTTACACAGTGTCACAGGGGTATAAAATCACACTGGTCTTTGGCATAGATGTTCGTGGTGTGGCTTTTTGGAATATGTATGATGAGAAAAGAGTGGTAGACAATTCACGTAACTAACAAACAAGTTAAGTAGATGGTAGTTGAGAACACGCTAAGTTACGTATAAAACGTTTTTAGGGCAAATATATTTCGGCCATTACGATGTCCATCAGTGTGACTATGATTGTTATGTTGCCAGATTAGAAAAGTGAGTTTTGTAACGGTAAATCCGGGTGACATGATGTGATGAGAGATTTCCAGATGTATGGAACGTAAATTGGGTAGCTCAGAGTTGCAATTTTTGGAAAATAAAATTTCCAAACTTTCTCTAAACCTCAGAGCAAAACGATTTTAGAAGGTAGCCAACTTTTTTGTATCAGACCAAAGTGGAGTAGCAGAAGTGTCAGCCATGGTAAGTTGAGACAAGGAAGAGGAAGGTTTTCCAAATTTCACATCAGATTTGTGTTCCTGAAGTCTTGAGACAATTTTCCGGAATGAACTTCCTACGTACACGGCTAATCCAGTATTAGTCTTGATAGGAATTTTACACACTCCAGGAGAAGAAAACGGAGGTCTAGGATCTCTGTCATTACGGAGGATAACAGCAATTGAAGAAGAAAAGTGAATGGCAAGTCTATATCCTTCTCTTTTGAAGATACTGATGAGCTTGTGGGCAGAAAGTTTATGGTAAGGGATAGAGCCAGCAAACATTAGTTCCTTTTTTGGTGATACAGGTTGAACAGCAACAACTGGTTTTTCTTAGCATTTTGTATTAATTTAGAAACCAGGAGTGGGGGAAAGCCATGTTGAGAAGTGATCAAGCGGATGTTGACTAATTCATTTTTTAGATTAACTTCAATGCTACAAACCCCACTCCTGGTTTCTAAATTAATACAAAATGCTAAGAAAAAAAAAAACAGTTGTTGCTCTTCAACCTGTATCACCAAAAAAGGAACTAATGTTTGCTGGCTCTATCCCTTACCATAAACTTTCTGCCTACAAGCTCATCAGTATCGACACGCTATAGTGGAGCAACTCACTTGCCGAATGTATCAGGGGGCTACCGGAAGTGTGTCTAAAATGACAGTTCAGCGAACCCTGCTGTATATGGAGCCCCGATACAGACGGATGGTCACTGCACCTATGCTAAAAAAGGTGCATCGGCAGACAAGGATTACATTTGCACGGCAGTATCGGAAGTGGACCTCCGCTGATTGGCAAAGGATTGCCTCCTCCGATTAGTCAAGTTTTCTGCTTCATTGAATGGATGGACGTTGCCGTATAAGGCGAGAAACATCAGAGAACAAACACTCCTCAACCATTGCTGGAAGAACACAAGCTGGTGGAGGCAGCATTTTAGTTTGGGGAATGTTTTTGTGGCATTCTCTGGGTCCACTCATACCTGTGGAAGGCACTATGGACCAAATTCATTATGAATCCATCCTTGCAGATCACGTTCATGCATACATGCTGGTTGTCTTATCTGGGGCTGGTGGGATCTTCCAGCACGCCAATGCGGCATGTCACACAGCTAGAAATATTAGAGAGTGGTTGGAAGAGCAAGATGAAGACTTCAAAGTACTTCCCTGGACCCCTTATTCCCCAGACTTAAACCCAATTGAGCATCTGTGGGACCACCTTGATCATGTTGTTCACTCTATGGATCCTCCAACACACACCCTCCTGCAGCTGTCAGATGCACTGCAGTCGGCATGGCTCCACATACCTGTGAACACCTTGCAGAACCTTATTGAGTCACTCCCAGTCCGTCTAACTGCTGTCCATGCCGCACGTGGCAGTTACTGTGGATATTAGCTGGTGGTAACAATAATGTGGCTCAACCGTGTATGGACATGTGTGTGTCCTTCTGTTGCTGCATGCAGTATGCTTACATGCATACGATTGTTACCCGAGATTTATAGAATTCCTCCTTTTTTGTCGTCATTTGGATCATTCTTGAGATTAACATAAAATTAGAGAGATATTTTTTAGCAATTGCGTAGCTGTGTGAGGGTTCTTTCAGTGCAAAACTTTTGCTTAGAATCTGGGCTATGAGAAAGAGGCATCGAATGGGAGAAGTAAAGAGCATATGAATAGCATTTCTGCCAATCAATCCTCCTACTTTTAATATATTTCTCTTACTTTTAATCAGTCCTCCTATTTTTAATACATTTCTTCTACTTTTAATACATTTTTTGGGTAATTTTGGAGAGTAGCTGGTATTTCTCTAATCAGTTTTTTTTTTCTGGTGAGTAAGTGTTTGTATATCCATTGGTAAAAGTTTTCTGTTGTGGGAATGAAATTCTAGTTTTTTAAAAATGTATGAAAAGGCAAGCTAGACCATGTCGAAATTTCCTCTATATTCATAATTTTTTTCTTTCGTTTGTGTATTGTTGCAAAATATCCCTTTTCTCCATAAAGCTTTATATTTCAGCTTAAAAACACAGACAAAAAAATTCAAATTAATATTGAGGAACTATACGCCAATTATGTAGAAAATAGTAAAGCTGTTCTAGTAATCCAATTTTTTTGGCGTAGGAATATATAAATAAGAGTTTCCAAGCTTTTGCACATAAACCAGATGAAAGATGGGCAGAAACTGCCCAGTTTCTCTATAACTTCCTTGAAAAAGCCATCTGATTGATGTGTGAAAGCTTGGAAATGATTGTTTATATATTCCTATACCAATAAATCAGGTTACTAGCATAGTTTTTACTATTTACTAAAAGAAAAAAATCAATAATGGAAGTTATATGGATGAAAATTTCTTCTGTAGTTGTACTTTGTTTTTCATTTTATGTGTTCCCTCTGTCTTCTATTATTGTAAATTGTGACCCCCCCCCCATAAAGGTTTGCATTTCAACTTGGAATTTCTGCAAACAGAGGTGTCTGAATTGGAAATGTAAGAATTGATTCGTGGTGGGCAAAGGTGTTGATCCTCTCCAAGTGTACCATTTTATTAGATTGTTGCACGTGAAATGTCGGTTTAGGGAGTGAAACTTTCATCTACAGTTACACGGTGGAAACCGACCTGTATCAATCAAAATAGGCACCATTAGCGCAATACATTTCTCCCATCACGATACCAGTGCATTGATGCCAGTTGCATAGAAGTCGGCCATTGTGGACTGCAGAAACTGTTCAAAGGCGTTTGACGGCTGCTTCATTGGTGAATTGTTTCCCTGCCAAAAAATGGTCCAAATGCTTGAACAAGTAGTAGTCGGTGGGCGAGAGGTCGGGAGAGTAAGCTGGGTGTGGAAGAGCCTCATAGCCCAGGCTGTGTAATTTTTGGACTGTTGTTCTTGAAATGTGGGGTCTCGCATTGTCATGAAGCAGTACAACACCATCTCTGTTGACCAATCTCGGCCACTTAACGTGTAACTTTTGATGCATTGCATCCAGCTGGTTGCAGTATTTCTCTGCATTGATAGTTTCGCCAGATTTCATGAACAAATAGTGCAGAATACCAGTTGCACACCACCAAACAGTCACTATTATCTTCTTCAGATGAAGTTCTGGTTTCGGCATGTGTTTTGTGGCCGCTCTGACATCTAGCCATTGCGCAGATCGGCGACGATTGTCGTACATTATCCATTTTTCATCACATGTCACTACTCTGTGCAAAAACAAAGCGTTTCTGTTCCGGGCGAGCAGCGAAGTGCAAACCTCCAGTCGATGCTTCATGTTTCTTTCAGTCAGCTCATTGGGAACCCATTTATTGAGCTTCTTGACTTTACCAAGTTCTTGCAAGTGACGGGGAAACTGTCTAATAGTGGACGCCTAATTTCTCTGCCATGTCCGGTACAGTTTGGTTTGGGTCACTCTCAACTAGGGTTCGTCGTTGTTGATGGCTGTTGCTGAGTGCCCGCATGGTGCATTTGCAAGTTACATATCACCGACTCGGAATTTTTTACCATCGCTGCACGGTCCGTTCATTTACTATGTCATCTCCAAATGCTGTGTTGATGTTCATGGCTGCTTCTGCGGCATTGTGGCCCAGTTTGAACTCATACAGAAAAAGTATCTGTAATTGGCCTCCTTCCATGTTGTGGCTACACGATCATACTACGAGCTAGCACCAAAATGGCCGCCCCGGTGGCGCAGTGGTCTAAGCGATGGCCTCTGATCATTCGTCCGAAAGGGGTCCGGGTTCGAATCCCGGTGAGGCATGGATGTTGTGTTTGTCTTACAGCACTGGCTCTCTCCCTTCCCTGGAACCAGTGACCCTAAATTAGGGACGGGCGACTGCTTATAGCCCATTGAGTTGCTCACGGTGGTCGTTAAACCTCCAATCAAAAAAAAAAAAAAAAAAAAAAAAAAGCACCAAAATGATTCCGTGTCGACGGGCTGAATTATTTAACCTTCCCGATCAAACACAGTAGCACCATCTGCCGGTGTTTGTACGGCTCGAAATGACGTTATCTCGAAATCCGACATTTCACCTGCAACAACCTAACATCTAAAATAGTGAGATCCTTGATTTTGTTAGATTATTCTCACTGTGATACTGAATTTCTTATAGTTGACTCTTCAGCATGTATCTTCTCATTCTGATGATACATGGCAATTTGATTTCATGGTCCTTAGGCTGAAAGTTCTTTCAGCATTATGAATGAAATTACAGACATAAAGTAACAGGAAGAATGAGCATCAAAACCTATTCAGCTATACAAACATAGAAGTTTGATTCTTCAACAAAAGGGATTATGATTCCAACCTTTGTCAAAATCTGAGGGCATTAAAAAAACTGCAATGAAGAAATGGAGAGGAAAAGAAAAGATATCAACAGAGAAAGAAAAAATAACGATGGTTACTGTCCAGCTGCAAAGTCCACATAAGACAAAAATGGCTGTGCAACTTGCTGAGAAGAAAACAAGGCTTGCACACAAGAGGAAATTGATGTGCAAGAAAGTACAACAACAAAATAAAACAACTGAAGTGTTTTTGGAGCAACCTCTTCAAAGCCATAGTTCTTTTATATTTCCCATCTATTACATTTGTATGTGTATTCACATATACATTCTAATTATCATTTAATAATTGTATCCATTAATTTTACTTGCTGCAAATATTGTGACTCCTGGGACACACTCAGAAGGACATGCTTTCAAGTAATATCACTGAAAGCAGTGATTTGAAAGCTGCTTCTTAAAAGTAGCTAGCTACTGCTACAACTACATTCTTGTGAAAGTAATTTGCTGAAACCACTTTTCTTGAAAAATAGCTAGCTACACTAGTTTTATCTGAAAAGTAACTACTTTTTTTATGCTTAGGTTTAAGTTAAAAGTACAAGTTCTGAGATGTTCTTTATATGCACATTCTCACATTTTCATCCAGTTCTAAATACCAAGGCAGATACAGATATTGTTGATGAAATTGTGCTCCAATATTCATTCGATATTATCCTGTTTTACATGTTTATATATGTTCTGTTTTGACCAAGGTCAGCTGTTAAATATAATATTCTATTATCTTCAAGGATGATCTTCATGTATAAGTTAAAATAATAAGTCTTCCTACCTTGTAAAAAAATCCATGTCATACTAGCTTTAGATGTACGTACATACTGTGTATATCCTGAATATGCTGAATGGTCTTCACCACTTGAATTTAATGAGTTGAATGAAAATCAAATATAAAAACTTTAAAATTGATATAATATAGGAAAGCAGTTGAATAAACATAGTAAATAACATTAATAAAAACACTTGAAATCCAGAAATACTACTTTATTTTGTTGCACAGTACTGCTTCAACTACATTTTCCTACTTGTAATGATGCTATGTTACTGTGAAAGTAGTCTGCTGCAGTAGCAGCACTATTTCCAGTCACTGCTGAAAAAAATTAAAAATTTCCTTTATTTGTATATAATGCATTCACTTTTTTTTTCTTTACAGTGATGTCTGACAAAAGGTGAATTAAAATCATCGAGCTGTGATGTGAAAGATATTTTGCCTTTATTATTTTTTTTTCCAGTTTTTAATTATTGTGTGAGCCATGAATTCAGTGATTTTTGAGTAATTCTATTACCTTAAACTGATATTAAATTACTTGAATTTTAAATGTGTGTAAATAAGTACATGTTGGGGCATCCCATATCCAAAATGCTTCCAGCTGGAAGTGTCTCGAATTTCAGATTTTTTCAGTTTTGGAAGTATTTGCATATGGTATACCTACTGTATATAACAAGATAGCTTGGGAATGAGACCAAGTCTAAACACCAAATCCATTTATAGTTAAAGAAATAAAAGTCATTTGTGAATGCGTCCTTAATGAAAAGAATCAATTCTGCAAAAAGAGCCAATCCCTTCAAATGAAATCGGTCAGAATTACTTTTCACCAGGGTATCTTGCTGAGGTTCTCTTGTTCTGGTCAGAAAACAAGACCTTATTCAGAAGAGTGAAAAATGCAATAAATTTCATAAATATTTAAAAACCAACTTATCTAAAAACTAAGCCAAAAAAAAAAAAAAAAACTGTAAGATTCAAAAATAAACTGAAAATCACTCACTAAATCAGAAGATTTAATGAATGCTGCAAATGGATCCAACACAGAACTGATTTTGGAAGAGTCTTTCCCTGTGAAAATCGTTCACTGAAAGTGGTCAACAAATGAAACAGCATGAATGAATTGTTTCAGTTAGTTGAATTGAAAGAACCTATCCTTTTGAAAAATTGATTTACCAATTGCTACTACACAACAGAGCGTAAGAACCTCACCCAGGGTATTTGAGGTAACATGTCATAACCGTTGGTGCTCAGAGACCTGTGCAACACTCAGGAATTTCCCCAGAGAATTCTGGAATTTTCTATTTGTGATGTCATGTTGGTACATAAAAAAAGTTTGGGATTTCTGAGGTTTTTGATTTGGGGGTTTGCGATAAGGAATGCTCAACCTGTTATAGAAAATTTATGAAAAGTTAGAGATACTATCACAATAAACGTATATAGTGAATTTAGTAAGGAATTACATTGTGATTTTTAAGCTGTGTAAGAGCTACTTATCTCTTATGGTATAAAAATATCAAACTTGTGTCTTATGCAAATTTATACAGTGCAACCTCCTTTAAGGGACACCTTTATGTAAAGAACAATTCTAGTCCCAGTCTTCCTCATATAAGATCTTAATGTATTTTCCTCTGAATAAGGGGCATTCTATTTTCGGGATATTTATAGATACCAAAGATTTCTTTAAAAGGAAATTGTTCCACTCAAAAAACAGAAAATGTCTTGTCATAACAACCTTTAGTAGGAAGCACTGCTTGAAGGTCAAATTTGTGATTAGGGAACAACAGACAGAGGCACATGTCCATTGTTCTTTAATCACAAACTTTCTTTCTCAAAGTTCTTGTGAACAGCAAACAGCTTGCCTGGTCTGTCAATACACTGAATGCAATACAGTGGATAGCTATGGCTGTTATATCTATACTTTCATGCTGCTTGGCCTGGGGAGATTCAGAAATTAAAACACTTACTCAAAGCTTCATTCAGAATAATATACTTAATTGTATTTTAACTTGAAGAATTTTGATTTACTTTGCTTTTACAGACATTTCTGGCTCCTAGATTTTTATCGAGGCCTTTTATCAATGTTTAGAAACTGTATCAAAAGATTTGTTTACATAGAAATAATTAAAATTTTGTTGTCAAGTTCCTCTTGCAGTTTCCAGTTATTAAATAAAATTCCTTTCATTGTGTATTTTGTAAGTCTATTATTTTTGGATTAAGTTGTTAAAAATGCTATTTATAGAAAAACATGTGCAACAAAAGAGCTCAGATGATGTGAAGAATAATTGAAAGTTCTTCAAGTTAAAATAGAATTAAGATTTGGGAAGTATGCTTAAGCTGACAATAAATAATGCATGCAAGCATTTTCTAATGAAACTTCATTAGAAAAGATGAAATTAAAGAAGTCACTATGTGTAGTGCAATAATACTATATATACACTTAGTTAATAAATTCACATGGTCTTAAGATGGCTACTTTCTGCTTTGATACATAAATTATTACATTTCACGAAATGTATGGCTGTATACAACACACCTGAGGGATGGATATTTTATCTCATTCCATCAAGAGGGATTTCATCATGGCTTCAAGAGTTTTATGGGCCTTAGTACTGACCCTTGCATGGAAAATGGACCACCTGCTGTAATCCATAGTATAAAAATTAGGTGGTCTAAACAGCTTCTCATCAGTGAAGATAATTGCTTTCCACTTTTGTTCCATAGTGTGATTTAGCAATGCATGACATCTGTGCAGCCTGACATATTCCTCCTGTGGGATTACCCTTTTTGGAGTTCGTAAGACCTCAGTCCCAAATCTTCTCTTTCTATTTGTTGTTCTGTTTCATGGTTGATTCCAGTTTTCTGCACCATTCTGCACATTAACACTATCAAATTGTTCTTCACTCACTTTTTAACCACTCTCAAATTGTTCTTCACTCACTTTTTAACCACTCTCAAATTGTTCTTCGCTCATTTTTTAACGATCTCCTGTTTCTTGGACCTTCTAACCATATGTTTTTGATCTATTCCCAGATGGTCCTAAACATGGCCTAGCTCTTAGAAACATTTTATGGCTTTTAATATTATTTAGTAGGGAATAACCAGCAGCCTCACTCACTGGCATTTTCCATTTTGGAAAAGTACAATGTTCACATCTTGGTTTCTAGACATCATGGAGACTGCAACATCACATTACATCTCAAGTAGAATCTGTTTGGTTGATGGTTGATAGATTTTTAGACACAAGCATCATGTTTAGCCAAAGTGCGCCCAAGTAGAATCTGGGGAGTTCTCACATGAAAACACTGGAGCTGTTAAATGAAACCTGTGTTTTTTGAGCTACTTTTGATTGTGTCACTTTGTTTTATTGTTGCCCTGTACTTTGAAGACAAATAATAGTCAGAACTTTTCTGAGATTGAAATATTGCCTTTAATTGTAATTTTTATGGTAATGAATCAGTCATCAACAATAACTGAAAGTACATGGATGAAAATAGGAAGTGTAATATTAATCTCAAATCGCACATATTTCAGCATTTAGGTATGTTTAACAGATCGCAGGGTTTCACCTTGTGGCAGGATTTGCATCGGGTAAGTGCTACCTCTTACTTTTCAGCACACTCATTTTGTATAGTTGGACTAGTTAATTTTTCTTACTTTATTTCATATGTCACATAACTGTTAGACATTTCTTGTTCTTTTTTTGTTTTTATAACAGATTCTCTTTCTACAGCAAATCTTTGGCAAATGCAAAAAAACAGCATTCGTATGACTACCAATGATATGGAACAAATAGATCATCTTTGCTTGTGCTAATAATTTCCTTACATAAGATTAAATCTTCTGTCATGTCATTTCCATCAGTATATCAGGGTGATAAATTAGTATTCTATTGCTCATCTGTTTGTGTAACAAGTAACTTGTTTCTTTCTTTTTTTTTTTCTTGCTGGTAGCTGTAAATTTAAATGTTCTGAGTCTGACTGAGAGTCAATGGAGCACAGTATAGTTGGCCAGGTGAACAAATAACTCATTCCACTCACCCACAGGTGTTAAGTCTTCCACTTATTCTATAGCTTACATCTGTAAAGATAACACTAGTCTTTTTGCCAATTATATTAGAGCAATTTTAGGGTAACTTTGTGTTGCTGATTCAGAATATTGCATCGGATTTTCTAGATTGATTCTAAATTTTGAAAATGCAAAAAAAAAAAAAAAAATTAAATTTAGAAAAATGCAATTTTTCTAAATTTTTCTAAATTTTAGAAAATGCAAAAAAATTTTATGCTCAGGCATACCCTACCAACAAATCACATTGAAACTGTCTCAAATCATACAACAGTAAACAGGTAAAATACCTAATGACATTGTATTTAGTACAATAATAAAAAAAAAAAAAACCAAAGTGAGCTAATTCAGATAATCACAATTAATGCATAGAAAAATGTTGTTTGTACAATTTTCTTTTATGTGGGCCATCAGAGCAAAAATGGAGGCTCCAGCAGTAGTCTGCCATCATGTGTGTTTCCCATCTGCCTTGATACCTTTCCTCTATAACCTTTATATCTTAGTGGAACGTCTCTCCTTGTTTCTCACTAAAATCACCAAGATTATCCGGAAATCTGTCCAAGTGGCTATGGAGAAAGTGCACATTTATAGTACCCAAATTTTTAAAAAAGTGCACATGTTAGTACCCACATTTTTAAAGTTAGCAAGCATGTCTAAGGAATGATCTATGCTACAATACATTTGAAACAATCACCATCTCTGTTCAAGGTAACAAATTGCTTCATAAATCCAAGCTTGATTTAGAGTTGTGGGAGAATGATTTTTTTCTCTGTCAACCAATGGCTTGTTCACTGCAACTACAGTCATGTTTTCCCTTCAAGACCATGTCACTTTTTTTCCCAATGATCTTGCTTTACCCTACTATCCCACAAGCAGATGAAACAAGTGTACTTTGTGTTTCCATTTTGCTGCGCAAGCAAGAAGTTCACCTTCTTTAGATCAACACAAATAGATCACTGGTGCTCATGGTAGCAGAGCTTCAGCAAAACCATTTTTATATTTTCAGATTCCTCAAGTTTTGCACATACATCATACATATGTATCGATAAGCTGTTCTCTTAGATTCAGAGGTTAGCTCCAAAAAGAAATACAAACCTTTAAAGTTTTGTGGAGTGAGTAATTAGAAGAGATGTATAGCGGTTACCATTGTGCAGTAAAACACATTTCAAGCTTGTGGCGGAGCTGTCTATGATAAACCACCAATCTTCTGGTCGATATTATGGTAGTCCATTTTGCAAAAGACCAGGAATGTTACTACAGTATACAAGTTCTTCACCTTGGCTGAAGTATGGAAGAATTTCCTCCTTTCTTGTCCGATAAGCTGTTATTTTAACTTCCGGCTTTAGACAGTTCTTTTTTATTAGCCTGGATGCTAAAAGTTCAGATGCTTGCTTTGATAGATTGAGGTCTTGTATCTTCTTCTTCTTCTAATGCTGCCTTATGGCATTTGCGAAAATCAGTTTGTATCTCTCTCTATCGTGCACTGTGTGTAGAATTTGTGCAGTTGTCAGACCAAGCCAGCTTTTAATATTGTCCATCCACATAGTTTTCTTCCTGCTAGGTCTCCTTTTCCCTTCTACTTTACCTTCCAAAATGATTTGTAGCAGGTTGTATTTGTTGTTATTTCTTGCTATGTGTCTTAGGTATTTACACTTCCATTCAATGATTATTTTTAAAAGCTATTGGGCAGTGTTCATATCGTGCAGGACGGATGTTTGTTATCTTGTCAGTCCAAGAGAATCTCAACATTCGTCGGTATAGCCACATTTCAAATGCTTGTAGCTTCTTGATTGCTGTTGATGTTAATATCCATATTTCTACTCCATATATAAGTATTGGCCATATGTAGCATTTAAGTGTTCTCAACTTGATCTCGTTTCTTAAGCTCCAGTCTTGTAAAAAATTATTGATTTATTTTTGGAGAACTGCTGAGGTGTTGAAAATCTTCCCTCATATTCACTTCCACTGCTACCACCTGTGCTACACTCCCAAGTACTGCATTTCTTCAGCATCTGACAATGGAATGTCAGGCAGTGAGGTAAACACTGGTATTGGAACGTATGCTTGTCTTACAAAGTCAGTGATGTTTTCCCTTGTTTTTGCAGAGTGTATTTGCTGCATGTGTAGCAGAATGCATTAAGGATTGTTTAAGCAGCCTCTTCACAAACTCGTATTTCTATCGATGAAAGAAGAAATGTTCCTAATACATATAGTGGGGAGCTAATAATTATTTATTTGACTGAGAAGTGCCAAAAGGTTTGAAAGTGTTTTCTTTAGTAGAAAAATCTCAGAAATTAAAAAAAAAAATAGTCTTTGTTTGCTCATAGTGGGTGTGGCACCCACTGGGGATTAAAGGGATAAATATGCCCCTAGTAATTATTTATTTGACTGAGAAGGGCCAAAAGGTTTGAAAGTGTTTTCCATTGCAGAAAAATCTCAGTAATTCAGAAAAAAATAGTTCCCCTGTGATGGATATGGCACCCACTAGAGGTTACACAAAACATTCTAAGTTCAATAAAATTTATTTTTCTGGAAAGTACAGGTTGTTGAAATCACAAAATAATGCCCGACATTATGTTACAAAAAATCTGCTTTACTAGTTTTATAGCAAAATGATAGTAGGAATTCATGGTTGCAAACGTGAGTAATAATAATGATTTTACCAAAAAGTTAATGAAATAAGCATAAAAAATGAAAGTAAAAATGACACTATGTAATTAATTGTCCGAATCACTTTCAGATTCTTCAGATGCTGTGAAATCACTTTCTTCATCTTCAATATGATCAACATTCTGAAAGTTTTCATCAATTTGTAGTCTCACATCCTTTGGGATCATTAATTTTATCATCAAGTTTTCATCAATTTGTAGTCTCATCTTTTTTTTATCATAAGGCCAAATCAGGGAAGACCTGGAGACTTTCAGATTGCTTTACACTGTGCAAATTTCAAAACATTGTTCATTAGATTTCTAGCAGATGAATGGGAAAATGATTGCTATGTGTCAATACTGGACAAAAGAACACTACTTTAGATTGGATAAAGTATGTTACTCGTACAGAGTGGAAGATGGTAAAATGGTGAGAACATTGCATTCTCTTTTGTGAACATGGTGAAGCTGACACTCGTATTGTATTTCATGTGAGCCACATCTGTGAAGAAAAGGTAAATTCTAATATAATCGTACGAGGTAGTGACACTGATATACTAATAATTTTGCTAGCGAATATTCATAAATTATCGTCTAAAATTTGGATGGATGTAGGAGTAGCCAGCAACAATTCTCGCCATCATATTGTTGTAAGTGGAATTGCGAATACCATTAAGTTGGAATACTGTTCATCTCTACCAGGATATCACGCTTTTACAGGGTGTGGTGACACTGCTTCATTTACGAGAAAAGGGAAAACCAAACCTCTTCAAATTCTTAAGAAAAATAAAGATTTTATGGATGCTTTCTCCTGTATTGGATACTCAGCACATTTCCCAGGAAACTATAAACAAAAATGAACATTTCGTATGCACTACTTATGGTAAACCCATGTATGTCAAGGTAAACGATACTCGCCTAACACTATGTAAATCAAATTATTCTCCAAGTAACAGAAGAAATCCATTGGATAAAGTTAAGGGTACTGATTTAAGTCTTCTATAACCTTATCTTGCTCTTTTAATTCCAAAGATCAAAAGGGCAAATTTTATTGCTCTAATATGGAAAGCAGCTGATACCAGAAAGCCAGCGCAACTAGCTCCGACAGATCATAGTTTAGAAAATACTCATTAGTATGGTTCATCGGGGATGAGATCCCAAAAGATGTGAGACTACAAATTGATGAAAACTTTTACAATTTTGATCATACTGAAGATGAAGAAAGTGATTTCACAGCATCCGAAGAATCTGAAAGTGATTCGGACAATTAATTACACACCGTCATTTTTATTTTCATTTCTTATGCTTATTTCATTAAGTTTCTGGTGTAATCATTATTATTACTCACATTTGCAACCATCGAATCCTACCATCATTTTGCTATAAAACTAGTAAAGCAGATTCTTTGTAACGCAATGTCGGTTATTATTTTGTAATTTCAACAAACTGTACTTTCCGGAAAAATAAATTTTATTAAACTTAGAATGTTTTGCGTTCTTTGAATAAAGCTCATATTGAGAAATGGCTTCCTAGTTTAATTGAATTAATAATCTAAAGCAACTTATGGGAATTTACTAGGAAATTTTTTCATTTATAGCAAATTTTCGGAGAAAACTCTTCTCCTTCTTCAGGCTCTCTTGTTGTTGTCACTTTTTGCTTGTCACTATCATGGTTACGGTATACCTTGACGGTTACGGTTAACCTTGACGGTTTAGGTTATTTTTCAACAAATCCTGCCAGATGTTACGCAGGGAAAAACCTTTGCAGTCATTGATGATGGAAGTTTGATTTTTCTCAATCTCTATTCCTTCTTTCAGTTTTCTTTTTTGGAAATTGCTTTGGAAACTGATTACTTTAAGGGAATTCCAATCCATGCTGTGCCCAGTTTCTCTAACATGCCTATCTAATCCAGTCTTGTTGGAGCAATTTTTTATAGCTGCTTTATGCTCAGCTATACGAGTTTCTAGTCTGCGACCTGTTTCACCTATGTAAGATAGTCCACAACTACAATTTACTTCATAAACTACTCCTTGCATTTTTAAAATATCTTCTTCTCTTTGAACTATTTTAGGGAAAAAATTTTTAACTTTGTTCTCTAAACTTGGAGCTAGCCTAATATTGTATTTTTACTAATTCTCTTTAAAGCCTCAAATAAACCTTTGTGATAAGAAATTTTTCTAGTGAATTTTACTTCTTGCTTTTGTGGGTTCTTCGTACCATTAAAATTCAGAAGCTTCTCAATTTCTTCTTTAGGATAGTTATTTTCTGCAAGTATGACTTTAAGCTCTTCTTTATGGGCTTCTTTTTTATCTGCAGTAGAAACTATTTTATTAATTTTTTCTAAAAACTGACTTGCTACATTTTTCTTAATAGAAACTGGATGATACGAATTGAAATCCAGTAGTCTTTTAGTATTCATTGGTTTTTTATACCAACTAGTGAGGAATTTTTCATCTTCATAATAGATAGTAATATCTAAGAAGTTTATTCTTCTTTCTTTTTGAAGTTCAATCGTGAACTTAAGGGAATCATCTAATTCACTGAATGAGTCTAGAATTCTTTCTGGAACAATTTCTGAGCTATCTATTATAAATAAGATGTCATCCATGTATCTGCTATATAAGCAGAAGTATGTGGGTTGTACTAGTATCTTTTCTTCTAGTTTTCCCACATAATAGTTAGCTAAGAGTGGGGAGAGTGGGGAGCCCATAGCTAGCCCCGATTTTTTGAATGAAAAAGTTTTCCCAAATTGAAAGTAGTTGTTCTGCAAAGAGAAAGTAAGCATTTCAAAAATTCCTACTAATATGTTTTTTTCCTTGTTGTGAAAAACTATTAGGTCTGCCAAGTCTTCCGCTATAAAGTCTATAAGTTGATCTATATTAATGTGAGTATACATAGACACTATATCTAAACTACCCATAATAGGAGAATCTAATTTAGGAAGAAGTTCTAGTTTTTCTTTTAGCTGCATTAACTCAATGCAGCTAAAAGAAAAACTAGAACTTCTGCATTAACTCAAGAAAAACTAGAACTTCTGCATTAACTCAATGCAGCTAAAAGAAAAACTAGAACTTCTGCAGCTAAAAGAAAAACTAGAACTTCTTCCTAAATTAGATTCTCCTATTATGGGTAGTTTAGATATAGTGTCTATGTATACTCACATTAATATAGATCAACTTATAGACTTTATAGCGGAAGACTTGGCAGACCTAATAGTTTTTCACAACAAGGAAAAAAACATATTAGTAGGAATTTTTGAAATGCTTACTTTCTCTTTGCAGAACAACTACTTTCAATTTGGGAAAACTTTTTTCATTCAAAAATCAGGGCTAGCTATGGGCTCCCCACTCTCCCCACTCTTAGCTAACTATTATGTGGGAAAACTAGAAGAAAAGATACTAGTACAACCCACATACTTCTGCTTATATAGCAGATACATGGATGACATCTTATTTATAATAGATAGCTCAGAAATTGTTCCAGAAAGAATTCTAGACTCATTCAATGAATTAGATGATTCCCTTAAGTTCACGATTGAACTTCAAAAAGAAAGAAGAATAAACTTCTTAGATATTACTATCTATTATGAAGATGAAAAATTCCTCACTAGTTGGTATAAAAAACCAATGAATACTAAAAGACTACTGGATTTCAATTCGTATCATCCAGTTTCTATTAAGAAAAATGTAGCAAGTCAGTTTTTAGAAAAATTAATAAAATAGTTTCTACTGCAGATAAAAAAGAAGCCCATAAAGAAGAGCTTAAAGTCATACTTGCAGAAAATAACTATCCTAAAGAAGAAATTGAGAAGCTTCTGAATTTTAATGGTACGAAGAACCCACAAAAGCAAGAAGTAAAATTCACTAGAAAAATTTCTTATCACAAAGGTTTATTTGAGGCTTTAAAGAGAATTAGTAAAAAATACAATATTAGGCTAGCTCCAAGTTTAGAGAACAAAGTTAAAAATTTTTTCCCTAAAATAGTTCAAAGAGAAGAAGATATTTTAAAAATGCAAGGAGTAGTTTATGAAGTAAATTGTAGTTGTGGACTATCTTACTTAGGTGAAACAGGTCGCAGACTAGAAACTCGTATAGCTGAGCATAAAGCAGCTATAAAAAATTGCTCCAACAAGACTGGATTAGATAGGCATGTTAGAGAAACTGGGCACAGCATGGATTGGAATTCCCTTAAAGTAATCAGTTTCCAAAGCAATTTCCAAAAAAGAAAACTGAAAGAAGGAATAGAGATTGAGAAAAATCAAAATTCCATCATCAATGCCTGCAAAGGTTTTTCCCTGCGTAACATCTGGCAGGATTTGTTGAAAAATAACCTAAACCGGCAAGGTTAACCGTAACCGTCAAGGTAAACCGTAACCATGATAGTGACAAGCAAAAAGTGACAACAACAAGAGAGCCTGAAGAAGGAGAAGAGTATTCTCCGAAAATTTGCTATAAATGAAAAAATTTCCTAATAAATTCCCATAAGTTGCTTTAGATTATTAATGTTTTGCGTATTTACCCCTTTTACCCCCAGTGGGTGCCACACCCACTGTGAGGAAACACTGAAACTATTTGTTTTGAATTCCTGAGATTTGTCTCCTACGAAAATGTTTTTTTTTTTTTTTTTTTTTTTAAGATAGAAAAACTTTCTGGAAGTACATGAGACTCAGGAAAAATAGGGGAAACAAAGTTGTAAGTTGTGTGAAGAATAGGATCGGGGAAATAATATGGGAACCCAATGAGTTAAGTGAAAGATGGGGTCAATACTTCTGTAAGTTATTAGATCAGGAAAGCAAAGATGATTCTGAGGCAGAAGCAGATGACGTCACAGTGAAAGATCAAAGCACAGGAGGAATCTCAAGAGAAGAGGTGTGTATAAAGCTTTAAAATCTCTCCAGTACGGTAAGTCTCCGGGAATTGATGGCATAACTGCTGAGATGTTGAAATATGGTGGTGACTCTGTAATTGACTGGTTAACTGAAATTTGCCAGTTGTGCTGAGAGTTAGGAATGGTTCCTCAAGATTGGAAGGATGCTATCATTGTTCCCTTGTATAAGGGAAAAGGGGATCAGACTGACTGCAAGAACTATCATGGTATTCACCTGCTGAGTGTGCCAGGGAAAGTGTTCGGTATGGTCATTATTGAAAAAGTACTGGGTCTTATCAGAGAAAGTATGGAATGTTCAGAGTGGTTTTATGCCTGGTAAAGACTGCACCAACCAAATTTTTTCATTACGCATGATGACTGAAAAGTACCTGGATGTTGGTAAGAAAGTTTTTGCTGCTTTCATAGATTTAGAGAAGGCTTACGACCGAGTAAATCGGACACTTTTGTGGAAGGTTTTGAATGAATATGGTGTTACTGGGAATCTAGTGTAAAAGCCATGTATGCTGGCAGTAGAGCTTGTGTACGAGTGAATGGTGTTTTATCAAAATGGTTTTCTATTTGTGCTGGAGTCAAGCAAGGTTGTGTAATGTCACCATGGCTGTTTAATATATTTATGGATGCATGCATGTGTGATGCCAAAATAGATAATACTGGTTTATGTCTTCGTGATATCAGTGTGCAGATTGTTGTATGCTGATGACACTGTCTTGTTGGCAGAGAGCAAAAGTGAGTTGCAGATTATGTTGTCCCGGATGTACGAAGCTTGCGTGAAATTCAAACTGAGAATAAATAATTGAAAAACCAAAGTTATGGTTTTTGAGAGAAAAACTGGTAGTACTGAATGTAATATAAGTCTAAATGGCACGGTGATTGACCAGGTGAATGGGTTTGTGTATTTAGGAAGCACATTTGACAGAGAGAACAAATTGGATGGTGAAATTAGTAGGAGAGTGAATTCTTCATTGAAAGTCATTGCTGCTTTGGAAGGTTTTCACAGGAATATTATTAAAAACACAGTTTGCCGTCCTTACATGATTTTAAAAATTACAGTTAAAAACATATATACACAAAATTAAAACATGAGCACTTTCAAGTCCACTGTGGACCCGTCATCAGATGGTGTGGTTGCGTTATGCTTTGGGAAGGTATATATATATGTATTTATAGTAAGCACATTGACGAAACAATATGTTTTGGCATGGGCATGTTCATTACATAATCGTGTCGTTTTATTAGAGCTTGGGTTGTTGCCGGTATTGTCTCTTTCACTGTTGTAGTTACAAAGCAGTTTCCATGGTAACGTTATAGTGATAGGGGTATCGTTGTTACAACATTCTGCCCTATGTTTATGTATCAATAAGCTTTCTGTCAAGAGGATAGAAGAACAGGTAGTCGGCGTATGTAACATAGTAACATCATCCTAGATAGGTTGGTGTTGACCCTTCAGGCATAGTCTTGAATAGGGGGTGGAGGTGGAGCATGATTTAGCATTCTATTTATGTTCAGAGGCACATAAATTAAGATTGCGACGGGTCGAACTTATGTATATCTGGTCGGTTACATCAGCATTCATAGCTTTTAGTGGGATTGCATACGCACCAAACTTGGAATCAATGGGAATCTAATCCCTGTCATTTTTAATATGGGCAAAAATGTTGCACGTTTTTATGCCAAAATCAATATTAAATGGTCAACATGCGTTTTTTAGGGTATTTGTGACAGCAGGGATGTATGGTAGTTTACCGACATAAGAGGTTGGTTGCTGCAATATCCATAATTTTTGCAACTTCTAGGTCTCTTTGATCGGTTGAGGATGAATGTGTAACTGCTCGGTGAAACATAAAGTGAAGGGCTGAGAGTTTTTGCCTGAGTGAGTGGAGGGAGTTATAGGGAATCATAGATATTGTTGCAGTTGGTTTTCTATATACAGAGTGAGTTACTTCGTTCATAATAGGGTTTCTTTCCAACAAGAAGTCCAGATAAGGTAATGCATAATTGGTCTCAAATTCCGTAGAAAATTTTATAGAACTGTATTTTGTGGACAACAAAGTGGTGAACTCGGCAAGGCTTTCAAGGGTGGATTGCCGAAACAATAACACATCATCCACGTATCTCAGGTATAAAATAGGTTTCACATGAAAGTTTGTGAGGACTTTGTTTTCCAGGTCTTGTAACAACTCAGATAGAACTGATGGGTTCTCAAGAGAGTCCCGCATGGCTGTGTATGAGAGTGTAAGTGTTCCTACTCTGATGTATGGCAGTGAAACCTGGGTACTACAGAAAAAACATAGGAGTTGTTTGTTAGCTGGAGAAATGCGTTACTTACAGGGGGTTTGTGGCAAGACACGTTCTGATTGTGTGAGAAATGAAGATGTGTTGCAGTTGTGTAATGTGAAGCAAAATGTCGTTAGCAAGGTGGAAACCAATATGCTTCGGTGGTTTGGCCATGTTGAAAGAATGAGTGATATGAGATTCTTACTAAGAAAATCTTTTTAGCCCAAGTGGCAGGAAGGAAAGTCAGAAGAAGGCCAAGGTAGTCGTGGGAAGATCATATTCAGGAGTGTCTGCATGAAAAAAAGATTATGAGTATGAAGTACAGAAGATCTTGTGTACTGCATGTGACGGATGTGAGTGAAGCCCGAGTTGTATGTCAAGATCGCTGTAAATGGAGAAGTTTGATAGTGCAACAGTAAGTAAAAATTATGTGGTAATTTGTATTTCTTTGTGGAGCTAACCTCTGAATCTCATGGAACAGCTTTGTGATATGTATGTATGTATTCTCAATTTGCCTGTAACACATACTGGTAATTCATGTAACACCTCTCAGAAAACTTGAAAACATGAGACATGTGTTACAAGCAAATGCAGAATTTATATTCTGTTTGCTTTGAATATTCTGTAATATTCATATGCAAAAAAAAAATAATAAATAATCAATATGATATTATACGCAGTGGATAAACTTGCAAAATAATGTTAAAGATAACATACATTCATACATACCACTAAACTGTCCTCTGGGATTCAGAGGTTAGCTCCACAAAGAAAAACAAACTACCAGATAATTTTAAACTGATTATTTACTTACTGTTGCCATATCAAACTTCTCCATTTACAGCAATCTTGACATACAACCTGTCTTCACTGACATCCATCACACGAAGCACACAAGATCTTCTATACTTTATACTCGTGATCTTTATCTCATGCAGACACTCCTGAATCTGATCCTCCCATGACTTCCTTGGCCTTCCCTTGCCTTTTCTTCCTGCAACTTGGGCTAAAAAGTATTTCTTAGTAAGCATCTCATCACTCATTCTTTCAACATGCCCAAACCATCGAAGCATATTAGTCTCCACCTTGCTAACAACATTTTGCTTCACATTACACAACTGCAACACATCTTCATTCCTCACATGATCAGAACAAGTTTTGCCACAAACCCCCTGTAAGTAATGCATTTCTTCAGCACACAAACAACACCTATGTTTCTTCTGTAGTACCTATGTTTCACTGCCATACATCAGAGTAGGAACAACTACACTTTCCTACACAGCCATGCAGGACTCTCTTGAGAACCCATCGTTCCTGTGAAAACCTCCCAAGGCACCTATGACTTTCAATGAAGAATTCACTCGCCTACTAAATTACTAATTTTTTTTAATTTATTTATTTATTTATTTATTTTTTTTTTTTTTTTTTTGGAGATTTAACGACCACCATGTGCATCTTAATGGGCTATAAGCAGTCGCCCGTCCCTAATTTAGGGTCACTGGCTCCAGGGACCTACTAATTTCACCATCCAATTTGTTCTCTCTGTCAAACATGCTTCGTAAATACACGGACTCATTCACTGGTCAATCGCTGTGCCATTTACTCTTACATTACATTCAGTGCCACCAGTTCCTCGCTTAAAAACCATAACTTTGGTTTTTCCCTTATTTATACTCAGTTTGAATTTTATGCAAACTTCGTACATGCAGGACAGCATACTCTGTAACTCACTTTTGCTCTCTGCCAACAGGACAGTGTCATCAGCATACAACAATCTTCACACACGGATATCACCAAGACATAAACCAGTATTATCTATTTTGGCATCACGCATGCACGCATCCATAAATATATTGCACAGTCATGGTGACATTACACAACCTTGCCTGACTCCTACACCAATAGAAAACCATTTTGATAAAACACTATTCACTCGTACACAAGCTGTACTGCCAGCATACATGGCTTTTACACTATTAAGTAGATTCCCAGTAACACCATATTCATTCAATACCTTCCACAAAAGTGTCCTAATCACTCGGTCGTAAGCTTTCTCTAAATCTATGAAGGGAGTAAAAACTTTCTTACCAACAGCAAGATACTTTTCAATCGTCATCTGTGATGCAAAAATTTGGCTAGTGCAGCCTTTACCAGGCATGAAACCACTCTGAACATCCCACACTTTCACTGATGTAAGACCCCATACTTTTTCAATAACGACTTACCAAACACTTTTCCTGGCACACTCAGCAGGCTAATACCACTATAGTTTTTGAAGTCTGTATGATTACCTTTTCCGTATACCAGGGAACAATGATAGCATCCTTCCAATCCTGAGGAACCATTCTTAACTCCCAGCACAGCTGGCAAATTTCAGTTAACCAGTCAATTACAGATTTACCACCACATTTCAACATCTCGGCAGTTATGCCATCAACTCCCGGAGCCTTACGATTCTGAAGAGATTTTAGAGCTTTATACACCTCTTCTGTTGAGATCCCTCCTGTGCTTCCATCCTTCACTGTGACATCATCTGCTTCTGCCTCAGAATCACCTTTGCTTTCTTGATCTAATAACTCACAGAAGTATTCACCCAATTTTTCACTTAACTCATTAAACTCCCATATCATTTCCCCGATCCTATTCTTCACACAACTTACAACTTTGTTTCCCCTATTTTTCCTGAGTCTCGTGTACTTTGAGAAAGTCTTTCTATCTTTCCAAAAAGCCAGTTCATGCCTTTCCACCTTCTCCTTCCTATCTTTTGCCTTACTCTGGCAAGCCAGCGTAGCTGCTTAATGCTTCTTACAGCGGTATTCATCTACAGAAACTCTACCTTGCAACATCCTAAAATAAGCATCTTTCTTTTTTTTTTTTTTACTGCCTCTTCAATCTCACTATTCCACCAAGCATAATCTGTATTGTTACCCACTATTGTGGTGCCACAGACCTCAGCAGCAGTGACAATGCAGTTTTTAAAACATTCCCCTTTTTTTTCTATATCCCTCTCACATGACTTTAGCTCATTCAGTCATTCTCTGAGTAAGTTAGAATAATGCTGATGATCTTCAGGGAGCTTTTCAACCTTTATTCTTTCCATTCTAAGCCTTTTCCTATTCCTTTTCCTCCAACCAACATTCAGTTTCACTCATGACACTTCCAAGTAATGATCAGAGCCAACATCCGCACCTCTCATCACACAAGTGTCAACAACTAAGTGTTTTAGACACTGATCATAGACAACAAAATATATCCCACTTTTTTGACCAAGAGTACAATTTTCCCAAGTATATGTGTGTTAATATACTTGTGGTTGAAAAATGCATTAGATACACACAAACCATTCTCAATGCATAGTTCAATTAATCTTTTACCATCATCATTTACGCAAGGATCATTAAGCTTACCCATAACATTGTCAGAAATCGTATTCTGCACACCTACTCCAGCATTGAAATCCCCTGCTATTAAACTCTTTCTTCAGCACCAAACTGGCTCAAAACAGCTGTTAGCTCATTCCAGAAATCTTCCTTCTTATCAGAAGGTTCCAAGTCGCAAGGAGCATACACTACAACAACTACTACTCTCTGAAGTTTCACTTTCAAACAAATCCAAATAATTCTCTCACTTATGCAGCTATAATGCGTCAAGTTATTCTTCATCTTTTCACTTAAAATCACACCTACACCAGCCTGTCCCCTCGCATTATCCAATACTCCAAACCACACACTCACCGTGCCATTCACTTCTTCTATCCCAATTTCCTTTTTTTTTTTTTTTGGTTTCACTTACACACAGCACATCCAATCTATACTTATTCATTTCTTCAATCACTTCATTCATCTTGCCATTTATACCTCTGGTATTCTATACACCAATCTTACATTCACTCAGCCGGGATCTCTTTCTCATGCGCCTTTTAGAAATTCCAGGTCTATTTCGTGGTGGACCATCCTTCTCAAGTGTGGTGGATCCACCATATCCCACACTTGAGTCCTTTAATTTATTCTGTCTTTGTCTTTTTAATCAAGTACATCAGTGTGGGGGATTAGCCCACAACTGATGGTTTCTGATGGTCATTTAACCTAAGGATTCTGGAACAAAACCCTGTGAATTGGGGTCTTTTTGCCAAAGTCACGCAGAAGTAACTTGCACCTCTCCAAGATTCACAGAGTCTCTTGTTGCTGTTCTGTGTGCCATTGCCCATGGAGTGTCCCGAGGAGCCAGATTAGATAAAAACAATGTTGAAAAGTAAAAAGACAGACCAAACCATCTGCATATGTCAGCAGCCACAGGTTTTATTGAGGTAAAATCATAATTTGAGGGGTATCCATTATCTCAAAAACTAGAGTCAATTTGGCAAAACTAATATTATTTTTGGATTCATACCCCCAAAATATCCTAAATTCATTCAAACATCCTTGGCAACTAACACAGAAGTTTTTTTTTCTTTTATTGAGCTGTGTAATCTTAATCTTTAATCTTCCACATGACACAAGTTCCCAGGCCCAGCCTAGACAAGTGATCAGAAGGCAGTGCTGCTGACCACTCACCCACCAGAGCTGGCTGAAGGTGTTATAAATTTGTTGTTCACCTGTTCTTGAAGGCAGTCGTAGATACAAGATTTCCTTCAAATTGATGTCCTATTTTGGTGCTTCTGTTGCCTCTAAAAAAATATGGAAAGAACCTTAAATCATTTTCGACATTACATGGCAAGTCACATCATCTTTTTGCTTTCACAAGTAATGTTCGGTGCCTTCAGTCACCTCAAGAACCCCATTTTTGCATTGAAACTCCATTCTTGAGACTCCGTTCTGATGATGCCGAGCCAAACGCTCTGCAAAACTATAGTCGATGTGTAATAAACCTTTGATTGTGGTAAACGCTGGTATTTTTATTTTATCCATTTATGAGGCATGTGTATGTAAGCAGCACCTAGTGTGTGTGTGTGTGTGTGTGTGTGTGTGTGTGTGTGTTTTATATATTACAAAGTATTTATTTAACCATGACATGATATTCTCTGTGGCCTCATTGACTGTGAGCTGTGCAAAAATCATTCAATCTGTAGTGTTGTTTTCTTTGAGAGTTGCGTGTTACAGGTGTGATTGGTTATAATTATCTGCATTAGCTTGAAAATTATGCTTCCTTATGACTTAGTTTGTTTCCCATGCTCTAATGAAAGCTGGCTGCATTTATGCTTAATTTGTGAGGATTACTCTCTACTTTTTCCTGGTGTTTTTTGTTCCAGTTGATTTCAAGGTATGCTGTTCAGGATTTTTTTTTTTTTTTAAGTTTTTGATGAATTTATTGTGTTTCAATGTTGTTGTTTTTTTCTTTCCTAATTACAGGTTCCTTTGCAGCCATAACTTTGGAAGTGTGAACATCATATCAGATCAAGACTCTCTCATGCAATCAAGCAAAACAGTTTATTCAGTTGATGTTTATCCAGACACAGCAATGTCCAGAAAGGGCTAGTGATACATTACTTATAAATGCATTGTTGGGAAGACTGCAGATGAAATTGGAAACCCAGTACAGAAGTCTGTTTAAAAAAAGATATGGAGGATCTTGGATACTATTACATTGTGTTGTGTGATGTGTTATATTTTTGAAACTACAGAACTCTTAGAAATACCAGACTTAAGAGCCAATACATTAAGAGCCACAGCTAAAGTCTGTGCTTTGAGAAACTTTAGTGCCTTTTGTTAGAAATTATGGGTGTGTTTGTTTCATGTTAAAATTCTTGTAGGTACAAAATGGGGTCAAGGAAAAGTTTTTATTAATGCATGGTTATCATTTGTTAATAATGAAGTATTTGATTTTTATTCACTTTGTTTTGGAAATATAATTCCAGTTTACTATTGGTCATTCAGGGTAATTATGAGAAAGGGACAGTAAGACAGTAGTGTTTAGTGTACTCATATTATTGTGTTTATTATGTAATTGCCCATGCATAAAATCCATAGCAACAATGTCCACTTGGATGTAATGATTTGTTAAATGGTTGTAGTTTTTGAATATTAGTGCACACTTGTGTGTTGATCAGTCAGATTACAACAGTGGTGCTGATATATAGCCTACATTGCAGTTCTGAAGGAAACAAAGTGGACTATTAATTTTATATATTACATAAGTTCATTCTCTCTCTTGAAGCCCACATTTTTTTTAATTATAATTGGGCTTCAGAATTGTCTTTTGTTTCTCATACAACTTTTACATTAATTCAGCATGAGCTTCACTTGCCATGTTTCATTGTTGTAAACAGGATGTTTAAAAGATATTTGATTTAACCTGTAGATGTTTACAAATTTCTTTTTTAAAACTGAAGGCTACCATCAGGATATTCTGAATATATTTCAGTTTTTGCTTCTGAATTAAAAATGTGTACCTATCATGAGAAAGGGAAAAGTGCTTGTTAGATTCTAGTAAGAAAAACACATAAAGAATGGTTCTGTATAACTGCCACCTTTAATGTATATTAATTATCATGAATGTTATTTATAAGGGGAAATTGCTGCTAGGCTTGGTTCTTTCACTCTTGAATTTGATTATGATATTGAAATGTCTTCCCTGAAATTGTCAGCTCTTTTATGTTGATTGTATGGTCGTACTGCTCTTATGGAAAAAAAAAAAAAAAAAAAGGAGAAAACAATTCATTTATCCATAGCAAAATGAAGTACAAATCTCAGAATGAGATGCCTCAATAAAATCTCTCTTTGAATTCTTAGTTTAGTTTATACATTTACCATCCTGCATTATCACATATCAGTGTATGAATATTGTACCATGTTGTTCTATGAATCTTACTTAGATTTGGCATGGTTTATCACCGCAGGAGAAGTAAAGTCCATCGTTAGACACAAAATTAGATTTGAGAGCAGTACGTTGTGTGCACTTGCATAATTTGTGTGTTTCTAAAAAAATGTTTCATGATGTGCTTTCTTTCACTTACATACAGGGTAATTGTAAACTCCTTCAACAAAACAAGAGGGGTGATAGTACACATCAAGACGAACAATATTTGCAATGGAACCTCGGGCTGATTTCCACTCCTAGTGCCAGAAAAGAGTAAAGTTATATATCAACGTTGAGCCTTCAACAGTGAAAGGAAAGTGACACGCCTAATTTATGAGTTGCACAATTCCAATCACATCAGAGAGAGACTCAAAGGAGCTGCTTAAACAAACTGGCATCCAAGGGCATTGTTGCACAGCCCACACCGGTGAATGAAGGACTGTCGCACCCTCTCGTAGACTCCCGATGTGGTGTTTATCTTGTCTGCAGCAACAGCGATTCGCTCGACGAGATCTCCCAGGGAGTCCACAGGTGTCTTGTACACCAATGTTTTCATGTGCCCTCAGAAGAAGAAGTCTAGTGGATTAAGATCCGCGGAGCGTGGAGGCCAAGCCACAGGTCCACCGTGTCCAATCTACCGCCCGGGATATGCGGTACGTGTAGTCTTCCGTGCCTTTCACGAATACATCAATTATCACGTGATGTTTGCACTGTAATATCGCTGAACAGGTTCAGCTACATTTTTAAATGTTTGCTCCTTGTCATCTACGCACATGTACAGCTCACCTTATTTGCATCTTGTACTTCTCGTGCACTGGTTGGAACTCCGTGTGCCTACTGGAGGTTTTGTAAACGTGATCTTTTCTGGTACTAGGAGTGGAATGTGGCCGTAGGTTCCATTGCAAATACTGTTAGTCTTGATGTGTACTATCACCCTTCTTGTTTTGTTGAAGGAGTTTATAATCACCCTGTATTTTGGAGTGTAGTATTTTAATTTAAAAGCTGAGTTATTGGTTCTGGAGTGAACCAATACCAAATGAGGATTCTGCATGCATCAAGAAACATTTATTGTCCCTTTCTTGGATCTAATGATTCCTAATTAGGAACAGCAAAATGAAGGGGGAAAAAAATAGAGCATATTGAATGAGCTTTCAGAATTCTGTTCAGATACTACATTTTTCTGTGCAGCTAGATGTTCAGTGTGTGAACTCTTAATGTTTTCTTTTAGCCATGCAACTGTTACAAGTAGGTAATATGAGAATCCTTTGTTTGTTCTTATACCACTTGCTGGTGACAGGCATAATGCATGGCAGTCATTTGCTGTATGTGATAGGAAATGTTGCATATGCTTGTTGCAAAATATTTTATTTATTTTAATATGTATGTAGATGCACACATTGTGAAGGTGATAAGTAGGAATAATAATATGGAATAGATTTGTTGAAGTAAGAATAAACTTTAAACTTAAGTAGCTGCATATGTCTTCGCAGGACTGAAAGCAGCGATGTGTTAACTTATAACAGTTTGATAGCACATTTGTGGAAGAACATACAATCCAATGATTTGCAGAAAGATAAACATAAAGTTTGAAGATCTCAAGGATGTTTTTGATTTCAGCAAAGTTCTGTGATATCAAGGTGCTTCCATGGTGTTAAAGTGGTCAGGGGCACAGGCTTCTGGCTAATTATATTCAAACAGGCCCCTTGTTTGAGTCCAGAATGAGGCATGATCCAGTCACCATTCCTATCTGGAGCTGTCTAACTTTTCTAAGTTCATTTCATGTCTGGTTTGTCCAATCTTATTCTAATTAATCACTTTTAATTGCTGATATGTGCTCTGTTAAATAAGTTTCAATCTGTCCACCAGTCACTCCTGTATTTACAAGGGTCGTTCAGAAAATAATACCAATTATGAAATAAAAACAAAAGAAACGAACATTGTTGGGGTTTTTGTATTTTCACTAATACTACATATAAGCACTCATTTTGCTACATAATCACTGCCAGTGTTTAGGCACTTGTCATGTCATGTGACCACTTTTTGAATAACTTCATCATATACCTCTGCTGCCAGTACTGCAACCACTGTTGCACTTTGTCCTTCAAATCATCATCACTAGCAGAGTTCCATCCTCCCAAAAAGCCCTTCAGTTCGGAGAACAAATGGTAATCACTGGCAGTCAAATCCGGACTGTAGGGCGGATGATCCAGAACGTCCGATTTGAAACCTTGAAGCAGGTGTTGAGCCTGACGTGCCACGTGAGGTCTCACGTTGTTGTGGAGAAACACCACACCCTTAGACGGCATGCTATGCTGCTTGTTTTGGGTACCCTTACGTAGCCTCTGCACTGTTCCACAATAGGCGTCGGCATTGGTGATTGTGTCTAGGAGCATGAACTCAACCAGCATGAGACCTCTGACGTTCTAAAACACTATAGCCATCACCTTCTTTACCAAAAGCATTTGTTTACTTGCATGGTTTTGTCGGGGACCAGAAATGGTGTCACTCGAGTGACTAATGTTTTTTCATGAAATGACTGACCCACGTATCATCTCCTGTCACTGTGTGGTCAAGAAATTCTTCACCTGTTTGTGCGTAACGGTTTAAAAAGCACAAAGCTGCACCCAAATGGTTCCTTTTGTGGTCATCAGTCAACGTTCTTGGTACCCACTTCGGACAAATTTTCCGGCAGCCAAGGTGTTCCATTATGATTTCATGGAACAGTGCACAAGAGACTCCCGGAAAACAAGCATGCTATTCATCAAGTTTGATGCGACGCTCGTGACTGATGAGATCAGCATGTTCTTTTAGGTCCACTGTAGCGAGCGTTGGGTGTTCGGAGCTCTGGTCATCACACACATTTGCTCTCTGCGCATTAAATTCCCAAACCCACCATCATACCGATGATTCGTCTATCCCCTCTTATTTGTAAACAGCTGTAATCCAATGGTGAATGTCTTTCGGAAAAACGTTTTCATCATTCAGAAAGCTAATCACAGAACACATCTCATGCTCCACAGGATTTTCAATTGGCTTCGCCATTTTAAGCAAGCACAACGATGGTTCCAATCACTGCATTGACATAAAACTTGCCACGAGCCTCGTCAACGTCTGACTTAGGATAGGCGACCTTGACCGTGCAGTGTTTGTCGCATCGCTCACTCTCTATGTGCAAACAGGTGTTACTTTCTGGATGAACTATGTAATAAAGTCTAGTTTCCTTCCTTGTTAGAAACAATTATTTAAGTAATGCCTTCTATATGTTTTTTAATGTTCAGGTACTTTCATTTTGTCAAGACCTGGTGGAAGTCTCACATTGAACTTTTTGCTAAGTTTTTGGAGATATTTCAGTTAAGAAGTTTTTTTATTTGAAAGATGGATTAAAAGACAAAATGAAATTGGAAAGGTAATTAAAAGACAAATGAAATTGGAAAGGTAATTAAAAGACAAATGAAATTGGGGAGCAGGACACCATAGTTAACGGTCCTGTGGTTTAGTTGTTACTATAGGAGTGGTTTGATGTGATTAACCTTAAGCAACCTTTATACAGTGTTTGTGGTGGTGGTGGTGGTGGTGAGGGTTTGATGAAGAAACTTGTTTGGCTTCTCAAATTTATAAACATCTCCTAATTATGGGTTTTTTCTTAGGAATAAAAGGAAATTATGTGTTACATTTTTGGGTAGCACCCCTATCCTTCCTCGAGGTTACAGCTGGAGTTTTTATTTCTTAGAAAAAACACACAATTGGAGATATTTATAATGCATTAAGCCTAGGAATAGCCATGTCATCAATTATTCTCAAATTTGTCAATAAATAATAACATTCTAGCAAAAAAAAAATTAAAATATGAGATAATATATGTTTGTTTCAAATGCTTTTGTAAATAACAATGAAAACCTCCTGTTCCATGATGCTGCATTTTTCATGCACTTCTGGGCATATTTACATCCACCACCACACTCTCCCCCAACATCTGTATTTTTTGAGTGCTTCATAAATATGATCACTCGTTTGCACGAATCTTAGAAATTCTTCAGTTTAGTAATGCACGAGGGCCATCCAGAAAATTAGCATCACTCCTGTCCAAATATTCACTTCTGAATCATGCATATGCAGTTGTGTTGTTTCATCCATTAGGCACACCCTGATGCTATTTTGTGAGGTAGGTGCAAGGGCGCCCATAAGGGGGTGCAGGGAGGGGCTCGAGCCCCCTCTCAGCTGTTGGTATAGTCAATTTTTTGATAAATTTAAAGCACTAAAATAAATGAAACCTTTTTTAAAAGCATTTTTTAAAATAATAAGATATTAATGATTGATTGTATCAATTATTTTTGTTGTATTTTAGTATCTTGTACATTTACTGAAATGTTTGATAACCTTGAAGGAGGTAAGAATTTTTCTTAGCCCCCCCTCCCTAAAAGTAGTCATATGGGCACCACTGGGTTGGTGGTGCCTATATTAAAGTTTTATGCTGTGTGTAATAATGTTTAGGTTGATAGAACTGTCCCGTGACTGTGAATTGCGGTCTGTGATAAGGTTTCTGAATGTCAGACCAAATGAGATTCTTTTTTTTTTTTTTTTTTTTTTTTTTTTGATTGGAGGTTTAACGACCACCGTGAGCAACTCAATGGGCTATAAGCAGTCGCCCGTCCCTAATTTAGGGTCACTGGTCCCAGGGAAGGGAGAGAACCAGTGCCGTAAGACAAGCACAACATCCATGCCTCACCGGGATTCGAACCCGGACCCCGTTCGGACGAATGATCAGAGGCCATCGCTTAGACCACTGCGCCACCGGGGCGGCCAAATGAGATTCATCAGCAATTTTGCAAAATTTACTGACCAAACATGAGTGCAGGAATGGTATGGAAGTGGGTTTGAATGTTTAATGAAGGATGATAGAGCATTTGTGACAAATTGTGCAGTAGTAGACCTTTTCTGATCATAAAAGATTTGTGGAAGAAAGCGAGTGAAAACATTAAGAAAAACCAACATTTCACCATTTCTGATCTTTCAGAACATTTCCCTGAACTTTTGAGATCATTACTGCACGGAATCATTACAGAAAAACTTCAGCATATCTTTCAAAGCATTACCCTGAACTTCCGAGATCATTACTGCACGGAATCATTACAGAAAAGCTTCAGTGTTGCAGTATCTGTGCTGGATGGGTTCCAAAGATGTTGACAGAAAAGCATAAAATACAGTGCATGAAATCTGCTTTGGAATTTTTGGGGTGGTACAAGGAGGAAGGCAATTATTTTTTAAGCCATATAGTGATGAGAAATGAGACTTGGGTCTCTCACGTCGCACCTGAATTGAAACAGCAGTCCCTGCAATAGAAACGCACGGATTCGCCTGCAGCCAAAAAATTCAAACAGACGACGTCAAGAAAGAAGATTATGTGCACTGCCTTTTGGAGCAGAAAGCGAATTTTATTAGTGGAATTGCTGCCTAAAGACATGGCAATAAATGAAGCTGTTTATTGCAAGACACTGAGAAAGTTGTCTTGTGGAATTCAAAAAATGGTGCAACATGCTGAGCATGGTAGTTGTTCTTCTCCATGACAATGCGAGGCTACGAATGTGACGCAAAACAAAACCTGGTCATCAATGGACACAGATGGTCCACCCTCCCTAGAGCTGAGACTTGGTGCACAGTGACTATTATTTGTTTCTGCACTTGAAACAATATCTTCCCGACCAGTGGTTTGAGGATTACAATGACCTGAAGGCAACAGTTGAGCAGAGGCTCAAAACCCAGGTGGCAGACTTTTATGAGGAGGGTATCCAGAAACTTGTGTCATGATATGACAAATGCATTAACATCCACGGAGAATATGTTGAAAAGTAGATTAAGGTATGTAGAACCCAGGGTGGCAGACTTCTATGAGGAGGGTATTCAGAAACTTGTGTCATGATATGACAAATGCCCTAACATCCGCAGAGGATATGTTGAAAAGTAGATTAAGGCATGTAGAATCCAGAAACTTGTGTCATGATATGACAAATACCTTAACATCCACGGAGAATATGTTGAAAAGTAGATTAAGGTATGTAGAATCCAGGGGGCAGACTTCTATGAGGAGGGTATCCAGAAACTTGTGTCACGATATGACAAATACCTTAACATCCACGGAGAACATGTTGAAAAGTAGATTAAGGTATGTAGAACCCAGGGTGCAGACTTCTATGAGGAGAAGGATATCCAGAAACTTGTGTCATGATATGACAAATGCCTTAAAATCCATGGAGAATATGTTGAAAAGTATATTAAGGTATGTAGAACCCAGGGGGCAGACTTCTATGAGGAGGGTGTTTAGAAACTTGTGTCATCATATGACAAATGCCTTAACATCCACAGAGAATATGTTGAAAAGTAGATTAAGGTATGTAGAACCCAGGGGGCAGACTTCTATGAGGAGGAGGATATCCAGAAACTTGTGTCACAATATGACAAATACCTTAACATCCACGGAGAATATGTTGAAAAGTAGATTAAGGTATGTAGAACCCAGGGGGTAGACTTCTACGAGGAGGAGGGTATCCAGAAACTTGTGTCATGATATAACAAATGCCTTAACATCCACAGAGAATATGTTTAAAAGTAGATTAAGATGTGTAGAAGCCAGGGGGCAGACTTCTATGAGGAGGGTGTCCAGAAACTTGTGTCATGATATGACAAATACCTTAACATCCACAGAGAATATGTTGAAAAATAGATTAAAGTATGTAGAACCCAGGGGGCAGAATTTTATGAGGAGGAAGGTATCCAGAAACTTGTGTCATATGACAAATGCTTTAACATCCACGAAGAATATGTTGAAAAGTAGATTAAGGTATGTGGAATTTATTGCACATTAAAAATTAGTTACCAATATGTTTTTGTTCTATCTTCAAATGGTGTTTACTTTCTGGGTGGCCCTTGTAGTTTTTGAATTGTGATTAAAATGTTATTAACCTTTATCAGATATTTATCATATTTTGGTGCCTTACACTCTAGTGTTTTTTTTTTTTTTTTTTTTTTTTTTTTCATACTTTAGGAAACAAACTGCAGGAGTTGAAGAGTTGGCTTAATCTGTATGGAGGTGAGAGGTTTCCTGTGGTGCAGGACTATCACAAAGACAGTTCTGCAAGATGCTTCATTTGTCACCACTGTTTCTATAGCACTCCTCGTGAAAGTCTAATGATTGATCATCAAAGTAAACATGCACGTGAAAAACATAAGTGCTCACACTGTCAGCAGATATTCTCCTCTGAAGCTAATTTACAGGACCATCTGTTGCTAGTTCATTCAACTAAGAAGCCGTTCACATGCTCTCAGTGCCAGGAAGGATTTCTTCAGCAAATTCACTTAGAGAGGCACCAGACCGTTCACGTTGGACCTTGTCCTTATATTTGCGTATCATGTGGTGCATCATTCAATAGTTTTTTACCATTTTCCTTTCATTTAGGCAGTCACAAGAGTGGTGTGTAAAAAACCCTACAGAGAATGATTTGCTAAAAAATGTGTTGCATTTGTTTGTTTCAAGGTATATGTGTTCAAACACACGACCACATTTTTTTCTGCTGAGTAGTTGTGAAGTGTTGAGTTTTTATTCTTTTAGTTTTTAAGGAAGTATTCCTTACGAGTGCATATATACTTCATTGGTGTAGTTTTAGTTGGCAACAATCCAGTGCCTCATGTCTGTTAAACTGTTTGGGATGTATGTTAGAAAGTTAGGTGCCAGTTTCAATTCTGAAAGAATTCATATAGCAATGTTTTTGTTTTTTATTTTTACAAACACCATTATTGTCAAGCATTTCATGTAGCCCAATACTGGAAGTGCTAATTTGAACATTGATCTTTAATTAAATTTAGTTCTACAGAGCTGTAATCTGTAGGACTTAGTCTGAAGGTGATAGTTAAGGAATAATTTCCCTTGTATGAAATCCTTTCGTCATATTGATGATTCTGCTTTGATAATAAGCATTGTCAAGTTCTGATGAACACTAATGTGGAATAGATCAAATGAACAACAGTTATTCACTCTTATATTTTATTTTAAGGTCTACTGTAATTTTGCCAAGCATTTGTCTAGTCTTCATGGGGACAAATGCAGTGTAAATATCTAAGTCATTGTGACATCTTCAGTGTTCTGACAGTCACAGAATTTGGTAAGTTGTTTCCATGCACTTGAAAGAAATAAACTCGATGCCATGTCTTGAAGAGTTGTAATATATGTGGAAAGCTTCCAAAATAACAAGCTCAATAGTTAAATCAGGTTGATCTATAAGTGTAATGTTTTTAAACTGAAATTTATGGTACTTTTGATGACAATGTATTGAGCTATAGATACTTCTTCAGTTCACATTACTGTTGTGTTCCTTTATATGAAAAAGTTAGCCATTGCAGGTATGTTCTATATGTGAAAATCCACATTCACAAGAGATCAGATGAATTCCCCAGGAATTTATACCTTTGACATAGTCCTTTGATAGGTAAAAAATCATTTTGTTTATAGATTTAAAATTAACTGTGAAATAAAAACTTCAGAGAATTTTAGAAATTTCAAAGCAAATCTGATGATCAAATAGAAAGATAGCCAGTCTCCCATATTGTGTGGTCTTTTACACATGTGAGCATGCAGTCTTCGATTTCCTAAATTTTTTGGACCACTTTTTCTGTAACAATGTTTTTTTTTTTTTTACTAATGTGGAATTGTACAAACTACAAAATAATACTTATCCAGCTAGGTACAATTGTTTTAAGCCACATGAAATCATTTTAAAATATTCTTGTCAGTGGTCAAGATATATCAGTAAAAATTAATTATTTTAGATAAATCCGGTAGAGTTGGAGCATAAAAGTTAGGGGGATGTGGATGTTATGGATTTTTACCATTTTTTAAGGGACTATTTTGCTAGATTGGACAGTTTCACAAGAGGTTAATATCATGGGATCATCATCTAAATTTGCAATTCACCATTCTTAGAAAATGATGAGCAAAAGAAAAGAAAAAAGAATGAACGAATGAAAAAGAAGAAAGAACAAAACTTTATGTTGTCACTTATAACTCATGAAGTTAATTTTCTCTTTTTGGTTAATAGTGATTTCTTGTTTTCAGATATTGGGAGGACAGTATCTCCTGATATTTTAATTGAGGAGAGGGCAAGAAGTTTCATGTCTCATAGGTTGGCATATTTGGAAAATGTTGTATATGATGTATTGTGTGTTATTTACAGGGGTAATGGTTGTCCTCAAATTCCTGATTTTTCTTTTTTATGTCCTGAAAGTTCTTAAATTTTACCATTCCGTCCTGAAATTTTTAAAATTTTGAAAGAATAATAATTTGCTTTTGAAATTTGACCTCTTATCTTTTTCTTTTTATTGGAAATAGCTGCCATTGGTAATAGCACAAATTCATGTGCAACAAAAATTTCAGCATTTCTAATATGAGACTTCTGCAAGTGCTTTGACATCCTGTTGGCATGAAGCATAGAAAAGCTATGCAAAACATGAGGAACAAATAAATAGCTGATTTATTCAATGCAGAGGAGTCCTTGGCAATTGATCAAGTTAATCACACAAGCTCTTGGTTGGAACTTCAGACAGCTGTTAAATGTCATATATGCAATAATTACAAGAATTACGTTCATAGTGCTTAGGATCAAAAACTTACCTGTAGTAATATAAAAAAACTTTAACACAATTGGTTAGATATTACTACAGGTAAAAAGATCTTTAAACATCTTTAACACAATTGATATTACTGCAGGTAAAAAGCTTACCTGTAGTAATATCAAACATCTTTAATACAATTGGTTAGGTGTAGTTAAAGATATTTGAGATTATTGCAAGTAAGCATCGAAGCCTTTGATACTAAGCACTACGAATGTAATTCTTGTAATTATCTCTTATATAACATTAAACTTCTAACCATAAGGTGTAAACATATCACTAAAACTTTTCTTGTGATATATTCTTGTGATAAACATAACATAACTCAGACAGCCGTGTTCATGAAAATAATATTAGGGAAGTTAGAGTTGCCCAGATGATGCTCTCTGTGGGAAACAAAGAACTAGACAAAATAAAAAAGAAACTCAGTGAAATTTACAAATCAATATCCAAATTAAAAGAAAAAAAAAAAAACAAACTTTTAAAGGCACAATATAATGTATCTCTACAATCATAGTTAAGGTTGCCTCCTATTCTCATATCATCAGAAGTAGAGGGAAATATGATCATATGAAATAATTTTTATTTCTGAGTTTGAGTTCCAAATAATAAACGTATTGTATGCCCTGAAATTAAAAAAATTGCCCTGAATTGTTTTTTACTATCTGTTTTGTTTTTGCTCCTAGCCCTGTATTTGGGAAAATGTGTCACAAAATAATTAGCCATATGTTTACATAAACATCACTTTTTTGTTTTGTCTTTCATGCGATTTCAGGAATATTTCCTTGTTATTCTGTGCAGTACCAGTAAAAGTTCTGCATCGGTGGATTTTCATGCATCTGTTATAAGTTTAAAAAAAATAATAGCTTTAATTTGTGCTCTTTCTTATGTTGACCAATTCCTAAAATTCAGAAGCATTTTTCTAAATCCATTTGCTATTATTTCTCGGAAAAGCATTTATGAAATAATATATTAAATAAAAGAATGCTATATGAAAAAGTTTCAAGCATGTTTGATGTGTCACACAAAAACTGATTCAGCGTTGCATCTTGTTGAAAGTACATTTTCAAATACGTCATTCGGCTGGTGCAGTGTAGAAAAGTGTCTGTGGTTATGAGATGCCAAAAACATAAATTGGCTGTACTTGTTCTTTGCTGTTGTTCTGCTGTCCTCAGCCTTAGGAAGTTTTAGAACTTGTAAGGTAGAAAAAAGGTGAATTCAAAGCCGTGATATTTCCACTCCATCTTCAATAGCTTGAAACACAGATTGAGAGCAGAGTATTCGTGCTCTCTTGTATGAGTTTGAGAAGCAGATTCAGGGCAGTATAAAGCTGGTTTATATCTTTGCAAATGTGTAATCATATAAATTTTGGAATATTATATTAATTTCAAGTTGTGTTTCCATGATATATGTCAAACAGAATGAATCATCAAATTTACTTGCCATCATGATTTCTTTAAGAAAGCACAACATAGCTTTGAAATCCTTTTCATATGAATGTTAACATTTTCCCTCTAGTTCATAGAAAATAAGAATTTCTGTGTTCATCTTGTAAATGATAGCTATTGTAATGTACTCGAGAGTTCATTTTACACAGCCTGTGCAATAATATTCACAGTTATAGAAATCACTGAAACCTGTCAACTTCAGAAATGGCACCTCACTTTCTAATAGTCCCTGATAAATAATCGTGCACAGATTTGTTTTCTGTTTACTGCCATATTTTTTAATTATGGTTTTGCATTTTTTTCCCCTTCTGCCCAGTGAAAGCAGAAGTATCTGTTACTGTTTGTATTAGTATTTAGCTGGTTGAAGTTAATGAAGAAAAATTATAACTTGTGGAAGCTTGGAGCTACGAAGTAAAATTCAAAACAATCTAGCATATCTCGCACACTGAGAATAATGTGTGTAATGTTTTTCCATATTGTAATATTTCACTAAAAGAATCAGTGTAAGTGGCAGAGGTTTTTTGCTTTATCACATCATTCAGGTGATTATTACTCACCTTCCACTGCAGATCTCTTACTGTGGTCTTTGGAATTAAAGTAAACATTCCATGTTTTGCCAAAAGGAAGGTAAAATTAAAGTTGTATGATACCAGTTGCAGCCTTTTGTTCATTTTGCTTTGTTTTACAGGATAAAATTTATCAAAAAAAAGGAAAACCCACTACCAGATTTGATTAAGAAAGTCTCTAAGCTTATTTCACTTCAAAAAAAGAAAACCCAGCTTCCAGAAAACTATAAACAATTCTCAAAATTACAGTTCAGATTACCTCAAATATATGGAATAGTCAAACTGCATAAAGAACACCAACCAATTAGACCAATAATAGACTCAAAAAACTCTATTCTTTCAAATCTAAACTATTTTTTAAAGTCACACCTTCAGAATCTTTTAAAAGAGCCACCTAACTTGATTAAAAACTCAATGCAGCTAAAAGAAAAACTAACTTAGCCACCTAACTTGATTAAAAACTCAATGCAGCTAAAAGAAAAACTAGAACTTCTTCCTAAATTAGATTCTCCTATTATGGGTAGTTTAGATATAGTGTCTATGTATACTCACATTAATATAGATCAACTTATAGATTTTATAGCGGAAGACTTGGCAGACCTAATAGTTTTTCACAACAAGGAAAAAAACATATTAGTAGGAATTTTTGAAATGCTTACTTTCTCTTTGCAGAACCACTACTTTCAATTTGGGAAAACTTTTTCATTCAAAAATCGGGGCTAGCTATGGGCTCCCCACTCTCCCCACTCTTAGCTAACTATTATGTGGGAAAACTAGAAGAAAAGATACTAGTACAACCCACATACTTCTGCTTATATAGCAGATACATGGATGACATCTTATTTATAATAGATAGCTCAGAAATTGTTCCAGAAAGAATTCTAGACTCATTCAATGAATTAGATGATTCCCTTAAGTTCACTATTGAACTTCAAAAAGAAAGAAGAATAAACTTCTTAGATATTACTATCTATTATGAAGATGAAAAATTCCTCACTAGTTGGTATAAAAAACCAATGAATACTAAAAGACTACTGGATTTCAATTCCTATCATCCAGTTTCTATTAAGAAAAATGTAGCAAGTCAGTTTTTAGAAAAAAATAATAAAATAGTTTCTACTGCAGATAAAAGAGAAGCCCATAAAGAAGAGCTTAAAGTCATACTTGCAGAGAATAACTATCCTAAAGAAGAAATTGAGAAGCTTCTGAATTTTAATGGTACGAAGAACCCACAAAAGCAACAAGTAAAATTCACTAGAAAAATTTCTTATCACAAAGGTTTATTTGAGTCTTTAAAGAGAATTAGTACGAAATACAATATTAGGCAAGCTCCAAGTTTAGAGAACAAAGTTAAAAAAATTTTCCCTAAAATAGTTCAAAGAGAAGAAGATATTTTAAAAATGCAAGGAGTAGTTTATGAAGTAAATTGTAGTTGTGGACTATCTTACATAGGTGAAACAGGTCGCAGACTAGAAACTCGTATAGCTGAGCATAAAGCAGCTATAAAAAATTGCTCCAACAAGACTGGACTAGATAGGCATGTTAGAGAAACTGGACACAGCATGGATTGGAATTCCCTTAAAGTAATCAGTTTCCAAAGCAATTTCCAAAAAAGAAAACTGAAAGAAGGAATAGAGATTGAGAAAAATAAAATCATCAATGACTGCAAAGGATTTTCTCTGCCTAACATCTGGCAGGATTTGTTGAAAAATAACCTAAACCGTCAAGGTTAACCGTAACCGTCAAGGTAAACCGTAACCGTGATAGTGACAAGTAAAAAGTGACAACAACAAGACAGCCTGAAGAAGGAGAAGAGTTTTCTCCGAAAATTGCTATTAATGAGAAAATTTCCTAGTAAAATTCCCATAAAAGTTGCTTTAGATTATTAATTCAATTAAACTAGGAAGCCATTTCTCAACATGAGCTTTATTCAAAGAAAAAAAAAGAATTCTGAAGAATATATGAGGAATAAGGTTTATGTAGAATACACAAAAGTGGAATAGCTCTGTTTTTGTGATATTTCAACGATATAGGAATCCTAAATTGTAATTAAACCAGAGATCTTGACCCAGTTTTCAAAGAATTTTTTCTACTTGTGGTTTTAATCAACAGTTTGAATCTTATAGACAGTTGTGTATAGGGTACCAAATGTACTGGCTACTAAAAATGTTGTGTTGTATAGAGTACCACAGTACATATTCACTGCCACACAACTTTGTTTGGTGTTGAGTAGCTGAACAGTTGTACGTGTGTATGTCTGTTTGGAGGGCGGCATTGCTTTTCACTCTTTCTGCTAACTGGAAATTAATTATTATGCCATATTGAGATGTATTTTGTTAGCTTCATAAATTCTGCTGTGAAGCTGAGCATAGAGTATTCTGAATACTGTAAGTAACAGTTCAGATGCATTGATGTAAGTGAAAGAATGGAATATGAGTTATTCAGAAATTCTAAATACCTCACAAAAATTGACAAGTAACTAATGGAAAATTTTGATGGAGCAATTTTATAGTTTGCCTTTCACCTCAAAAAGAAATATCTTCCAGTATTTTCCGACTAGTTTTTCAGTTGATTTTTCTGAATGGGAAACCCTGGGTATTGTTTAATTTACGCTGTTGTTTATTCCCTTCCCGTTTGTTTGTTTTTTGTTAGTCGTTATTACTTTGAAGGATAAAAAGTGTCGGGGTTTTTAGTGCAAATATTGTAGGGTGCTGCTTATCTTTGACTAAATAGAAGCAATTAACAGTTGACGAATCTTAAATGGCACTACTACTGAAGGAATTACTAAGTATTAAAATATGTTGATAAAAAGAAGTGGATTTGAAGCTTTGAAAATACATTTTTCTTGTTCGCTCTGACATTGATATTTTTGTAAATAGTAAAGAATTATTATTAAACAAATGAGGTGCATTATTCATACATTGCTCAGATTACAAATCTATGCACATTTTATTCACACATGGGGAGCAAAGTTCCAATCCGGTGATGGTAACCAAAGCACGAGAATCAAATAATGTTAAATTAACTTAAGAAAGGGGGGTGAAAATTATGAAATTGAAGCTTTTTGCAAGACAAACAGTATACGTGCTAGAATAGTAAAACAAGTCATGAAGGTAACACAGTTCTGTATAAATTTAGCACAGTCCAACACAGCTTCGTTGCCCAGCACAGTCCAACACAATTCTGTATCACTCCACAGCCAAGGACTCACAAATGCAAGTTTAAATATGCAGACAGTCTGATAGCTAAAATGTTTAAAAGATCACACCTAAAAATATTTGGTGCAACAGTATAAAATAGATGAAAGATAAAAAGAAGAATTCTTTACTTGGTTAAAAACATTGAAACTCTGCTCTTCACAACGTACAACAAACATCTGTGCGATTTTCAGGCTCACGCTATGCATTTCGGTATATATGTTCATAGCGTTATCAAGCTATAATTTGGTAGTTTCACTGGTGGAAAGGGTAGATATACCTGGAAGCTGCCAATATGTGGCCATCATGCTACTGTCTACATCATCATTGGGGTCACATGTTGAACTCGCGCCATCAAGCATTTCACTAGCGAATTACTGTAAGCCTACATGTAGATTTGGATCCAGGTTATCAAACGAGGGTTGAGATCTGCCAAATCGAATATTATGTTGGCCAGATTTACATCTTTCTCTGTATTTACAATCTACTCCATCTTTCATAATTTGCTTCCAGGGATATGGGATGTCGATAGGGTTAATTTTGTTGCAGTTATTCTCCCATGTCTTTTCAATCATCAAAGCCTCAGAGAATCTTATCATTTGTTCCAAATTCTGGTCTGTAATAATTATGGAACTTTCAAAATATGGAGTACATTTATTATTGATACAATATTCAGCTAAAGCTGTTTTTTTCCCCCACTTTCTCCAATTGTCCATATGTTATTTAATCCGGAATCTGAGTTGATTTTTAGTTTTACCGACATAGTGTTTTTCAGATGTTGTTCCATCTTGATGTAGTATTGGGATAATGTAAACTCCTGTCTGGTCCTGTGGATTTTGTTGGTGCTTTGTTCTTTAAGAGGATGTCACCATAAGTGGTAACACTTAATCCAATATCCTTCTGCATTCTGCTGCATTTCCTTCATAATAGGGAGGAAATGGCGGGGAAGTACTATTGTGTTCTCTGTCATTGTACTGTTGTGTTCTCTGTCAGTGGCTGTGGATAAAACTTTTCATCCAGTGATTGTGGTGGTACTTTGATTTTAATCACATGCACGCACACTCACTCACACACTCGCACTTTTGGAGGGAACACCAGAAATGAACATTAAATCCAGAAAATCATTACGTGCATAAATGTAAGAAATACTGGAGTGTATATATATATATATATAATTTAAGGATTTCAAAATGTGGTTTAAATGTGGGAAAATTTTAGATCTGGGAAATGCTAGATCATGATTTGGCTGAATATATAATTCAATATTATGTTATTTATAAAACTAATTAAAATTCATGTGTTTTTCTTATACTGACATTAACAAAACTGAGTATTAATGGTGGTTTCAGGTAACAAACTTGTTCTGTTTAAGATCATGTACAGTATGTCTTTTTCTTTTGTGATTCTCAAGCTGTTACCTGATTTATGCAAATAGTATAATAGATAAAATTCTTTTTTTAATTCATTTTTTAACTCTTTTTTTCTCCTTCAATCACTAAGAGTTAAGCATATATTGTTTTTAAAATTCATTTTCATATAATTGGTGCTGTATTTGTTTTCACTTTGGATTTTCATTAAAAATTTTGTGCCATTTTGAGAAATCATTTGAAGGTCTTTCTGCAGTCTTGATCTGCAGTTGAAACCCCTAGATATCTCTGAACATTTTGCTGTTCAGAGATATGTAAGAGCAAACTAGCTTTTCCTAAAGTCACTCACTATTCTTGTTGTGTTAGGGCGGTCTGTACTTATTTTTTTTTTTACAATAATTGCCAATTTATAAATATATATGTAGTGTATGTTGAGTTTATATCTTCTCCATGATGATGCATTGCTAGTCATAAGCATTTTATAGTTTGAAAGCTTTAATTTGCTTAACAGAAAATTATATCGCTAAAAAAAAAAAAAAAAAGTAAGAAACTATGCAGTTGAGTAAAGAAACCACTTCTGTGAGAAAGTGTTGTAATGCAGGCGATGATTCAAAACCTTTTGTGATGTTATTAAACAACACATCAACTTTCATATGCTTGTAGCATTTGAAATTTGTGATATTTATTTATAACTATTAACAGCACTGAGCAAAATGGATAGTTGTAACTATCCTGTGGAAGGTAGTGATCATTCAGTGAGGGAAAAACTTAATTCATGAAGAAAGTTATTATTTATTCATGAAATTAGCTATTTAGTGTTGCCTTGTACTTTTGGGTGCTATATTTATTTCATGTTACTTTTTATTTTGATATATATATATATTGTGTTTGTCACTCACTGCTCTTGTTGTGTTTCATAGTGTTCAAAGTTTTATTCTTTTTTCGTACACCAGGTACTATTGACTAAAATCTGTTAGGAGGTTGATATAATCTGATTTTGAGTCTAAGAGTTAGACATTTTGTACACCCTTGATAGTTGGAATTCGCAACACCAAAGATTAAACAGATATATTCATATGGAACCCATATATATATATATATATATGCGTGTGTGTATGAAAACTGTGTTTTCTTTTGTGGAGGATTTATATAAGATATATTACTATTTATCAGAGTTATGCAGGAAAAACATGAGAACAAAAACCAAAACAAAAATACATTTTTCATATAACTCTCACCAGGTTTGTTTTGCTTGTGTTATTTTAAGTAAGAATGTCACTGATATTTTCCGATTGTGGAAACATCCTGGAAATTTTTTTCAATTTGCAGTTTGGGGACATTTTCTTTTCATTATGGGTTTTAAAAGGAAATATTTGTAGTAATATTTAGTGGATTAAATTTCTCAGTAAGAGCTTTTAAAAGGTGTTGGTTGCAGCAACTTAGAATTTCTGATTTCCATATTTACTGCTTTTATTGCTTTGAAGACTTAAATGATTTGACATAGAAGTACGTGTTTGTTACAGTTATTGAAATAATTTTGAAATTTTAAAATATTGAACTTCAGATAGGCTTTTACAAGCAATGAATTCATCCTCTTAGCGTACCTCAAAACGTTTTTAAAATTTGCATATAGAATGGTAAGTTATGTGGATTAAAAGTGTAAGGATGTTTTGAAAGAATGATCAAAAACTTGTTCTACATACAAGAATAAAACAAGCTTTGAAATGCTCAAGTAAGGCATGTTCCTCTTTTGCACGTTTAAAGGAAGGAATGTATAATACTTTTGTATTTAGTTTCATGTTAAGAATTCTGAATGGAAATCATTCACAACAGAATTATGTTTCTATACTGCAATCTCCATGTTATTAGAATGTTATTAACATATTTCTAATTGTTATACAGTAGTATAGTTTATACTCATATTATTAGAATTTATAATTTCATGTATATAATTTTCATAGAAAAAACTAATAATTTGTGGTCTAAAGTAGAATACAACACTTCAGCCAGTAAAAACAAAATAAATAAGAACTTGCAGTACAGGGTAAACTGTTTTGTTTCCCAAACTACTAATTAACAACACTGCAAGTGAGTTTTTTTTTACATTACATATCATTTGAGTCACACCTAAAGTGCCCTAGGTTTTTAGATAGCTTATTCATGTATGACCAAATTTTATTATCAAATAGAGTGGATCAGTTTACCAAAATTGAACCACTTGACAGATGATTGAAATTTAATAGTTAATCAGACCACAAGTATTCCTGCAGATCACTCCTATTATCGGAAGTTTTCCGTTGTATGGGTATAGAAAAAGTGAGAACAGAATTTTGAAAACATGAGAACAAACCCCTTGACACTTGAAAACAAAATAAAAGAGACTTACCTTTTATAAGGTAGACTGCTGTGAAGTGCTTATTATTTCTTTCTTTCCTGCAATTTTGTAATTTAAGAATGTTATTCACTAAATCTCTTACTTAGACAGAAGTAAGACTGAGGATTCAGGCAATGTGTTTGGAGTTTACGTAGGTTGTCACAAATTGGGCACTTCATGTTTTTCTAGATGAAATGAAAGCTAAGGAGATGCCAAACACAATAACAGTAATGCTGCAGTTAAGCTTTAAAGCCACCTCACCCCTTCCTCTCCTTTCTCTTTCAAAAACTCAGTAATATGTTTTTTTTTGCCATCTGTAGCGATCATCAAGACTGCTCAAACAATATGGCCACTATGTGAGGAGGCTAGTTTTGCTGGGATCAGAGAGATGAATTACCCTACATGGGCTTCATGCTCTCTTTTAAGAAAAGATTGAACGTCGTACCCGAGCTAACAGAAAATCATACTGTCTGCAAACAAATACCAATAACTTGACACACAGCAAAGAGCAATCACCATTTACAGTATCATGAAGGGTAGTGTCAAGGGATTAAAAAGAAATGTATGTTTCATATTTTGAAACTCACTGCTTTTTTTTTTTTAATCTTTCTTGAACTTCCTAAACAAGATTTTTCTGTAAGCTCTGCATATTGGTGTCTGCCAGTGGTGTAGAAGAGGCTTAGCGACACTCAGGCACTTCTTCTCTAGGCTTAGCGGTGCTAAGGCACTTTTCGTGGTTAGTTGGGAAGAAAAGCAGGACAAAGGAAATTTTTAGGTGATCATGTAAAAGAAACATTGATTTATGTGGAAGAATATGCATATTGCATGGATTTGGTAGAAATATGGAAGAATATGCATATTGCACTTAACAGAAAATTCGTATTGCACAGATGATACTAAACTGTCAGGTCACACATTAAGGTGTAATTCAACTGCTAAGGAGAAAAAGCAACACAGAAATGTTAAGCATGCACATATACAGAGTGACAAGTGTCTGCTACGGTGGCATAAGCTTCCCACTGTTTGTCTGTGTGAGCCTGGGTTCAAGTCTCAGGTGAGGCATGAATGGTGTGCTTGTATTACCACTGTTTTTGTTTTTTTTTCCTTCCCTGAAGCAAGTAGCTCGAACTAGGGATCGTAGACTGCTTATAGCCCTTAGAATTCCTCCTGGTGGTCCCCCTCCCCTTCTCCTTCAGGAAAACAAGTGTTTTATAGTTGAGAAGGGCATTTCTTGTATATTCTGTTTCACGTTTCACTAGTGGTGGCCTATGGCCACCAAGTAAAGATCTTGTGTATGGTGATAACATCAGTGCCAGACTTCCCATTTTTGCAGGTGACCATGGAATGTGAGTGACTGCCAACATGGGTTTCGCTGTATTGCTGTACAAAGGAAGGAATGACACGCTGGCTTTTTATGAGCTTGTCATTTTTTTTTTATTTGGTTTTGTTAGTTTACTAACTAATATAAGGGTCGTCCAGAAAGTAAAGAATGTTTTGGTATAAAACAAAAACAATAAGTAGTAAGGAACAAATATTTATGTGACTCTTATAGGAAGACTTCACCTACTTTTCAACATAATCACCATGCAAATTGAAACACTTATCATAGTGTGGTAACAATTTTTCAATGGCGCCGTTATACTCCACTGCCACTAAGTTGTGTAACCATCAGTGACAACGTCTTTCAGCTCGTCATCATTGTGAAAGTGACTGCCACCCAAAAACTCTTTCAGCTTAGGAATTTTTCAATGGCACCGTTATACTCCACTGCCACTAAGTTGTGTAACCATGCAGTCACAACGTCTTTCAGCTCGTCATCATTGTGAAAGTGACTGCCACCCCAAATCTCTTTCAGCTTAGGAATTTTTCAATGGCTCCATTATACTCCACTGCCACTAAGTTGTGTAACCATGCAGTGACAACGTCTTTCAGCTCGTCATCATTGTGAAAGTGACCGCCACCCAAAAACTCTTTCAGCTTAGGAAACAGATGAAAGTCACTAGGCACTAGGTCAGGGCTGTATGCTGGATGATCAAAAACGTTCCTGCCAATACATTGAAGATGTGCTTGAGTTGCTGCAGAGGACTGAGGGCGCTCGTTATTGTGAAGGAGAACAATGCCGCTGGACAACATGCCACACCATTTGTTCTACATGGCGCGTCGGAGCCGATGAAGTGTCTGACAGTAGGCTTCAGAGTTTATTGTCTGTCCTCGTGGCATGAAATCAATCAAGAGGACGCCCATTCAGTTCCAAAACACAATCGCCATCACTTTCCGCATGCTGATTCCATGACTTCACGCTTTGCGAGATTTTTGATTTTGCCACACGTTTAAACGGCCTCTAACGAAAAGGCGAACGTCCGCACTACCTCGCTGCTTGGCTCCGACTGAGCTTAGCAAGCCTGGGGGTTCGATGCCGCCGTGGCAATGGTGGATGGACTCCCGCATCATTTGCCAAGGTCAAACGTTTTTTACTATCTGGACAACCCTTGTATAACAGATATGCAATTCCCTTATGCCACCCCTCACCCCCATTTGTTAGTGACAGTTTTGGAGCATGATAGTTTGGGTTGGACTAGTCTTACATTTGTCATATTTACAGACGTGGTAACTCTCCGGGTTTTCAGCCTTTCCTCCCGCCCTCCGGATGAATGTCGAATTCTGATTTTCATCTAGAATTAGCCATTAGGATGGTCGAAATTCCATCGAGCACCATGGTTTCGAACCGCCTGTGAAATCTTTTTCTTCCTGTGTCGCTGCAAGGCGACATTACAGTCATCAGTTTCGTACTTTTCCTGTCCTCCTATCTGCAAAAACAAAGCAGCCCCAACAGCGCAGTGGTCTAAGCGCTGGCTTCTGACTGATTGTCTGAGATGGGTCGGAAAAAATTTACTTTAAATAAATTTCTCCCAGTCTGATTGTCATATAACACCTTCAGGAAAGCGCTCACCCACTCAGGCACTAGAATGCTGGGGAGGGTCAGTAACTGAATGACCAATGGGAGCTGCCATGCCTTCTCCTTGCACTTCAGTCTTTCAATCCCTCTCCTCAGCAAAGCCACATGTATTCTAAGTAATGGTAAACAGTTGAATTTTGGCAAATTCATTTAATGACAAAAGGGAGTAATTACAGTTGGCCTTGCCTTGTATCAAAAGGCGATGTTAGTATGATGATTTTTGTCTTCACTTTCACGCCCAAGCTGAAGAAGAAACGAAAAACAGCTGGCTGCTATTTTATTCGTAAAAAACAGCGTGAGCAATTTTACGTTTTCATTATCTCATGGGATCGACATACCTAGTGTTGATTTTCATTTTTTTTTTTTTTCCAGAACTTTTAGTGGACCAATAATGCTACTTCTGGAAAATTGTCCCTAGGTCTGGAAAATGTCGATAAAAAATAGCGCTGATGTGATTTTATGAACTGTAAAAATCTCAGATTTTGAAGGTTGGCATGTCTGTATTTAGTAATCTGGTTGAGTGTTGTAAGAGAAGTGTATGTAATTGATCTATAAAGAAGCATGATGCTTATAAACTGCACTGAGAGTGGTGCTACAATGATTTGAGTTAGCTTTCTTTTTTAGGCTGTCCATCTCCTTGGCGCTATTTGATCCGCCCATATTCTGCCTCCTGTACTCCTATGAGATAGTCATATAAATTCTAATTATTTTTTCAAGAAAATAAAATAGTACATATTATTTGCAATGTCTGTCCTCATACATAATAAAAATTTAGAGATCTTGAGTTTGTAAAATTTTCTTAAATTCTGGGACTTATTCTTAATATTCAGTTTTAATCAATAAATGATTTTGAAGACTAAGCATTTGAGCTCTTTATTTTACAGAAATTAAATACTTGCAATCAAGTGTGGGTGGAATGGATTGTGAAAACTACACCATGTTGATATTAAGCAAATAAATATAACTATTGATTCCCTTCGATATGCATAAAAGTCACTGATTCATTGGCTGGTTTTTATGATTGGAAGGATTATCAACTTTTGTTAGTAATTGACATCAATTTTAATTTAAGAGAAATTGAATAAATCAACTATTTACATCATCAGAAATAAGCTGTTATGTTATATGATATTTATTATACTTGATTTAAACGGTAGTAATAGATTACTTTGGAAAGGAATTCAGAGTTTCAATTTATGTATACATGTTAGTTTTTGTAGTGTGTGTGTGTGTGTGTGTGTGTGTGTGTGTGTGTGTGTGTGTGTGTGTTTATATATATGTATGTATCATTATACATACTTCGTAGGGCTTCCCTTACCTTAAATGTTCTTCATTTACTCGTGGCTGAATCTTGTTTTTAAAATGAAGTGTAATTGTCATAATTGCTGACCTGTGTGTGTGTGTTAATTTTAAGAGTAAAGTCCTGCTCCTGAAATAAATACAGGTATATTTCTGTGTATGAATGACACACTATGAACAGGATCTTTTTAAATAGAAATCTCTGTATATAACATTTTCTTTGAAAGAATATACTGTAATTGTTACTGTGGTTGTGCATTTTCCTTTACCTGTAGGGTTGCTTGCAGTTAGCAAGAATTATATACTTTTTTTTTTGGGGGGGGGATAAGGGCCACATCAGCTTAAAATCCTTACTCCAGAATTTTGTGAAATGTGAGCCATCAGTGTGAGTGATCGCTCAGACTAATGACATGATTATAACATTTTGAGTCACTGAAATTTTTGTTACACCACCATGTAATTTTAAGCTCTTTTCAGTAATTTAAGTAATTAACTTAAAAATGAGTTGTGATACTAATAAACAAAATCTCACAATTTATCTGCAGAGCACAATGTTTTTTTTTAGTTTTTTTAGATTAATTGTTTCTTACTTTCATATATATCGTAAAAGTGGTTTTCAAAATTGGAACAACATATCGTACTTGTAGGGAGAAACAATAGAATTTTTCTGTTGGAGGAAATAATAATGTAGTCAAATAATAAAGTGAGAAATGTACAATATGTACTTCTTATGGCAGAGCTCTTTTGCAAGAAATTATGTGGATGTGCATAGGTAAAATTTCCAAGATGACTTTTTTTTTTTTTCAAAAAAAAAAAAAAAAAAAAAAAAAAAATGTGCCTATATACTCTATTTTGTCAGCATCAGTTTTCTTTGTTTTATTTTATCTTTTTCATAATGCTGCTGTGCCAGATGAGAGAATTGGAAAATTGTCATATACAATGAACATATTGGATTGATTAATTATTTATAGAAAAGTGTATTTTTTTCCAGTTCAGATATTTTATGGTTGGACACTTGTCTGGCCCATGAAGGAAACCTGTGCCAAATTATTATTATTTATTTATATTTTTATCTTATTATTTATATTTTCACTTTATGATTTATATTCTTTATTATAAATATATATACATAGGTTGGACAGAATAATGTGAACACCACGCTCAGAGACATGACTTTTAACGCAGCTGCGTGCGTCACAATACCAAAGGTATCCACCACTTTTTGGTTGTAATAGTTTTCTTTAGAACCTCAAGCTCCTGTTTAAGTTCATAAAGTGTCACATTGCAAAATTTCTTTCAGGGTGACGACAAAATGAGCGACCTAACGGACTTCAAAAGAGGGCTAATTATATTGGTGGCTGGCTAGTTGGTGCCTCCATGACAACAGTCGTCAGGGTAGTGGGTATATCGAGAGCTACTGTATCTAATATCGTGACAGCATACCGTGTTCATGGCAAAACCACATCTGCGAAACACGAGCTGCCGGAAAATGACCCTGACTGATAGAGAGAGAAAAGCATTAAAGAGGATTGTTACCCATAATAATAAGACAACGGCACCAAAAATTAGTGTGAAGCTCAAACTGCATCTTCAGACCTCAATATCAATTAAGAGTGCACAGGAAACTGTATAAACAAGATATTCATAGCAGAGCTGCTATTGCAAAACCTGTGGTGACCCGGGTGAATACACAACTGCGACTGCGGTGGTGCCAGGAGCAGACAATGTGGACTGCCAATGCATGGAAGCTTGTAATGTGGTCGTATGAATTCACATTCACAGTAATCCCCACCACAGGACATGTTTACCAGTGGAGAACACAGGCGGAAGCATACAACTCAGACTGTCTGTTTCCAACAGTGCATCATGATGGTGGTTCTGTCATAATCTGGGTGGTCATGTTGTGGTTTTCCGCAGGTCCCCTAATCACCTTGAAAGGACGGACGTCTGGCAGGGCATACAAAACCATTTTGGCCAACCAAGTCCATCCAATGGCTCAGGCATTGTGTCTTACAGGTGATGCCATCTATCAATATTATAACGCCCCAATTCACAGAGCTCGGAATGTCCAATCATGGTTTGAGGAACATGAGGACAAACATTTACACCTTCCTTGGCCTCCCCAGTCACCAGACGTAAACATCCTCGAGCCACTGTGGTCTGTGTTGGAAAACAAAGTAAGATCCCGTTATCCTCCTCCTGCATCTCTCAAAGACCTGGAGCAGTTTCTGCATTAAGAATGGTGTAACATCCCACTAACCGCCATCCAGGATTTGTATGCATCCATTTCAAGAAGGATTCAGGTGGTTTTGAATGCTAAAGGTGGCCCTCACACTTTACTAGGTACATAAAACCTTCTTTTCCTAGGTGTTCACATTATTCTGTCCAACCCCTATATTATTATTATTATTATTATTTTTATTATTTGTTATAAACATATTTTTATTCATTTAATACTATTTTTTCTTATTTATTTATTGAATGTGTGGGTACTCTGTGTGCATTTTGGTCTGTTTTAAGACCAGGGGTTGTATATAGAATTTTTATGAGGGGAGCAAGGCCCTTTGCCACACCCCTGCCTCTAAATACATCCCTGTTTAAGACTATAAGCTGAAGCTATTGTTTATTTCAACAATCTTGTCAGAATGACCTTTTGTACTGCACTGTGTTTTTAAATTTCTCTGTGTTGTACTAATATCGCCATCTATTCTCGTTTGGTTTGAATTTTGGTTGAGAGTTATGATTTTTTTAGGTTCTTTTGTTAAATTTCTCCATGCATATGAGTTTTTATTATTGTTTAATTAATCTTCAGAGTGTTCATAAATGTTGTCTGTAAAGCATATTTTGAACTCTTTGTGATGTGTTCATAACAATTCTCCATTACTCCTGCCTATTGTTACTTTGCTCTAGTTGTGATGTACTAGTGTAGTTTTTCTTCGATATTTTGCCAGTTTGTTTTTGTTTTTTCTTGTTATAGGTAATGAGCTCTTGAATTTCTTTCTGTCTTGTCTGTGCAGCAAGTAGTGTTTCTGATTATGTTTATTGGTCAGTGGGGGATTTTAGATTTTGGAAACCATAGGCCAGCCTTGCTTGGAACCCTCCTTTCCCTTCCCATCCCTAAATATTAAACAAACTTAAGTGCATCACTGATCACTTAGACTATTTACTATTATATTAAGAGAATACAACGTGGTTTGTCACAAATATTTATTTTTTCAAGTCGACCATGGTTTCACTGGGTATTTACCTAGGTTAATCAGGATGAATGGCACGTAAACATTCAAATTGTATAGTTTATATCATAAATAATGTTTACAGTCACGGGTTTTGGTTAGTTGCTTCCATGCACTTGATAGAAATGGGGTGGATGCCATGTCATTAACAAGCAGCAAAGACTTGTGATATACGGGGTGAATCAGAAATGTTGGTCAAAACTTTAAGGGGTGATAGAACACGGCACAAGGAACAATATTTGTAATACAAGACATGGTCGGAAGCCGCTTGGTTAGCCGGTAGAAGGCGCTTGCAGGCTCGTTTCGCACGCACCGTCATTCGCAAGCTGTACGGCCACCGAGATGCAGCGGTATTCCAATGCTGAGTAGGCCGATATCCATTAATGTACAGAGCCGCAAACGGCAACGCCCTCGAAGCTCAATGACTGAACCGGGAGCGTTTTCCACATTGGCTGGTGCCCGATCGCCGAACCTTTCAGCACTTGCACAGACAACCGTGCGAGACGGGGTCATTCCTCGCCCACAGACAGGACATAGGCTGTTCGTGGATGGTGTAAACGTCGAATAGGATAGAGGCGATTCTAGAAGATGTGGAAGATCAGCCGGATTGCAGTACTTGAGCGATGGCACGTGTCCACAGAGTGCTTCACGAGGAACACCTCCACCTTTACCATCTCCATGGGTTCCAGGCCTTACAAGAACCGGATTTTCCTCGTTGTGTGACATTTGCACGCTGGTACCTGCAATAGTGCACAATGTAGCCAGAGTTTGGAGCATCTGTTCTGTTTACCGATGAAGCAACATTCACCCGTGATAACTTGTTTAATACACATAACGAGTATGTGTGGGACACCATCAATCTGCATGCAACACTGGTGCGGTGCACCCAGCAGCGTTTCTCTGTTAATGTGTGGGAGGGGATAATCCACGACTATGTCATTGGCCCGTATCTCCTACCAGACTGCCCCAACAGAGCAACCTACCATATTTTCCTGCAGCAGGTCCTGCCTGAGTTACTGGAGGTTGTGCCACCAGATCTCCGTGCGGACATGTGGTTACAGCATGATGGAGCGCCAGCCCATTACACCAGGGAAGTGCGGAACTACCTGAACACTCATTTTCTGAACCGATGGATTAAGTGCGGTGGTCCCATCGCTTGGCCCTCTAGATCACCCGATCTCTCATGCCTGGACTACTTTTTCTGGGGACATCTGAAAAGCCTCGTGTATGAGATGCCTGTTGACTCTCATGAGGACTTCGTCGCCCACATTAGCACTGCTGCTGGCGAAATACGTGACATGCCGGGAATCCTCCAAACTGTACGCCAATCGCTCTGACGCCACTGTGAGGAATGTCTTACGGTAGGTGGACGTTCCTTTGAACAATTATTGTAAAATATCCGTAAATCCCTTTTTGTACATGATCCGTTCATAAAGATTATTCCTTTGCCATGTTCTTCGTCCTTCATGTGTTTGCACGTTAACATTGCACATTCGACCACGCCTTGTATTACAAATATTGTTCCTTGTGCCGTGTTCTATCACCCCTTAAAGTTGTGACCATCATGTCTGATACATCCTGTATATGGAAAGCTTCCAAAATATCAAGTTTGGTGGTTGAATCTGGCTTGTCAATTTGTTTTGCTTCTTCAAAGAGGAATGTATGGTCCTTTTCATAACAGTGTTTCTCCATCGATGATTTCTTTAGGCCACAGTTCCAAATGTAGGTCTTGAGCTCCTTCAATCAAAAACTCAGGATAGACCTGTAGAGCCTTACATTTTTGGTTGAAGGAGCTCAAGACCTACATTTGGAACTGTGACCTAAAGAAGTCATCGATGAAGAAACACTGTTATGAAAAGCACCATAAATTTTTCTTTGAAGAAGCAAAACATTATAATTGACAAGCCAGATTCAACCACCAAACTTGATATATTGGAAGATTTCCGTATATATCAGAAGTCTTCGCACTTGTTAATGACATGGCAAACCCATTTCTATCAAGTGCGTGGAAGCAACTAACCAAAACCTGTGACTGTAAACACCATTTATGATATCATATAGAATTTGAATATTTACGTGCCATTCGTCCTGATGAAACTAGGTCAATACCCAACAAAACCATGGTCGACTTGAAAAAATAAATATTTGTAACAAACCACGTTGTATTCTTTTAATATATATAATCGTCACAAGACTGTAGTCTTTGAGATGAAGAATATTTACAATTATTTTTAGATGGCCTTTTCTAAAATTGCATGTCAACATGCTTTACCACAACAAAAGAAAGAAGTGGAAGAGAAAAACTAATTTTTTCCTATATATTTTAAAATAAAATACTAATGAATCAGCTACAAACTACAATAAATTTAATTGGAAAAAAATTAAGAATTCTTGACTGCATTAAATTTTAAAATTCACCTCATACAATTATTATCAGTATTAAAAAGTTTTTAATTATACTTCTCCTTAGAAATCCAATCGATGTGCTTTTGTGGCACCAAAGTCTTTAATGGTACAAGGCATGTTTGGAAAGTAAGTGCCGTTAGGCTTTTAAAATTAAATAAGAATGTATTTACAATTTATTTTTATTTTTATCGGATTCACCATACCTTAAACTACTTTTGTACATAGTTTCTGCCATTATTGAGGCATTTATTGCAATGGGGCACCAGTTTTTTATTCCCTCGTCATAAAATGAGGCTGCCTGTAAAGACAGCCAATTCTGCACTGCTGCCTCTTTGACTTTATCATCTTCGAAGAAACGCTGACCAGCAAGGAATTTCTTGAGATTCAAGAACAGGTGATAGTCACTTTGTGAGAACAAACGTGCTTATCTCCTATGTGGACCCACCCAAAACAATTATACTTCTGTGGCGTCCACGCTATAGGCTCATCTCACAGTCAATAGAAATATTTCGAAGGTTTGCTCTAAGAATACGCAAACTCTGATTGGGTGAACAGACGAAACCTCCCCCGCTTTTCTATAAGTGATTATCTGTGAATCAGGGAGGTGGAGTGAGACTGCTGAAACTCTAAGTAGAAATTACTCATGCTATAAAATAACAACAGGAGGATTTGTTTCATCCGTCCCGTGCACGTTCCTGCCTTTAGGCGTCTTATTCCCTTCTTGCTCTCTCTCTCTGCTGGCATCGACGTCACAATGGCCAGCAGATCTCTTTCTCCGTTAACTGGCCTCACCCTTCGTGTTTTCAAATTCGCCGCTTTCTGCAGTAGGTGACCGATACGTCTGATGTCTCATTAGCGGTATTCTCTTTGACAGACTTAACTTTCCGCAAAGTACAACAAACATCGAATATAATGCACACTGCTACATGGATATAATGAGTAAAGTATAGGCTCCCAGACATTCAGGCGTCTGCTCTCGGTTGACAATACTAGCGGATGTCGTTTGCTTAATTGCTGATGCCGATCTGCTTGGGAATGGCATCGCGCTTCCCAGAGCGTGAGAATCTCAAAATCTCTTTGTCATACACCAATACCTTGTAAAAATGTTCTGGAACAATCAATTGCTCTGTTATACATTTGAACCATTTTGAGTTCATTTAATAATTATACATATGTATATGGATACTTTATCCTAAGTCCGTCCAAACACACATTAGCGTGAAATTGAATAGACATAATATTCTTTGCATTAGTCTATTAATGTAGGTTTTCCTAATATAATAGCCATAATGTTTGGTTCATTATTTTCTTGGGCATAAATAATGTGCCCGCTTTCACACACTTGGTGCTAAATCTGTACTGGGGTGGGGTGGGGTGGGCGTGCCCATTTGCTTCCAGCCAAATGACATGCAGGGTTCCTGATAGCGTGCGCAGACGCGCGTTTCGCTCAAAGAAGTTTGAATTCGCGCAAGAAAAATAAAGTGAGGCATGAAATAAGCGCGCGCAAGAAGATTTCAATCACGAGCTATTAGCATGGAAAATCTATACGAAGGTGATGCCATTTCAGATCATGTGTGCCGAATTCACAACATCACAGTACAATCCTATTGTTCGTCGCATGTGCCGATTTCATGTCGTCACAGTACAATCCCAGTATTTCCCTTCCGGTCGTACAATAAATGGATTACGTTATAATCTGCGTAGAGTGCAACGAGACGAAAGCCCATGCGCTGCTAAGGGTGCCAACCATTACGGTTTCGGCCACATGATTACCGAATTACGGACAGGTTGGAAGAATTGCGGATTTCAATGTATTTCGTAAAAGTTCTGAATTTTGTGTCTTTTTTTGTTAAAATCATGGTTTAAACTGCGATCCCATTTTGCGAATATATTTATAGTTTTTTTCGCGCAAATGCGAAAACTATTAATGGTCCCGTTTCTAAGTAAGTGCCTTTGAAATTCAGATATTAGATACATCGGCAAAGCCAATATCTGACGGATTGAAGAACGGCAAGAGGATATTGGATGCATTGGCAAAGTCGATATCGGGTTTGGGTGAAGAACGGCAAGGTGATATTACATAATATGTCGGAAAAGCTGATATCGGTGCAATGACGTCCGCATACCTGCCAAGTATTTCGGATTTCCTGACAGTTTGACGGAGTTTTGGGTAGTTTTATGGTCGGAAGATAGTTTCTTCCGGATTTTCGCCAAAATGGCTCGTAAATTTTTTTTTACTGATGGAACTTGATATCGTTGTTATTGTCACTTAGTGTAAACTCCTGCTTTTGTTTTATTATGATCTCATAGCGATTCAACCTTATGTTATCTCATGTTTCTAGCTGGGAGCGATCGCACACACACACCCTCCCACCAATCCTTCCAAACTTGCTCTCCCTCAGTGTTGGAATAGCTTCGCTAATTGCACCAAAGTGCGAATTTTTTTAAATTCTGTGCCATGCAGAGTTCGCCAAAATGCGTAATTACGCGTCTAGTACGCATCAAAAAGTGTGTTTACGCATCGAAATTTTACCAACACGTAAAAATATGCATCGGGACGGTATTTCGTCTTTCAAAAACGGAAGTAAACGAAATAAAGATTTCCATAATCTTAATTTCTTTTTCCTGCGATGTTGCCTCTGTCCAGTATTGCTGTTATACATCACTTTATTCAAAAAATATTTGTATTTCAGTTGGAAAATGTAGGGAAAATTTCCAAAAACGAAAATTTGACGGCGCAAAAATTTCCCTGTAATCTTCAGGCATGAGCATGCAACAGCTTCGAGAAATTTCTCCTTTTCCGTCATAATTGGAGTTTTCCTCGAGATCGATGCATAAGTGAACAGAAATTTCGAGGCAATTGGTAGCGGAGGAGAATGTTTTTCGCTGGAAACTTTCGAAAATGGAAGTTTCGTCTTTCAAAATTTTCGAAAACGGAAGTTAGACGCAGTGAAGATTTCTCTCATAATCATAATTTTATTTTTCACGCGATGTTTCCTCTGCCGTGTATTGTTGTTAAATATCATTTTATTTTATAAATATTTGTAGTTCAACTTGAAAATGGAGGGAAACTGTCCGAAAACGAAAATTGGACGTAGCAAAGATTTCTCCTGTAATTGTATTCCCCCCCCCCCCCAATGATGTTCTGAACATGTGTCCTGTATTCTTAAATATTCCCCCACCCCCCAAAATAAGGTTTGCATTTCAGCTTGACAAAGAGAGGGGGAGGGGATAAAGATTTCTCCCATTATCATAATTCTTTTTCCTGAAAACGAAAGTGAAGAAGCTGAAAATTTGTAAGAATTGATGCATGGTGTTCAAAAGTATTCATATTCTCAAAGTTACACTATTCATCCTTTATCTAAAATAGCGCTATTGTGCATTCGTGATGGATAAAATTGCCATCCAAGGGCATTAAACAAACAAGTCACTGTCTTGTCATTGCTTAAACAAAATCAAGTTATGTCTAAAATTGTATCATTCAATTTTTTAAAAAAGAATCAAAACCTTGAAAATCATCACCATTTCTGAACTCCATCTATGAGTGACTGATACAGAAAAATAATTGAATACAAGTATCATCAAACATACTGCTAGCACATCCCATACATTACCGCTCCCCTAATAATAGATAATCATAAATTAACAGTTCTGGTACTGTCTCAAATCTTCTTGATTATATAGTAAATCTTGATTTTTGCAAGCAATCTTCTTGATTTAGGAATTTTTTTTTTTGGGTGGGGGGTCAATTGTGGTAACATACTTTGATAATCATTGCAAGCGAGTGAGATGCATGCTGCTCTCTTTGCCATGCCTAGAAACCAGTTCAACAGGTGAAAATATTGCCAAACTTGTGTCTGAAGAATTTCAGTATCTTGGTATTCCGTGGATGAACTGTCTTGCCTTATGTGATAAGACTTCTGTTATGGTGGGGAGAAAAATTGGTGACTCTGAAAAAGATAGTGTCTCACTCTCAAAAAATGAAACTCATTAACAAGGTTTGTTAATCTTATTTTATACTTAAATACTATTTTTTTTGTAAATATTTCTTTATTTCTATTAAATAATTAACTAATTAAAAAAATAGGGAAACCTATAATATATAATTTTATTATTTATAAAGTCTAAATATGTTCCGGTTTTTGCTTTTGAAAAGTTGGCAGCTTTGATATTTGCTCTTACTATAACACAATGGAAAAGTTCCTCACTAGAAAGAGGAAGCATTCTACTGACGATTCTGCAAGTTCGGCATCGAGTGCTACTATTTTAAACAGTGAAATATTGCCTGAGAAATGTAGTGAGGCTGTTCCTGCTGTACCTCCAACTAAATTAAAAAAAATCTTAACTTTCAAGAGAAATGGCGCAAAATGTACGACTGGCTTGAAGTCAAAACCGACAAAAATGATACAGTGTTAAAATGATTTTTTGTTTTTGACGTTGTAAAGGTCCCTATGTTTATTTTATTATTCATTGTTGTGAAAGGAGCCAATTCACTCAAACGCTTTTGGGATGGGAAGTAAATATCCCCATCGGTGTCCTGCAAATTTGTTTTGAAGTTGTTAGACCACTTCAAAGATTTTGAAGATTTGAATTGCCTGTTGAGTGAATATCCATATATATTTATTCTGCTAAAAAATAGCAGTGCTAGTTTTAAATTTGCAGATGTTGCAGAACTTTTCATCTGCAGGTATAAAGATGTGTATCCAAGCACAGTGTTGTTGTATGCAATTGCTTTGGTTGTGCCGATAAGTTCTGCATTAGTAGAGCATTCTTTTAGCACACAAAATCTAATAAAAGATAAATTTTGCAACAGACTGAAAGAATAAACTTTAAAAAATTTGATTCGAATATCAGCAGCAAATGCAACACTAGAAAGCTTTCCATTTCACAAAGCTGCTGAAATATTTAATAACAAAATTAGAAGATATGTATAAAATATTTATATTATTTTTGTGTTTGTTCGTTTTTTACCCCCATAATGTAGTATTTTTCTCTAAGTTTATGATTGTTTAAAATTCACCCCTGATTTTTCAAAATCACCCCCAGGAAAAAAGCCTTGGGGGGGGACATTTTCACCCCTGATTCTGGAACCCTGGCGAGAACCCTGCATGATACATATTTAAGCTTCAGTATGAATTAATTACTGTTGATGTACTAGCTAATTTTGTGTGACATTGGCCAAAAAACCCCACCTCACTAGGTTGTGTTCCAGAATCCTTAGTTGAGGTGAACAACTTGGAACCATCAGCTGTGGGGTAATCCCTTACACTGGTGTACTTTTCTGATTAAAAAGACACAAATGGCATGATAAGTGCTTGAGTCTGTGCAGAAATGTTAGGCCAAGCATTGTTATGCTCATTCGCATGACCTTTGTTAAACTGTCTGACCCATTTCCTCCTCATGGCAGTTTGATCGTCGACCTCACAAATCGGAGGATGAATGTCGGCCGGTTTCACACTTCTTGTATTTAAAATTTGAATTACAGTTTTATCCCACAGTTGACGGGCTGCTCCATTTCCTTAAACACATTAAAATGCACAGAACAATATGCAAACACAATCAGATGTTCTCATAATGGCATCTGTGGCTTATCCGTAAATGAGGGAAGTCAGCGCTCATGCACGATTTCATTACCTCAGCACTTCAGCAAAAATGTTCACAAGCGGTACTTATTTTCCTGTAAGTGCCTCGTATATTCAAAATCAAGTTCTTCTGCAAGTTCAGCATTTGCAACAAAATTAGCCTAACTGGAGAGTCTCAAATCCATGTATGAGTTCCTAAAACAGTTCTTAACTGTTTTAAAGAAGACTTTTCTCTAGAAGTATTAGAACCCATCATACTCAGGAAAATTCTTAAAGCCATGTCCAGATTAGGAAAGAGTGAAGTTAATTGCTCCTCACAAAGCACTTTTAAGAATTCGTGCAACCCCCACAGCCCAGAAGCCCTGGCCTGGTCATATATTTGCCCCTGTTCACGGGAAATGTTTAAATTTCTCATTTTCAAAAAATCCTACTTCTTTTTCTGTTATATTTTTTATTTTTTCTTCAGTGCGTAAAGGTGTTTTTGATTGTGCTATGGATGTTTGTGATATAAGGAGTCAGAAATTATATATCTGGGGCCTGCATAACCAACAACGGTAGTTGCAAAGGCAAGATCAAAAGGAGGATCAGAATGGCCAAATCTGCCCTGGCAGGGCGTACAAAAATCTGGAAGGATCGCCACATCAGCAAAACCACCGAGCTGAGGCTGGTAAAGTCCCTCGTGTTCCCCATTGTGACTTACAGTTCTGAAACATTGACCTTAAATGCAACATGTCGCAGAAGAATTAAGGCATTTGAAATTATCTGCTACAGATGCATGCTGATAATATCCTGGGTTGTACATAGGACTAATGCATGAATCTTGAGAGAGCTCAGAGTAGATGCACACAAGTGACTTCTTCTGACAATCCAACAATATATACTAACGTTCTTCGTCCATACTATCAGGGAAGACGTTTAGAAAAACTGTATTTAAGGAAAAGCTGATGACAAAAGAATGAGAGGAAGTCTCAGACAGATCCATCGATCAAAAAAACTATCGCAAATCTATCAGTTGCAGAAATCATGAGAACCGTGGAGATTAGACAGGAATGGCGAACCTTGACTGCTGAGAGGGTGTGAATTGGATCACTATGCTCGAACCGTGCAATGAAGAGAGAGAGATATATAAAGAAGCATACTTGTTTTCTTTCTTTCTTTTTTTTTTTTTTTTTTTCAAGGAAAATCTGTTTATCTTCATTTCCCTTTTAAAGTTTGTTAAATATGTTTATCTTGCACAAATTGTACTTCTGTTTGCTGTAGAAATGTGTGGGCAGTCTTCTTATCAAATATAAACATTTTCATTTAGTTAATTAGTAGAAGTTTGTTTTGGGCATCCTTGTTGTGAAATGGCCTTGCTTATTTATAAAAGGAATGCCTCATAAATAATGGCTGGTATTTCTAAATCTAAAGTTGTTGTTTTTTCTTTGGAATACTTAAATTTTATTTTTTTCCCCTCCAATAGCATTGTTTTGATTTTGAATCAGAGTCTGGTTTAATCTTCATATGATAAAAAAAAATTGTAAGCAGCATTACTAATGATTATGAGAAGAAAAAAAAAGTTGTTCACAGTATTAAAAAAATCCTTGCCATGTTTCTAAGAACAACAACAAAAAAAAAGTTGCATACTTCAGTGTCGAAAAATTCTTGACATGTCTCTAAAGAACTAGAGTTTGGTTTTAGTCTTCACCAGAAGCATATAATATTTTCAGTAGTATTCTGAACAAATAACTGTTGGAAAAGTGACAACATATTGCCAGATAACAAAACTTTTTATTTTTACTATACTTAGACAGATTTGCACTGATACCTGGCAACAGTTTTCCCTTCTGTAGCAGTTTTAGTGCATAATTGCAAATCTTCATATGCTACCAACAAAGATAGAACTGTAAAGCTTTTGAAATTGTCAAGTGATTTCTGTTGTTTCAACTTTTTGTGTATGGACAAAAGGGTCATTGTTATACAAAAAATGTTCAGTAATTTGTAAAAATAATTATGTTTCAGTTTCCATAAACAATTTCTTCTGCATAACTTAAATCATTAGTCTTCCTCATATAGAACCCTGGGTACAGCAATAATAGAAGAGATCCCACATTTTAAACTTTTCTTTCCAAAACTTAATGCATATCCCTGTTTGTTGCAACAGAAATATAACTGATATGTAGGCAGTAGGGGGAATCCATTTAATATCCTTGCTTTGTATTTTGTATTGAAGCAGATCATAAAATAGCCACTGTTGTTTCAGATGTTGTAACATTGTATGTAGCTTTGATGTTCAAGAAAAATGATATATCCCCCCACCCCCACCTCAGATGTCCTATAATTTGAATGTAAATTCTTGATTCACTTTTATATTTGTAATAGGGTTCCGCATTTGGAATATCAGTAGTTCAAATCGTTTATTTCAGCCAGCATTTATTTGCAATATATCTGTTGGTAAAAGTCCTTCCAGTGCCATTCTTCTGGAAACAATGTAATGTTCAACTTAAAATGCTAGTAGTAAATCTGTAATTGCATTTCCTGTTTTGTGTATTGAAGATGATCTTTGAAATGAAAAGTACAAAACTAGATTTTCTTAATTTCATTTATTGTACCATATAGCAAATGTAAATCTGTTGTTATAGTGTTAATAAATTCGTGCTTATTTCAGCATTTCTTTTGAATCTTAATTTTAACATTCCATGTACTGATTATACCTTCTCATTTCACACTAATTTCAGTTTATTGTAATGCGAAATTGCAATCTTCGTGAATATATTAAGAATGTTGTGTGACAATTATATATGAACACACCTTTTATAATCACCAGATATTTATACACACATGTTAATAAAAGACAGAACATCTAAAAGGAGTCCTACAACTTTCATTATTACAGGATATGCTAAGTAGGCAATATCGCAGAAATAATTAGCATTTTGGTGTCATAGGTCCATACTAAAGGTACTTATTACACCTTCATTCTTCAGTCTTTATGAAAGATATATGGATGATATTATTTTCATTTTAGATGGCAAAAACATCTCTTCCATATGACATACTAGACTTGTTCAACTTCCTTGATGAAAATTTGCCATTCACCCTTCAACTGAAAAAAGATATCAGCTCAATTTTTCGACTTGTTATTAGTAGTAAAAGAAGCAAAGATTTAGAACGGTTATACAAGAAATCTACCAACAATAATAAAATATTAGACTACCAGTCAAATCATCCAAATTACATAAAAACAAATGTGGCAACTCAATTTTTAGGTAAAATTAATCTTCTAAATTGTTCAGAATTGTTAAAAAAAATGCTCAAAAGGGGGAAATGAAAAAAATTTTGGAAAATAATAATTATTCTTCTCTACTAGTCAACAGAATTCTTAGTAAAAAAAAAAGAATCAGAAGTCAAAAACTAAGTTTCAGTTAACTAGAAAAATTACTTACCATAAACGACTGTTTGAAAAACTTCAGAGGAGTAGTGAAGTTTGTAGTCTGAAAGAATTGCAAAATAAAATTAGTAAATACCTTCAAAAATAAAAGCAAAACGAAGAAAGCATCCCTTTACAGGAAGGTGTGGTTTACAGCATAAAATGTGAGTGTGATCTTAGCTATGTGGGAGAAACAGGCAGACTGCTTAAAACCAGATTGGCAGAATTCAAAGGTGCAATTAATAATGACAAACAAAACAGGTTTGAACAAACATTTTCAAAATACAGGACATAAAGTGTTTTGGGACACTGTAGAAGTTCTGACTCATCAAGAGCATTTTTTAAATAGAAAACTGGCAGAAGGACTGAGAATAGAAAGAAGAAGACGTACAACATTAAATGATTTGAAAGATTGGAATTTACCTCACAAATGGCAACACCTACTATAGTAAGGAAGGATAGGAGTGCTACAAGAAAATTTTACCTATTATTTCCTTCTATTTCTTAGAAAAACCCCATAATTTTGAAATATTCATAATGCATAATAGGTTTGTTAAGTCATCAACTTGAATTCATGTTTTTCTGTACTAAGTAAAGAACTGCCTGTAGTAAACAAGTATCTTCACATAAGTGAGTATTTTGAAGGATGTTTACTCATTTCTGTCGCACAGATTCATTTGTTACCTTGTCATTTCTGTATGAGGCTGGAATAATGTCTAAAATTTGAAATCATGCATGAAAGAATTGAGAAAATAATGTTCCTTATTTTGATATGAGAATTCATATCATATTTTACACATGAAGTTATTTTACTTGGCTTTGTTTTTGTTTTTTTTATTATTATTATTATTAATGGGCTGGGAAAAGAAAAGGTTCATTCTTCAAGGTTTTTACACTCTTAAAAATGACATTCTTTAACCATTCTGTTGGTTAATTTATTTTATTTTGGACACACAAATTTGTTATCACTTATTTGTATTGAATTTCAAGAACATAGAAACTTATTTGCTAAATTAAATTTATTTCTCAGTGATTGTGCTTCTTAATTAGAACGAAATGGAGAAAAGATAGCATTGTCATTGTTGGTATGAGTAACGGTATACATGCAAGTATGGGTGGCATTTTTTTTATTAATTGTATCAAAAATTATGCACAGTGTCTCTGTCATTAAGAAATTTCTCTTACTAGTTTGAGCTCCCATATCTTTGCAATTTAATGAATAACTGATGCCACATTTTGGTGATAGGTCATTTAAAGTTCTCTGGTCTTCAGGTTATTTGTTTGCATGAAACTGTTATTTAAGTTCTGTAATGTTTATGTCTGTTTATTTTCAAAGATAAGATTTGTTCTAAGTATTATCAGTTATGAGTACACCAGAGTATGCAAGTTCAAAACATTTATAGCAAAGTATAAATCCGTTTGTTTACTGGTGTAAAGCAATACATAGAAATCCCCAAGATTTGGCTCTCCACTGGGAGGCTTTTACAAGGCAGTAGCTTTATGTGCTATAACTATTCTCTGGAAAAGGCTTTATGACACAAAATGCTTTATGTGCTATAACTATTCTCTGGAAAAGGCTTTCCAGTGAAGAGCAAAAGCTTGGCAATTTGTATGTACTGTTTACACCGGTAAATAAATGGATTTATTCTACACTATGAGTGTTTTGATATCCCAATAAGCTGGCCAGCCTGTGATGTCATATAAATAGTTTTCACTTGAAGAATTTTCAATATTTTCTGAGTTTGTTATAGTCATTTTACACACATTCAAAAAATGACTAAAGTGAATTCGAGGAAATGCAGAGAATGCTTCAATTTCTTCAGGTAAATTTTTTGTTTTAAATTAACTCCTTGTAAAGCCTGTAAGTGTTTTAATTTCTGCTGCAAAGGTATTGTTCTCTTCTTTCTTTACCTGAGTTTTTGTTGTAAATTGTGTAAACAAGCATTAAAAGCTTAGAAAAATTAAGTTTAATGATAATCCTGTTCTCATTACAAAAAAAAAAAAAAAAAAATGATTTAGGGATTTTGAAATGAAAAGGTACTTGAAATTGCATTTACTCCTAATTTATTCATGTTCTGTAGGTTGTAGAAATTAATGTTAAACATGTAGGTGGACAAATTGTCATAAGTTGGTATGGATGGGGCTTCATATCACACCTATAGATACACAAGGCTTTCCAGATATTTGTACAGAATTTTATGCTGCACTCAAACTTAACTTTTGAGTGACTACTGAAGAGCTTGTTCCTGGAATTCTGGTCAAAAAGATGAAAGTTTAAGATTACTAAGCAGGTACAATGTGAAGAATATTCATGATTTGGGTCATCTGCTTCGCCTGTGCACTTATACTCTTTTGTTCTTTGCTTTCATATGACTTAGGCTCTAAGTTTCATAACTAGTTTCAGCCAGTGAATATTTCTTTTGTATTATTGTGGAAGAAACACTGCCATGATTAATGAGAATGGAGGTGAGCTACTGTAATAATTACTAGGTTCAAATGTTATTGCTGCTTTGTTCATTGGCATGGAGGTTAACTCTCTGAATCCAACATGCATAAGTTAGTAGTTCTCTCTTGTGAAGGGAGTCTTGTAACAAAGTTATCATCATCTGCATTCATATTTGGTATTTTACAAGAGTCTTGTGGCTAAGGGTGAGTCCTGAATAAACTTAGAAAGCTTCAAAATACATTGTACCTCACACACGCATCTGAAATTTAAGTCTTATTACTCAGAAGATATTGGTTTGTTCAACTGTTTTGCCATTCTATCTTTATTATACTTGTTTGTTTTTTACCCATTTTCAACATAACCTTTTCCTTTTTTTTTTTTTTTTGTCCAATATGATGTCAATGAAAAATATTATTGTCTTGCTGGTATTAAATGTAGCATGTAATAATATCAATGTAGCCGTTGTTAAACTGTTGTTTTCGTCTATGCAGTGAACCACCCAGGATATCTGTAATAAATTTGTGGTTGAAATGTTTTTGATGTTCAAAAATTAGCTTATGTTTGTTTTTTATTTAAAATTCACTGAAATTAAAGTTATAGGATGTTTTAATATTACAGAATTTACTGTGCTCCTTTGTCAGAGTTAAATGCTGATGAAATAAGTGCATCACTTAAAAAAAGCAGTCATGAAGTTTTCACTGTTGCTAACATCACCAGGATAAATTCATCCTGAAAATTCCATCAACAGTCTCCCAGAGCAATGATAGAGGATAACATGTGGTCGATTGATGAGCTGATGGAGCAGATTTTCCTAGTAGTCATAGCCAAGCATGCAGTGCAGTTGTTGTAAGCACAGTTTACAATTGCTATACTCAGAAGATGCATTCTCAGTGGGTCTCCTAGATGTTAAGAAAAAAAGAACAAAGCATTTCAGAAAACCATTTATGAAGAATCTTTTTAGTTCATAAGATTGATGACGATAGCATTTTGTTTTGCATAATTGTAGATGTTGAAGCATGGGATCATCTTATACAAGGTGTGTTAGAAAAGCTCTGATTTTTTTTTTTTTTTTAACTGTACTTTTAGCACCATCCATTGGTCACTGTTGTAATTCTTCACTGCCAAATCTGAATTGGCTCAGTGCCAAGTTTCAGCTGTGCACAATGTGGTTCTACCAGAAACTTGTATGTTTGTGTATTGGTGCTATGAAATCGCCTCATCGTATATTCAAGTACTGAACAAAGAATGGCAAACTTTTGTTTTAAAGTTTAACAAAGTGTACGAGACACACTTGCAGTAGTACTTGCAACTTATGAAGGTGAATCACTATCACGATCCGAAATAATTCACTGGTATAAGCGATTCTATGAAGAACTGGAAGATGTTCAAGACTTATGGAGCAGTCGGTTCTCGTGGTATTGTACAAACTCCATTGTATATCATGATCTAACATCATTCGCTCTGTTATTATCACAATCCAACATCATTTGCGGGTACGGACGATTCTGTGAAGGATGGGAAGGTGTTCAAGAACACATGTGGAGCTGTCGGCCGTCCTGGTCTTGTACGGATTCTAATGTTGGCAAAGTTTGGCAGCTATTAATTTGGAAAAACATCATCTGTTCCTCCCCAAAATGATGACAGACTTTAGGTTAGCAAGGATACCGCATGTTCAGTTCCTTTCGAAGATTTGAACTGCTGAAAATTGTGCCCACATTTTGTATCACATGCATTGACAGTGAAACAGAAGGAGAAGTAAGTTCCCATCCCTTCAAGAGACGTAGCATCATCATTATGGGAACCAAACTTGTGTCTCCCGATATCCTTTAGAGCTTGGTACTGTTACACGACCCAGGGCAATGAACTTCGCCACCCCAGTAGCGCACAACCAGGGCAATGAACTTCGCCACCCCAGTAGCGCAGTGGTCTAAACTCTGGCTTCTGATCTTTTGTCTGAGATGGTTCCAGGTTTGAATCTCTGTGACGCATGGATTTTGTGTTTGTCTTACGACACTGGTTCTCCCTCCCCTTCCCTGGTACCATTGGCCCTGAATTATGTATGGGTGACTGCTTATAGCCCTTCATGTTGCTCATGGTGATCATTAAACTCACAAACAAGGAGCAACTAGAGCTAAGGAAGCAAGTTGTAGTTGAGGAATCTGAACAATGATCAAAATTGTGCTAGTCAAAACAATCCAGTATTTCCTCATAGGATTGGTGAGCAATTCTTGTGTAACTACAAATACACACTGAGTTAGCTTTGTATTAAGAACCCCCGTTTTACATATTCTGAGTGATAACAAAATACCACTTAACATCATTATCGGCTACTATAAATTGTACACCCCTATGCTCTGTACATAATCAATAAATGTTTGCCAGTAATGGGGGTTTTTGTAATCATCGGTTTCACTATTTTCAGTCTCATCTACTGGATGACGGCGCAGCTGCACTGCAGAAGCTTTTGGGCGACCACTGTGATACTTTCGCAGTGTTTTCGTTCTTAAAGCAGATTGACTTTTTAAAACTTATTTAAAAAAAGATTAATAATTAATTACAGTGAATTAATAAATTTATATATAAACCTATTTAACTAACTAGTCTTCACAGCTTTCATCATTCTCTTTTCTAACTTTTACCAAGCCTGTCTGCTCTTAATCATTTCACCCCGCTTTTAAAAATCTTTAACTGATAGTTCTGTGTCTGGCGCTCTTTGGCCAAACCTGGCCCTTGCGCCACTAAAATCAATTAACTAACTAACTAACTAACTAACCAGTAATGGGGATACAAGTCAGTTTGATAGCCAGGTAGTTGGGGCCTGGAGGTCAGATGTCAGTATATCTGAAACAGCCGCACTTGTTGCCTGCTCCCATACTACTGTATCAAGTGTATCAGGACTGGATTAACCATGCACAGACATCCAGCGGAAAGGCTTGCATTGCTCAGCCATGAACACTTGATCCTAGAGGTGAGTGACAGTGTCATGACTGGTATCTCAGCAATAACATGCAACAGTTACCCAGCTCATCCACCAGTACAACACCAGTGAAGTTCAACCTATTTCTGCATGCACCATGCACCGTATCTTGCTTTGCCTGCGGTTCCACAGCCAGATATCAACGAGCGTACCCAAGATGCTGCCTCGCATGTGCCAAAGAACATTGACAAATAGACCTTTGACAGATGAAAGAAGGTTGTCAGGTGTGATGAGTCCCATTTCCTGCTGATGGCTGGGTTTGCATATGGCAGAAACAGCATGAAACCCTATCCTCTGGTTGCACAGTTGGGGTTCAACAGGCCTGTGGAGGTGGTGTTCTGGTGCGGGGAACTTTTTCCTGGCAAGTGCTAGGTCCATTGGTTACCATCCCAGAAACAGCGAATCGTGGACACCTGTGGTGGCCAGTTAGCCGACCATATCTGCAGGAGGTTTACCCAGACCACGGTGCCATCTTTCAGCAGGGCAAAGCACAGTGTCATTGGGTTCGTATAACTATTGAGTGGTTGGAGGTGCACAACAGCAAGTTCACCACATTGCCTTGACTTTCAAACTGCCCTGGCTGTAACCCAATTGAACATTAGTGGGATGTGCTAGAATGGATGTGAGACCTGCTGATCCTCCTCCATTGAATGAGTATGAACTGATGGAGCTACTGCAGTGGAAATGGGTCAAGTTATGCATGAAGGATGTATAACTTAATTTGTCTTTTCGTGCAGAGATATTGTTGTTACGTTATGTCTAAACCATTGGATAAGAATACGATGCAATAGTTCCTAATTGAGTTATTACGGCCAGACGAATCATAAAACAGAAGTCAACTTAGGTGAATTCTTTTTATTCCATTACTTAGTCATAGAACATCACACATGGCACTTTCACATTTTACTTAACAATTCATGTCCATCATCTCCACCCACATATCCACACCAGCAACTGTTATCTTGTCCTTTTATCTATCGTCCTTATCTCATACATTCATATGTCACGTTCACTCTGACCTCAATGTTGCCAACCTCATTCTCGTTTGAGGGAAAAGATATAACGTTAAGTTTGGAAGTATAGGAGAACAAAGTAAAATTCACTTAGGAAAAGGAACTAAAAATGAAAGTTAATTTAGAATATATGTCACAGATGTTAACACCTTGTAGAATCTGTTCCCTTTCTGTACACCTTTCTGTACAATCACTGCTCGCATCACCTAGCGAGCAGTGATTGTACAGAAAGGTGAACCAACACGTTATTTACTTTTTTATAGGCTGAAAAGATTTAGCACTCTGTTTTTGTGTAAATAAACTAAAGCTATTTGTATATAAGCAGATGTCTGCCAGATGTTAATAAACAAGGATTATTGAAATAGAAAACCCATATGTAGAGAGAGTGTTGGCTTCAGTGGGTGCAAAAACTATTCCACTATGCACTTGGTGTTGCAACGGCTTAGTGAATGTAGAAATCTTGTAACAGTGCTTTTGATTTATTTATTTTTTAAATCTTCCTTGCCATTTACTTATGATTTTCTCTGATAGTGTTATGGTATGTGTTATGTATTTTTATTGAAAAATGGGTGAAAAATTCTGTTTTAAACATATATATTTTAAAATTTCAGAAGTGCTTGTTGTAGGACAAGGAGTGTGTGATGTCAAAGTTCCTCCTAGTGAGATGTCTTTGAAGAAACAATACCACTGGAACGAACTTCGGAGACGCTATGTGTGCCTTAAGTGCCTTTATTCAACGAAAAAAAGGATTTCATGATCTGCCACCAAAGAGAACATTTGGGAGTGAAGCCTTTCACGTGCATTCACTGCAAAAAGGGATTTTCTAGGAAGGATAATCTCAAACAACATTTATTGATACATTCTGGCAACAAGCCATTTCAGTGTCACCACTGTGAAAAGAAGTTTTCCCAAAAAGCCCACCTGGAAACTCATGTACTTGTGCATAGTGGGCCCTGTTCTTATTTCTGTGAATTATGCGGTGCTGCTTTCAATAGCACACGAGCCTTAAATTTGCACATGAAGCAACATCCACATTAATAAGTCGTCATATTAATTGTTAATTTTCTGTAGTACTGAACCTCTTTCATTGGCTCCAATATGGAGTGCACAATGCAAGATTTTTCCATCCAATTTATACCAAATTTCTTTCAAAATCTGTCTTTAATTTCTCATGTGCATTTTAGGGGAGAATATCAAACATATGACTTCTCTTGTGTTGACTTTCTTGGGGTTTTTTTTTGTTTTGTTTTTTTAATTTGTAGATTTGTGGCATTTAGATTGGTCTGATAATTATCACAGCAATCAGGCAACTCTGAATTGACTGTATTTACTGTTTCTCACGAAATATCAGTCACATCAGAAATCTTGAATATTTCATCGCCTTGTATGTTCGAAAGGCAATTGGGAGATGCGGGTTCGATTCCCTCTCCAGGGTGATGAAATTTTCAAGTTTTCTGATGTGATTGATATTACGTGAAAAACAGTAAATGCAGTCAATTCAAAGTTGTCTGATTGCTGTGATAATTATCATGACATATTTTCCATGTATTATGAGAGGAATATTTCTTCCAGACTATATAGGTTAGTCTGTTTTGTGCAGTACCATTGGAATTGTGTGGCACATCATGATAAAAATAGAAATAAAAGCAGAAAGAGTAGGTTTATAATACATATTTTTCAATGAAAAATTCATGATGTATTTTGTGTGTAGACTGAACTTGAAACCAGTTACAAATTGACTTCAGTTATATATGTTTTATATAAATCTTGAAAACATTATTCATAATCAATTATTGTACAATTAGCTATGTGGTTCAATAGTATAAATATTTTGAAAATATTGAAGTATTTTCATAATGACATTTCTGTTCTTCACTTGTTGTTTCAGTATTAAAAGCTTGACAAGTCATAGTAGAGCTTTTGTAATAATGTTTAATGACAACTCTAGTCTTGTACAAGAATTTAAAATATAATCTCACTATCTCTTCATCTTCAGGGTTATCCGTCCAATGACTTCCTGTTCTTTCACTTTCCTTCCACTGATGTAAGGTCAGGAACAAATCTATAACCACAGCTCATATCAGTGCCTGCATTGGAATCAGAATATTACTTCCTTTCCCATTGCATCCTGTATTCTAAAAAACATTAAACATGAATAAAAAAACTGAACACAAGAGAAAGTACGAAATCTTCATTGCAGAATCAATCTGTATCGAAAAAACCTCTGATGAGAACTGTAACAATCATGCTGTCAATAACCTCTCACAAACTTGGTGCAACCTAAAAAAAAAAAAGATGAAAAAGAAAAGCGTAAAGATTGCAAAAATAAAAGAAAAATGAAAAGCATTAAGCAGTTAGTCTTAAGTTTAAGCACAACCTAACCATAAAAAAAAAAAAATCTTTACAGGAACCTAACAATAAATCATGATATTAATTAAATGACATAATACCCACGTGTACAATAAAATGTAGCACAATGGAAGAACCTGTTGAAATATAACATGAGATGAACTATGTCGTGTGACCTTACGTTGGTGGAAGAAAAGGAAAAGAACAGGAAGTTATTGTACAGATGACCCTGAGTTTGAAGCAATGGCAAGATTTTATTCCAAATTATTGTACAAAATTATACTTATTAAACACTATCACAGAAGCTCTAATTTGACTTGTGAAGCTTTTAATACCAAAACAACACATGAAGAAAAGATATGTCATCACAGCAATGCTTTAATATTTTCAAGATTTTTATATTACTGACTTCAGTGAACTTTAAAAAAAGAAAGAAAAAATATCTTGGAATGAAACTCAGTGATATTTTAATTATTTTTAGTTATTGTTAAATATTTTTTATCTTAAGAATTATTTACAAATGTCTCTAGAAATATTTAAAAAAAAAAAAAAAAAAATGAGTATTTTCAGAGATAGCTCATCTCCTTCACCAGGCTTACCCAGAGGAATTACCTTCCCTAATAGATGTTTGGTTGTTATTAAGTCCCACTAAATTGCATCAGATGCCTGGTCAAGAATTTTCTATGATATCACTGATGATGTATTTATTTTTATTTTCAATTTCATATTCTTCCCTAATTCTTCTTTTTAGCAAGTTATTTCTAGATAATCTCAGTTTTTTTCATCACCAGTTTCCTACACATTCCTGTCCAGTTTTATTTAACATTTCCTGATAATGGATTTGTATTCTGTTATGTGAATTTTCAGAGTTCTGCCTGTCTCACCCATGCAATCCCACAATTACTTGAATGTAATTAAATATACATTAAGTAATTTAGATGTAAGAAAACCCCACAATTACTTGAATGTAATTAAATATACATTAAATAATTTAGATGTAAGAAAAACCCTCAATTTTTCCTCTGAATAAGCCAGACAAAGGAAATGAGTTATCACCAGATATTTGGTAATTTTAGGAAACAATATTTCTAGAAAACTAATCTCAAAATACATAATATTTTGTTTCTCACATTGCTTGAGCATTTTATTTTCTACTTCATGCCACTGTCCTTGAAATAATGAAAGTCTTATCATTTCATTCATGTAAATGTATGCATTATAGAAGAAAAACAGCTGAAGAATCAAGATATAGTACTTTTCTCCCCCATCCCATTTCTTTGCATGTGTGGGTGCATTGCAAAATAAGAGGCAGTCAAGTAAATAAAGAAATTTAGATATGTGTGTGCTTGTGTGTGTGGTGGTGATGATGATAACTGGGGATTTATTGCCTTAAGGGTTTTCTCAAAAATGGGAGTTAGCATTGCCAAAAGTAACAAAAATAACTTTGTTTTGTAGCTTTTTTAACCTTGTGATATCTCCAAAATGAAAAGAAAAATCATGCTTTGACAGACAAATTTTTCTTGTGTTAGATTCAAGCCACTGTGTAAAACTGCTGTGTGAAGAGTAGTTATCTGTATTTTAGCTGTACCCTTTTAGCTTAATGCTTTCAAATTGCACACTGGATGTATAAGTTACTCGTTGCAATGTTCAAATGAGTGGTTATGCTATTCATTTGAACATTGCACCAAATTTATGTCCCCTTGGCTTGAACTGGGAGTTAGATTTTTTTTCTAGATTGTACATTAATTCTTCACTTTCCAGATGCATCTTTTGTTTGCTCCTGAACACATGGACAGGTGTAATTGAATGGTATTCCATTTGCTTTACATAAATTAGATTCTACAACACTTCTTTGATTTCAGATATTCTCCCCTGTAATGTTTTTTTTTTTTTTTTTTTTTATTCTGGTCACTTTTTTCATCAGATTTATCCTAAAAACTATGTCATGTGATTCTTTAGATGAATATATTGAACTATTTTCCATTGTTTAATATTTTATGTTGACAAGTCGTCAATTGTTTTATTTACTGAGAAAATACGAGATGATATAGAGTTGCCATAATTTTGAGTTTTAATTATGTCAGTATGTTAAACTGTCAAATATTTTTTTTTACTTTTGCGTTGTGAACTCTAGTCTTGTATTTTGATATGTTAAATGGAATTAAAGTTTTGATTCTGAACTCTAATCCCTTTGAATTTATCAAGTGTTGAGTAAGGATTTTTTTTTTTTCTTCCCCTGTCGCAGTACACAGAACCCTCATCATTCATTACATGCCTCTTTACAAAAAAATTATGGTTATATTGGACAAAATACGTATTTGGTAGCTGAGGCTGTCACATATGTTCCTTGTATCAGGAATAAATGGCTGAATCAGTTGTTGGGTGGAGTGACCGATTGTTGGCAAGCACTGTGAGTCACCTAGTCAGTCTTTGGCTTGTACTCACCCTGTTGACACAGAGTTTACTGATTTTGTTGCTTATTGTTTTAGCTGTTTTGAGGAATATCGGCCTGCCCACAAGTCTAAAAAGACATTATGCACCAGCTCTCAATGCATTATTACAACTTCAAGAAAGCTGGGTTTATTTTGCACTCTTTTGTTTGGTTTTTCACTCATTTTATTCCTGCTGTAAAATATCAGAAAGTCTTCCTCAAACTTCATGTTGATGAAGTGAAAGCTATACTAATTTTCAGTAATGCACCTGCTCACCATGGTGTTGACAAGTTTGTCAGTAGTGTTGGGAAAATGAGGTACATCTTCTTGACATCTAATGTTACATCACTGATACTGCCAATGAGTCAAGTTGCAATTTGTTTACCTATGTACACACACTAAGGATGTTCACACGTTTTTAGAACGTTTTTGATAGAAATTTACAGAAGTTCAAGAAATTGAAACTGGCAACACCGTGTTAGATGAGCACAAAAGAAACATCTGGTGCAATTAAATATTGTCTGCTAAGAAAATGGCACACATAAACAAGCTGTGCATAGAAGGTTATGTTTTTGCTCTTTTCGAAAAATATTCATGTTCTGTAATTAAAATAACGCTGTGAAATACATGGAATTAGCATTTCTAAATGCAAAATAAGCGATGTTACTAATGTTAGAGGGGAGAAATGTCAAGCATTGCTTTTAACAGGAAAAAGAAATCAAACGAATATCCAAATAAGGTACATACTTCTACCTTTATTTCAAAAGTAATGTCTCTGGTCTTAAAAGAAAATCCACTAACTCAAAGAGCAATCGCTAAGTTGTTAAAAATCTCTGTATCAACTGTACACAAAGTAATAAACAAGATTTGAATATGAAAATAAATTGTTCACCCCCGCCTTTAGCCTAGGCATGTGGCTGAGCAGAGAAAATGGTGTAGACTTCAATATGAAAATCACTTAGCTAGAGACAGGTGGAAATTTATTGTGACTATTGGTGAAGCATAAATCTACCTAAATGTATGTGACAAAAAAAAAAAAAAAGATTGATTGATTTACTATTGCAAAAGAGCAGAAAAAGACTTAACAAATTTGGTTCCAAGAATCCAAAGAAAGTTTCACTAAAAAATTCATTATTATTGCTGGTATCTCATACAATAAGAAATTAAAGTTAAGAAAAGTTGAAAGTAATGTTAAAGTCAATGGTACATATTACCAAAACAATGTTTTATCTCCTATATTTAAAGAGGAAATGCCATTACTTTATTCACAGAGCCTTCAAAGAGTAGAACTCCATTAAGATAAGGCTACCAGTCATACATCCAAATCTACACTCTCTTTCTTGAAAAAAAATGAAAAGAGAGATGGGTGTCAAATCTGTACATTCTCATATTCCTTGAAAGTCCCCTGATTTGTCACCAATGGGTTATTGTGCCTTTGGACTGTTAAAAAGAGAGATTTCTAAACATAGTCCTAAAACTATGATTGGACTATGGAAAGCAGTGAAAAAGAAGTGGAATGAAATATCATTACCAATTTTAAGAAATTCCCGGTTATCTTAGAAATCTATACCATTACCAATTATGCCCAGTTATCTTGAAAATTATGTCATTACCAATTTTTTTTAAATGCCCAGTTGTCTTGGAATTATTGTGTCTTTGGACTGCTAAAAAGAGAGCTTTCTAAACATAGCCCTAAAACAATGATTGGACTGTGGAAAGCAGTGGAATGAAATACCATTACCAATTTTAAGAAATGCCCAGTTATCTTGGAAATCTATACCATTACCAATTATGCCCAGTTATCTTGGAAATATATACCATTACCAATTTTAAGAAATGCCCGGTTATCTTGGAATTATTGTGCCTTTGGACTGCTAAAAAGAGAACTTTCTAAAATTAGCCCTAAAACAATGATTGGACTGTGGAAAGCAGTGAAAAAGCAGTGGAATGAAATAACATTACCAATTTTAAGAAACCCCCAGTTATCTTGTAGGTGTAGATTCATAGTCCAGAGAACGGACTATCAGATTGAAACAATTTTATTTTTAACATTAATTATATTACCATAAAACTGTTCTAAAAATGTGTGAACATCCTCATTACGCGGTCAGAAGTATCTGGACATCTCTTTTGAGTAGTGGATTTGCCCATACACATGACAGTCATGTTTCATACAGATGCACGTGGCCTGGCAAACATCAAAGTATGAGCATGAAGAGTAGACAGTAATTCATTTCATGCTCTGTTCAGCAGATTATATTTTACCGTCTATACATGATGATTTTTGAATCTAGATATTCAAAACCTAATAATGATCTTAAAACTACCAGAAATCTGTATTGAAACCTTTATTTGATTTGATCATTTACACACACTACTAGATCTTTTTAGATCCAGGCCAGTGACTGTGTGTGTGTATAAATGATCAAATAAAGGTTTTAATACACATTTCAGGTAATTATAAAATCATTATTAGGTTTTAAATATGTAGATTCAAAAATCTTTGAGTGTAGACAGTAAAATATACTCTGCATGAAGAGTAGAATGGTCTTGTATGGCAGAGCTCAGTGACTATCAACTTGGCATGGATATAGGAGGCCATCTTAGCAACAAGTCAGTTCAAGAAATTTCTGCCTTGCTGCAGATGCCCTAATTAAGTGGAAACGCTTAGTACCAACAACAGCACAGTCACGACCTGGCAGACCACATAAATGACTAAGCTGCAGTGCTGAAGCAGGTGGTGCAACAAAATCCCCTGTCATCGGTTGCAGCACTCACCTCCAACTCCCTAAGTACCTCTGAAAGCAACACCAGAACAGTTCTTCAAGTGCTCTAGGGAATGGGTTGTCATGGCCAAGCAGCCACACACAAGCCTCTGGATAAGATCAACGTCAAGTGTTGGTTTGTGTGGTGTAAAGCTCAGTGCCAGTGGACTCTGTAGCAGTGGAAATACATTCTCTGGAGTGATGAATCCCTCTTCACTGTCTGGCAGTCCAAGGGAAAAGTCTGGGTGGGGAGGTTGCCAGGTAAATGATACCTACCTGACTGTGTTGTGCCAACTGTGAAGTTTGTTGCAGTGCTGTTTATCATGATTTGTGCTAGGCACCCAGTTCCAGTGCCTGGAGAATCTCGATGATGCGGCCTATAATGGCACTCTTGACAATTTTGTGCTTCCAACATTATGGCAATGGTTGGGTGAAGGCCATTCATTATTGCAATGGTTAAATGGGGCATTGTTCAACAGAACAATGCCCCCACCCCCAAAGCAAGGTCCATGCTGAAATGTTTTGATGAGATGGGTTTGGAAGAATTTCTATGGCCTGCGCAGAGCCCCGATCTGAACACAATGGAAAACATTGGAGGTGAATCGGAACACTGACTCTGAACCAGACCAAACTGCTTGACATTAGTGATTGTTATAAATAATTCAAGACTACACACTTGTGATGTTGATTAAGAATAAATTATCAACATTTATTCACAATTAAAAGCTTTATTAGCATCGACTATAGTTTCGCAGAGCTTTTGGCTCGGCTTCATCAGGACGAATTAGTGATTGATCTGATTAATGATCTTGTGGCAGAATTGAAGGCAATTCCCATAACGATGTACCAGAAATCCATTGTACAGCCTTCCCAATACAGTGGAGGCTGTGATAGCAGCAAAATGTAGTCCAATTTGATATTAATTCCTTTTCTACTACACCATTCCTCCATCCCATAATTTGACATTGTAACAAGAGTTTACTACCATATTTATCGGCATATAACACCCTTTTTTTTCTTAAAATTTAGAATTGAAATTCTATCCGCGTGTTATGCACATATACTACTCTTTTTTTATTTAAACTTGGGTAAAATGAATGCTGCTGCAGAGTGCGACGCATTCCGATGTTGCCAAATGTTAATGTTTTTTTCAGAGTTGCCAACTTTCAGAAGGGGCTGTCCGGAGCAATAGCACAGTCTAGGGGAGTGGGGGTGGTATTTCTTCGTGTAGACAAATGCAGATGTTTTTCTTTTTTTTAAAGCAATGCATATTATATCATAAACCACAAAATAAATTTCTTAATCTTTATATTTACAGTGTAAACATTGTTTTCAAGTTTACAGGCAGATCTACTTCTTTTATTACAAATTATTCATGCACAACCATATTTTTTAGCAATGTCAGAGTCCGGAAACATCTTAATAAACAAAGGCTTGTCATGGTCTGCCACAAAGATTGGCAAACTATGGTCTATATTAAAAGCTGTGTGAACAATGCCTCTGCACATGTTGCACAGGCACCTTCTGTCGTGGAAATAAACAAAGATGTAAGAGTTTGACTAAATGCCTTTAGCATTATCTAATGTCGGCGGCATGTGACATTGCATTTGCAGTCGCTTGAACCACCATGTGCCATAGTGAAATCAATGTCACAAACAGAACAGGAAGTGTGCCTTTCAGATTTCTTGTCCTTATTGCACATGCAGTTGTTAAGGTCCTTAAATTTGGGGGGAAGAATGAGACCCCCCTTCCCCACACACACACTTTTTCTTTTTACCATCATATTCTGCTTCAATGTGTGTTATGTCTTTTCTTCATATATCTGTTTTGGGGTTTTGTATTTATTTTAAATTTCATCTATCTTATGAAGCCCTTACTTTTTTTTTTTTTCTCTCTTTTACGTGTTTTTTATACTGCACTCTGACAATTTGGTTCTTTATTCTTTATGCAAAGTCTCTGTTTCAAGAAATCTGTACCCATATTTGCTATTTGTTTCTTTCCTTTGAAATACAGTAGACTCTCAGCTATCCGACTACTCGACCTCCGGCCTATACGATCCGCAAAGAAAGAAAAAAAAGTTATGCCGAGCAATTTCCCACCACGCGCCTGTGTACTATTTCTTAAAGTGCTTCAAGGCGCTTATGCGCGCATGAATCACTAGCTGCCAATACGCCGATTGATTCATGTCGTGACAAGAAATGAACGTGTACCTACTCTAATGTGTAGAAAGTGCACCAGAAGTCAGTCTGTGTGGTTCAGTCGTTCGTGGATTGTTAATTTATGTTATTAAGTGTGTATACAGTCCAGTGTATTGTTGGTGGCTTTTATTTTTAAGTGAAATATGGGTGACAAATGAAAGAAATTGCTAGTAACTTTGGAAGAAAAACTGCAAGCAATAAACGAATGGATTCTGGTGAATTGGCAAAGAAAATTGCGTTGGAGTTAGGATTTGGAAAAACTACTGCGGGTGATTGGCGAAGAAATCGCGCAGAGATTGAAAAATGGTGTTGTAAGTAAGCAAGTGGCAGCAGCGTGAAAGTTAGAAAAACTATGCAAAAAGGCAAACACGTGGAAGTTGAAGAGGCTATCTGTGGTATGAAAATGTGAGGGGGAAAGGAATGCCGGTTTCAGGCCCCTTGCTCCAAGAAAAAGCAATTCAGTTTAAAATACAGATCGAAGGAGATGATGGTGAATTTGCTGCCAGTGACGGGTGGCTTGATCGCTGGAAGAAACGTTTTGGTGTTCGACAGATGACGATTAGCGGTGAAGCTTTGTCTGCAAACAGCGATGCTATCCCTGACTTTAAAAAACAACTTTTTGACTTGCTTGATAAGGAAGGTATTTCCAGAGAACAATTGTACAACTGTGATGAGACGGGGTTGAATTACCGGATGTTGCTGTCTAAAACACTAGCGTCTAAACAGGAAAAGGCAACACCAGGGTTCAGGAAGAGTAAGGACCGTGTTACAGTTTTAGCTTGTAGTAACGCAACCTGAAGAAACCGTAAGTTGAGACTGACCTTGATTGTAAAATCTCGCAAGCCTAGAGCTTTTAAAAATCTTAAAGATTTAAATTCTTTTCCCCTTTACTATACCCACCAAAAGATGGCATGGATGAATTGAGAAATTTTCAAAAAATGGTTTGAACAGGAATTTGTGCCAAAAGTTGAGAAACATTTAGCTAACACAATTTACCAAGGAAAGCAATCCTAGTTTTGGGTAACACTCTTCGTATCCAGCAAATGATCAGTTAAAAAACGGAGAGATAAAAGCTTTGTTTTTGCCTGCAAATGTTACATCTGTATGTCAGCCAATGGATCAGGGAGTGCTGGAAACTTTGAAAAAAAAAAATATCAATGTAAGCTACTAAGCAATATCATAGCAGCCATTGATAACAATACAGAAGTTGCGTTCTCATTTGACATGCTTGATGTTATCAGATGGGTGTCCGAGGCATGGGATGAAATTCCATCTGTAACACTTGTGCAATCATGGGAAATTTTGCTGGATCACAGAGCGAGTGACAAGTGGGAAGAGGTAGAAGATCAATGCGATGTGGAAAATGCAACTGATAACACTGAGATTGTTTCGCTGTTAGAAAACCTTTCCAATTGTGAGGAAGCTTTGTTGGAAGACATCACAGAGTGAATGCCAATGACAAAATATAAGAAACTACAGAAGAAGATATAGTAGCGATGGTGTTAAATGAACAGCCAATTTAAGAGGAACTAGGAGATCATGAACCCTCCAATCATATAACCCACTACGAAGGCCTGAAGGCGATTGAGACAGCGCTGGAGTATACACTGAAGAGCAATTGAATTAGAGACAGCTGGTGTTATGCAAATGTGGTGCTGTGGGTGGCCCTGTAAACAGAAACGACATGACGTATGCAGCGATCCGACAATATAAGGACTGATGCAACGGGAATCAGTAAGAGTCGGACACAGTATGGGTAAGACGAAGGATCTAAGCGCATTTGATCGTGGGCAAATTGTCGGGCCCGACGAATGGGTCACTCCATCTCGGAAGTCGTGCAGGCACTGGGATTTTCATGATCAACTGTGTCACGGGTGCACCGTGAGTACATCGAATCCGGTAAAACCATCCCTGCAAGGGCCAACTGCCGTGGACAACAGCGTGTGGATGAGCGGGGTTATCGTCGGCTAGCTCGCATTGTAACAGCGGATAGACGGGCCACAGTGCAAGAAATCACTCGGCAGTTTAACGCCGGTGCACAAAAACGTGTAAGCAGTCACACCATTCAGAACCATCTCCTCGCTATGGGGTACAGAAGCCATTGTCCCACGAGGGTACCGCTGCTGACCGCACATCACAAGGTGCAAAGATTAGCATGGGCACGGGGACATCACCACTGGACCCTAGACATGTGGGAAAATGTTGCCTGGACTGATGAGTCGAGATTCGCATTTGTACATGCGGATGGCAGGATAAGAGTACGGCGCAAACCACATGAAGTGATGGATCCTTCTTGCCAGCAGAGTACTCTTCAAGCTGGTGTGGGTAGCATTCTCATCTGAGGACTGTTTACGTGGACTGAAATGGGACCCCTGGTATGTGCGACATCGTCCCTCACAGGTCAGCGTTACTGGGATATCCTGGAAGACCATTTGCTCCCGTTTGTGTATCTTCATCATCCCACTGGGGACCTCATGCTGCAACAAGACAATGCACCGTGACATCGCTCCTGAATTGTACCCGAATGGTTGGATGAACACCCCACCGACGTGGCCTTGCTTCCTTGGCCAGGTAGGTCACCTGAGCTCAATCCCATCGAGCGCATCTGGGATGCCATCGAGAGAGATGTTCGAGGCTCTGACCCCCATCCATCAAATCTTCGTGAACTGTGGGAGCTTGTTCAGGGTTCGTGGATTCGTATGGCTTCCCAATGCTTCCGGTGTCTTGTCGAGTCCACGCCGAGACGAATTGCCGCCATCATTAGGGCGAAAGGTGGTGCTACACGTTACTAGACAGGTATCTCTAATTCAATTGCTCTTCAGTGTATTGGCCAATGACAAGAGGCAACACCAGCAGATATGTTAATGTAAGTGGAAAGACATATCGGCAAAGAAATTAATGCGAGGAAAGAATCAGATCTGGATTACAGACTTTTTTAAGCCTTAGGCAATGTAGTTTTAGGTTATAATATTTTGGTTTATATTAACAGCTGATTTGACTGAAAACTTTTTTAAATAAAATTTATTCAACTTATTGTTTATTACACATTCCGTTTCGTTCTTCAAATAAATGTTTCGTGAAAGGTACGTACGCATTTTTATTTCGTTTCCTTCTAATTCAGTAATTACTGTACATCGTTAATAAGGACAAATTAATATGATGTAAGTCTCCAAATAGCAACAAGTAAATACTGTACATTACGTTCAACACAATAGGGTGGCGGTCATTAACCTTGCAGGGGCTGATATGCCTATGGCTCCTGGCGTATCAGACTTTTTTGCTATCCGACCCGGCCAGCCGCCACATTAGCTCGGATAGCCGAGAGTCTAATGTACTTTACTAAATATTAGTCTTGATATATTTTCCTATTTTTATTATTATTATTATTCAGGAGTCCAATAAATAAATATATATATATATATATATATATATATATATATATATATATCATCATCATCATCATTGTCAACCATTATCAATCCACTGCTGGACGAAGGTCTCCCCAAGTTTCCTCCACAACGGTCTGTCTTGTGCCAGTCTCCTCCATGTCACCCCTGCATACTTTCGAATTTCATCCACCCATCTCCCATGTGGTCTTCTTCTGGGTCTTTTCCTGTCCCTTGGAATCCAATCTAAAATTTCGGCTGTCCATCGATGATCTGTCCTTCTGGCAGTATGTCCAGCCCATTGCCATTTCAGGGATTTAACTCTGATCATGTCTTCCACTCTTGTCATTTTTCGGATCCACGAGTTCCTCTTCTTATCTCTCCTGGTTACACCAAGTATGCACCTCTCCATGCTTTTTTGAGTTGTCTGCAGCCTTTGTTGCAATATGTACAAAGTATAAAAAAATTTTTTTTTTTGCTTGTCTCTTCTTAATAGAATATATATATATTCTATTAAGAAGAGACCGAAGCAAAAAAAAAAATTTTTTTGACTCATACCAAGTACAACATAGATAAAGTTATGTATCTACCGGTGTGAGTAAAAAGAAAAAAATAAAAAATAAAATAAAACAACTGAATGTAGAAAGTGTCGAGAATACGGAGCCTTGGCTTTATCAAGGACCAGCAAAAACTCTGCATTTTCTCACTTCCACAAAGACCTAGTTGGAAATGGGTTTCTGCAAAGCCATAGATGCAAGTAATAAGCCCACCAAAATGTTTTTAAAAAAATATATATATTTTTTTAAATATATATATATATGTCATGACCTCCGCAGAGTTGTATGACCTAGCTGTAGTTAACAATTTAGCTTGCATCCATAACTTTCCTGGCCCGACCCATGCTCTTCATCTGTTACTATTTAACAGAAAGAAGAAGATAATAGAAAACTCAAGTTGTGAGTGACATAATAATTAGAAATAATGTTCAGCAATAACGAAATGCCAAGTTCGCCTGAGAGAGAATTTAAACCTGAATAGCAATGCAAAAGTATTCCAAATTCTTACATTGCAATTAAAAAAGGAAATATTAATTATTTAAAACTCAGATTCTTGAAAGAAAACTGGATTCTAAAACCCTGTACTCCACAACTTCTGACAACACAAAAACGAGTATAAATTAAAGATAATAATTAACTAAAGAAATGCTATGTGAAGGTTATATGACATAAACAATTAGTTGCAATATGTACAAAGTATTTCAGAAGTGCTTTAAGTGCATAATTAAGTAGTTATTAAGAACTTAACTACTTTGAAAACACAGCACAAAGTACAAGAACTATGAATGGCCAGCTGCTTAGTATAAGTTTCCTAAAAACGCGCAAAGTTACCAAGAAAAGAAAGAGTTAAAATCCGCAAAAAAGTTAACAGAATTGCCAGTGCCTAAATGCTAAAAAGCAAAAAATTCCTTCTTCTTTCATCAAAAGAACTTTAAGAAAAATTATTCTGAATAATAGAGTAAGGTTGGCAGATCTGCTTTAATTTTCTACACAGTTAATAATATGATTCTGACCAATGAAAGCTGTTTGGAAGTTGGCTAGAGGATGCCTATTAACTACTAAAAGGAACTTTAGTGCTATGGATATGAAGGTCCTATTAAAATAAAAAATTAAATAATATAGACAAAATCACAAAAAAGCTTAAAAATCTGTTTATAAAAGAAAATAAAAACAAATAAAAAAGAAAACTAAAGCAACTTTTATGGGAATTTTACTAGGAAATTTTTTCATTTTCAAATTCCCATAGAAGTTGCTTTAGATTATTAATTCAATTAAACTAGGAAGCCATTTCTCAACATGAGCTTTATTCAAAGAAAGAAAACTAGTTATTCACTCACTAGAATAGCTATACTAAAAATAGCAAAACTAACATTAAAATTAATAGGATTCTGAATAATCTATAGAAGCTCACTAAGGTGATTAAATACATGCAAAGATTATTAAATACACCACTTGTGTATTTTATAATATTTCTCATGTATTCTGGAGAGTTAATTCTGCTCTTTCTGATCATACAGATCCACAGTCTTAAGTATATATATATTTTTTCTCTGGTTAAAATCTCCGCGAGTTGGTTTCTTTCAGTATGAGGAGGCCATCAGCCCCACCCACACTGCCCCCAGCGACTAGGGAGTGGCAGAAGTGTTAGGACGTTTGGGGAAGAGGTCAGCCATGTTTTTCTCTTGTGTGGAGAAAGTTTAGTTGCATAAGAGGTAAGCTCTCTTCCTTGTCTTTGGGTGTTAGGTTTTATAAGTTCAATGTTTGTACTTCTTGTACTTTTTTTCTCTGTTGTTTTTTGCTTTTCAGCTTTTAGGCACTGGCTTGTCTGTTAACATTTTTGCGGGTTTTAACTCTTTCTTTTCTTGGTAACTTTGCGCGTCTTGTAGGATACTTAGGCCCAGCAGATGGTAAGCATAGTTCCTTTTCTTTGCGCTGTATTTTCAAAGTAGTTAAGTTCTTAATAACTACTTAATTATGCACTTAAAGCACTGCTGAAATACTTTGTACATATTGCAACTAATTGTTTAAGTCATATAACTTTCACAAAGCTTTTCTTTAGTTAATTATTGTCTTTAATTTATACTCGTTTTTGTGTTGTCAGAAGTTGTGGAGTACAGGGTTTTAGAATCCAGTTTTCTTTCAAGAATCTGAGTTTTAAATAATTAATATTTCCTTTTTTAATTGCAATGTGAGAATTTGGAATACTTTTGCATTGCTATTCAGGTTTAAATTCTCTCTCAGGCGAACTTGGCATTTCGTTATTGCTGAACATTATTTCTAATTATTATGTCACTCACAACTTGAGTTTTCTATTATCTTCTTCTTTCTGTTAAATAGTAACAGATGAAGAGCATGGGTCGGGCCAGGAAAGTTATGAATGCAAGCTAAATTGTTAACTACAGCTAGGTCATACAACTCTGCGGAGGTCATGACATATATATATATATTTTTAAAAAAATATATATATTTTTTAAATTTTTGGTGGGCTTATTACTTGCATCTATGGCTTTGCAGAAACCCATTTCCAACTAGGTCTTTTGTGGAAGTGAGAAAATGCAGAGCTTTTGCTGGTCCTTGATAAAGCCAAGGCTCCGTATTCTCGACACTTTCTACATTCAGTTGTTTTATTTTATTTTTTATTTTTTTGTCTTTTTACTCACACCGGTAGATACATAACTTTATCTATGTTGTACTTGGTATGAGTCAAAAAAATTTTTTTTTGCTTCGGTCTCTTCTTAATAGAATGTGAATTCTGAATTTTCATAACTGCTGCGTTGCGCGTTTTGATCTTCAGGTTATTTTGCAACTTTCATTTTAAATTCAAAAGTTTTTCCTTTGTTTTCAGCTTTGCTCTTCAGTATATATCATCATCATCATCATTGTCAACCATTATCAATCCACTGCTGGACGAAGGTCTCCCCAAGTTTCCTCCACAACGGTCTGTCTTGTGCCAGTCCCCTCCATGTCCCCCCTGCATACTTTCGAATTTCATCCACCCATCTCCCATGTGGTCTTTTTCTGGGTCTTTTCCTGTCCCTTGGAATCCAATCTGAAATTTCGGCTGTCCATCGATGATCTGTCCTTCTGGCAGTATGTCCAGCCCATTGCCATTTCAGGGATTTAACTCTGATCATGATGTCTTCCACTCTTGTCATTTTTCGGATCCACGAGTTCCTCTTCTTATCTCTCCTGGTTACACCAAGTATGCACCTCTCCATGCTTTTTGAGTTGTCTGCAGCCTTTGTATGTCTCTTTTAGTTAAGGTCCACGTCTCTGCACCATACGTAAGCACTGGAAGGATGCATTGATCAAACACTTTTCTTTTAAGACATAATGGCATATTGCTCTTGAAAATTATGCTGTTTCTTCCAAAAGCTCTCCAGGCAAGTTTTGTACGCCGATTAATTTCTTCATCAATGTGACCCTCACTTGATATCTGCTGTCCAAGATAAACGTACGTGTCTGTTATCTCCAGCTTTTCTCCATCAATCGATAAATCTTCATTTCTTGTAAAAGCATTGAACATCACTTTTGTCTTCTGAAAGTTCATTTTTAATCCCACTTCTTTACTCTTGTCAGCAAGTTCCTGGATCATACTCTGCAGCTCTGATGGGGTAGTTGCAAAAATGACTACGTCTTCAGCAAAACGAAGGTGGGTTAGATAATCTCCATTAATCTTTATCCCTTTGTTTTCCCAGCTCAGCGACTGAAAAACACCCTCCAATGTGGTATTAAAGAGCTTCGGAGATATGGTGTCACCTTGTCTCACTGCCTTTCCAATTTTTATGTGTGTTGTATTTTCAAACAGCCGAATCTTTGCACTTGCATTTTCATAGATGTTATTAATAATATTAATGTATGTATCTTCAATACCGCAGGTATGTATCTTCAATACCGCAGGTTTTCAGAGCCATTGTAACTGCTGATGGTTTCACCGAATCAAAGGCTTTTTCATAATCGATAAAAGCCATGCACAATGGAAGTTCATATTCCCTCGCTCTTTCAATTAGTTCTCTCAGTACGTGGATATGATCTATTGTGCTGTAGCCACTCCTGAATCCAGCTTGTTCTCTCGGTTGAGCCATGTCCAGTGTTACCTTCAAGCGGTGTGAAAGAACTTTAGTGAAGATTTTATAAACTACTGATAGGAGGCTGATAGGTCTGTAGTTTCCGAGATCCTCAATGTCACCTTTCTTATGTAGCAGGATCATTGTAGCGGTGTTCCAATCCTCAGGAATCTTTCCTTCATTAAGGCATCGAGTGAAAATTTGGGCGAGTAGTGTTTCGATTTCTCCACTTGCTTCTTGTATGATGTCTACAGTAATTCCATCTTCTCCTGGAGCTTTTCCCCGCTTCATGTTCTTGATTGCATGTGCAACTTCTGCTGGAAGGACTGGAGGAACTCTGGTACTGGTATCTTTCATGATGTCTGGAGTGCATGTATCATCCCTTTCATATAATTTGGAGTAGAAATCTTTCACTCTTGTCAAAATTTCGCCTCTATTTCTTGTTACAGAACCATCTTCTTTTCTCAGTGCCATAATCTGTTTTCTTCCCTTACTGAGATGTCCCTTTGCTATCTTTAGGCTTTGGTTGTTTTCAATTGCTTTCCTCACTAGTTCACAGTTGAATTTTCTTACGTCTTCAGTGATACTTTTTCGTACTGTCTTGCATAGCTCTATATATTCCACTTTGGAAGTCACATCTTCTTTAGTCGTCCTCATCTCTCTTCTTTTTTGCATCAACATTTTCGTTTTTCCTGATAATTTATTTACATGCAACTTGTTCTTAGACCCAGCTAATTTTGTTGCTGTTTCCATAAGAGCTTTGGTTACTTTTCTGTTAACTTCAGAGAAGTCCACTTCTTCCAATGTTAGGCCTTCTAAAGCAGAGAACCTGTTCTTCAGTTCCAACTTGAAGGTATTATGGTGTTTTTTAAGGTTGGTTATGTCAATACATTTTGTTTGTCTTATGAGCTTGCCACGTTCAAGTTTAGTGTTGAGGTGCATCTTACATCTCACCAATCTATGGTCACTACCTGTGTTGAACTTGTTTAGCACACTGCAGTCTTCTATGACGAATTTTTTGTTACACATAATAAAATCAATTTCACTTGTCGTCCCATTTGGATGTCTCCATGTCCATTTCCTGTGTGGCTTTTTCTTGAAGAAGGAGTTCAAGATGAAAAACCCTTCTGCCTCTGCATACTCAACGAGAGTATTCCACGCTGGTTTCTGTTGCCGTGACCGAATTTACCTACTGAAGTTTCATTCTGTTGCCGTTGCCCTATTTTTGCATTGAAATCTCCCATAATTATTTTCAAGTGCTGCTTACCTTTATTATTTAGATGACAAATTTCCTCATAAAATTCTTCAATTTCTTCTTCAGGATGACTTGTGGTGGGTGCATAAGTTTGAATAATCTGAGCCTGGTATCTTTTCGAGAGTTGGATAACAAGCCGTGCAGCTCTGTCAGAGGAACTTTCAACTTCTACAACTTTATCCTTCAGTTTCTTGTTTATTATAAATCCAACACCACTAGTTCTGCCAGTATCTGTCCCACGATAGTAGAGGAGATGTTATATATATATGTATATATATAATGTGTATATATATGTGCTTTCTTGAATCTTGTTGTTTCAATTAGTAGACCTCCTGCATACTTTTCTCTCCCTCTTCCTCACCTAGATTTGAAAAGGAAGGACTTTTTATTTTTCAGCATAGAAATGGAGTATTTGACTGAAATTTAGCCATTTCCTTGGAAAACTTATTGATTACTTCCTATTCAGCCATCTCTTTAGAAAACAAAACTTATGAATTTGATAATCAGGGGATAGAATTTTTTGGGTTGTGGTGAGGCAACAAAAAATTGAAGTTTTTGAAATCCACCAGGACAAAATGAAAGCTAATGTAAAACAGAAGAAAAACTTACAGCATTTTTTGTCTAATGTATATTGTTGCATTGTTTTCTAACATAAGTCACATTAACTTGGTTATAATTGATGACATATTAGGTTGTTGGAAAAGTCATGACGCTTTTTAGCCATGTTTTCCAAAGGTCATTTATTGACAGAAAGAACAAAGATCAATCAATGATATAATGCCCGTTTTGTTCGATAACCTTTAACCATCTTTCAGTGAGCTGCAGAATGCCTCGTTCATAGAAGGACCTGTCTTTCATGGCGAAAAACTATAAGTTTCTGATTTACAGCCTCATCTGAATTGAGCGTTATACCATGCAAGGACTGTTGAAGAGAGCGAAACAAGTGGAAGTCTGACGGCGCCAGGTCAGGCAAGTGTGCTGGGTGTGGCAACACATTCCACCCAATCTCCAATAATTTTTGGCGGGTGATCAAATTTGTGTGTAGTCTCGCGTTGTCCTGATAAAACACATTGTTCCTTCTGGTGGTGACGATTCATGGAATCCATTTGTGATGGCACCTAGAGGAGAAACAAAGCTAATGCATACACTAAATTGCTCTTATATTGACAAGGCATGGGAAAAAATGCAATAAATTTTATAAGTTTCATAGAAGCATGTATGTACATGTTCTTCACTGTTTCAACTTTTTGCTCATTATCACCTCTACTGCTACCTGTCCCACTGGTCATATCTAAATTGAAATGGGGAACTTGCATTACAAACATATTGTACTTTGAATAAACTGTAAAAAAAATGCTTACATGTCTCAATGTCATTCATTATCCATTTAGTAAAAACTTTTCTTCCCTGTTGACTGACAGGCACTATGGAAAGTGGTCGGTCAAGATGCAGTTAAATTAAAAGTTGTCAAGATTCAGTTGAATTTAAAGTTCAGTCAAGATGCAGTTGACTCAATGAATCTTATCTGGACTGATAGTTCAAAGTTAAGAACACAAATAAAAGACAGTGAATGGCTATGGCACGAAGTGAAGAAAACATGCTACACCAGTTAAAGTGTGGCAAAGTTCATTAAAAACATACCTTACTGTAACAAGGTTCTCAAAGGAAGAAGTTTAGGAATGAAAATTATACTCGCCATGGACAATTGAAGTCACTACTATAATGAAGCATAAAAAGCCTGAATGCTAAACAAACGGAATAGCCTACTAAAAACGAATAAAGAACAATATTTTTGCCTCAAAAACGATATCCAACAAGAGACACAGGAACAGCAGAAGTTTCACAAAACTCGGCATATTGTTGATATCCTCCTATGCATTTTGGTGAATTACTCGTTCACCATCTTCAGGGAGCGTTCGAAGTGCAACTTAACTGTCCTCATCGTCTTTCACACACTGCCACACCCATCGTGGCTGCTGTCACTGTGTGTACGTAGACTTTCGACATCACTAAAGTTTGTGGTTGCCACCACCAAACAACTGTTCCGTTGTAAAGGGTATAGTGAGGTGTCATTCAGGGGAATGATGTACTCTCGGTGTGAGGCTTTTTTGTTGCCTGTCTTCCTTAATCAAGATTTTCAACATTATTGGAAGATCCACACCACTGCTAATATTACAATTATTATTTTGTCGTTTTTTCTATATCAATCGATTCGGCATATCTGATAGTTTTTCGGTAGGTTGTTTAGAGATAATCTTTATTTCTTCGAAGACGGGAACTGTTTTATTCTCAATACAATATTGTATTAATGCGGTTTTTTCTTCCTTTCTGTTCCAGTTTGTAATATGCTGCTGTAATTTATTCTTTAAGTGATTCTTTTTACTTCCTATATAGGTAGTTTTTGTACACTTATCTCTAGGGTTGTTTATCGGTATACTATACACTCCTGAGCTATATCTAGCAACCTTGTTTTTTCTCGATCTTTGATGATCAGACTCTTGTAGTCATTAATAGTTATTTCTATATCAAGTTGTTGTTTGTGACACTCTTTTTTAATGACTTTCATTACATCTTTAATATAGGGAAATTTGCCACTAAATTTTTGTTAGCTCTTGACTTTCAGTGTGGGGTGTTTATATTCGTAAACTAATCTCTTAACTATGGAAGGGTTATACCCAAAGGCTTTTGCCATTTCTTCAATCCATTTAAGTTCACTTTCTTTAAACTTGTTATTAGTATGTTTAAATGCTCCGTGAACAAAAGATCTAAGGATAAAAATTTTGTAGTAAGCACATGGATGATGTGATTTGGACGGAACTAGAATTGGGATGTAAGTGGGCTTTCTATAAACACAAAAATCCAGATATGGCTTTGATTTTATCAACATGAGATCCAAAACGGGAAATGCATTTTTTTTTCAATTTTCATTGTGAAGTTAATGCTTTCAAAATGACTTGAGAATTCCTCTTTCAAGGTGTCCAGTTCTTTAATATATGAATTCCATAAGATAAATGTATCATCAACATACCTACCATAAAAAGTTTTTCTTTCTTGTTATTTTTTATTATTACTTCCTCTATTTTTTGCAGTATCACCTCAGCAAATAAAGAAGATAACGGGGATCCCATCGGGGCGCCATAACGTTGTCTGAGAATAAATACTGTTGTCAAATTTGAAATAGTTGTTGTTTTACACTATCTACCAACAAGTAATTGGACACCCCTGCAATCGACGATATCTGCGGTCCTGATACACCTCACGGCCGCTGCCATTTAAACATTGTGTGGGAAACAGCAACGCAACCAGTCGCATACAAGATGTCACGCAGTTCGGAGCTCTCTGATTTCGAGAAATGTGTAATCGTCGGGTATCACAGAAATGGCCGATCCATACGTGACATATCCAGCGAGTTGAAGTACCCAAAATCGACAGTGGCCTACGTGATTGGCAAGTGGAAGGTGAGAGGTGACTGTCGGAATGTGCCCCGACCCGGCAGACCCACAAAACTGGGAGCTAGAGACCGAAGAGTGCTGGCCAGAGAAATTCGGAAGAACCGCACCAAATCGATGGGCCACGCCCGCGATTAGTTTCAACAGGCATCCGGGAGTGTTCTTTCGATGAATACCATCCGTAAGGAAGCCCATCTGCTTGGTTATCATGGACGTGCTGCCGCCCACAAGCCTTTGATCACCAAGTACAATAATGCTGCTCGGCTAACGTGGTGCAAAGAACGTTGACAGTGGACCGGTGAACAGTGGAAACAGGTTCTCTGGAGCGACAAATCAAGGTTCACCCTCTACCGTTCGGATGGCAGGGTCTGAGTTTGGCGTCTGCCTGGAGAACGCCTCCTGCCGGAATGTATTGTGCCAACTGTAAAGTTCGGCGGCAGTGGAATTATGCTATGGGGGTGTTTCTCCTGGTATGGCACGGGACCCTTGGTCGCAATTCCTGGTAGACTCAACGCGGAGACCTACTGAACCATTTTGGATGACCATGCGCTTCCTATGTTGTGGCAGTTTTACGGGGTGGACCCATGTTACTTTCAGGATGACAATGCCACCTGTCATGTTGCGAGGCTTGGTATGGCGAGGTGTCATTCGCCTGAATGACACCTCGCTATACCCTTAACAACGGAACAGTTGTTCCGTGGTGGCAACAACAAACTTAAGTGGTGTCGAAGGTCTACATACGCATGGTGACAGTGGCAGTGTGTGAATGACGATGAGAACAGTAAGTTGGTCTTCGTATGCTCCCTGAGGATGGTGAATGAGTCATTCACCCAAATGTATAGGAAGATATCGACAATATGCTGAGTTCTGTGAAATTTCTGCTGTTCCTGTGCCCCTGTTGGATATTGTTTTTGGTGCAAAAATATTGTTTTTTATTCGTTTTTAGTAGGCCATTCCATTTGTTTAGCATTCGTGTTTTTTATGCTTCATTACAGTAATGACTCCCATTGTTCGTAGTGAGTATAATTTTCATTCCTAAACTTCTTCCTTTGAGAACCTTGTTACAGTAAGGTATGTTTTTAATAAACTTTGCCAAACTTTAACTGGTGTAGCATGTTTTCTTCACTTCGTGCCATAGCCATTCACCATTTTTATTTGTGTTCTTGACTTTGAACTATCAGTCCAGGTAAGATTCATTGAGTCAACTGCATCCAGACCGAACTTTAAATTCAACTGCATCGTGACGACTTTTAATTTAACTGCATCTTGACCGACCATCTTCCATAGCACTTGTCAGTCAACAGGGAAGAAAAATTTTATTAAATGGATAATGAATGACATTGAGACAGGTAAGCATTTTTTGTACAGTTTATTCAAAGTACAATATGTTTGTAATGCAAGTTCCGCATTTTAATTTAGATAGGATGAGTGGGACAGTTAGCAGTAGAGGAGATCATGCACAAAAAGTTGAAACAATGAAGAACATGCACATACATGCTTCTACGAAACTTATCAAAACTAATGCAGGTGATGAACGATGGTGGTTTCAGAAGATCCCATCTTTGTTACCAAATTGTTGTGCACTCGTGCCGACAGTGGCGTGCCCAGAAGTTTTTTTCGGGGAAGAGGGGGTTACAAATTTTGTTTCTTTATACAACTAAATGTGTTATGAGTGCATTTGTAAAATGTATGCAACAACCGTGTAGAAATATTCTAATAGATATTGCCGGAAATTATTATTAATATTCTTATTACCTATATTCTTATCACTTATGCACTCATAACACATTTAGTTGTATATTACATTGTTTACCTGTACAGAAAACAAGTTGGAAAAAGTGATTGGAATCTTGATAAGAGCAATTTGTGTGCAAGATATCTATTTTCCAAAGCACTGAAAAACATGTCTAAAACTGGTACATAAATTGAAAGCCTGTAAGTCTTCTGGGTTTTCTCTGTTTATCTTACAGCATTGGTTTTGTTTTGATGTGATTCTTGGTATTTTAATCAGAACTTCTTGCTTTTCAGCATGCTGTATAGTAATCTGAAATAAGTCATGCAGACATGCCAACTCTGCGGATTTAGGCAAGAGACTCCAGATTTTCAGCACTTTGTCCCGCCCTCCGGATGAATGTCAAATTCTCCAGATTTTCACTGAGAATTAGCCGTTAGGATGGTGAGAAATTCCATCGAACACCATGATTTTTAACCACCTGTGAAATCTTTTTCTTTCTGCATCGATGCAAGGCAGCATTACGGTCATCAGTTTCGTACTTTTTCTCTCCTATTTGGAAAAAAAAAAAAAAAAAAAAACGCCACGGTGATGCAGTAGTCTACGTGCTGGCTTCTGACCAATCGTCCGAGATGGGTTGATAAAAATGTGCTTTAAATTTTTTTTAACCCAGTCCAATTGTCATGTGACGCCTTTAGGAAAGAGCTCACCCACTCTGGCACTAGAATGCCGGGGAGAGTCAGTAATTGATTGACCAGTAGGAGCTGCCCTGGCTTCTCCTTGCAGTTCAGTCTTTCAACCCCTCGCCTCAACAAAGCCGCACGCACTCCAGTGATGATAAACAGTTCAGTTGCGGCTAATTCATTTAATGACAAAAGGGAGTAATTACAGTTTTGCCTCGCCTTGTAACGAAAGCATGTTAGTATGATTCCTTTTGTTGTCTTTGCCTGCGTGCACAACCTAAAGAAAAAACGAAAACCAGTTGCCTGCTGTTTTATTTGTAAAAAACAATAACATGCGGGCCATTTTACGTTTTCATTATCTTGCAGAAGCAATGTATCTGAAAACAAAGTTCAGTAGGGGGTGTTGATTTTTGTGCTGTTTTTGTTTTCCTCCAGAACCTTTAGTTGACCAGTAATCCTACTTCTGGAAAATTGTTCCTACATCTGGAAAATGTCGATAAAAAATAGTGCTCACGTTATTTTATGAACTGTAAAAATCGCCCGATTTTAAAATTTCAAAGGTTGGCATGTCTAGTCCTGGAACTTTAATTTGACATTGCCTTGTCACCACAGTAACTTTCAGTATACCCATGTATTGACTTTTCACTGCAATAGGACATTCTGGTCCTTGGCTCCTTGCTGCTTCCTTGTCTTCATGGAGAAAACACGTTCGATTGTTGCCATGAGACGTAAAAAAACAATTTCAAATACTAACAAAACTTTGCTTTTTAAAATCACATTCTTGAAATACCAAAAGGTTCCACATTTATTTGGGGTAACCCCCCCCCCCCCCACACACACACACACACACTTGGGCATGTCACTGTGTACTGGGGTCTGCTGTCCCAGCTTTAACAACGTTAGTGCTGGTAGTTGTTAGATGTCCTGATGCTGACTTGTTTTTGAGACTGGTGTCCTTAGCATTGAAGTGCCAGATCCATTTCCACGCAGTGCTGCTGTATTTAACACATAAAGTTACAAAGTTTCCATGCAGCAATTTATCTGCAGTATTTGGAAGAAATCGTGCTTTTAAAATGCTTTTTTTAACCCATGATATGTTTAAAATATTCTTTCTTTGCAATGCAAGAAAAAAGTCTTGCTTTTAAACAATGTTTCTTTAACTGACCACATTGTTAAATTATGCTATGTCCTCTTCTTCCCAGAAGAAAACCTAGGATTTGTGTAACTGGTTTTATTCCTGGAAATATCCTTCTATTACGGTTTCAAGAAAAGGAAATCTAACCAAACTATACTTAATATCTAAGGTATTTTACCTGATATTGTCAAAGTATTTCTCACGTTCTTTGCTCTGTGTGGCACGTGCTCCTGGCCCCGAGAGGTCTCTTACGTTACGGACCTTTGGTTAGTTATAAAAAAATGTTGCAGAAATAAAACGGTTAGGTTATATATTTTTAGTTCCACATTCATTCATTTGCACAAACAAACGTTTAAAATTTACTATTAATTAAAATATTTTAGTAGAAAGAATTATACTCATCGGGTCAGGAGACGTCTCACATGGGGTTCGTTGTTACGGCGAGCGCTTTCTGAGGTACATTTACCGCCATTTTCGGGCCACTATTTCTACACAAGGGTTCCTCGCGTGTGTGTGGTTTTGGAGTTGCATGTCGGGAATCGACGGGAAGGTTTGCTACCTGTATGTGTTAGGTGATTTGTTTCCAATGTGTCACTATCTATTGGATGAGTTGGTAGGTATCAGTTGTAATTATAATTATATTTTGTGTCTCTATGTATTAGGTGATTTGTTTCCAATGTGTTGCCATCTATTGGATAAGTTGGTAGGTATCAGTCGTTAGTATAATTCTTTTGTGTAAATATTTTTTGGGCTATTATCATGTTCTTTCCCTGTTGTTACCCTGTAATAGCCCAAAAATATTTACACAAAAGAATTATACTTACGACTGATACCTACCAACTCTTCCAATAGATGGCGACACATTAGAAACAAATCACCTAACACATAGAGACACACAATATAATTATACTTAAAACTGATGCCTACCAACTCATCCAACAGATGGTGACACATTGGAAACAAATCACCTAACACATACAGGTAGCAAATCTTCCCATCAATTCCTGACATGCAACTCCAAAACCACACACACGCAAGGAACCCTCGTGTAGAAATAGTGGCCCAAAGATGGCGGTAAATGTACCGCAGGAAGCGCTTGCCATAACAATGAACCCTGTGTAAGACGTCTCCTGACCCGATGAGTATAACTCTTTCTGCTAAAATATTTTAATTAATAGTAAATTTTAAACGTTTGATTGTGCGAGTGAATGAATGTGGAACTGAAAATGTATAACCTAACTGTTTTATTTCTGCAAAAAAATTTTATAACTAATTAAAGGTCCATAACGTAAGAGACCTCTAGGTGCCGGGAGCACATGCCTCACTGAGCAAACAACGTGAGAAATGCTTTGACAATATCAGGTAAAATACCTTAGATATTATGTATAGTTTAATTAAAAGCACGTTTATAACATAAGACAACCTTTAAGATTGTCTCATGAATTGCATTTTTTGGAAATCTAACCTTTTTTTTTTTTTAATTTGTAATTTTCCAGAGAAAGAAAGAGCATTCCGTTTCAGTAACCAGTTTTTCATAATCCCATAATTTCAAGTAATATTGCAAGGGTTGTACAGAAAGTAATGCCAAAGTGGGCATAACTTTATTAACCGACAGAGGTAATTCAAATTGCACATGTTGGTAGAGTAACTCTTCTTCTAGAGTAACCCTTCTTCTTTATTACAGGTAAATAATGGATTCCAAGTAGAAGCAATGTGTTGGCATTGAGTTCTTGACAAAGGAAGGATGCAGGCTGTCCAACATCCACAGAAGGCTACAGAATGTTTACAGAGATGGCACCAGTAGCAAGAGTAATGTACACAGGTGGATGAAGATGTTTGAAAAAGGGGAAACTAGCATGGGAGACAAACCACGCAACGGGAGACAATCGTCTGCGACCACTGACGTGAATCATCAGTGAGTGGATGAATTGATTCATGCGGATAGACGAGTCACAATCCGTGAGCTTGCTGCACAACTGGATGACTGTGGTCACAATGCCATACAGAAAATGGTGGAAGACTTACAGTATTGGAAAGTGTGTACAAAGCGGCTACCTCGGCAGCTGACACCCAATTTGAAGGAGAGAAGGGTGGAAGTATGCTCTGATCTGGTGGAAGCATTTGAAGCCAATGAAGACGCATTTTTTTTTTTTTCCGATCTGGTGACAGTGGGTGAAATGTAGACATATCTTTGTGATCCGGAAATGAAGAATCAATCCATGGAATGGCGTCACACCTCTTCACCAAGGCTTAAGAAGTTTAAGAGCCAACGATCAGCACAGAAAGTCATGGTGACTGTTTTTTAGGATGGCAGGGATGTCATTCTCCTTGATTTTCTGGAACTTTGCCATACCGTGACCAACGAGCGGTACATTGAGATACTCAAGAATCTTAGAGAAGACATAAGAAGGAAGAGACGGAACAAGAACCTGAAAAGGATCCACATTCACCATGGCAATGCGAGACCACACACATCTTTGGCCAAAAATCAGGATGGTCAGTGGTGCCCCATCCATCATACAGCCCAGATCTGGCACCCTCCAACTTTCACCTGTTCAGTCCGATGAAGGACAGTCTCCAGGGACAACAATTTGATGACAAAGACAAGGTGAAATTGGCTGTGAAGAAGTGGATACAAGAGTTCCCGCCTGAATTTTTTCAAAGAGGATGCGAGAGTTGGGTTCAACAATGACGCAAATGCATTGCTTGTAATGGAGACTATGTTAAGTAGTACCTTTGTGTAGAAAAAGAGTTACTCTACCAACATGTGCAATCTGAACGACCTCCGTCAGTTTATAAAAAGGTTATGCCCACTTTTGCATTACTTTTGGTGCAGTCCTCGTAATTACTTTCTTTCCAAAGTTGCATATTTACATGATTAACATCTTTCATTCTTAGAGACATTATATGCTGGGTGTTTCACTTCTAAAATGCACTCAAAAAATATAAAAACCTGATATTAAGTTTTTTTTCAAAATAGAAATTTTTTTCTCAAATGATATTATAAAGTTTAAATAATGAAAAACTTCTGTCTAACAAAATGCAACATCTACAGCACACTAGCAACATATTCTTGCATCTTTAAGCTGAAAATTATTTTAGGAGTGCAGATATAAAATCATCTTCATGGATCTTTTAGAAATCTCTAGTGTGTATTCCCTCTCCCTCGGGTAAGCATTCTTTTATTATACAATACTGTCTATTGCATTGAAACAGGTTTGCTGAGTGGAAAGCTAGTATAAAGAACAGAAATATAGGCATCGTTCTGGCTTTGGGAACATGTGGGGAAAACTGTTCACAAAGTTAGAATGAGAATAACTGTCTTGTGACAAAACTCGTGTCTGTCTCTAGTGAAGTCTTAATAATAATAATTTACAAAATCTATGTTTGTTTATTTGCTGACTGTGTTTTTCAAATAGTGATAACGGCCTTACACTGACGAGGATTCTTTCGGAAATATTTTCTAATAAGACATCCTTTAGTGTAAGAAACCTGTAAAACATTTGGAAGTAGTTATTAGATCAGTATGTTACATCCTTTGTTGCTTTATTTGCAGTTTGCTACTGAAAGAGTTTTAAAAATTTTCTTAAGCTAAAGTTGATTTTCCTTTGTGTTACAGCGATTTGGAATTCCCTTGTAAAACCAAAGAGCTAAATTCCGTGTCACGGCCCTGGCAGGTGTTTGAAGCATTTCTATTGTGGTGGAAGCTTTGGCTCATTTGAAAGCCTTCCATGTTATTCTGTTGAAATTTTACACCATATCTTTTCTCTGTTACAGTGACTTGAAATTCCCTTGTAAAACCAGACAACCAAATTCTGTGTCACAGTTCTAGCAGGTGTTTGAAAGATGTTTCCATTCTGATTAAATATTAGATGCTGTTTAAAGCCTTCCATGTTTTTCTGTTAAAATTATATATGGTTTAAAATTTTGTGCAGAGAGAGCACTAATGACATTACTTCTTGATCCTTTCTGGATATCTAGTCTCAACACACACTTTCAGCTTGAGTCGTCTGAATTACTTGATCTTTGAAAATTATCATAAATTGAAAGTGGCTGATGTTTCTGGGCATTTCAAGAATCTACAGAAAGTGTTTCGGATTCTTGGGTTGCCCAGGAACTTCACCCATTTTAGTGTTATGTAACTGTGAAAAATCAAGAAATTAGAAAGATTGAAGTCGAAATTTGGTGTTGAAACTGGACATATTCATAGTTTTGTCTATTTAAAAAAGAATACCACTAGTGTTTTGTCTATTAAAAAAAGAATGAGTAAATGAGCCGAGGTGCTCTGCTGTCTAAGAATTTCAGAAATTCCAAAATTACATAAAATGTTTATGCGTAGATTTATACTTTAATATCTGGTGTAGTGATAAACCATTCATAAACAATTTGTTCACAACAATAGTGTTCTCCCCAGACTTTTTTAATAGATGGGTGGCAAGAAACTTTAGCTGGATGGCACTTTTAACGAACCCTACCCGAATCAAGTAAAAAAAGGATGTTGTTTTGCTTAACATTACCATACTTCTTAAACATCTTTAGTGGTGTGGTAAGCATTAATGTAACATAATGATAAACAACATTAGAAAATTGTACATAAATGATAAAAAAATCAGTACTTACTAATAAATCATGTTCGAGATAGATTTCATCCAGTTTTCATCAATGTTTATGTTGCATATAGGAATAGGTTTTTCACTCTTACTATCATGTGCATTGTGAAAACGTTCCTTAAAAGAAATTTAGCTGGGTGGCAGAGAAAATGAGCTGAGCGGACCGCCCCGAAAAAGGCTCTAGGGAGAACACTACAATAAATTACTCTTCTACGTGAATGATGAATGGTTCACTCTCACCACTGTGATTGATCATTCAATCCACCATTACTGCAGCACATGCTGAAGTCACAAGCTTCTTCCACCCTAATGAATTTGGAAACAAATTCCAAGCAAGAAAAATAATGTTGAGAATTAATAAGCATCTGCCCTCTGCCCTTGTGTGAGTGAACAATCAATAGTAAGGTAGGGAAAATGGTGAAATTTACAAATGGGAATGATATGTGAATGCAATTCATTTGAATGGTGTGTGCCGCCCCGGTGGCGCAGTGGTCTAAGCAAATGGCTTCTGATCATTCGTGCGAGATGGTCCTGGTTCGAATCCCAGCGAGGCATGGATGTTGTTTCTCTTACGGCACTGGCTCACTCCTTTCCCTGGAACCAGTGGCTTTAAATTAGGGATGGGTGACTGCTTATAGCCCATTGAGTTTCTCATGGTGGTCGTTAAACCCCCAATCAAAAAAAAAAAAAAAAAAGAAAGAAAAAAGAATGGTGTGTGTGCTCAAATCATTCACTACAAGCAGAGATTCATTTGTGAATGAACTTCAGTTGGGTCTCCTAAGTGCTTGCTCTTTTAGATAGTTTACCAAAAAATCTGCAAATGTGCTCATAATGAGTTGTTCATTGTGCGTGGTGGAGATCTCCTGCTCTTTTCGACAGTTTGCCAATTTCCCCTTGCAGGTACTTTGGAAGCAAAGATTGATTTTTACAGTGAATATAGTGAGACAACCAGCTGGGAGTGAATGCTAAGTGAATAACCATTCATTTTAATAAACATTCATGAATGACCTTTTTGCAAGAATGAATAACTATGCCATCACTAATCTGATGAGCTTATTCATTCATTCATTCTACACCTTTTCTTTTTGAGAATTAGAGTCCTGTATTATCTATGCTTGGCAGATGGCTGTGTAAAAATCTATCTGAAGCTGAAGTTTCGGCTCTTGACATTTCAATGGCTTCTCACAGAAGCTAGCATCAAATTCTTCAGAAATTATATCTTGGTATTGCTCTGCTACTAACTTTCTGCTTTCCTGTGTGGTTATCTCATACATGACATCCATGAGAATGCATAATTGAATACATTTTGTCTTCATTGCAGGAGTGTGTGTGCATCAGTGGTTGGTTTGTCAAATACTTTTTTTCATTGATCATTTTTGAAACAAATATGATACTTATTAAAATGCCAGTAATGGAAACTTTAATGGGACCATGGTTTCAGCCACTAATGTTCTAGTCAGCCATCAAATAGCATATGTTGCTTCATTCTTGATCAGCTTTTGAAACTTTTATCACAGGGTTGTTGTCTTGTGCTGCCATCTCCTGGCTGGAATCTGTTGAATTTTTGGAAGACTTAAATTGGTCATTAATATTTTGTGAAAACGATGTGAAAAAATTATCCCATATTTTGTTTATTTTGAGGGATGGGTCCTTGTTGCAAGCTTGCTAATTGGTTGAAATTTTGATAGATTCACGGATAAGAGTTTGTTTCCAACCTATGTAATGTGAAATGACTTTTTCTTCTTCCCAAATGGGTGTAAATCCTTCATTAATAAATTTTTTAACTAGATCAGTAGTTTTTTGAGAATATTTAACATTTGTTATGCTCTTTAATGCTGGTTGATAAAGCTCTTTTGGTCATTCCTATTTATTTTTTCTTAGTACTACTACGTGATGAGTAAAAAGAGGTAAAGTAAACTCCATTTTTGTTCTCAGATTTTGATGGGTCTTTATTGCTCCTTAGTTGTTCAATTGAAGCTCCTTGTCTGATGCCTATTTTGATCTTTTCTTTTCTTGAGCTTTATTTGAATTCAGTTGGTAATACCCGGTATACACTGAATAGAACCTGTATATTTATTTTTTATAACGGCAGAACAGGATTTAGAGAGTTTGGCAATAATGTTGGGGCTGTAACCATTGCATAAAGCAATTTCTGTTAATTTTTGAATTTCAAGCTGTTTCAGATTTGAGTTGCTTATAATATTATTGGCTTGATTCACATAAGATCAGAAAGATGCTTCTTTGTTAGACCAAGGTGAGTAAGATTTTGCTGGAATAATATTAGGGAAACAATTGTGCTTTTTGAATACTGTGATATTCATTTTTTTATTATTCCTAGTAATTAGTATTAGGTGTGCAACTTAAGTCTCGGCCCCTAACCACAAGCGATCATAGAACATCGGCAAGTGCATATAGTCGTGTGCGATAATGGCTGATTGCAGTGCCATCTGACAGCTTTCCAGGCAACCGTAATCGCTCACAGCTGTAGTGACAGAAGGAACGAAAGTTAACGGTGAAAGCAATGTCGTTCGAGAAGCAACATTTGAGCCACTGCCTCCTGTTCGCGTTTCAGCTGAAAAAAGTGCCGTGGGGAAGCCCAGCAAATGATCTGTGCTGCTTTCAGTGAGGTTGCTGTGTCCTACAGTGCATGTAAGAAGTAGTTCCAACGGTTTAAGCAGGGAAATTTCGATCTCCGTGATGCAGAACGTCCGGGATAGCCACAGAAAGTTGACGATAAAAAACTGGAACAACTGTTGGACGTGGATCCCTGTCGCACACAGTCAGAGCTCGCCCAGTAACTCGGAGTAACATGGCAAGCCATTGCAAAGCGCCTGCACAAGCTTGGACGGATTCACAAGGAGGGTTGTTGGGTGGCCCACCAACTCACAGCTGCAAACAAGTCTAGGCTCTATGATGTTGCTGTATCCTTGCTCTCCAGATTCAAGAAGAAGGATTTCCTACACAAGATTTTGACCTGTGATGTGAAGTGGATCATCTACAATAATCCTAAGCGATGCAAATTGTGGGTTTATCCAGGTCAGCCTACCACCAGTACCGCCAAACCAAATATCCATGACAGGAAGCTGTTGCTGTGCATATATATGGTGAGATCAGTGCTGTGTCGTACACTATGAGTTTCTCAAACCTGTTGAAATGGTTAATGAATGCTGAGCATTATTGTCAGCAACTCATTCGTGTGAGTGACGCAATGGAGGCGAAAAGGCCGTACACCAGCAAGGGCAAAAGATCGGTTCTGTTGCTTCAGAATAACTTGCGTACTCACACCGCAAAAACGACTTTAAACACAATCACCGACCTGGGATGGGAGATTTTGTTCCACCCTGCGTATTCTCCAGACTTTGCCCCGTTGGATTATCACCTCTTTTGCTCCCTGAAACATCACCGGAGTGATACGCACTTCACTTCTGTCGAGGAGGTCTACACAAGTATTGATGACTTTATCAACTCGAAACAGCCCTCTTTTTCCCACAGTGGCATTCGGCAGCTCCCTGACCGATGGCTCAAATGTATCCAACATGACAGGGATTATTTCCTTTATTAGGTACATATTCAATTTGCTATAATTTGCTGTCAACAAGTTGTGCCTGTGGCCGAGAATTAAGTTGCACACCTAATATATCCAGATAAGCTAAAGTTTGGTTATTCTCTGCTTCCTTACTGAATTTTAGATTTTTGTGTCATTTGTTCAACATCTGATGTAATTCAAGCATACTAAGGTTATCTTCAGAAGGCCAAAAATCAAGGATATCATCAACATATCGAATCCACAAAATTGCTTTCACATGTAAGTTGTCAATAAATTTATTTTCCAGGGGTCTAAAGAAGAATTCAGCAAGAGTTCCTAGTAATTTTCAAGAGCAATATGCCATTATGTCTTAAACGAAAAGTGTTTAATCAATGCATCCTTCCAATTTTTACATATAGAGCAGAGACATGGACCTTAGCTGAAAAAGACATATGAAGGCTGCCAACAAGTGAAAGAAGCATACTTGGTGTAACCAAGAAAGATAAGAAGAGGAACTCACGGATAAGGAAAATGACAAGAGTGGAAGACATTGTGATCAAAGTAAAATCCCTGAAATGGCTGTTCTTCTGGCATACCGCCAGAAGAACAGACCACCAATGCCAGAAGAACAGCCACCAATGCCAGAAGAACAGCGGTATGCCAGAAGAACAGACCACCAATGGACAACCAAAATTCTAGACTGGATTCCAAGGGATAGAAAAAGACCCAGAAGACCACGTGGGAGATGGGTGGATGAAATTTGAAAGTATGCGGGAGTTACATGGAGATTGGCACAAGACAGACCATTGTGGAAGAAACTTGGTAAGACCTTCATCCAGCAGTGGATAGGTAATGGTTTATAGTGACAATGATGATGATATGCACCATATTGGCAAAAGTCACCAGACGCCTAGAAGAGAAACACAACATAGCATTTATTGACATACATTAGTACGGTGTCGGTCCACCTTTGGCCTTAATGCATGCACTAACCCTTCGAGACATGCTTTTGGCCAGGTTTTGGAACTTAGCGACAGGTATGCGCTTCCATTCAGTACATAATGCTGCCGCTAACTCTTTCTTAGTAGTAGGCCTTGGTTCCAAATTTCTTATGCGGTGCTCTCATCCCACAGGTGATCAGGGCTCTGTGCTGGACAGTCCACACGTGATACAGAATTATCGTCAAACCATGCCGTAACAGTCCTTGCTTTATGGTTCGGTGCATTATTCTGCTGGTACCAATAAGGCTCAGTTCCATAGTATTGCTACAGAGTTGGTATGGCATAATTGTCCAGAATATCAAGGTAGACATGTTGGTTAACAAGTTTGTCCACGATAACCAATGGGCCGGGACCATACCACGAAAAATACCCCCACATGAGTGCACTGCCAGTTCCAAACTTGACCGTAGGAACAGTACACTGTGGTAAATAATGTTTCCCTGGCTGCCGCCATACCCACACACAGCCATCAGACTGATGGATCGTGTATCTGGATTTATCGGTCCATAGGACCCGTTTCCATTGTTCAATGGTCCACGATAAATGTTCTTTACACCATGCTATACGACGAGTAGCATTCTGAGTGGAGATGAAAGGCTTATGAGCAGCCGCACAACCACAGTAACCCATGGAATAAAGTTCTCTGTGAATGGTACGTGTACATACCGAGGTTCCAGCATTTTTACTCACCTGTGCACTGAGGTCTTGTGCAGTACTCCGCCAATTAGCTGGAACTATTATCCTGATGCTTCGACGCCCTCTATCACTGATTTTCTTTGGTCTCCCAGTATGCTTCGCTGCTTCAGGCACTCCATGTTTCTTCCACTTATTCAGTACACCCAAAAACAGTTGACTTGGGTATGTTTAAATGCCTCTCGGTTTCTCTTATGGACAACCCACTAATATAACACCCAACAATATTTCCTTTCTCAAAGTTAGTTCTCTCTCACCATGACATTTTCACTCAACCTCACAGTGTGATGCGATAGTGGTCAGCTGCAGGCTTGTTTTTATACCATTTGCAGCTGTATCGCACATCTTAATAATGCAGCAGATCTGTTCATTTACTTTTGAAGGGGTGTCCGGTGACTTTTGTCAATATAGTGTATATTGAAGTAGCAAATTTTTAGAAACACCCAACTGAAATCAGACTTGTGTCATTGTATGCAACTATAATGTAGAGATGGTTTTATAAACAATTTACTGCAAATAATTCAGACTTGTATAAAGTGTAGACAGTGACAATATGGGGTGAGAAACTTGTGATCGAGGCATTTTAATGGGTGCTCGGCGAGCAGGTACTAGCATCCCAGAAACAGCAAGCACAATTGGTCATGAAAGAACTACTGTATCAAGGATGTACATTGAGCTGAACACAAACAACAAAGCAAGGAATCGGCGATCTTTTTGTGGGCAAAAAGACTGGTCGATGTTCAAATGCAGTGTTAGCTAGAGAGAATTGTACGAGGTAACAGATGAGCTACATTTCATGAAGTAACCACGTAGTTCAACAGTGATATACTGAGGAGATTTCAACATACACAGCCTTCCAGTCTGGTGCAGATTAGCTATAATGGAAGACTTCCTCATTGTATATCACTCATATCCCTGCTAAAATCCAACAAATATGTCTGCAGTGGGCACAGGAGCACCAGAACTAGATCCATGAGGACTGGAAAAAGTGGCGTGGTTTAGTGAATCACTGTTCCAATTCATACATGCCAATGGGCAGGCCAGAAAAGAGTATTGCCAGCATGAATTGATGGGTTCTAGCTATCAAGCATTCATTGTGCAAACTGGTTGAGGCAGTGTTTTGGTATGGAGTCTGTTTTCACAGTGGACATGAGTTATTTAAACTCCTGGGGCAGTATTTAGATGCCACGAAGAAACATAACATCATGCAGATCATTCAGGAAACACCATGCACCCATACATGTACATGGTATTTCCTGATGGAGAGGGGAGAGGGCTACTTCCAGCAGGATAATGCCACATGCCAAAAAGCTTGGAATGTCACACAGTAGTTCCAGCAGCACAACAATGACATCAAAGTGCTAAAGTGGCTTATGCAGTAGGGTGGAGCGAAAAACACTTTTTTTTTATTTGAAACGTCACCTTGTGCAATAGTTGCGATTTTATTACTGAAATGACCCATCCCCCCCCCCCCCGAAATATGGATGACATTATTTGATATCTTAGGCTGCCCCAAGAACCTTGAAGTTTGAAAGTTATAGGGAAAATGGTTTAAAAACACCCGCTTTCTCCATTTTGTAAATATAAAAAAATGTTGTGTCACCATGTTATTTAATATCACCTTTGAGTGTATATACACGGGTAAAAATTTAGCAGACATGAGTTAATTTCTTAGGCTTCCCCAAAGAGCTTAAGATTTGTCATATTTCTCCAAAAATGGCATAAGTTATGTAAATATGATAGACACCAGCCTTACCTAGTAGCATAACTTGAGGAGTGAGTTTATTTCACTTGGAAATCAGACCTTTTTTCAAAACTTGGCATCAGCTTCCTATCCAAAATGTTTGCTCTCATGAATCCATCTCTTGAAGTTTCGGATTCCTAAGCTGAATTTCTATTGCTCTGGAAATTCGGCTTAGGAATCCGAAACTTCCTAATGGAAGTTGTTTGTTCGGAAGATTTCCTGGCCTTCATGATACGTCGAACAGCAAGCTCACGGACGTACCTTCTGTCGTCAAACAACATTGCAGCGAGCAAGTTGTATGTATGGGCAAAATATGTGTTGTCTTGGACGACTCTTTTTTACAATATCCTTTAAATTATCTGGAAGATACTGAAACCTAGATATAAAAAGCTGCAAATTTCTTGGACCATCTTTACAGGTACTGTTACATTTGATCGTGAACCACGATGTTGCATATACTTTCATTATGAAGGTTGGCTAATGAGACAAGTTGTGGTGTTGGATCACTAGTTCCAACGTACAAACGCAGAATGCGATTTGCGAGGGTCAGCCAACGGGAATGTGCAAGTGCTCCAGGATTCCGATTTGCCAGATCTTGTGGGCAATCACCTGCAGAGACTGCCTTACAAATTTCCCACAAATAAAGTTGATCCAAGCTAAGATCTCCATAGTTAATGTCGGACTGAAGCGAAAATTCAATTTTCTGGAAATTAATGATGGGAAGGTTTGCGCACGTCTTCAGGCGCTTTCCAATTAATCCACTAAATCCTCTTGGACCTGATGTTTTCCCATCAAGTGCTTCAGTGAGGTGGCGTAAAGGCAGTTCTTTAAAATGAATTTGACATATAGTCTAGTGTACGGGAGAATTGAGCTTCTCTTCAAGGTGCCTAATTACACCTGCATTTGTGCCGGTATTAGTCACTTCCCCGTCACTTCATATAAAGACTAACTCTGACAAATCAAATGACTTCTGGTTCAATAAGCTGAAGATACCGTCGGAAATGTCTCTTGCATTCTTGCTCTTTGGTGCACAATGTCCCAAAGAGACTGAACCCGGTTCTTCAACAAGTGTAATATGCTCCTCCCATTCTTTTCGCTTGTGCCACTTGCCATCATCTGTCTGTGTATTCGTAAGAGTTTCATCCCTTCTTCCATCCAAAAATAAAACTACAATCTTGCGACCAGTCAAGTTTACCTCATGTTGAATTGTTTGACGCGTCTTTTTCCTTTCTCGTCGTACTTTATGCCGGTCAATAACAGATACATTACATTCTTTCGACTGAACCGGTTCACTTACATCATGAAGCAACGCCGACGCAAGATCATCTGCCGCTCGATCGCTGATGCCTCGCCTATCGCACTTTCTAGAAAATGCAGTGTCATTCGACGGCTAGGTTTTGAAGAGCGAAGTGGAGTGAAATCGCAATCTCTCCCCGAGGCCAACAAAAGACTAGGACCCGGCTCGTCTGGTTTTCCTGCAGAATTAGTATTTGTATCCTCTTCTGAAGGATCATCCTCGACTCACAGGGCTGATTTCAGTGATGCAGTTTTCCGTAATTTCCTACGGACATGCTCTTCCCTATCACTCTTTTGAGCTGATCTTTTTTCTGTACACTGGTGATTTTTGCGTCAAGCCCACCTACTATCATTCTTCTGTTTGTTAGATGGTCCATCAGAAAGTCTCGCTCTTTCACGGGTACCTTTTTTGCAGAGCTGCATTTGCAGGTTCTAAAACATTTGCACTTGCATGAGCATATGTCAAAGATACGTTGCGAATCTGCACAAAATTGTTCAATCTTCTTTCGGTAGGTTTCATCCATTCTTGCAGCATGTTTTTTCAGCTTTCTGATTTCAATGTTGTATGCGATAATACGCTTTGCAACAGATTTGTGGAGAGATGTCGGAAGCGATGCTTTCTTCCATATACTTAGCACTTTGTTCGCGACAATACTTGCTATTTCTGCTGCAGCAGGCTCATAATTTGCACCTTCCTGCCTAAGAGTATTCCTCACAAGGTAGTAATGGCGCATTACACCTTCGTACGTAGGCAACACATTTTCATGCATCTCCTTATAACTCCCGAGGATAGGGCAATCAGCTTTATTTCTTGTTTCGGCCATCTTAAGTAGTTGGATGACAAAACGAAAATGCCGGTACGATCCAATCAACGTCACTAGGAGTGAAAGAAACTGTTGCATCATTATGACGCAAACCCGCCAACACTCTCTTCCAAACGGACCTGTGCGACTGTGATGAGATGACTCAGCGAGTTCGGAAACAGAGCTCCGCTGTGAGAGAGGGGGTAGGCTGAGATTAAAACTTTAGGTAACAAAAACAAAGCAGAGTGCAAAACAGCAAACTATGTTTCTGAAAATCAACAAGAGGTTTACAGAAAGTATGAGAGAGGGAGGGGGTGGTGTTAGTGTTGAGCCCAAATTGGTAACAATAAGGCTGCTGTCGAACTTAATGCTTACGCAACTTATCATGCCATTTTTGGCAAAAATTACGTACTTTAAGGGATCTGGGGAAGCCTAAGAAATTAGCTCATGTCTGCTGAACTTTTACCCGTGTTTATACACTCAAAGGTGATATTAAATAACATGGTGACACAGTTTTTTTTTATATTTACGAAATGGAGAAATCGGGTGTTTTTAAACCATTTTTCCCTATAACTTTCAAATTTCGAGGTTCTTGGGACAGCCTAAGATATCAAATAATGTCATCCATATTTCGGGGTCATTTCAGTAATAAAATCGCAACTATTGCACATGGTGATGTTTCAAATTTAAAAAAAAAAAGTGTTTTTTGCTCCACCCTATTATACAGTCCCCAGAATTCAACACAATTGAACACCTGTGTGATGAGATCCTCCTGTAGTGACATACAGCAGCACCTACATAATAATGTGCTTCTAATCATTTTGTACTTCAGTGTGTGTGTATTATTTATTTATTTATAATTCATTTTTAATAAATAGAACTATAGTCACTGTAATTAGCACAGCAATCAGACATCTCTGAATTGCTTGCATTTCCTGTTTCTCACATAACATTAATCACATCAGAAAACTTGAAAATTACATTGCCCTAGAGAGGGAATCGAACCTGCATCTCCCGATTTCCATTCAAGCGTGCTATCAGTTATACCACCCAGGGCAATGAAGTTCCGAATGTCTGAGTGTTAAGAATCAGAACATTCTTTTATTTTTGCCAATCAAAAAATTCTGCTTCTTCATAGCATTGTTAAAAGCAAATTCTGCTTCCATGTAGCATGAGAAGAATATGCCTGATTGTTGTGTTAATTACAATGATGCATTTTCCACGTATTATTAGAATATTTCTTCCACACAATATATCCGAGTGACTGGTGACTTATGTAACAACACTACATGGAAGCAGAATTTGCTTCGACTAGCAAGAGGTCAGAGAATATTCCGATACTCTTAACACTCAGATACTTGGAACTTTGGTGTCCTGGGTGGCATAATGGATAGCATGCTTGAATGGAAATTGTGAGATGCAGGTTCGAATCCTCCTCTAGGATGATGTATGATAATTTTCATTTTCTGACGTGATTAGTGTTACATGAGAAACCTTAAATACTGGCAATTCAGAGATGTCTGATTACTGTATTGATTATAGTGATGTATTTCCCACATATTATGAAAAGAATATTTCTTCCATATGATACAAAACTATACTTATTTAACCTTTAATAATTGAGAGTATCTTTTGTTTGGAATGTCAGTTGTATACAATTAGAGTGTGTTTTTACTGTAGATAATAAAAGGCAAATGAAAAGAAAAGCAAGAGTAATGCAAAACCTTGACAAGAGTGTGGGGAAAGAATTCAAAAATCATCCTGGGAAAGGTAATAATAAATTTCTACCAAATGTATTTCATGGTTGCATTTTTACTTTTCTTTCTTCCTTTCTCTCTTTTGTGTGTATATGTGCGAAAATGATATGTACATATTCTTTAAAATTAATAGTCTTGTAATTGGGAAGTCACCAACAACAACAACAACCATTCTCAATCCACTGCTGGATGAAAGTTTCTTCCACAACTTCTGTCTTGAGCCAGTCTCCTCCATTTTGCTCCAACATGCTTTTAAATTTCATCCACCTATGTCCCACAGGATCTTTCAAGTCTTTTCCTGTTTTTTAGTATCGACTTTAGTATTTCAGTTGACCATTGGTGTTCAGTTCATCTAGCAATATGTCCAACCCATTGCCACTTGAATACCTTTATTTTGATAATGGTGTTTCCAACCATTGCCGTTTTCCTAATGCACAAGTAACCCTTCCTATCTTTTATGGTTACACCAAGCATGCATCTGTATGTCTTTTTTAGTTAAGATTCGTGTCTCTGATTCATAAGTAAGAACTAGAAAAAAGGATGCATTGATTCAAATTCTTTCCAGCCCAGTTTTATATGCTTATTTAATCACTTCTTTGATGTGGCTCTTGATTGATATCTGTTATCCAAGGTAGATATAAGCATGAGTTACTTCTAAATTTGTTCCATCAAACTCAGTATTGTACATCAGTTTTCTTTTCTGTTAGTTCATCTCTATATATATATATAAGTGAAAGTTTGTATGTTTGTTCCGCATACGTTCCTAAACGGTTTGATGGATTTGCACCAAAATTCGCATACATACTCTTCATCACTCAGATTAAAATACAAGTGGGGCGATTTTTAGAAATTCCATCCCTAAGGAAGTCAAATATGTTTTTATGGGGCCCTCTATAGACTGGGTGCAAGTCGGCTGCTGCAGTATTACTCCGGGTGTCAGAGCAACAGTCGTCAGGTGACGCCTCACTCCTCGCAAGCTTCCGCGGTTCAGGCATACAGGGAACAGTCCGATTTTTTAAAACACAACGCACCTGCAGAACATATTGTCATAAGTATTTATTTTTTTTTTTGCTTATGTTTCTATGGCATTTTCTTTGTAAGGATTAGGTTTCATTAGACTCCCAACAATTGATGCAGGAGTCTCAAATATGGGTAGAGCTACAGATTCCCACCAATGGGCATGGTCCTCAAATAACATCAAGGTTAAGTTGAAGTTAAAACAGACGGCCTTCTTCATACATAAAATTTAAATACAAGATTAGTATTGGTATTAGTATAGACAAAAGAAATAGCCTATGTCCACCGGAAAGAAGTAAGCTTCCCAATGGTGAAAGAATTATCTGAATGGGTTTAGTTTTCAAGATTAGTAAAAAAATTCCGTATATTATCATGAACTACTTTCTTTCATGTTGGGTGTGATCAGGTTGTGTGTAAACAAAGTGGAATGATACATAGGATTGGAAACTACTTGAATGAGTAACCAAGAAGAAGAATAAGAAGCTGTTCTTTCAATTTCCCCCGACTTTATGGGATTAGCAGAAGTCACCCTCAGTCATCGTTGTTGTCACTAAACAAAGAAGTGAAACAGTTATTGGTTTCTCCCAGGACATCATTCACTGTCATAACATTACATCTCTTCCCTATGACAGAATACAGTGATTGCCCCTGGCATATGTCTGAAGGTTAATGCATATCAAAACAACAGGCTAGAAGTTTTGTTTGGTGACCAGTCCTGGGATGGGCAGAGTCCAAACAGAGCTTGGGCTGCATATTGTTTACTGCAACTCTGACAGGCTTGGGCTCTGAGATAGAAAAAGGGGGAATTTTCTTTTTTTTTTTCTTTTTTTTTTTTTTATAAGAAAAAAAAAGAAATATGATTTTCTATGATTTACAATATGAGTCATTCCTTGAACTTTCTAGTTGGTAAAGAGATTTCTTCAGCAGCTAGGTCTGGGTGGGGAGTGGGAAATCAGGAGGACTATTTATTCCAGGCTTATTAGATAGCAAATGCCATAAGCCATGCATTAATTATTTTTTGCGAAGAAGGCAATGCTTCTTCAAGAACTACACACTAGATAGCAGACGGTATGCTGACGACATTTTGCCCCCTACCTCAACATGGCAGCTAACTGCTAATTCTGTTGAGCAACATACGTACATTGCAGTGCTGCCTGATCATTCCGGATTCCCTGCTTCCTGAAGCACTTCAGGAAGAACCAAACTGTCAAAGAAAGTCTGAGGCTATAATATAGAACAGATAGTTTTCTTTTTCACTCCCCAGTCAAGAAAGACATCTGTTAATTGCAAGGGGAGAAGAGAGTGGCAGTGTGGAAGAAGAAATCCTTTTTTTTTATTAATCCCTAAACAGGTTAGTCATAGTTTTTCGGCTAGTTTGGGCCCGGGTTCTATCATGCAGTTTAAAATTCGGTCTCATACAGACTTTTTTTTTTTTTTTTTTTTTTTTTTTTTTTTTTGAGGTTTAACGACCACCGTGAGCAACTCAATGGGCTATAAGCAGTCGCCCGTCCCTAATTTAGGGTCACTGGTTCCAGGGAAGGGAGAGAGCCAGTGCCGTAAGACAAACACAACATCCATGCCTCACCGGGATTCGAACCCGGACCCCTTACGGACAAATGATCAGAGGCCAACGCCTTAGACCACTGCGCCACCGGGGGGCATACAGACTTAGGCTGATATACCTTGGGTTCAGATAAGTTTGGGCTGACATACTTCGGGCTCAGATGGGCTTGGGCTCTTAAAATTGAGCTCAAGCTTAGCACTGGTGGTGACCCAGTACTAATCCTTCTTTTGTTACTCTGTAGGTTCGTGAGACAGAATTTCAGAAAGTATCAACAGCCAATTTTGGACATTATGGTATTCTGAGCGACACAATATTTACAGGGGTGGGGGATCCATGTCCTAAAGTTAATAACCCACATCCTTAGAAATGAAAGCATTTATCTGTTGCACTGTATTTTACTACTTAGTATAATCCTCAAACTGTGAAGTTCAGGGGGGAAAATTCCGTCATATAATCATCAAACCAATGAGTATCAGATGGTGAGCATAACAGAAAGTTATTGTCAGGGTAAGGCTTGAAAAAATTCTATTTAAGGTTACACACTCAGTATGACTTTCTGCAACAAAACACAGATGACTAATTAGAGCTTCATCACTATGTTGTATTCAGGAAGTTCACCAAGGTTAGGCTTATGCACATATTGAATGAACTACGGTGAGATATCATAAAATCTCGCTATTATTCCGTTCTTCGCGTTTTTTAACAAGGCCGTTGAAAATCACGATGTCTGGACCCCATGGCAATGTAATTATTCTTCGGGCATCAAACTTAAAGTAATACAAACAATAAAATAAGAACCAAATATAAAGTAACCTTTGAAAGCGAGGACTAAATAAATAGAAAGTTACCTTTCGTCGGTCAGTAGAAGTTCCTTATTGGCTAGTTCCATTTGGTGAAATTTCACTATTACCATTCACATTCAACTGACACACATTCATCAGGAGCAACATGAGTAATTATGAGACTTCATTAACCTTGAGTATCATTCGGGCAGTACGTAGCGAAAGGGGGGGGGTGACACTTCACCATGAATCACAAAATACCGCCCAAATGAAACTTCAGGCTAATGAACTCTCATAATTATTCATGTTGCTCCTGATGGAACACATGTCAGTTGAATGTGAATGGTAATAGTTAAAGTTTGCCAAATGCAACTAGCCAATAAGGAACTTCTACTGACCAACGAAAGGTAACTTTCTATTTATTTAGTCCTCACTTTCAAGGGTTACTTTATATTTGGTTCTTATGTTATTGTTTGTATTACTTTAAGTTTGATGCCCGATATTGCCGTGGGTTCTGGACATCGTGGTTTTCAATGGTCTTGTTAAAAAACATGAAGAATGGAAGAATAGCAAGATTTTATTATGATTTCTCATTGTAGTTCATTATGTAAGCCACGTAGTGATGTTCAGGGTGTTGAATCTTAACAATTTGATCCGATGTTAATGTGCACATATTGTTCTATATGCCTCTCTCTACTGTTTTGGACAGTTCCTTTCATGTATATAAGGGTGCCCATACTTCATAGAGTAGGTTACTTTGTACCCTGGTATATTTAATGGAATGCTGTATGCAGCTAACTAAAGTCTTTAAAAAAGAAAATAGTGAAGTGTATAGCTTTTGTATAGCTTTCTTTTTAAAGAGAGTTAGTATTACTGGGAATCTACTTAATAGTATGAAAGCCATGTATGCTGGCAGTAAAGCACATATACGAGTGAATGGCATTTTATCGAAATGGTTTTCTATTAGTGCAGGAGTCAGAGAGGTTGTGTAATATCACTCGGGCTGTTTAGTATATTTACGGGTGCATGCATGATGCCAAAATGGATAATACTGGTTTCATAGTGAGAATAATTGGCAGTGAAACACATAACACACAAAACATTAGAATAATTCTTGATGTCGACATATCACGCTTAAGTTACGTAAAAATTACAAGTGGTGGGATGTTTCAGTTGCGACTTCTACTTTCATCAGCCATGGAATAAAACATGTGTTATTAGCATCAGTTGTTGCCAGATTTCAAAATAGATCTTGAAATCTCAAAATGTATATTTCAAAATAGATTTTGAAATCTGGCAACAACTGATGCTAATACCAGATTTCAAAATAGATTTTGAAATCTCAAAATCTATATTTCAAAATAGATTTTGAAATCCAACAACAACTGATGCTAATACCACGTGTTTCATTCCATGCCTGATAAAGGTAGAAGTCACAACTAAAACGTTCCACAACTTGTAATTTTTACGTAACTTAAGCGTGATATATCGACATCAAGAATTATTCTTATACTGGTTTATGTCTTGGTAATATACAAGTGTTTGTGCAGATTGCTCTATGCTGATGACACAGTCCTGTTAGCAGTGAGCAAAAGTGAGTTGCAGAGTATGCTGTCCTGGGTGTGCAAAGTTTGTATGAAATTCAAACTGAGAATAAATAAGGAAAAAAACAAAGTTACGGTTTTTGAGCAAGGAACTCTTAGTACTGAATGCAAGATAAATCTTAATGACACAGAGATTAACCAGAGGAATAAGTTTGCATATTTAGAAAGTATGTTTGACAGATTGAAGAAATTAGATGGCGAAATTAGTAGGCGAGTAAATTCTTCATTGAAAGTCATAGCTGCTTTAGAAGGATTTCACGGGAATGGTGGGTTCTCAAGGAAGTCCCAAATGGCTGTGTATGAATGGGTGTAATTGTTCCTACTCTGATGTATGGCAGTGAAACCTGGGTACTGCAGAAGAAGCATAGGAGTCGTTTGTGTGCTGGAGAAATGCGTTACTTACGTGGGGTTTGTGGCAAGACACGATCTGATTGTGCGAGGAATGAAGATGCATTGCAGTTGTGTGATGTAAAGCAAAATGTTGTTAGCAAGGTGGAGACCAATATGCTTCCGTGGTTTGCCCATGTTGAAAGAATGAGTGATGAAGTGCTTACTAAGAAAATATTTTCAGCCCAAGTGGCAGGAAGGAAAGGCAGAGGAAGACCAAGGAAGACATGGAGGATCAGATTCAGGAGTGTATGCATGAGAAAAAGATTATGAGTATGAAGTATACGGCATGTAATAGATATCAGTGAAGCATGAGTTGTATGTCAAGATCGCTGTAAATGGCGAAGTTTGATACGACAACAATAAGTAAAAATATCTGGAAGTTTGTATTTCTTTTTGGAGCTAACCTCTGAATCTCAGAGAACAGCTTAGTGATATGTATGTATGTACGTTAGCCTTACACCACAGCGGCCAACAATTCACGGCGCTATGCGTGTTTTTCTTTTTCAGTCAGCATCTGACATAAATTTTTCGGTTGCTGTGTGTTACTGAACGTGGAAAGAGCGGTGGATTTTTTTTATTCAACTGACACCACGTATTTAGATGATTTTCACCTTAGATCTCACCCTTTGGATTATTGCTATAATTATATATAGCCAGTGCCATCAATGCCCACCAGATGGAGACGTCTCAGTAGCTGTGCCCATCTTACGGATTTATGATGTCAGATGCTGACTGAAAAAGAAAAGCACGCATAATGCCGTGAATTGTTTGCCGCTGTGGTGTAAGGCTAATGCGCTCGGCTAGATAATGAGAGATTTGGGTTTGATTCCCCGACGACAGCTGAATAACAATTTTTCGGTTGCTGTGCGTTGCTTAACGTGGAAAGAGCAATGGATTTATTTATTCAACTGACGCCACGTATTTAGATGATTTTCACCATTTTTAACATGATTCACTGGATGACTTAGAAGTTCAAATAAGTGGAAAACATGCACACACAACTTTTTTATTAAATATAGTTATTGTTGGCAAAAATTCATAGTTTTTTTGTTTTGTTTTTTAAGTGGATAAAAAGCAAAAATCCCTATTTTTTTTATTTTTTTCAGCATTGCTGTAGTTTCGTAGTTAAACCTTTAAAACCTATAGTACTTCAACTGAAGAGCGAATAGAAAAAAAAAAGGTCTTAACCAATGTTATATTGGCACAGCAAAACTAACAGGTGAGATTCGTGAAAGGATTTTTTTCTTTCAATCAGCAATGAGTTAGGTCAAGTGGGTGTGGTTTAATAGGATAGGAGGTACTGACAGTGATAGCAAGCATGTAACAACGGACAGTCCATATCTCTGAGAGTGCTTCAGCTGAACAGCAAACTAAAGACTTAACTAATGTGATTAGCATAATAGAACTTATGAATAAAATGCTGACAAATGAAATTCACCGAGTGATTACAGATGAAAACAGTTACGCACTGCGGTATAGCTCAATGACACCTCTAAGATTCCCATGCCACACGATTTCTAACAAAAGCGTATAGTGCCACCTTTTCATTGCATCACATATTTTTGTCAAAATTCTCAGAAGTAAAAACAAATCTTTCCAACTCTTTGGAGATCTGTCTCTTTGTATGTCATTACATTTTTTTTTCTGTTGTTAGCACGTTTTTAATTACACCACATTTTCTGCACAATTGGCACTTGGATTTTTTAAAAATCAGAGCACTGCAAAAAATGTTGTTGTTTTAAGCACTGTATTATTAGCATTGGCATATTATCTGCAGAACCTAACTATTTTTAACAGATAATCCACTGATTATGTGACAGAAATTATGATAAATTGTGATGTTTTATTTCATTCTGTTATGATAATAGTTGCTGGAGTTTACCTTTTCTTTGGTTTCCATTTTCAGTTTCTGCTATTCAAACCATGGTTCAACCTGTGATTCAGAGTGGTTCCCGGGGAGATTCAACTGCTGACTTTTATAAAGATGTTGAACTTAACCGCTTTCTTTGCAATCACTGTTCCTATCTGACTATTTACAAAAGAAGCATGATTGATCATCAGCGTAAACATACTGGTGAAAAGCCATTTAAATGTGAGAAATGCCAACAGGCATTTTCCCTGAAAGTCAATTTAGAGAGACATGTAACTGTTCATTTTGGCCAATGTCCATTTATATGTGATGTGTGTGGTGTCTCTTTTAATACGCAGTATTCTCTTACCCACCATATGAAGACTCATTGAATTTCTGATACTATAATTACTACTTCACAAACTGATTGTCAATATTGCACGTGCACTTCATTTTGGATGCAGAACTTTGTTGTTTATTTCTATCCTGCATTTTTTTGTCATAGTGACTTTTGCTGTTAGCTTAATGTGATTGATAATAATTCATATTCTAATAAATCTGTATGTACTGAAAAACTTATGGAAGATTGTTTAAAGTTTGTAAGTTTGACAGAATGAGTAATATAACACACATTTACAGTAGAACCTTGTTTATACATTTGTCACATGCATTTTTCTCATTTATACATAAAATGCCACTTGTCCAAAAATACTGAATTGCCCTTATTGTTAAATTTTGCCAATTATATATTAATTAAATTATCTTTCTTCTCATTTATGTATTAAATTGTAGTGTTATGGTGCTGTGATTTAGAGAAATTCAAACCACTCAAATTCCATTCCTCAAACCCTCTTGCCACTCCCCCTTCGCAGCGAATTCTGCTTTCCATTTTCCATTCCCCTCGCTTGGTTCATCCTATTTCTTGAAATCTACCTGCTTTATGACTCACTCTGCATGCAGTCTTCCTGAGCTACCATTTGTCATCTCAGATGGCACCTGCAGTTGATACCTACTCTTTCTTGATGTTGCCATATCGGACTCTTTTTTCGAAATTTGAGACCTTCTTTTGCATTTGCTGTCTTTCTTGTTTTGGATCTGTGGCATTATGATCTTGTAAGTCTTGTCTTTAAAGTAAAAAATGGAGATTTTGAAGGAAATTGATGAAAATTACAGGCTGTGCCAAAAAAAGACTAGCTGCAAAATTAAAAATTCCAGTTTCGATTCTCATGACAGTAATTTACAAATGTAAAAAAGGTCGAGGACAATACAGCAGAGTGTCTACTGGTCACAAAAATCATGAAAGTCACGAATTTTGCTTTGGGGTTATGAATTTCTTTTTGTTTTTATTTTATCATGAAAGTCACGGATTTTGCTTTGGGGTCATGAATTTCTTTTTGTTTTTAGTTAATGTTCATTTTCTTGCAAAAATCTTAAGTAATTTTCCATGCAGTAACCCCATAAGCCATCTAAAGATTTAAGAGTAAAGAAAATGGAGGCATTTGTTCCCTCCTCCACAAAGAAACCTGATAGAGCAAAAAAATGTCTTAGCATAGAAATACATCATGTACATAATGTTTACAAAATTTTGAAATCAATTTAGATAGAGTCAGGACATTTTTCAGGTATAAATGTTTTTAAAGAAGGGCATGTAGGGAAATCTTGTAGCAAACTGGTGAGTATTTCAACTCAATTTATTAGTGCACTCAAAGTATGATGAGTAGACTTTTGTTACTTAGCAGGACAGCAGGGGGCACTTTTTCTGCAAAAAAAAAAAAGAGAAGGCATAGTGTTTCCTCTCTTTGATGTGTGTGTGTGTGTGTGTGTGTGTGTGTGCATATATTGCAGCCTGGATGGGTATATATATACAGCAGTTGCTCTGCTTTTTTGAAGTTTTCACCAAAGTAATCTAAAGTCACCAATTTTTTTCCAGCTTCCATAAAACTCTCCCCCTTCACAGCGAATTCTACTTTGGTAAAAATTAGGAATTTAGCAATACATTCATGACATATAATTCTTCATTTTTTACCTTTCTGTGGCTTAGAAGATTTTTTTGTTGTTGTGTGGGGTCATTTGCCCGAAATACATTTATGACATAGCAGAAACCCATATTCAACAATACTAGGTCTTTGTAGAGATGAGTTAATGATGTGTTTTACTGGTCCTTGATAAAGCCAAAGCGCTCAGCATTTTCAATACTTTCTGCATTCTTGCATGTTTTTCCCTGCTCGTTTGCCTTGGCGTTTTTTTTTTTTTTTTTTTTTTGCTCCTGTTGATATTATTGCTTCTTCTTGTGAGTGTTATTTCTGAGAATTCTTCTTTGTTGCTTTTGTGCTTCTGAGGTAATAATATATATATATATTTTTTTTTCGTTCCTGAAGTTTGGTTAAAATTATATATATATATATGTACTGAAGTCCTTTAAAAGTGGTCATGAAAATTTCTTATTGCTCATGAAATTATATTTACCAAATTTGGTAGACCCCCTGTGCAGTGTCTTCAGGCTCAACTGCATCGCAAAAATTATGCATTCAACACATGATTGTTTTTTCTATTGCTACTTATGCCATATGTGCATCCATCCAGTGATGGAAAATGTCCCTATTGGTTTGTATGTTTTTTTAAGTTATACGTTAATTTTACTCGGTCCCATAAAAAACGTATAAATCAGGTTCCACTGTGTATAATGTATTATATTATGTATGTTTACTGTATCTGCTATCATTTTCCCTCTTACATTTCTTCATTCAAAATGAATATTGCTTCGTGTTTAGGATCAAATTAGTTAATCCTTTTTTCGAAAAAAATTGTTCCAGTGTTGGTCAGAGTTGATTGTGAGCATCGATTCTGGAGTAGTTAAACCTTCCAGCATATAGAAATTTGAAAGATCCTAATAGCTGTTAAAAAAAATCATATTGTTACTTAGGTCCTGGCCCACTGTCTTGATTCAATTTGGTAAAGCCACACACACACACACACACACACACACACACACACACACACACAGGATAAGACCGGAATGGTCAGGTTTATACACTAGATCAGAGAGCAATTAAGAAGGCAGTGAATGCAGATATATACTAGAGAGCACTATATCTTGAATAATTTAATAACTTAAATACAAGTTAAAAAGAAATGAACACAAATTTTTGTTAAACATAAAAGCTAGCACAAACATATGCAAATTTTGTTTGTCTAATGCTTTGGAGATCTGAAAGGATAAAGTTTTCCTTCCATGGCAAACGTGTCACATCAAAACAGAAACTTGAATTCATTGTGATAGCTGATAGCTCCACCATAAACATGCAGCTTATCTTTTCAGATATCCTTTTTTTCTTTTCTCATTTTTCAAGACACATGCAGAGTAATTTCAACACTCAGATTGCATCACAATCTCAGAACACCACTGTCCTTTGCAAGTATCACAAGAACTCTGTCATCAAGGACATGCTGCTTTTTTGTCCAAAAATCATTTGTGAACAGTTGTCGACCATTTTGCCAGATTCAAGCTCCCTGATTTCAGCAGCATTAATGGACTGTATGTAAGCAAATACAGCCTGTGGGGAATCCTTCTTCCTCATGCTTGTTCTGTTGGAGAGATGGCAACACAGAAAAGGTTCTGTTGTCACCACAGCAGCAAACAGCAAAACCAACTTCCCACAAGCACTTAAGTGTCTTCTGATTTGTCACCGTTGCTTTTGCATTTTGGGAAACGTGATTCCCACATTTTTGTAATAATATGCTGATAACTCTGAAATGGAATGTGCATTTCATGCTTTCCCTGAACCCATTCTCCTGTGAAACAAAAATCAGGCTCAATGTTAACTCTTCTCTTAGCCTTGATGTTTTCAAAGTCATAGCTATTGTTTGTTGCCATAGCTACTCAGTGATCACCTCGTTATTAATTTTTAAAGATGCAAAGTGATAGGTAACATTCATTGCTTCCCTATGTGGGTGGGAGAAGAAGAAAAGCCTGCAGTTTTAACAAAACAACCAATCTAGTACATTTCTTGGTCATCAAAAAAATTTAGGGGCAATGAAAATATTACGTGTGTACATACATGATGCATGTATAAGCTCCCGGCAGTCCTCCTGCCTCCAAGTGAAGTACTAACACTATTAACTTTTATTCTTTTTAATCATTAAAACTTTTCATTGTGATATTTAAATTACATTAATTCTGTTTTAATAATCTCCTATAGTGAGCACTATATGCACTTAAAAGCCTCGTAACTTAAGTTACCATAATTTTTGTCGTATAATCTGTGAATTATCTGCTAAAAAAGTGTAAAATATAGGTTCTACGGATTATACGCCAATGCAGATAACACGCCGATTTAAAAAAAAAAAAAATTGTGACCCTTAGATTTTTTTAAAAATTTGCAGCGTAATTGTGCAGGGGAGGGGGCATAATTGAAAAAGGAACTCCCACGGAAGAATTTTCCTCAGTTCAGGAGTTTGTACGGAGCGGGGAGGAATGTCGTAACAAAAGATCAGAAAAATTGTGGGGAAGGACGGCAGGGGTCATTTTGTTATCGTTGAGGACAGCTCTGATTGTCGTGCCATCTCTGTTTTTAGCAAAAAGCCAAAGAAGCACGTACAGCGCTTGCTGCACGAACCTATGCGTTCCTCCTTTTGGATCTCATGTGCGCTGCCTTGTGTTTAGTTCGTCTTTCGCCGTTTTGACCAACGCCCTTGCTTTGCTGCTATTTTTCTTCATTGCTATTGAAAATTCTCCTATTCTTCGAAAAGGAAACGTTTCAGTTCTACTGCCAAATTTAAACTTAAAGTGGTGGACAGAATTGAGGATATGATCGTGTCACTGCACCATAGTTTTGAAGTCAGAACACAATCTTGCAGTAACATGAGGAAAGCCTCTGTGCCGTGGTCTAAAACGTAAACAAATTCGTCAGTAAATTCCGCGGAAGAATTCACGGAAGTTTTTTTATTGGCCCACGTATAAGCCGATCCCCTAACTCTGAGAACAGGAATTCCTCCTAAAACTTTCGACTTATATGCGAGTACATACAGTATTTCTATGACTTCTGTATCAGCCTTTTGTCATTGGCAAGGTGTAATGCAATACTCTAGAGCTGCATCGGTGTGATCTATGGTTGCCACACCCTTTATCTGTCCGGAGATAAAAATATAAGACAGTAACCTTTAAAAATGAATTTCTTCATTTAATAAAATAATTTTTTTCTCTAACTTCTTTGGACTCACGGGTCATTATGTGACCGACTTTTCTGTCAGAAATTCCACTTCCCGTTCAACATCTATAATGTGCGGATTATATGTGGATTTTTTTCCCCTGAATATCACAGTCTGCTGATTATACGCCGGTGCGAATTATACGAAGGGAATTTTTTTTTATGTGAATTTTGTGGTCTGTGGATTAAACGCCAGTGCGGATAATACAATGAAAATTACGGTTCTTACATATTAGGTGTGCGACTTGATTCTCAGCCCCTAACTGCAAGCGATCATAGAACATCAGCAAATGCAAATAACTGTGTGCGATAATGGCTGATTGCAGCACCATCCAACAGCTTTCCAGGCAACCATAACCACTCACAGCTGTAATGACAGAAGGGACGGAAGTTGACGGTGAAAGCAATGTTGTTCGAGAAGCAACATTTGAGGCACTGCCTCCTGTTCACGTTTCAGCTAAAAACAAGTGCTGCGGAAGCCCAGTAAATTATCTGTGCTGCTTTGGGTGAGGCTGCTGTGTCCTACAGTATGTGTAACAAGTGGTTCCAGCGGTTTAAGCAGGGAAATTTCGATCTCCGTGATGCAGAACATCTGGGACAGCCACAGAAATTTGACGATGAGGAACTGGAACAACTGTTGGATGCGGATCCCTGTCGCACGCAGTCAGAGCTCGCCCAGGAACTCAGAGTAATGCGGCAAGCCATTGCGAAGTGCCTGCACAAGCTTGGATGGATTCACAAGGAGGGTTGTTGGGTGCCCCACCAACTCAGAGCTGCGAACAAGTCTAGGCGCTACGATGTTGCTGTGTCCTTGCTCTTCAGATTCAAGAAAAAGGATTTCCTCCAAAAGCTTTTGACCTGTGATGAGAAGTGGATCCTCTACGATAATCCTAAGCGGCGCAAATCGTGGGTTTATCCAGGTCAGCCTATCGCCAGTACCACCGAACCGAATATTCATGCCAGGAAGTCGTTGCTGTGCATATGGTGAGATCAGCGCGGTGCCGTACACAATGATTTCCTCAAACCTGGTGAAACGGTCAATGCTGAGCGTTATTGTCAGCAACTCATTCGTGTGAGTGACGCAATGGAGGTGAAAAGGCCATACACCGGCAATTACAGAAGGTCGGTCCTGTTGCTTTAGGATAATGCGCTTCCTCACACCACAAAAACGACTTCAAACACAATCACTGGCCTGAGATGGGAGATTTTGTCCCACCTGGTGTATTCTCCAAACTTTGCCCCATCGGATTATCACCTCTTTCGCTCCCTGCAACATCACCGGAGTGATACGCACTTCATTTCTGTCGAGGAGGTCCACACAAGTATTGACGACTTTATCAACTCGAAACAGCCCTCTTTTTTCCGCAGTGGCATTCGGCAGCTCCCTGACCGATGGCTCAAATGTGTCCAACACGACAGGGTTTATTTCCCTGATTAGGTATGTATTCAATTTGCTATAAGTTGCTGTCAACGTGTCTTGCCTGTGGCCGAGAATTAAGTTGCACACCTAAAACATTTGTTACTGAAACTCACCGTAATGAGTTGAGTATCATCTTCAATACTATTTCAATTTCCTTTTACAAATGTAGAATTGGTATTGATTATTTTACTAAAAACTAATTAATGGAAATAAATTCATTAACTATTTAAAACATAGAATATTAAGAATGAACACTAAAAAAACATTTTACTTCAACTGCCCCAGACTTTCAGTAGCGAAACCTTGAGACTAGCATACACTTTTCGTTTTTATTCCAGAAACATTCTTAAAGCCACTTTCTTCATCCATCACACAAGGCCTCAGCACATGTTTGTACTGAAATTACATTGGTAGTGTGTGGAACCTTCAGTTTTTCGAGTATAGGGAGCATGGTTTAACAACACACCTATAGGGGTGCATTTGCAACCCACATGGTTTTGAGCAGATTGTCAGTCTTGTGCTGCCATCCTGTGGGCTGCTTGAACACGAAAAATAAATCAAGTTATTAATTTCTAATAGACTGTGTTTTGTGATTGTGTGTTGGACTAAACTTTTCTTCAGGGATTTGCTAAAACTGTTGGATCATGATTATTATAAACTTTTGTCATTTAGAGGTGAGTTTTTGACTAAATTTCTTTGATGACTGAGAAATATATTAAAACACTTGCATGTGAACTCAAAAACTATTTGGACATTGTTGATTGATGCTTCAAGATGTATGATAGCCAGTCCAGTATTAAAACTTAAAACACATATTCAGTGACAAGATGCAACCTTTTGACGTAGAACATGCCTATCATTTTGTTCCAGTACTGTGTACCTTGATAAACAAGTGTGCACCAGACTTCCTTCAATAATTTCAAAACTGTAAAAGCTAGCAAAAATATAATAACTAAGTTGAAGAGAGGAAGGTCCGAAGAGTTTACCGAAATTGCATTCAAGGTCAGATGACGCAATAGGGAGCAGCGCACGCATCCGTCATTTTGTGAATAAATTGGTGCTCGATGGGAGCAATAAAATTAGTATAACTCGGAACTGGGACATGATAGCATCTGCCGTGAGGTGTCATTCATTTCGTCTATGTGAGATCTATCGATATTGGTAATAATATTCGTGAGAAAACTTGATTAGGTGTGTGAAAAATTGTGAAATAATTGAGAACTTTGTGAACATTTGCGAAATGTCTCAATATCTTAATTTAAAGAAGGTTCAAACCTAATGCAAACAAGAAGAAAGAATGAGTCAAAAAGAATGGAACAAGCTGTGATAGCATGTACTTCGAGTTGTTATTTGTTTCGTCTATGTGAGATCTATCAATATCTGTAATAATATTTTTGAGAGAACTTGATTAGGGGGTGAAAAATTGTGAAATAGTTGAGAACTTTGTGAAAATTTCTGAAATGTCTCAATATCTTAATTTAAATAGATCAACTTGAATGCGAGAAAATGGATAATTGAAGACTACGTGGGAGACGTGCCTCATCGACATCACACTGAACAGCAAGTCACGCTTCATTCTCGGATGCTTTTACATTCACCTGAACGTCACCATTTCGGACCTCGAAATGTTACTCTTTGCAATGATGATTAAGTATTCCGAGAACACCAAGAAAATCAACAAGAATATGATTGGGGATACAGAGGTACCAATGATAATCATGGGAGACTTAAACGTCAACTCTCAAATGAATCTGCACGAGCTCGATTTCATGGACTCAATTCAACTTGAACTTTGTACAGACACGATCGCCAGCTATACTGGGAAACACATACATCGACTTTCACGAGAAACATCGTTGATGTCATGCCATACATGAGCTACTTCTCGTACCATCAGCCCCTCTTCAACAATACCATTCTCAGCCTAGAATAAGTAAGCCATTCTCTCAAAATATATTACTCTCTGCACAAGATTTCTGTAAACAGCTACATTTTTTGTTTTTAAATCTCTCTAAACCTAAACTCTGCGCATTCACTCATTTCTAACACCCACCCAACAGCCACGTGTCATATTCTACGCCAAAAAGACCTGCGGCTGTGGCTCCAACACAGCTCCCGCCAATTTTTTTATGGTGTTACCAGAAGCCATTATTGTGTTAATTTTTTTATATAATCATTAAAGCTGAGAGGTTTTTCATCTGTAGGATTTTTTTCTTTCTTTTTTTTTTTTTTTTTTATTCTCTCTTGGTGGAAGAGGAATGTGGATATTACAAGCACAAATCTCCATATTGTTATTTTCAAAAATTTTCTCTTTAGAAAGGTGTAAAATGCAACTATATATTTTGGAAACTAGATATGCAGTGATCATTCACAGGTCAAAGAGTTTAAAAGCAGATAGGGAATTTAGAGTGAGAGTGCACTGAAACAAAATTCTTTTAGGCTTTCTCCAAACTGAATCATATCAACGATGAAATTAACCTGTTCAGGAGAGATTTCCTGATGTCGTTTTAAAATTCTGTAACTGTCTAAATCATGTGCACCATCTTTGTCTAAGCATTTATTTCTGGAGAAAACAGAAGACACGGCTAATATAGTTAAAGCCACACTGCCATGAACAATCAGAATATCAATAACCATGAAAGTGGCACTATATTTTTAGGGTTTGTTATTTTTTAGCAAAAAAAATGAGTTTGCCTTTTTCAATTATTTTCTTTTTCTTTGCATCATAATTTCTGGCAGAAAATGGGAAATTCCGGAAACTTGTAAGCACATGCAACACTCAAGCACATTCATTCGTGACATTAATATTCTAAGAGTTGGGTGTAGAAGAAGCACTACATGCCATTCATTCTGGTTGTTTGAAACACAGCTTGTAGATAGAAATAAATAAAAATAATCCGCTAAGTAGTAATAAAGCAGTTGTCCACATGATGTTGTAGCTCGCAAAACAAATTCAAGAAAAGCAGCACTCAATTGAAGTAAAGAAAAAAAAAATTACTCACAACCTAAGAGCTTGTGCTGTAACCAAATACCAGAGTGGTAACAGTGAAATTATGCTCTGTGGGACGAGACTCAAAAGAGCTACTGTGTACTCTTCGGATTCATACATAAGTGTGGTCAACAAAAATCACAGTGCCTTGTAAAACCACTGTAGAAAGAGGAAGTTGCTGACCTTGCTCCTTGCCAATGGCTTCACAATCTGCTCCTACACAGCACACCGGCATGCAATATCTTTCAATGGCTTATATGGAGTGAGCAACTTCATACTTAATTTGCACTGCATTACAGTTTTCTTTTTGAATAAATTATTCCTGCTTATTTAAAACAGTTTCCAGTTGTAACAGTGGACACTAGCACACTTCAACCCTAATGTCAGACTCATTTTATTTTTATTTTTGAAATTAATTTCCATTTAATAAACAAAATGGAGAATCAGAATTAGTTTTGGAGGGTGAGTCAAGTTTCTAAACTTTCGTGATAACAAAGTTTTGAGCTTTCTGGTAATGGATTTCTGAACTTCTTGATAATAAAGTTTAGAAATTTTCCTCACTCCCAGGAAACTAATTCTGATTCTCCATTTTGTATTCCCATTACTATGGGAATCAGCTTTAAAAGAAAAATAATGAATGCAACAGTGGGGATCTGGGAACCACTTACTATTGTCTGTCCTTTCTAAGGTTGAAAAAGACTTTCTAAGTTGAAAAAGTTACCAGTTGAAAGCTTCCTTATTTATTTAGTTTTTTACATAAGTATGTTTTTGAAATTTTAATAATTTTCCATTTTTTGTTATGTGCCTGTGTCCAAATTTTTCTTGAACAACCAGTCTAAAAAGCTGCTGGGAAAGGACTGTGTTCATCTAAACTACTCATAAAAGACAATTAACTAGCCAGAAATCTAACTAGGGAATTTGGTGCTGTTTCTCGGAACCTTTGCAGAGCCACTTAAGCTACACCTTCATAAAGTCATTTAATTTAAATAGGTACCATCACAGAATCAGTCATTTCATGGAACAGCAACATTTTCAAATAATTATTTTGCAGCAATAGAATTTGAGATCACAGGCCTTATATGTACTGTAGGTATCTATATATGTATTTGTTACATGTTTGCATACCCAAACCTCATAATGCTGCACTGGGGGAGCTCATGAACAGATTCCCTCTCCTTCCCACATGGGCTTCAACATTAATTAAAGTATTTTTCTTTTCTTCAATTTAGAATCTCTGTTGTTATTAGTATTACTACTACTTCTACTACTACCACCACCATCATAGAGCTTAATAAAGAACTCTAAGAACTCATAGTCCCTTATTTTATTTATTTATTTATTATTTTTCCCCCTGAAATAGCTTTATATCAATTTCTTTCAATTTTGGATCAGAAAACCAAAATTTCAAACATTTTTAATATGCTCCACCATTTCTGAAGCCTGTGAGGTCTTATCACCTCTGATTTTCAACTTAGAGTACATCCCTTCCTCTACGAAGTCTGTGTTCATCCTCTGAAATAATAAGACCTTTGCAGAATACAATGATTAACTTAATTTGTAAATTTGAATGTTAAATTTTAAGAGTTGCATAGTAGTTGATGAGCTCAAATATGCATTTCAAGATGATCACGTGGTTATTTTCAGAAGCTACCTTTCATAAGCATCTTAAAATTGAATTTTTAAATTATCATTTTATCCTTCAAAACCTGAGAATAAAATGATTTAAAAGCAAATATATTATTTTATAAACCTTTTAAAGTTATGTTGATTAAGCAGTGTAAAATATAATTACGTATGAAAAATGAGTTGCCTAAAAATGTGTTAGATATTTTGTATGAAAGAACGAGCAGGAGCCTAAAACATGCAGCATCAAAAATGTGGGAAAAATCTAAAAGATTTTGAGGTAAGTTCTTTTTAGGTATATTATTAGCAGAATGTAATTTCCAAATAAACTTATAAAAATTGAATTGAAGCATATTGGTAGGAACACATGGAAGCATAGGGACAGTTTATCTATCTCATTTAAAGTATATGTGTCTCAACAAAAATCTGTACAAAGGCTAATGAGTTCTGAGGATTTAAAATTTGGCTTATATAAGGTAATAATATATAATAACTACAAATTTTGAAGATGACAATCCGATTTTTGGCGTAAATGTGACAAGGATGGTAAGTCAGGTAATATCCAAAAACTTGAAAATTTTCATCGTCCTGGAGCGGGACTCGAACCTGCGTCTCCCAGAAAACGCCCGGGTATGCTAACCACTACACCACCCAGAACGACCAAGTTTCAAGTTTCCGATCAATTTGAATATAACCATCACAGGATTCGCTAGTCGAAGCAACCGGCATTCATGTTTAGCGAATCTGGAGGTTAAGAACTTATCCCGTGTTTGCCCGGAGAAGCATACAAATCATGAAAGAAATACGGGATTACGCCATATAATACAAATTTTGAAGATGACAATCCGATTTCAAGTTTTCGGATATTACCTGACTTACCATCCTTGTCACATTTACGCCAAAATATATACACACTCTTCTTTCCATTTAATGAGTTTAACAAAATATAAAATCCCTGAAATTTTTTGAAAATTAAAAAAAGTTACTGTTACTATACCCCACAACTTTCAAACAGTTGTGATTTATATTTTTAATTTATGTGGCAATCGTGCTGTAACTTGGAATAATGCTTAAATGACCTAAACAACTGAGACACTAGATTTCAGATAATTTGTGATGGTGTCAAAGTTCTCCCCTTCAGTCTTAGAGCTGTAGTGCCAGAGGCATTCTCTTTGAAGTAGAGCAAAATAAACAAATGGGAGTGGGGTTGGAATCTCAGGAAGGTTGGGGGTGGTGGTGACATTACGGAGGTCACAGATCAGAGCAGCATGGAATGGAAATGGCACTCCTCTGTTCAAGGTCAACACGCTTTGTTGCAGGCTATGTTTTCTCACCTAACTTTTACAAAGTAGCAATCTGCAGAGAGGAAATGTCTACACACACATACACACAGACGTTTTTGTCAAAGCCAAGGGGGAGGAGAAGATATGTTGATGCAGTGACACTGCGCATTATCATCGAACACGTAGCATTCTTAAAGTTTTGACATGATATAGATTTCCCTCATTATATGGCATGGTATGAAGAGCAAAACTGCTCATTTTTAAAGATTGGGGAGTGGGGGAGCTCCATATTATGTGCACCATCGTATAATCCACAGTGGCTAGAATTTAAACTTTTAGGAACAGATAATCCGCTGATTATGTGCCGGAAAATACGGTACTTAATTTTTTTCCTAACTGTCTGTGTGAAATGCAGGAGTTACAATGTAGTTAGTGCTTGCAACTTCTGCTGCTTGTTGGCTGTGTTGACAATGGTGGCGTGTGACATCGGCAGGACATGGGGCAGGAGGAGGTCTTGTCATTGGCTTATGGCAAACTTGTCTTTGACTTTGTAATTTTGACTTTGGTTTTATAGTTCAAGCCATAAAATAATTGTGTGCAATATCCAAATCTAGATCTTGTAACTTTATCTACAGTTTTGTGATTTACATTCTTTTTCGTTGCACATATGATTATTCTCTCATATGAAAACTGATTTGACCAGCAGAACTGTCTTTTAAATTGCATAAATTCTAATTTATTACATCCACAAACTTGAATTATATGCAACAGTACTGCAAGCTTCATCAACAGATTTTAGTTTGTATAGTTAAGTCGTGTGTAAAAATATATTTGTATATGTTATTTTCACATGTGCAATTTATAAGGTCTTTAAAAAAATTTTGTTGGGTGCTTAGAAGTCCTTAAAAAGTGCTTATATTTTTTGGGAGAAAATGAGTGGGAACTCTGTGTCAGTAATGAAAAAAACTTAACAGGAATTATAGAAGAAAAAATTTTGAAGGTACATTACCTCTCAAATTTTAGATGTGTACACGAGATTATCATCAGGAGTTCCTACGTCTCACTTTTTCCACAGGTCTGGTAACCGAGCCTGGTTGGTTTGCCCTTTGGTAAAAAAAATTCTGGATGGTACATCAACCAGACCTGGTCACCAGACATGTGGAAGAGGTAAGATGCAGGAACTCCTGACGATGTAGATCCAAAATTTGAGAGGTAATGTACCTTCAAAAATTTATCTTCTATAGCTCCTGTTAAATTTTTTTGTTACAAGAGTTGAGTTTCATTCAGATGGTGGAACAGGCATTGTTTTTGTGAACCACAGCCTGCAATCCAGTATTAGGAAAATCTCAGGAAAGGGAATAAAAACCTCCAGAGCAGCTAATAATACAGTACATTGATAATTTGCTGAGTAGAGAAAACTCAACTGAAAGAGTCATTATTCAAAAGGATGTGAAGTACGTCCAGTTATGTGAAACTGAAAAAGTCATTATTCAAAAGGATGTGAAGTACGTCCAGAAAACTGAATTTTTTTGGACTCTCAGTAATCCGGCACCCCTCTGTGCAAGGAATAGCCGGATTAGCAAGAGTCTACTGTATGCTCAAATCTTTGTTCAATTTTAAAATTTTGTATAGTACCACTAACTCGGTATTTTTACCGCATTAAAGTAATATTATAAGGTTGAAACATAGTTCATTGTATGCCAAACTCAGAAAAAAATTCTGAACTTGATATGGAATAGAAAAGTGGGGGACAGACACAATGCTACACTTTTCTTTGAGCCCCTGCCCCTTATTTAAATGGTTAGAATACATGGTGGATGCATCTAAGATTTTAGAAAACTTTACTAAATAAACACTGAGTGAATTATGACCACCTACCTAAAACTTTGTAAGTCCTCCTTTCACCCTCAGTATAGCAGCTATCCAACATATTATCAATTCAATAAGATGCCAAAAACAGTTGGGAGGTGTGGCCAACCAAGCTGTATGTATTGCGGCCTTCAACGCAGATATCGAGGTGATTGGTACTTCGTAAGTCCTCCTTTCGCCCTCAGTACAGCAGCTATCCGACGTGCATCGATTCAATAAGATGTCGGAAGCAGTTGGGAGATATGGCCAACCAAGCTGTGTGTAATGTGGCCTTCAATGCAGGTATGGAGGTGATTGGTACTTCGTAAGTCCTCCTTTCGCCCTCAGTACAGCAGCTATCCGACGTGGCATCGATTCAATAAAATGTCAGAAGCAGTTGGGAGGTATGGCCAACCAAGCTGTGTGTAATGCGGCCTTCAATGCTGGTATGGAGGTGATTGGTACTTCGTAATCCTCCTTTTGCCCTCAGTACAGCAGCTATCCGATGTGGCATTGATTCAATAAAATGCCGGAAGCAGTTAAGAGGTATGGCCAACCAAGCTGTGTGTAATGTGGCCTTCAATGCAGGTATGGAGGCGATTGGTGTATCCAGACACCTGATATGCCATTCCATAGTATCCAACAAGTGCTCTAGGTGATTGATAACGGGGGAGTTCAGAGGTCATCGATATGCTGGAAGTCTGAACTGTGTTCCTCAAACTATTCCTGCACACCATTAGACCTGTGGCTTGGCACATTGTCATCTTGGAAGACACTGTTGCCATTTGGTGGAAAACTGCAACATTGCTGGGTGTACAGATTCAGCAAGCAATTCACAATAATGGGCATCAGTCATACGTTGTTTCACGTGTACCAGGGGTCCAAGTTTTTGCCAGGTAAACAGGCTCTTCATCATACAACCATCTCCACTGGGTAGCACTGTGTAGACCACACAGGTTGGATTGATTGCCTCATGCTAAATATTTGCTCCAAATATGTGCACAACCATCCACAGAGTGTGAAGTAAATAATGTGACTAGTCAGACCAGCACACTTTTTTCCAGTCATCCAATATATTCAACTTGAATTATCTTTGCACCAGACAAGTCTTTTACGACAATGAACCATGGTTAGGAGAGGATGTCTTCAGGGTTGTCTGCTGTTATAGCCCATATGTGTGATCATACAATGCATGGTCATGACTGATACTGTTCCAGGTTGACTTCTGTTGTACTGGATGCACAACTGTTGAACAGCGCTGTATCTGTTGGCCTGTATGAGTCATCGGACCTGGGCTCACCTCTCCCATCAACCTTTCACTGTTCTGTGCAGTTTTGACTCTGGGTTATTTACCGTTTTCACGCTAGTCCCGACACACTTTAGCTATGCAGCTTGCAAACAACTCACTAGTTCAGCCATTTGGGAAATCCAGGCACCTGCTCTCTCAGCTTCCACAATCTGTTCTTCCTCGAAGTCCAATAAATCCTTTCATTTACCGATCACACTGAATTTTACTACCTACTGCTCGCTCCCCTTGCACCTTATGTGCTATGTCATTTGATTTGGGAATCGTGGTCAACCTGCTGCATCCACTTTTGATTGGGGTGGTCATGATTTATTGATTGCTTGGTGTATGTGATTTTTTGTTATATAAAATGAATTATTTGTTAAATTTTATGTTGTACTATTCTGTGAAATGGAAAAAATCCTCTGAGCGATATCTAAGAGAGAGTACAAGAAAGGCAATTTCCATAATTATATAATAAATCAGAGCAAAAATTGCTAATGACATTTCATTATACTTAGATCGCCTTTGAATCTAAGATGATATAGTTTCAAAAGATAAGAGAGAGAGATTCCTAGTCAGGTTATATACCAAAATTCATAAACATTCTTATAAAACAGCAAATAGTTGAGAAAAAAAAATACAAAAAAAATTATTTAAGTTAGCTGAAATTACAAAGAAATAGTAAATGTTTAAAGCTTATGGATGTCCGTATTCATGGTTCCCTGTGCGACGAACACAGTAAATACTGTACCTAAAAATGTTTTATTTTACTGGGGATAACATCATCAGTTTTGGCTAAAATCTACATGAACTAAATTTTATGGCTAAATTTTTGTAAACACTTCACCCCCACCCTCATCCGCTCTGCCCTAGTTCTAAGCTGCTGGTGTCACCTCTGGGGGAAGAGGGAATGCAGAATTTCCATTTTTCCTTCTCTGTTGTGGAGGGACACTTAGCCAGATATCTACATTAGATTTTTGATGCACATATTCTCATTGAATTTTTATTTCGATGTTTTTTTACTATTGTTTAAATTCTTTTGTTCAGCATTAGTTTTAATAATTTGTAGTGTCATCATGTATTGTATGTTGTGTATAACTTTATTGGTTAGGTTTTTTATTAAGTTTGTGTATATCTTTGTGCACTTTCACATTTAGTAATATTTCTTCAAGGAAAATTCATGAAAAAATGTTTAGTGAAAAAAGTGGGAACCATTGCTAAAAAATTAAAACCCAATGATGCAAGTCAATAAATAAGAAATGCTATTATACACCAAATTGATACAAGCAATTATAAAAATCAATTTTTTGTTGGTGTTGCATCAGATGTGTACTGAGCTTTTACACACTTATGAGTGGCTTTTTCTAGGCAAGCAAACCATCCTAGGCTTCTAGGTATTAGTCTACCAATATAGCCTACTATAGGTGTGTGAACGCTTGGCACATGTTGGTTGCTATACCAATAAAAAATTGATTTTTTGCACACCTATGAGGAGCTTTTTTTGAGGAAGGTAAACCAGCATAGGCTTCTAAGTATTAGCCTAGAATATAGCCACCTGTAGGTATGTGAAAGCTTGACACATATTGGTTGCTATACCAATAAAAATGATGGATTTTTACACACTTATGGGTGGCTTTTTTAAGGCAGCCAAACCTTAGGTTTCTAAGTATTAATCTACCAATACAGCCACCTGTAGGTATGTGAAAGCTTGACACATATTGGTTGCTACACCAATAAAAAAAATGGATTTTTACACACTTATGGGTGGCTTTTTTGAGGCAGGCAAACCACCATAGGTTTCTAGGTATCAATCTACCAATATAGCCACCTGTAAGTGTGTGAAAGCTTGATACATACTCGTTGCTATACCAATAAAAATGGATTTTTACAATAGCTTGTAAATAAATTATGCTTTAAATATGCTTTAATTATGCTTGTTTTATCAGTTGCTGTATTAAGTGAAGTAATCATTTTTCAAAAATGGTTGATTAGTTGTTACTGAAGTTTGTGTATGTTTCTCATTTCTCTTTCAGCATGTTCCATTCAAAAAGTAGTTGATCCTATGGTGCTGTATAGTTCACAAAAAGAATTGTCTGCCAATTTTCATAAAGACAGCGATACCAGGCGCTTCTTTTGTCACCACTGTCCTTATTCAACGACGCACAAGAGGAGCATGACTGACCATCAGCGTAAACATACTGGTGAAAAGCCATTTAGGTGCCAGAAATGCCAACAGGCATTTTCTCTGAAAGCCAATCTGGAAAGACATGAATTAGTTCACACTGGCCAGTGCTCTTATGTGTGTGGCATGTGTGATGCTGCATTTAATACTCAAAAATCACTTACTCATCATATGAGAATTCATAGTAGTTCTGATGCCATAATTAACATCATATAGATGGAGTTCTGAATTTTACTCAACGTTTTAAATACCATAACTTTAATAGTAGTTTTTTAAGACTGTTAAAATTGTTTCCTCATTGTGGATCTAACCACTGTGAATGTAAATTTTGTATTCTGATATAAAGATTTGTATATTTGAATACTTCTATTAAAGATATTCTTATTTTCATTAGTCTTGGGATGTCTGAAAGTTTCACTCAGTGTATCCACATCTATATTGCTAGTGAGAGAAAGAAAATGCTTATTGAAAGTAATGTACTAAATTGAGAAATATATGTTTTGTATAAGTAAGGATGGCTGGTATTGTGAAATGCATCACAGCACAATGGTAAGCATGAGTTGAAATAATTGTTAAGAAGAGTAAATGCCTAAATGTATTGAATGTGTGTTAGTGGTTTGTAATTTATGTGATGCATTATGAATATTATCTCTGTGGTAGACACATTTTGAGAAAGTGCAGAACCTGATAAACTTTCACTTTCTTTTTAGAGTAATTGCATTTTAGAATTAAATGTCTGTTAAAGTTGGATTCGCCGCCCCGGTGGCGCAGTGGTCTAAGCGATGGCCTCTGATTATTCGTCCGAACGGGGTCCGGGTTCGAATCCCGGTGAGGCATGGATGTTGTGTTTGTCTTACGCCACTGGCTCTCTCTTTTCCCTGGAACCAGTGACTCTAAATTAGAGATGGGCAACTGCTTATAGCCCATTGAGTTGCTCACTGTGGTCGTTAAACCTCCAATCTAAAAAAGTTGGATTCATTAATTCTGATTAGTCTGGAGACTGTGGTGTTGTATACTCAACTCAGAGGATTCACCAGTCATCTTCAACAAAGGAACGTAAATCTCCCTCCTTCATTTTCAAGTTAAAACAAAAGTTGAAAATGAAGGAGATACTTATGTACTTTTGTCATAGATACAGAGTCTCTCTGGAAACTATCCAGCCATTAAATATTTTAAAAAAGAAAAGTAGCTGACTTAGGAGAATGGTAATTTAGTTCCCTTCAAGGTACTCTTCTTGGGACCTCAGATACTTATCCCAGCATCCTTTCCACTTTTCAAAGCAGTCTGCAAAGTCCTCTTTCAGAATCACCATCAACTGACTCGCTGCATTCTCCTTTACCTCATCCATGGTCTGAAATTCCTTCCTTTTCAATGATGATTTTAGCTTTGGGAAAAGCCAGAAGTCACAGGAAGCCAAATAAATATCTGGGCTGTAGGAGGCTGACAGACCTGGGTGATGCGATGTTTTGCCAAAAAACCCTGCACAAGATGTGAAGAATGGGCAGGTACGTTAGCCAGATGAAGCTGCAAGTCACCACTTGCCCACACTGCTACCATTGTCTTTGTATTGCACTCTTAGCTGGCAAAGAACTTCAATGTATTAGGTGTGCAACTTAATTCTCGGCCCCTAACCGCAAGCGATCATAGAACGTCTGCAAATGCAAATAGCTGTGTGCGATAATGGCTGATTGCAGGGCCATCCAACAGCTTTCCAGGCAACCATAACTGCTCACAGCTGTAGTGACAGAAGAGATGAAAGTTTGGTGGTGAAAACAATGTCGTTCCAGAAGCAACATTTGAGGCACTGCCTCCTGTTTGCATTTCAGCTGAAAAAAAGTGCTGCAGAAGCCCAGTAAATGATCTGTGCTGCTTTGGGTTAGGCTGCTGTGTCCTACAGTACGTGTAAGAAGTGGTTCCAGCGGTTTAAGCAGGGAAATTTCGATCTCCATGATGCCGAATGCCCGGGACAGCCACAGAAAGTTGACGATGAGGAACTGGAACAACTGTTGGACGCGGATCACTGTCGCACATGGTCAGAGCTTGCCCAGGAACTCGGAGTAACGCGGCAAGTCATTGCAAAGCGCATGCACAAACTTGGACACGGCTGCGAACAAGTATAGGCGCTATGATGTTGCTTTGTCCTTGCTTTCTAGATTCAAGAAGAAAGATTTCCTCCAAAAGCTTTTGACCTGTGATGAGAAGTGGATCCTTCTACTATAATCCTAAGCGGTGCAAATTGTGGGTTTATCCAGGTCAGCCTACCACCAGTACCGCCAAATCGAATATCCATGCCAGGAAGTTGTTGCTGTGCATATGGTGGGATCAGCGCGGTGTCGTACACTATGAGTTGCTCAAACCTGGTGAAATGGTCAATGCTGAGTGTTATTGTCAGCAACCCATTCATGTGAGTGATGCAATGGAGGCTAAAAGGCCATACACCGGCAACGGCAGAAGGTCGGTCCTGTTGCTTCAGAATAACTCACATACTCACACCGCGAAAACGACTTTAAACACGATCACCGACCTGGGATGGTAGATTTTGTCCCACCTGGAGTATTCTCCGGACTTCGCCCATTTAGATTATCACTTTCACTCTCTGCAACATCACCTGAGTGATACGCACTTCACTTCTGTCGAGGAGGTCCACTCAAATATTGATGACTTTATCAACTCCAAACAGCCCTCTGTTTTCCGCAGTGGCATTCAGCAGCTCCCTGACCGATGGCTTAAATGTATCCAACACGACGGGAATTATTTCCCTGATTAGGTACATATTCGATTTGCTATAATTTGCTGTCAATGTGTCGTGCCTGTGGCCGTGAATGAAGTTGCACACCTAATAGTATTTTATTGTCTGGCCTCAAGGACCGTACTCATAGTGGACACTTTCATGATAAAAAAAAAAAAAAAAAAAACGTCAACAACATGGCCTTGACTTTGCTGCACCTTCTTCGGGCAGCTTTGACTTTGCCGCACCTTCTTCAAATGGCTTTGACTTTGCTGCACCTTCTTCAAGTGGCTTTGACTTTGCCACACCTTCTTCGGATGTGGAGACTCAGGTGACTTCCATTCGGAAGAAACTGCTTTTGTTTCTGGATCATAGCTGTAGACCCATGACTCATCTCTGGCTACGACCTTTTTGAGGAAATCTGAGTAGATTCAAGCAAGTCCTGTGCAATTTCAGCGCGAAGTACCTTTTGCTCTTGTGACAGGAGCAGCAAAACACATTTTACCGACACGTTTCATGCCAAGATCCTCCGCCCATGAAAATCTCTGAAACAATTGTCAGTGTAATCCCCAGATCTTCTAATTCTCTCCCTAAGAATTGCCAATTTTCTTTGATTGCAGTGCGCACACGTCCAATAATTTCTGGTGTTTTGCTTGTTGCAGGCCTTCCATAATGTAGATAGCTGTCAACAGCTTCCAGGACCATCTTTGAAATGTCGGTACCTTAATTTTATCTTGGCTTCGCTCATTGAATCATCCCCAAAAGCCTTCTTAATCATTCAAATAGTTACCACGAACAAATGTTCAACTTTGAAGCAAAACTTGATGCAGGTTCACTGATTGCTATTTATGATGCTCAGTGATTGTGAATGTGACGGTCATATGGTACACAAGCTCACCCAACAGCAAAGACAGAGTGTTTACGCATGCGCAGTAAGATACCTTCAGGCTAGTTGTGAAGTTACATCTAGTTGTGAAGTTACACTGGTTCTTGAGATATTCAAAATGGCTGGATACTTTCCGGATGGACCTTGTAGTTGGTGAATCTTCCAAGTTGAGTATATAATGCAAAAATGAACTGGCCGGAGCTCTGATTGTTTGTTTATTTTCATGTTTCATCAAAAGAATAACTTTTATTATTAAATTCTATTCACCACAAAAGATTCTGATTCCATAAAAAAATGCAACCTCTCCTTCATTTTCAAATTAAAACAAAATTTGAAAATGAAGGAGGGTTGATTGATGTGCTTTTGTCAGAGATAATTGGTGAATTCAAGTTGAGTGTACAATATGTAAATGAACTGGCCAGAGCTCTTACGGTTTGTTTATTTCATTGTTTTATTGGAAGAATTTCAATTGGTAATATTCCTTTTAATTCTCTTTTGTTTTTGTGTAAAGCACATGTTCACAGAATAATTATAGAACAACCAAAGAGTGTGCCAAGAAGTGTTTATGGAGGAACTGTAAGTAAATATGCATAGTCTACTTTCCATTAGTTTCAAAGAGTATTTACAATTACTAAAATTTAATTAAAAATGCTCTGAAAATGATATAAAGATTATGGAAGATATGAATATTCTTCCAAGGTAATGGATTAAAGAAGTTTTCTATTGAAGTAATATTTTACCCAAACAGATATATCTTTTTGGCAAATGGAATTGTATAACCAGATGTTAAACTATCAGTCAGATCATCCTAATTCCATGAAAACTAATGTGACCACAATTTTTTGTACAAACAAATGCACTCAATTCTCTGGAGGATATAAGAAATGCACAAAAGTAACAATTGAAGGTGATCCTAAAGCGAAATTGTTACTCTTTCCTTAGAAATCGTAAATATCTTTGATAAAAATAGGAAAGATACAGAAATCAAAATATGGTCACTTAACTAAAAAAGTTACATATCAGAAAGAACTATTTGAAAAACTTTAGAGGATAAGTAAAATATTTTATGTAAGACTGACTCCAAGATTGCACACAAAAGTGGGGGGGAAAATGAATTTCTAGCATAATGAAGAAAACATCCTATTTCAAGAAAGTATCATCTACATTAAAATGTGAATGTTGTCTCAGGCATGAGGTGGGATGGAAAGACAACTTAGAACATGAGTAACAGAACATAAAGCTACAATTTAGAACATTTCAAGCAAAACACACTTGGACAGACACATGCAATACAGCGCATAAAAATGAATTGGGATTCCACGGAAGTGCTAGCACACTTATAAAAAAGTTTAAAGAGAAAAATAGCAGAAGAATGCTATTAAACCATCAAAAGGGTTGGATTTTATCACAATGGCAACACCTGAATTTTTGAGGTACCATTCATGCATTGTTTTGGGGCAATTATTGAAAAAAAATCACAATAAAAATAAAAGACATTAGTTACACTTTTCAGCCATCGAGAGACCTAGAACTCTAATGATGAAATGATATTTCTGCTCAGCAGAGTGATGAAATAAATTTTCTGAAGAGTTCAGTGTATTATATATATCAAAGCTTTATATTGCCTTATCAATCAGAAAAGCCAAACACTTACCTAAAAGCTCTTGGCCTCTTTCCTGCTATACACTTCATGCACATTAATTAGAACATCCTATTATGTAGCTGGCCTTCAAAAGTTGAAACTTTCATCTTATCCTCTTATAGGGTGTGTTGTTTTATATACATTCTTCCAGTCATGAAACATCATACTTTATTCACAGTACAAAAAACGCTGACTTCTGACTGCTGTCTGACATGCAACATAGCTCGTCATCACTAGGTGTATACTCACTATTACGTGAGTGTTGTCAACTTTCATTTCGCCTTTTTTTTTTTTTTTTTTTTTTTTTATGAAAGTAGACAACACTCACGTAATAGTGAGTATACACCTAGTGATGATGAGCTATGTTGCATGTCAGACAGCAGTCAGAAGTCAGCGTTTTTTGTCCTGTGAATAAAGTATGATGTTTCATTACTGGAAGAATGTATATAAAACAAAACCCTATAAGTGGATAAGATTAAAGTTTCAACCTTTGAAGACCAGCTACATAACAGGATGTTCTAATTAATGTGCATGAAGTGTATAGCAGGAAAGAAGCCAAGAGCTTTTAGGTAAGTGTTTGGCTTTTCTGATTGATGAGTCATTAATGACTTGCACGTAAATATGCGCACTTTGTGGGTACGTAATGCCTTTAAAGATGCAAATAATATGCTTTATATTGCTTCTTGAGATTTTGGTATAATTAACTTTACAAGGGAATGTCAGAAACCAAGGTTCCCTTTTTTTTTTTTTTTTTGTTTAAGTACTTTGTACATCCCTGTTGACTAAGTACATTTTACCACATAATTGCCATGTTTTTTTAAAGCCACAGTGGTTTAAAGCTGTATCCTGTTTCTATAGCCATTGACTGTCTTTAATTTGATTTTTTTTTTTTTTTTTTTGCCCAGTGGGAAGAGCTGCTGCTGCTGGTAGGAGTATCAGGCTAATTTGGAACCGTGGAGAGGTTGATGAAGGAGGAAAGAACCCTCTTGGTGCGATCTATGTATGTCTGATTTGGTTTTGTTTCCTTATTCTGTGCCTGACACTCTGGCTATGTCGGACAGTTGTGCTGTGATGCCTCATAATGTATTAATTCACTTTCTCACCCCTTCAGCACAAGCACTTAAAACATTACATTCTTCAGTATTGAAAGTTTTCACCAAGAAGAGTTGGACTTTGTTATTGAAACACAGCATCCAGCTGAAGTAGTGACTTTTTTTAATTGTGTTTTAAATTTATTTTTAACTGTCAATAATTTTGTATTCAAGATTAAAGAATGTTCAAAACATGATTAAATATTCCATTAAGAAAGTATTAGAACTTTTTTTTTTTTAATCAGGGTATATGTGTACAACCACTGAGCATTAAGATCACTAATTTAGGGAAGCCAGCCAGCAGCCATTATTTGCTGTCAAACAATATTAGTTGAATTCTATTTTAATTTGAAGAACTTTCCATTATTCTTCACATCTTCTGAGTTCTGTTTTATTTACAGACATTTCTGGCCTCTAAATCTTTATCAAGGCCTGTTTTGTTTAAGATCTGGATGCCAGAAACATTTGTAAATACAAAAGAACTCAGAAGATGTAAAGAATAATGGAAAATTCTTCAAGTTAAAATAGAATTTAATTATATTAATCTGAGTAAAGCCTTGAGTGTTTATAATATTAGTTGAATCAGGTTTTCCTTAATACGTGTATTTTGCATTAAACCACATGCAGTTCTTATCAAATACATATTAATAATCTTGAAGTAGTGTTGTAGGAATTATTTCCTACCAGTGGACACGTGTCTTTGCTACATTTTAGTTAGTGGGGATACCAAAAAAAAATTTTTTTAAGTTTGTAACTACTGAGTAACATGACAATGCTATACATAACAAACACATTACAGGTCTTATAAAAAAAATTTAATAATAATTCTAGGTCCTATAAATTGTTTTAATAGTAATGATTAAATGTCCAATAAATTGTTTTAATAGTAATGATTAAATGTCCTATAAATTGTTTAAATTGTTTTTAACAATAATAATAATTACAGGCCCTATAAGTTGTTTTCCTATAATAATAGTGTGAAATAGCCTTTAAGTTTGTCCAATTTGCCTTTGCACTTGGGAAGAATGAAATCATGAGGTTGATGTAATCTTCAATGTTTCATTTCTAATTTTTGTTCAAAATTCATTTTACTAAACTTGTTGTTCAGTAAAAAATCTACTTCATTCGTTGTAAAAATGAAGGTTTAATATCACAATTGTGTTCACATTTCACAACTGCTCACTGCTACAAATAAGTCACAGGATAGACAAAGACAAGTTGTCACATGAAGAAATAAGCAGCACTTCAGTCATGTTTATCTCCACACATCTAAAGGTCAAGTGAGCACAAAGAGATAGGTCTGATTAAGCCCATGGAGGCATAATGCTCATCTGCATCATTCCCAAGCACTTAGGAGCCTTCATTGGTGCATTGAGAACTGTGTCACACGATTCTGGGGATAGATAGTTCATGGCTGTTCCATCTAGTACATCGTGCATGAGGAAAGAGTGTGTGGCGTGCACACACTTCAAGAAAGGGAAAGACCCAGTGAGCTTTGAGCTGCCAGACAAAAGTAGGAGAGAGAGAGAGAGAAAAAGCTAAATGAAGTCAAAGTAAACTAAAGTGTGGTTGTATCTACAGAAGTTCCCTGTGTGACACAATTTAAATAAACAATAAAAAAAGGTTTTGGTTTTTTAATTTCAGGTAGAAATGACCCCACTATTCTCTTGGAAAGAGCTACCCCTGTTTCCTTCTCAGCCAAAATGTTGGAAAAAAATTATAGAAAGAATCCATTTAGTGTGTCAGTTCTTCAGAGAAGTGACATTTTGTTTCTTATGAATGCAATGTAATAATATGTATGGTTGGTAATGAAGGGAATTCTTACCTCCCAAATAGGGAATAATGAATAACATGACTTCATCAATATCAGTGCTCGTGGAAGAAGTACAATTAATGGCTTGTGGTGTCTTTTAAGAACATCTTCCTTACTAAGACGTGCAAAGGAGTTGGGCCAGCAAAGAAAGATTTACAAACCCAGGGGAAGTCACTAAGATCAATTGCTGTCATGAATTTTTTGCCACAGTGTAGTGCCTAGAACTTCTGCTGCTGGTTAGTCATGTTGATGATGACATCATCTGAAACCTCATGGGAGAACACGGGTCAGTGCAAGATAAGTAATTTACTGAAAAAATTGAAGGGCCACGAGTTAGATTAAAGACATCCAGCGGATTCCACTCAACAAGCTTCAGCGCCATTTCTTGGTACTGATATTTCGTTTTCGTATTTCCCTTTTTGTAAATGCGAATACCAGTTATTCAGTTATACTACAAGAAAATTAAGGGCAAAATTAAAATCTTGAATATGTGATTTTGATTTTGGTTTTGCAATTTAAAGCATGAGATAATTATATATCAAAATTCAGATCTTGAACTCATAACTTTGGCTACAGTTTTACAACTTATGTGCACTTGATTTGCATATGTGATTATTCTCTCAGATAGGAAAACTGATTTAACCAGCAGAACTGTATTTTAAATTACATAAATTCTACTTTCTAACATCCAAAAACTGAAATTATATTACAAAAAACGCAATTCATGAGGCAACCTTATGGGCTGTCTTATGTTTTGCACGTGCTTTTGATTAAAATATACATAATATCTAAGGTATTTTACCTGATATTGTCAAAGTATTTCGCACGTTGTTTGCTCTGTGAGGCACGTGCTCCCGGCCCGAGAGGTCCCTTACGTTACGAACCTTTGGTTAGTTATAAAAAAAAAAAATTTTGCAGAAATAAAACAGTTAGGTTATATATTTTCAGTTCCACATTCATTCATTCGCACAATCAAATGTTTGAAATTTATTATTAATTAAAAGATTTTAGTAGAAAGAGTTATACTCATTGGGTCAGAAGATGTCTCTCAAAGGGTTCGTTGTTACGGCTAGCGCTTTCAGCGGTGTACAACCACCATCTTCTGGCCACTGTTTCTACATGAGGGTTCCTTGCGTGTATGTGGTTTTTGGAGTTGCATGTCGGGAATCGATGAGAAGGTTTGCTGCCTGTATATGTGTTAGATGATTTTGTTTCCAATGCGTTGCCATCTATTGGAAGAGTTGGTAGGTATCAGTCTTAAGTATAATTCTATTGTGTGTCTGTATGTATTAGGTGATTTGTTTCTAATGTGTCGCCATCTATTGGATGAGTTGGTAGGTATCAATCATAAGTATAATTCTTGTGTGTACATATTTTTGGGCTATTATTATTTGTTCGTAGAAACAGGTGTATTTTTTTTTGTTCTTTATTTATTGGTGTGATTTTTTGTAATGTTTTTTTTTGTGTGTCTTTTTTTATGGATTTTTTCTTCTTTTTATTAATCTATTCTTTGTGCTGCCAATGTATGAAATGTGGTCTTCAGAACTGTGTGAAATAATAGGAATTTCATATACGTCTGGTGATTGTAGTATATTATTGTTACTTTTTTCTTTATGATTAAGTCACCAATATTCTGAACAGAGATTGGATTAGCTTTAGAATTTGAACAAAATGAAAAAATGTCCTTCTTAGATATAGAAATAATAAAAAATGACTTACATTTTGAATACAGAGTTTTTAGAAAACCAACCTATGTACCTATAATGATCCCATATCAATCTGAACACCCAAAAACTCATAAAGTAAATGGTATTAGGAATTAGGTAAAAAGAGCATTCACACATTCCTCAAATAGAAAATACAGAGAAGAAGAAATCCAATGGATTATTAACACAACCAAACAATTTGGATATGACACAAAAACTATTAAAAAGTTGATTTTTGAATACAAGAAGAAATTAAAACAGTCTAGACAAAACATCCCAAAAAAGAAATACAAATTTTCAGGTTCTTTCCCTTTTATTAGAGGACTAAGTAGAAAATTTTTAAGATTAATGAAGAAACACAACATTATTTTTGGACGTTCAGTTCAGAATATTGGTGACTTAATTATAAAGAAGAAAAGTAACAATAATATACTACAATCAGCAGGTGTATATGAAATTCCTATTATTTAACAGAGTTCTGAAGACCACATTTCATACATTGGCAGCACAAAAAATAGATTATTAAAAAAATTACATCGACATATAAAAAACTGGAACAAAAAAAAAAAAAAAACTGCACTTATCCAACACTGTGTTAAACATAAACAATACCCTGATTTTGAAAATATTAAATTACTAACCACCCACACAAACGAAAAAGAATTAAGGATTTCTGAAAGCGTTATAATTGAACAAAAAAAAAGATAAAATATGCAACTTACAAGACCCCACCACACTAGACACAGCCTGGAAATCACTTATAAAAAAAGAAAAAAATCCATAAAATAGGACAAAAAAAAAAACATTACAAAAAATCACACCAATAAATAAAGAACAAAAAAAATACACCTGTTTCTACGAACAAATAATAATAGCCCAAAAATATCTACACAAAAGAATTATACGTACGACTGATACCTACCAACTCATCCAATAGATGGCGACACATTGGGAAAAAAATAACCTAACACATACAGGCAGCAAACCTTCCCATCGATTCCCGACATGCAACTCCAAAACTACACACATGCAAGGAACCCTCATGTAGAAGTAGAGGCCCGAAGATGGCGGTTAAGCACCGCTGAAAGCGCTCGCCGTGACAACGAACCCCTTGTGAGACGTCTCCTGACCCGATGAGTATAACTCTTTTTACTAAAATCTTTTAATTAATAGTAAATTTTAAGCGTTTGATTGTGCAAGTGAATGAATGTGGAACTGAAAATGTATAACCTAACTGTTTTATTTCTGCAAAAAAATGTTTTATTACTAACAAAGGTCCGTAACGTAAGGGACCTCTCAGGCTGGGAGCACGTGCCTCACAGAGCAAACAACGTGCAAAATACTTCGACAATATCAGGTAAAATACCTTAGATATTATGTATATACTGAAATTATATGAGGAAAATATTGCAAACATGATTGGTATACTAAAATTTGTATATTTAAAATGTGAGCAAAATTATATTTGTTCTGGTTAAATCATATTATATTTGAAATTAGTATGGTCCTTAAAATTTTGGGGAGGGGTTGTTTAAAAGTATATTTGCAATTGGTAAGATCTTTAAATATTGGAAGAGTTGCTTAAAACTATATTTACAATTGATAAGGCCCTTAAAATTTGGGGAGAGCGTTGTTTTAAAAGTATATTTGCAATTGGTGAGGTCCTTAAAAATTTGAGTGAAGGGTTGCTTAAAGTATACTTACCAATTGCAAATATATTTAAAAAAAACCCTTCCCCAATTTTTTTAAAAGTATATTTGCAATAGGGTAAGGTCCTTGAAATTTTGTGGGATATGTTTAAAAGTATATCTGCATTTTGTAAGGTCCTTAAATCTTGGGGGAATAGTTGCTTAAAAGTATATTTATAACTGGTGAGCTCCTTAAAATTTTGGGGAAGGGGTTGCTTAAAAGTCCTTAAAATTAGTGTTTAAGCTGCCAGTATTTTTTTATTTATTTATTTATTGTTGTCTGTTTTTCTTTTAAGTGTATTTTAGAGTTTATCAACCTCCGTGGGAACTCGGATGCAGAATGCTATCTCAGACATAATCTGGATTGGGGAAGCTGTTTAACCCTTTAACAACCGTGACCCGAAAATCTTGCATCACTCTAAATTACGTAATGCCCGAAACTGTCTGCTGTTTCACTTCTTTTCTTAATAACAACAATAGATCCCACATAGGTCAAGGAAATTTGAAGAATCAGTAAGGATAAGAAATCTGACTCACTCTATACAGGCGTTTCGGGCGTCTATGACCGTTTATACATATGGGCATTTTGGGCGTTATGGTCGTTAAAGGGTTAATGCATAAAAAAATATGTGAAGAGCCAAATAGTTTTATGGAAATACATTGCTCTTTTCAAGATATTTAAAAAATGAGGGATTTTTAATATATATATATATATATATATATACATATACACTGCAGTGCCAGAAAAACTGGTGCACCAGTCTAATACTTGGTAGGTCCCCCACGGGAGAGCAGGACTGCAGAAATATGACGGGGCATGGACTCCACTAGCTTCTGAAAATATGCTGTAGACAATGCACACCATACTTCCTGCAGAGCATTCCCCAATTCGGGTGTATTCCGAGGTCTCTGATTCCTGTGTTCGATAGCGCGTTGCATGGCATCCCAAATGTGTTCTATCACGTTCAGATCTGGGGACTTGGGTGGGAATGGCAACACCCCAAACTCAGATGAATGCTCCTCTAATCACAATGTGGCATCCCGACACTTGTGTGGAGGTGCAGTGTTCTTCTAGAACAGGCCCAACCCATCAGCATGAATGCAGGACATGAACGAGTGTACTTCATCAGAAAGGACGTGCACATAGCTTTGGCCGGTCACAGACGTTTGTAGATATACCAGGGGTCCCAATGAAGTCCAGCTAAACACGCTCCATACCATTACGGACCCCCCACCAGCCGGTACAGTTCCTTGTTAATAGGCGGGATCCATGGCTTCATGGGGTTTGCGTCACACACGAATCCTTCCATGTGCCCGATACAGTTGGAAACGCGACTCGTCAGACCAGGCTACTTGTTTCCAGTCATCAAGTGTCCAGTGGCTGTGTTGCCGTTCTCAAGTGAGGTGCATAGCTCTGTGTCGTGCACCCATCAAGGGGACTCGAGTTGGGCATCGGCTCCCAAAGCCCATATCGTGCAGGGTACGTTGCACAGTCCGGGCGCTGGTACTTGTTGAGGCTCCAGCATTGAATTCCGATTATACCTGCGAGAGTGTTGCACGCCTATCGCGTGAAACGATTCTTGACAGCCGACGATATATATGGCCACACTGGTATCGTAGGTTGGAGGTTTTGCCGGAATTCTTGTAGTAACGGTACACACTTGCAATGGTCATCCGTGAAAATCCGAACTTCGTTTTTATCTCCAAAATACTATGGCCCATCTCACGAGCGCCAACTATGACACCGCGTTGAAAATCTCTTAAATCGTTATTACTTGTCATCCTCATGCCGAAAACAGCTCTGACAGCTGGCAAGGATGTCCATCCTTTTATATACACAATGGCGGACATAACCGAGTATGTGCATAGGTGACGTTGCTATGTATTTTGCATAAGCTCATCTGTACCAGTTATTCTGGCACTTCAGTGTATATATATATATATATAGAGAGAGAGAGAGAGAGAGAGAGAAATGCTAAGTTTAAGAGTGGATTCAGTTGGTGATAACTCTAAGGCCCTGATAATACAAGCTGCTCGTAACTTCAGTAACAGTATGAGAGAAAAGTTTATATCATGCAAGTCCGCTGTCTTTCTGGAAGTTTTCTATGACAGAGAAATTCAGTAGATTTTTATCTTGTTTGTTATTAATTTCGCATGACAGTTAACAATTTGAAAAACCAACTGTTACTAAATAAGTATTTTGTGTTTCAATATTTGCAAAATGTGGAGAAGAGTTTGATTATTTTACTGTACTGAGTTAAGGTTCATGTCCACGATTCCAGTTTTTAATTCATGGTGCCAGCTAACATGGTGGACAATATTTGGTGCTTTATATTTTTACATTATTACCAGATAGCCGAGCTACTTAAGTGTCTGGGACTATCAGAACTTCTGACACCATTTGTTTTTAGATGCAAATCTGAGCTGGGAATGAATCTCTGGATTGGAGCATCACTCTTTATTTCAGTCAGTCCTGCAGTCAACTCTAAACATGCAAAAAAGGGATGCAAATTCTATTTAAAGCATTTATTTACAATGCTAGTGGTATTTTCTGTACATAGCTACTTATGCTGAGGGCCTTGTAGGCACCCATCTGTTATCAAAGTTTTTCCTTTCCAGAAATAGGAATAAGTGAAAGTCTTGCATTCGATCGTTCTGGAGGGAAAATATTATCCAAGTGAAGAAAATGAATTATATAATGCATAATCCAAAGAATAAGCACAGCATAATAATCCTCATCATCTGCAGAAACACTTTTGAATTCCACAGTTGGTGAGGTTTCTCTTTCTCAGAAGGGGGAGAGGATGACACTTACACTCTGCAGAGCAAAATCTCTCTTTGCAATGGTACCCAGCTAATTATTTTCCCCCAAAAAACTAAGGTCTGGATCTTGCAGGAGATTTTTGCAAATTGCTTGCAGTTTCTTTACACACTCCTTTTGTCCATCATAAATCTTGTGCTGGCATCTTCTTTCTCACCCATTGTCATGGTGCAACAGACAGTATTGCACTTTTTTTGAATTTTCTCTTTTAGTCTAAAGTGTCGGCGTGTTTATTACCTTGTAAACATATCAGTCCGTCCCTGACTGCCTAAACTGAAGGAATGCACCCCTTAAGCCTCTTGTCTGTACACCAAATGAAAGTGCTTTGCTTCACTTTTTGTACCCAGAAATCTGCAACAATATATGTATAATAATAGATTCAACCACTAGTAATTAACCTTCCAGATACAATACATATTGAAAAAACACATTGAAAATTCTGAAAAGTAAATGGAAAAGTTAAATAAAAAAAAAAAAAAAAAAAAAAAATTAGAATGAGCAATGCGTTTTAAGGTTAAAGCACACTAGAACCCCGAACCAATCATCAGGAAAAGACGTCTGGTGCCCCAGTGCAGTAGATTCAGGTTTTATGAAGTTCTGAATTTATTATAAGCCAAAATGATAAATTCAGCACTGTCTTGAAACCTGAACCTATTGCACCAGGACACCAGACTTCTTTCCCTGATGATTGGTTCGTAAGGAAAAGATGAACCAATCGTCAGAATTAGTGCTGAATTTATCATGAGCAAAAATTATAAATTCAGCACTCATAAAACCTTAACCTATTGTACCAGACGTCTTTCTCTGACGATTGGTTCAGGGTTCCGGTGTGCTTTAGCCTTAAAATGCATTGCTAGTTCTAATTTCTGTTGTGTGTTTTTTTTTTCCTTTATTTAACTTTTCCATTTTCTTTTCAGTAATTCCAAAGTGTTTTCTCAATATGTATTATATTAGGACAGGTAAATTACTAGTGGTTGAATCTACATTACGTCTGATTCCTGCAGCGAGGCGCAGCTTCAAGGTGTTCATGTTACATTGGTATGCCCCTTTCCTCATATATTGAAGTCATTTGATATATATATTCTTATATTTTCTTTACTGGTGTTCCATTAACTTCCTTTTTTGATTTGTTGTAAGAAATGTATTACAATAAATTATTTTGTATATCTATCTCACTTATCTTTGATGAAAGTCATACAATATGCTATGCTATCATATTGGCAGGTGCAGGGTTGGAGGTGGAATGGCCATCAAATTAAAATTCCTTTATGGTAGATATACCTGCAGCTTTAACTGAGTGCTGCATTATTTCTGATAACAAACCAACGAGATAAATGAAACTGCAATGTTATTCTCGTAGAATGCAGTAGTTTCGTTGTGTTCATTTTGTACTTGTTATTGTGACTTTGTTCAATGAAATTGTGAATTCAACAAATTATTTTTTCTACTTTCAGTGAATCAGTGGTGCAGAACTCTCAAGAACTCTTGGGCTTTCTGGATCTAGGCTTGTCTAAATTCTACAAAAATTGAACCAGCCTTGAAAATGCTTACCACAGTTGTGCTTGTTTGTTGTATTTCTGTCCTTGATAAACATCATAGCCATTTTTCCAATTCAGGAAGAGCAAATGCTCAAACATTTTGGCATATATGCCCTCTCCAAATTTAAATTGTGTGAAATTGAGATAGTGCACATAAAATTTTAATTTTAATAGCTTTTATGGTACATGGTACTGCATTCAGTTTAGAGTATTTTAAAGCCTCATTAATTGGAGCATTGCAGCACTCCTCATCATGAACAGTCTAATATAATTTATCTGGTTGTTAGCACTCTGCCACCAAGACCTTCTCTTATGCTATTTATTTACCTGCTGTTGCACCATTTTAATCACAATTTATTTACCTGCTGTTGCACCATTTTATCACAATTTATTTACCTGCTCTTGTGCCATCTATTTACCACAATTTATTTACCTAAGTTTATTTACATGCTATTTATTGTACCACAATTTGTTTGCCTGCTCTTGCACCATTTATTTACCACAGTTTATCTACCTGTTCCTTGCTCCATTTATTTAACTGCTCATGCACCATTTATTTACCCAACCAACCAGCTTCAAAGCATCCCTTAAAATGCTGTAATGACAGTGAAATTACTGTTATTAATAATCATAGAAAGTAACTTTAACAAATCAATGCAAAATAAAAAAAATTATTAATTTTTTTTTATAGTCATGCTTGAATGGCAGTGGGAACGCACAAAAAAATTGTAAAATAATTAAGACAAACCCTGTGTTCGTGAATCGTGTCAAAACATTTCTGTGCAGAAGTAAGTGATCTGTACATTAAAATGATTTTGTTATTTTTGAAATACTGCCTAACCTGTTTCTATCTAAAATTAAAGTCTGGCCAATTTTTATTAAAATTTCTGAGTTATCATTATTTGTCTACCCTTGTAGTACATTCAAAGCCCGGTGTATTAAATGCTAAAAAAGATGTAAAGCTGTGTACTGAATGTGCTTCTGGTCAAACTTTATTAAAGTGAAGAAAACATTATATTGCCTTAGAGCAATTGCATTAAATTTCTGCCATGGACATAAATTTTACAACTCATTGAGCTTCACAAAGATATCAAATAAAGGTAACTTGATCACGCTAGTTATGTTAAATGAAAACTTTTACAAAAAGTTCGTAAGTTGGAAGCTTTCGACCTTATCTTAGGTCTTCATCACGCCAATGTAGGACTAGGATTGTTGCCAGATTCTACATTTGAATTTTTCCTACTTTTGTTGCCTAAACTTAGAATTGATCTCCAGATCATCGGAATGTAGAGAGGAAATTCGGAATTGCAAGTCATTGAGTTGAAAATAATTTCCAGGCTTTCACGGTAACGGAGGGCAAAACGATTGTCAAAAGAAGCAATTCGTTTTGCTTCGTTCCAGTGGGGAACTGCAGATGTGTCTTCCATTGTCAAAATAGACAAGGCAGTATTAGGGTTGGCTTTCGAAACATCTTTTTTATGTTCTAAAATTATATGGTTAATGCTCCTGTATGTGCTTCCAATGTATAAGTTATCCCCAGTAGAAGAAGAGATAGGAATGCAGTAAACTCCTGGGAGGTTCAGGCTTTCAACTTTGTCCCTATCCCTTTGTAGAAGTTTCAAGATGTTTGGGGTAGATTTAATGGCAAGATGGTAACCAAAACTTCTAAAAAGAATCTGTAACTTATAAGCATAGGAAGGATGGTAAGGAACAGAACCACAGAATTTCAGGTCTTCTTTCTTTTGAGGAAGGAGGCATTCAATTTTCGAATGGTTTTCATATTTCTTTATGAGGGAGTTGACTGTAAGTGCAGGGAAACCTTGAGAGAGGGCTATTGTAGAAATTTTGGATTCTTCTTCTTGAAGAGAGAGTTGGTTGTTGCAAATGATATGAGCCCTGTGGATGTAGGACTTCAATGCTGCAAGCTTGTAGAGATGCAGGGTGAAAGATTTGTAGGGAATGATGTTAGTGTCCGCAGAAGGTTTACGATAGACGGAACGAGTAATGGAGAGATCAGTGTTTCTGCAGATAGATACACCCAGAAAATCAATTTTGTGGTTTACTTCCTTAGATATAGTGAGATTAATGGAAGGAAATTTTTCCGTAATGGAGTTGATCAGTGTCTGTAGTTCAGACTCGGAATGTGGCCAGCTAATGAAAATGTCGTCTACATATCTTAACCATAGGGAAGGTTGAAAAGGGTGTTGAGGAATGATGGAAACTTCAATATGTTGCATGTAGATTTCTGCAAGCAGAGGGGAAAGAAGTGAGCCCATGGAGAGACCAGATTGTTGCCTATACACAATTTTGTTGAAAACAAAACAACTGTGTTGATGAATAGTGTGGAAACAATCATAAATATCTTTGATAAGAGTACTGGGGGTTCAAAATGAAGAATCAATTTCTTCATGAGGAGCATGTAGGAATCAAAATATGGTACAAAGGGAAACAAAGATTCTACATCAAGAGTATACAAATTAACACTAGAAGAAAAGGAATTAGGAAGTTTGTGGATGAAGTTTGAAGTAGAGACAACAGTATGAGGATGGTTGGCTGCCAGGGATTTGCATTTGAGGACCAATCTCTTTTCAAGGTTTACTGCTGGAGAAAAAGAATATTCCACTAAAGGTCTGATGGGGTTGCCAGCTTTATGCAGTTTCACTTGCAGGAAAAGCCTGGGAGTTCTAAAGTAAGGAAGGGGTGATATATCACCAAGGAAGGATTGAAGAGTTTCTTTCTTAGCTAATCTGTCAACTGAGTTTTTTAGTGAGTTGGTGGTGTCTGACTGCAAAGGAATGCAGTTAGCAGATGTAAGAAATGAATGCACTTTTTGGTTTAGTGTTTCTTTACCAATGATGACTGGGCAACCAACTTTATCTGCTTTGCATACGGCTAGGTCATTTTCCTGAATAAATGACCTGAATTCTTTTAAACAAGAAGAGTACTTGATTGGCACAGAATTTTGCTTGGATAAGATAACAGCAGCGTTGGCACGAAGGATAGGCTGGTGAACAGTCTCAGTTCTGTGGATGGCTGATTCTATAACAGAAATAGTTTGTGGAAGATTGATAGGAAGAGCAGGTGAAAATTTTGGGCCTAATGATAAGAATTTATCCAAGCTAGGAGGAATAGTGACAGAAGAAAGATTTACATACTTTAGCTTGTCGGTAGAGGCTGAAGACGGAGATGTTGCTTGACTTTTTTGCTTGGAGAGTAGAAAATTAAATTTCTTTGTATGGTGAGCATATTCATTTACTTCAATTGTTGAGAGGGTTTGGTTGATACGAACCATGAAAATATCAAGCAAAGCAGGATGAGTGGTAGCAGCCAGTGATTGGTAGCTAATGTAGCAGGAAAGTTCAGTTTTAGCAATGGAGGAATGCAGGTCACGGATAGCGTCAGATAGGAGGTTATGGCTGGTCTGCTGTAGTAGCGCACAGCACCGTCCTTTGAAGATGGGTTTGCAGATCTGAAAAGCTTGGGGAAGAATGCCTGAAGACTTGCAGGAAACAAGAAAACGAAGACTGCAAGAGAATGAGTAACTTGGGTGCATAAAGCTGGTAACCCCATCAGACCTTTAGTGGAATATTCTTTTTCTCCAGCAGTAAACCTTGAAAAGAGATTGGTCCTCAAATGCAAATCCCTGGCAGCCAACCATCCTCATACTGTTGTCTCTACTTCAAACTTCATCCACAAACTTCCTAATTCCTTTTCTTCTAGTGTTAATCTGTATACTCTTGATGTAGAATCTTTGTTTCCCTCTGTACCATATTTTGATTCCTACATGCTCCTCATGAAGAAATTGATTCTTCATTTTGAACCCCCAGTACTCTTATCAAAGATCTTTATGATTGTTTCCACACTATTCATCAACACAGTTGTTTTGTTTTCAACAAAATTGTGTATAGGCAACAATCTGGTCTCTCCATGGGCTCACTTCTTTCCCCTCTGCTTGCAGAAATCTACATGCAACATATTGAAGTTTCCATCATTCCTCAACACCCTTTTCAACCTTCCCTATGGTTAAGATATGTAGACAACATTTTCATTAGCTGGCCACATTCCGAGTCTGAACTACAGACACTGATCAACTCCATTACGGAAAAATTTCCTTCCATTAATCTCACTATATCTAAGGAAGTAAACCACAAAATTGATTTTCTGGGTGTATCTATCTGCAGAAACGCTGATCTCTCCATTACTCATTCCGTCTATCGTAAACCTTCTGCGGCCACTAACATCATTCCCTACAAATCTTTCACCCTGCATCTCTACAAGCTTGCAGCATTGAAGTCCTACATCCACAGGGCTCATATCATTTGCAACAACCAACTCTCTCTTCAAGAAGAAGAATCCAAAATATCTACAATAGCCCTCTCTCATGGTTTCCCTGCACTTACAGTCAGCTCCCTCATAAAGAAATATGAAAACCATTCGAAAATTGAATGCCTCCTTCCTCAAAAGAAAGAAGACCTGAAATTCTGTGGTTCTGTTCCTTACCATCCTTCCTATGCTTATAAGTTACAGATTCTTTTCAGAAGTTTTGGTTACCATCTTGCCATTAAATCTACCCCAAACATCTTGAAACTTCTACAAAGGGATAGGGACAAAGTTGAAAGCCTGAACCTCCCAGGAGTTTACTGCATTCCTATCTCTTCTTCTACTGGGGATAACTTATACATTGGAAGCACATACAGGAGCATTAACCATATAATTTTAGAACATAAAAAAGATGTTTCGAAAGCCAACCCTAATACTGCCTTGTCTATTTTGACAATGGAAGACACATCTGCAGTTCCCCACTGGAACGAAGCAAAACGAATTGCTTCTTTTGACAATCGTTTTGCCCTCCGTTACCGTGAAAGCCTGGAAATTATTTTCAACTCAGTGACTTGCAATTCCGAATCTCCTCTCTACATTCCGATGATCTGGAGATCAGTTCTAAGTTTTGGCAACAAAAGTAGGAAAAATTCAAATGTAGAATCTGGCAACAATCTTAGTCCTCCATTGGCGTGATGAAGACCTAAGATAAGGTCGAAAGCTTCCAACTTACGAACTGTTTGTAAAAGTTTTCATTTAACGTAACTAGCGTGATCAAGTTACCTTTATTTGTTAATATTGTTACGTGTTTTGCCCATCATCGTCATGTCACAAAGATATATATTTTCAAAGCATGTTTACCTTATGAAGTTATTTGGTTCTAAAAACATGTTTTCTAAGGTGTATACTTATTTTTCTAATCCTCTAAAAATGTTTAAAAATACTGATAAAAGCACTTTAAGTTAATACTAAATGTTGATAATCGATTGTTCCCTAAGCTCTGAAACTTCCTAACTGCAGACCTGTAGCTTTCAAATTGCATAAGAAGCTCTATTAAGAAATTCAAAAAAAAAAATCATGTTTTTTTTTTTTTTTTTGTTCTGAAGGAACAAGAACAAATAACTTCATGATATAGACATGTTTTGAAAATGCAGTCAAACCTTGATGTATCAGCCCCTTGATTTGCTACCATACTTGCATAACACCACTCTCTGGATCTGAACAGATGTGCTCTACCTTAATGTCAACAACATATGTTACTGTGCCAATCTGCCTTCCGGTTCCTGACACAAAACATTCCTGATGTGCCACCACATACATGCAAGCTATGTAAAAATTATCTTACCTTTTTTTTTTTTTTTTTTTTTTTTGTGATGTAATTGTGGTAAAACTTAAAGTTGTGTTTTTTAACATTAAGAAAATATACTTTCGAGGAAACTCGCAGGATGGCTGTATTTTAAATGCATTTATTAAATTAAATTGTGCTCTGAAAATAATGGGATTGAAATCTAAAACACAAATTGAAATAGACAAAGTTTTTAAAAGAAACTATTGTATGTAGAAATGGTTTTATGTAATACTATTAATTTTCACTTGATAAAGTTTTAGTAATGTAACATGAGTTTATATTCATTTTTTTATAATTAAAATGTTAACATTGTCTTCCTACTACGCAAAGGAAATTCGATTTCAGTTACTTAAAAATAATTGGTAAATTTTATATAACACCACCTTTTGATGTAACTCCACAATGTAATGTAACAAACTTATGGTGTTTTTTTTTTGTTTTGTTTTTTGCCAAGCTCAGTAAGCTGTTGAAGGTAAGGTCCACGGTGAAAATTGTAGTCTTGATTTGCATCCTAAGTGAGATAGGACTGATTTAAGGATGGTTTGATGTTTTAAAAGGCAGAATTCCACCTTTTTGGGAGTCATCTGGAGAGTTTCTGAGATCAATGCGGAAATGCAATAATTTTTATGTGTGTGTGTGCATGGTGGTGGTGAGGTCCATTTAAACTGTCTCGCAAAGCTGGAGGCAGATAAAGCTATCGCAGATCAGGTGGATGAGTCACAACCCTGAGCAACATCAGCATCAAGTTCTCCAACCCAGTTGTCGCTGGGCTGGAGAACTTGACCGTGATTGGCTGTAGCATGCCAACTGCAAAGGCAGTAGATGGGGCTTCCCTGGTGAAGCTTTGGTCTTACAGCTGATTGGTGTGATACTAGCATGGGTATGAAGATGTCACTGACTTTTTGCTGACCGCAATTTTCTACATAGCTATAGGGGATTGTGCAACTGCTTTTTCAAAATGCAGTACAAATAATTTATTAGTTGTAATCATTTTGTAGTGTAGTTGTGCAGTTCGTAGTTTGCAACAAGTACGTATGCATATTAGAAGTAAATTGGATTGTGTGTGTGTGTGTGTGTGTGTGTGTGTGTGTGTGTGTGTGTGTGTGTGTGTGTGTGTGTTTCACAGGAATGGCTGATTCAGTTGCAGTAACAGATGAACATGAAGTTTGGATGTGTGATGACTGTGAGAAAAACTAGTTCCGTTTTGATTGGCTTGAGAACTTGTGTCTGCATCATGTAAATTTTTGTGTCGGTAAACTATCTAAATACTGAAACCTGAAAAGGAAAACAAATTAGATCAGTATAAATATGGGATTAATATTATTGGTTTGGTGTAAGCACATAGACTAAAATAAAATTCTTATTCATTCGTAAAGAAATGTTAGACAATTTTATGGCTTTTATCTATGCATATATGGTGCTTAGGATAGTTAATAAATGCTGAAAGGTTAATTATTTTTGTGTATTGCTATGTGGGAAAAGTTCAGCCTTTTTCTGCTGTGACCACTTTTTTCATGCCTGATTGTTGCCACCTCCAAATTCCTAGACAGGTGATTAGGTTTTAGCAGGCAGGATTCAGATTAAATCATTGTATTCTCTTGCCTTGCAGTAATTAATGTATCGATGTAGTTCAGTAAATGCAAGGTAAAAATAAACAACAAGTAATATTTAAGAAAATGAACTTTGCTCGCCTTCAAAATGATTACTCTCAGCTGTTATACACTTTTGGTATTCTTCATATAACTGCCTGAAGGAAAGTCCTTCTTTTTATCATCTGCAGCTGGGTTGTCTCATTCACATAAATATTCAAAATGTTTGCAGATCTCTTTAGTGCTAACTTCTGTTTGGGAAACTAGTAGTCAGCCAGTGCCAAATCAGGTTTACATGATGGGTGATTCAACAGAGGAATGGCTCACTCTGCTAGAAGAATTTTATATTTGACCTTTGCTAGCTAACAATGTGCATCTACATTAGCTGCTTGAACACTCTGTCTATGCCACAATGGTTACAGACTAATTGCTCATATACTTAACTACTTCATGAAGTTTCAATTTACTTCCGATATTGGAGGTTATATATATATATATATATATTTTAACGTGCATTAATGCATTTGCATTTTTGAACTTCCCTTTTAGTTGGTAAAGTTCGATGAACACTTACCGCACGTGGGGCTTGGCTTTCAATTCTTATTTCCGTTATGTGGATGCAGCATGGGGGTTTTTCATCTAGTCACGGGTCCACTTCATTTTTTTCCGTTGGTATTTATTTGGCCTCGTCACTAAATGAGTTTTTTTTTCCTTTTGCTGCATCCTCATTTACTTCAATAATTTTTCATAACCCTAGTACTTTCGGTAATACTCCATTACCGTCATCGAGGGGACGTTTTGCTCCGACTGGCACGGACCGTGTCAGCTGGGCATTTCGGTGGTTCTCGCGGGCTGCTTCTGTCATCGGCTATCGCTTCTTCTTGGGCGTTGTGGCGCCATCTCTTGTTGGTCACTGATCTCATTTTTCGAACTTTTTCATTTTTTTGCTCAATTTTAATTAAATTTCTCCAGCTGTTTCTCAAAATATTAGGGTCATTATGGTTGCAAACTTTTGCCCTATTTTTTTCAATCATTACCGACTCTGCTATTCTGAGGTGTTTTTCGGATTTACAGCTTTTAATGATTTTTATATTTTCGAATTTAGGATATTTTTGGTTATCCAGACAGTATTGAATAAGTGCTGTTTTTTCTTCTTTTTTCTGCCAATTTTTTACGTGTTGTTTTAATCTGTGTTTAAGCTTATTTTTGGTACTTCCTATATAAGCCATTGGAGGATTTTCAGTAATAGGAATTGAGTAAATACCTGCTTTTTCTAACATTTTTATTTATTCATTATTTTTTATTACCATATTTTTTATGGTATTTACTTTTCCTCCAATTTGAATGTTATGCTTTTTACAAATATTATTAATTTCATTGGTAGTACCTTTAATGTAAGGAAAACCATTTAAATATTTGACTTCTTTTTTATTTACTACAGCATTATTTTTTATTTTCTTTATTACTTCTGTGTTCCATTTTTTATTAAATGGTTAGGATAACCAAAGCTACCTGCAATTGTTTTTATGAATTTGAGTTCTTCATTGATGAACTGACTATTTTCAGAATGCGTATATGCTCTTTTAATTAAGGTTTTTATACTATTGCATTTTTTGAGGATAAGGATGTGCCGAATTGTATGGGATTAGGACCGGAACAAATGAACTTTTCCGATAAACCCTGTATAGTAACTTATCTGTGGATTTGATAACTTATACGTCCAAAAAGGCTATTGCATTATTTTTTTCTATTTCAACAGTGAGTTCTATAGTTGGATATAAAGAGCTGTAACATTTCGTTAATTTTTTTAATTCTTCTTCGTTCAGTTTTGATAGAATGAAAATATCATCCACGTATGGACAGTACACTTCTGGTTTTTCTTCCATACAATGCAGGACATTTTCTTCAATTTCGTTCATCACAACCTCAGCATATAAAGTTGATAATGGTGAGCCCATTGGGCCTCCTGAATTTTGCTTGAATATTTTGTTCTTGTATGTAAAAATATTATTTTCATATAAATAGAATAAAACTTTTTTGAATTCATGAATTTGTGTGTTATTTAAAATTTTAAGATTTTGCAACTTCTTAATGATAATTTCAATAGCTTCTGGAACAGGAGTGCTTGGATATAATGCTTTAACGTCCATGCTTGCCATATTTAAGTCCTTTAGGCCAGATTTTACATTTTTAATTTTCTCAATAAATTCATACGTGTTCTTGATGGTGAACTTGTTGTTCATGAAAAAGGGTGCTAGGAACTTGTAAATGTTTTTCTCTAATGTTATCAATGGTGAGGTTTTTTTTTTTTGAAACTATCAGTCTCATTGGAGCACCATCTTTGTGCGTTTTTACCTTTGCTTTTATGTGTTATGACAGCATTCACCACACTTTATTGAAACATACCTTGTATGCACTCATGAGCCTTAGCATTATGATCACCAACCTTGATAGTGCACTTAACCACTTTTCACTGTGATAACCATCTTTGTGTGGCATGGAATTAAATCCACTAAAGCATAGAAAATATCTTTGGATATTCTGTACTGCTAGACTGGGTGATGCTCAGAGCTCAGCATGGCACAAGGCCTTATCTTGGACTAATCTTGGACTAGTGAATACTGTGTTCCACTTTTAGGTGTGTACAAAAGTTCTGCTCATTTGTTTAGTACAGAAGAAAAGCAATTTTTTTTAATAAATAACATCTTTGTTCTTTAACATAATTTTCATTATTATCTTTGGCCTCTTGTCATCTTTCTAGTAGTAACTGAATCCCCCTTCTGTAGAATTCCTCTGTTTTGGAGTCAAAAAACTGTGGAAGTTCAACATCTTTAACTTCATTGAAGATTTTGTCATTGAAGTTGTTGTTCTGAAGAGATCGAAAAAGGTGGCAGTCTGTGGGTGTGAGGTCTGGGGAGTATGGAGGAGGTAACACTTCCCACCCAGTGTCCAATAATTTTCTCTGAGTGGCTAAAGCTGTATGGGGTCTTACATTGTCATGTTCTAAGATGACACCTTTGTGATTAACCAGTGCTGGACTCCTAGATTTCAATTTTTTATTCAGCCTTTCCAGCTGTTGGCTGTACAGGTTAGCATTTATTGTTTGACTAGGTGCAAGCAGCTCCCAGTGGATTTACTCCCATGACATCCCATGTACACTTAACAAGATTTTTCTAGGATGCAGTCCTCTTGAGTCAGTGAAGCAAGCCTTCCAACTTGGCATACAGTCCTTTGCCACTTCACATTTCTGTAAAGGACACACTTTTCATCACCTGTAACTAATTGTTCCAAGAAAAATTCGTTTCTGTGAGACTCAAGCAAAGAAAAACAGGTGGCCATTCCGTTAGATTGATTTCTTACGGATAGATCATGTGATACCCACTGATCAAACTTCGTGATAAACCCAAACACATGCATCCTTCTTTCTACTGTTGTTCTGTGTATAGCAAACCTTTCTGATAATTCTTCAACGGCTAGATGTTGGTCATTTGATATGGCTTGGTTGAAATCCTCTTCCAAAACCTCTGATGGACATACAGAAATTGGTTGATCTCTGCAGCCTCTGTCTTCTTCACAGAATTTCCATAACCCATGGTGACATGTGCATTCGTCTACAGCATCCTCGCCATATACTTCACAAATGTTGCGGCAGGCTTCAGCTGCATTTTTGCCTTTGCCAAACTGATAAAGCAAACAATGCCTAATGTAATCTTTATTACTTGTCACATTAACCCTTGTGTGACTTGTTTACAAATGAGTTGCACCTGCATATCTGGTGCCATTTTATAGCCTACTCCTCAAAGCATTTTGGCTATCACATACACTAAAGAGCAATTGAATTAGAGACAGCTGGCGTTATGCAAATGTGGTGCTGTGGGCGGCCCTATTAACGGAAATGACAGGACGTATGCAGCAATCCGACAATACTGTATAAGGAGTGATGCGACAGGAATCAGTAAGAGGTCGGACGCAGTATGGGTAAGACAAAGGATCTAAGCGCATTTTATTGTGAGCAAATTGTCATGGCCCGACGAATGGGTCACTCCATCTCAGAAGTCGTGCAGGCACTGGGATTTTCACGAGCCGCTGTGTCACGGGTGAACCGTGAGTACATCGAATACGGTAAAACCATCCCTGCAAAGGCCAACTGCCATGAACAACAGCGTGTGGATGAGCAGGGTCATCGTCTGCTAGCTCGCATTGTAACAGCGAATAGACGGGCCACAGTGCAAGAAATCACTCGGCACAAAAACGTGCAGCCACACCATCCGGAATCATCTCCTCACTATGGGGTACAGAAGCCATCGTCCCACGAGGGTACCACTGCTGACCGCACATCACAGGGTGCAAAGATTAGTATGGACGCAGGAACATCACCACTGGACCCTAGACATGTGGGAAAATGTTGCCTGGACTGATGACTTGAGATTCACGTTGGTACATGCGGTTGGCAGGATACGAGTACGGCGCAAACCACATGAAGCGATGAATCCTTCTTGCCAGCAGGGTACTCTTCAAGCTGGTGGGGGTGACATTCTCGTCTGGGGACTGTTTAAGTGGACTGAAATGGGACCCCTGGTACATGTGACATCGACCCTCACAGGTTAACATTACCGGGATATCCTGAACGACAATTTGCCCCCATTTGTGCATCTTCAATATCCCACTGGGGACCACATCCTGCAACAAGACAATGCACCATGCCATCGCTCCCGAATAGTATCCGAATTGTTGGATGAACACTATACTAACATGACCTAGCTTCCTTGGCCAGCTAGGTCACCTGACATCAATCCCATCGAGCACATCTGGGATGCCATCAAGAGAGATGTTTGAGGCTCTGACCCCTATTCATCAAATCTTCATGAACTGTGGGGGCTTGTTCAGGGGTCATGGATCCATATGGCTTCCCAATGCTTCCGGTGTCTTGTCGAGTTCATGCCGAGATGAATCGCCACCGTCATCAGGGCGAAAGGTGGTGCTACATGTTACTAGACAGGTATCTCTAATCCAATTGCTCTTCAGTGTATGCCATGCCATCTGTTATTACACTTGTTACTTACATTTTTTACTTGGAATTGGCATCATGAAAAACTAGCAGAACTTTTGGGCACACCTAATACACCCAAAAATGTACAGTAGGGTTCAAGTTAAGGGAATTTGGTGACTACTGCACCTTTCACAATCTTCCTTTTTACATGTTACAACGGCATTCATTGATTTTTATTGACACACGTTGTATGCACTCCTGAGCCTTAACATTATGACCATCAACCTTACTAGCCAATTGGACCACCTTTCACTGTGATAGTTACTTTTGTGCTGTGTGGCGTTAAGTCTACTAAAACACATGTGGTGTCCTTGAGTATTCTGTATTGCAGGATGGAACGAGACTCAGAGTTCAGCAATAGAGCAAAGCCCTATCTTGGACTGGTGAATGCTGTGTTCTACTAAATACCACAAATGTCCAATGGGATTCAAGTTAGAGCAGTTTGGTGACTACACTATGGGAGAACACTCCAATTACTTAGACATACATAATCCTCAAACAATTCCTGTGCAGTGTGTGACGTAGGGCATTGTCTTGCTGTAAAATTCCAGTTACATGGTCATCATGTAAAGCAATATTTATCCCAGTACCTTGGTGGGATTTGATGATGGAGATGTGTTCAACTGGAATCAAAGGACTTTGGTATGTTTTCTTGAGAACACTCCCCATACAATGGTACCAACACTTCTGGCTTGTTTCCATCCATCCATCCATTATGGTTGCAGCTCTTCACCCAAAGAGGATCGAGTATGGACCTTTCTATCAGCCTCTTGGAGCTGGAACCTGGACTCCTCCAACCAGGTAACTCTTTGTCAATTACCTAATGCCCAATCATGGTACTCTCATACCAACTGCAGGCACAACTGTCTGCAATAGTTGTTCAATGTGGATGGGCTATTGACTCCTTAGGTTCATCCACATGAATGTCACTGAATTGTTGTGAGTGTGAGTGAGTGAGTGAGTGAGTGAGAGAGAGAGAGAGAGAGAGAGAGAGAGAACATTTCTCTATGTGTCCAGGTTGTGGTCTGATATCAACGAAGGGATCGTAAGCTGCCATCTGTTGTCTCAGTCAACACATGCCATTCTGTGTTCACCTCAACTGTCAGCTAGCAGTTTCCTCACTTTTGAGGTCACTGCTGGGGACAGATATTCACCAGATGGTGTGAACGTCTGTCCCTCTTTGGAACATTTCTGCAACATCTTTACTACAGTGGTCCTCGAGCAGCTTGCAGTTGCTGAGATTCTGCCCCTAGTTTCCTTTCACTAATAATCATAAAGCAATCAAACAGTGTGTAGGCTGTAACCTATTTTTATGTCATTTTTATTGTGGTTTCTATTGACAGTTCTTTATACTGCAGTTATAATCATGTCAAATTTTTATTATTATTATTATTTTCAGGTTCCACTTGCAGCCACATTATGGATAGTTTGGATGGAATCCAAATGTATGCCACCAGTTGTATCCAAGAAGATTTTTGTTATGACCGCAAAGACAAAAAATATCATTGTAATCACTGCAAGTTCACTTCTAAACAAAAAGTACGTATTAGGACCCATCAAGAAGACCACAGCTGAAAGACTTTCTACTGTGATATATGCAGATTTAAGTGCACTTGTATAACAGATCAGAAAGACCATTTAAACTTGCATAGTGGTATGTGCACTTACATATGTGATGTATGTGAAGCTTACTTTAATTCATTTTCATCTTCAAATTTGCATAGGAAAAGTCCTGACGGTGATGATTTTTACTTTTATTATTATTATTTTTTTGTTTAATTTTATGTATTACAAAGAGAAAAGAATAAGAAAGCAAATGAAATATAAATTAGTTTATAGAAATTTACTGGGTGTGCTATAGGCAATAAATCCATGAAATTAGGGAGAAAATCATAGACTAAGATGCAGTAATGAACTTTTGTTACTACACACCTGATACATAATCATCTCATTAATAAAGGTGCTAGCATGTCATTCCCATGAAAAATTGCAATACTATTATAAATTATATTTGAAAGTTATATAGATTGGGTTTTATTGCATAAATAAAAAAAGTTCATTTCATTTGTTTTTCTGACTGTTTTAATTTTGTGTCCATTCTCGAGTTATCCATGATTAATGTATGCAGTACCAGATTTATTATCCAGCATCTCAAAACCAGTAAATTTTTGAAGTGGTCTTTATTTTTGTGTGTGTTTTATGGCATAAATATATAAAAATTCATTTCATTTGCCTATGTGACTGTTTTTTGTTTTTTTTTTTAATTTTGTGTCCAATTCTCGAGGTATCTCTGAACAATGTATATAAAAACAGATCTTCGGTAGAAAGGCTGTTTCACGTAATATGAAAAAAACAATAATGAAGAAAATTTCACGCTGTGAAATTTTCTTCATTATTAGAAATGGATCTGTTATCTGGCATCACCAAAACTGGAATGACTCAAAACCCTACGAATTTTTGTAGCAGTCTTTAGTTGTTGTTTTTTTTATCCACAGCTGGTATTTGCTTTAGCAGTCCTATGTCTCAAGGAAAGTGTTATTCAGGATTGATTGTTTTGAAGTGTAGGTGAACTGGGAGGGGGTGAAAATAAGTGCAGATGAGGATATATATAGGACCTACTATCTGAGGGAATTGGTGCAATTAGCTGAAACTCTCCTGTGGTATGAGCTGGCATTTGCAACCCAGAATCATTCCACTCTCCCTTGCACAGCAGCTCTGATTGGTGTATATACACAGTCGTATCAGAATAGTATAACCACCCCCAGAATCACAGTGTACCCACCCAGGTGCGTCATAAAGTGCACATGACAAGGCCAACCACACGAAGATATAAGCAGCCGGCCAGGACAGATGAGTCATAGTGCGTCACTTGAGCTCAATAGGAAGAGGTAATGATTTGGCAGATGTTCAAAAAGGAATGATCATTGGTGCATCTCAGAAACAGCAGACTTCAAGGGCTGTTCGTAAGGTGATGTAGTAAGGGCGTACCTAGAATGGACCGTTGGCACGCCAAGTACATCCCGAAGACATAACTGTGGAGCCCCAAACACCATTAACCCCAGAGGAGAATGTTCACTGGTAAAGGGCAATCAGCGTGCAATAGTGCAGCAATTGAACGCTGGGGAACCCCAGGTACTTGTCCCCAATAACAGTAGAGCGAACCCTGTTCTGCGTAAGTTGATGATGCTTCAAGGCACCCATGTTAACCCAAATCCATCAGCAACAATTACTGCAGCTCACACTGGACTACCATCATTGGACAGTATAAGAGTGGAAAAGTGTTGCCTTCTTCAATGAAAAATTAAAATCCTCCAAATACGTGGCGTCAGTAAATAAAACACTCCAGAAACACACAGCAACCAAAAAATTGTTATTTGGTCACCGCCGGGGAAGTGAACCCATGGATCTCTCGATGTATTTGTTTATTTTCTTCTTCAATGAATATAGGTTTCTACTCCACTGAAGTGATGTGTGGTGGCGAATACAGCATCAAACGAGAACCAACAGCCAGGCATGCTTGTTGGTCAAATATAGAGTGGCAGTGCGCATGTCTGGGGGTTGTTTTCTTGGTATGGCCTGGGACTGCTGGTACCACTGGATTTGCCCCTGAATGCCAATGGCTACCTGCCCATCCTTGCTGACCACATTCATCCCTTCATGTTGGATGTTTACCCTGGTGGTGATGGTGTCTACCAGCAGGGTGATGTGCCCTCGCCAAGTGGGTGCGTGACTGGTTCCAGGAACACAACAGTGATGTCTCCTGCTATATCAATTCATCAAATATTTCTATTTGTTGAATTCTTTATGTGGTTATAATTCGTGTTATATATATGCCAACAAATCTGTTGTTGCATAATTTACTGTTTCTCACGTTATCATTGAAATGCCTACGGGAAACGTCAATAATATAAATATGTAATAAAATTTCAAAATGTTACTCACATTTTGTCATGAGGTTTGCAGGATATTGCAGAGTTTTCTGTAGTGGAAGTCTTCAAATGGATAGTTAAAAAGCTGTGTGAATGTGACGAAGTCTTCAAATGAGTACGTAAAAAGGTGCAAATGATTATCACTATTTCTGAGTCGTCATTTAAAAGATGATTTATGAACGTTAAAAGAATGAAAAATTCAGAACCTTATGTTGAAGGTGAGTCGAATTGGTAATAAAATATCTTGTATTGTTGGCGGTTCAATCCTCGTTTCCCGTATCACAAGTTCCCATACTAGTTTCAATTACCATTTCGTAATCATCTTCAGTGGGTATAAATGAGCTATTTCTCATTCATGTTGTTTCTTGGCCATTCAACTCGAATCTACTGGCAGAGTCAGAAGTTCCACGTCGACAGAACCACCACGCATTTGTTTTTTGGTTTGATTGTGCACCTCATGTCGTGTGCGTTTCTAATTGGATCGTTCGAATTTGCTTCCGATTCCAATTCGTCAGGTGTCGCCATCTTCTGTTTGTTGATAGATTTATATTTTATCTCGTTCCTGTAGTGATGTCTCCATTCTCCCTTGGCCGACGGAATCGCTTGACCCCAATCCCATAGAGCACTTGTGGGACTATTTGGATCGACAGGTTCGATGTGCTAACTCACAATCATGTCATCTCCGAGACCTCTGTGCTGTGCTGCAGTCCAAATGAGTACACGTGCCTCGTGCAACCTTCCAGGACCTCATTGCATCCATGCTACGCCATCTCGTTGCTGACATCCGGGCCAAGGGTGGTTATTCTCGTTATAGATGGTCATATTATTCTGATATGACCGTGTATATCTTATTGCTTGTCTGTGATTTCATTTCAGTTCATTTTGTGTCCTTGTTTATGGATTTTTGCTGTACAGTGTATTATTTAGCAGTACAATCTAATGATTTTGTTTGTTGTTGTTGTTGGGGAGGTGGAGAATGTACTTTTATCAAATTTTCCCCTTTATTATATACATTGTTTCAAGGAAAGTCCATGATCAGGCCAATATCTAACGAACTATGGCAGTTAGTGATTTACTTCTTGTGCAGTTGTATAGAAAACTCCCTATGGTGCATACAATAACACCACGAAAGGTCCCCTCAGCCCCTTTTTCAGGGGTATAGAGGGGGCTATTGTTGCAGATAGGGCAAAAAAATCAATTACAAACTTGTTCAGTGAGGCAAAAATAGTAAATAAATGTTTTTATCCCATAACAAAAGATGGAAGGGGATTCTCCAAATGCAAAAAAAAGCAGAAAGCTACCTGAGTCGCTGTGTCTGAAGCATATTTGCATGGATTTCAAATGTGCTTTATGCTCCGTCGTCAGGATACAAAAATGGTATGCGTGGTCCGTATGCCAACACTTCGTAAATCAGTGATGAAAAGTTGAAAGCTTTGCCACGTATGTAAGTCAATTAGATATGCATACAGTTTTCCTATTGTATTAGTGTTTTGCCACTTTATGCTATTTCTCCTTAGCTAATTTTTTTTTTTTTTTTTTTTTTTTTTTTTTTACTGTATTGGACATCAAAGGCTGATATTGAATAGTCAAGGAACTGTGTTTTATTTCAGAACAAGAACTGTTGATAAGGTTTGTATAAAAGCTTTTTGTTTATGCTTTCATTTACTTAGAACTCACCAGTTTAGATAAGTTCTAAGTAATAAGTTCTTGTCTAAATGCTCTGTCATTGCTTCCGGATGTTGTGATTTTCTTGGAGCCACATTCCTGTCCCCTTACATCTTTTGTTATGGGACAAAAGCATTTATGTACTATTCTTGGCTTGCTGAGCAAGTTTGTAATCAACTTTTTTTCCCTATCTGCAAAGATGGGTTCAATAGCCCCCCTCCCGGTTGCGAGGGGATCCCTTAATTGCACAAGAAGTAAATCGCTAACTGCCATAGTTTGTGAGATATTGGCCTGTCCTTGTAACCCTGTGGACATTAATGTAATGAATATTGTGGTGTCAGCATGTGCCAGGAAAATTGTTGGAAGGCCATTGTTGATAAGGCTTGACATCAGAATATGTGGCTATACAGAGGAGCTTTATGCCTGGTAACAGCTGCACTCACAGGCCTCGACTACAGGCATGTTCAGTTGCTTAAACATGCCTCCTCAAAAATCAGGGCATGCTCTAATTTCAGCAGGGGAATCCTAAAGTATCTTTTAGTAAGTATTGAATCCTAAACTATCTTTTGGTAAGTATTGAATCCTAAACTATCTTTTGGTAAGTATTGAATCCTAAAGTACCTTTTTCTAAGTATTTGTATATTGTAATTAAAACTTTGGAATAAGATGTTTCTACCAGTTAACATCAGCCAAAGATTACACTGGTCAAGATGAAAAATGCTTCTAACTGAAAACTATCCAATCTTAGCTAATTTTAGGGTGCTGAATACAAAAATGATTTTAATAGCCGGTTGGCTCCCATTTTTAAATTACATCCATGGTATCAAATTACTAGGACAAGCTGCCAACAGTAACCGATACCTCCGGTACAGTTGGCAAATTTTGACCGAAGCTATTGCAAAATCTAAGCTCATTAAAGCGTCTGTTATAACAAATTGTAAAAAATGAACACGTAAAATTTATGACTTCCAGAACAAAAGTACGAAACATTCTAAAAAAGAAATGTCTAAAATTTATCATGAACTACTTTCCTTCATGTTGGTTGTGATCATGTTGCATGTAAACAAAGCGGAAAGCCACACTCAGGTCGGGAACCACGTTTTTCATTTTGTATCGCGGAAGACAGACACACACACATACACAAACTTTTTTTTTATTATTATAGATCAAGCAAGTGTTAATAGATGGAGTCTTTCCATTTCTTTGTTTTTCAATTCAAATGATTGTTTTAAATTAATGTTAGTGAGCCGACTTTTGTGAAATGGTTCAAGTAAAAGGTGATCTAGTTTTAATTTAAATTCCTCAACGACACGGAATTTCAGTAATCGGAAGGCATCAAAACCTGACCATGGATGATGTCCAATCGCATGCAAAAAATCATGGTGATCGGTTGTGTCAACTAATTGTCGTAAGTCTCATATAGAGAGAGGATTTTTTCAATTATTATTAAAATTGGTCAGTTTTTTAATGGTCATTATTTTTATATGACATGGCCAGTCACCATGATACCAACCCCATGTCACTCACCCTGTCCTTCCCTTTCTCTGTGGCAAGTGTCACTGCGATCATCTGAAGATCTTTGGAGGAGATAGGTAACAAACGGCCCCTTCTCAAAATCCGGAAAAACCCTAAAATTGCAAGTTTTTGGATGATTATTCCTCAATGACACAGAATTTGGAGAATCGGAAGGCGTCAAAACCTGACCATGGACGATGTCCAATCACATGCAAAGAATCACGGTGATCGGATGTGTCATCTCATACCTATGCCTGAACAGCTAATTGTCTCCAGTCTCATAAAGAGAGCTCCGCTCAATGAGTGTGCCACATTATTTGTTATATCTTTCAATAAAAGTAAAGCAAAACTGCAGCATTAGTGGCACCAAGATCTTATCGTATTATCTGACATTCCAGCGGGGTGCGCACCACGTGCCGAGTCAGCGTAATTCTTTCTATTCGTTGCTTCTTCCAGAATTAAGTCAGTGTTACATGTTGCATGACACATAATTTCAGCTGTTTAGTAGTCAGGATTTCAGTTGCTTCCATCGTGAATAGTTTTAGGTAGCTTCTTTTGTTTTGTTTCGCCTATGAAATATTAAAAATGTCACTTAAGTGTGTGAATAATCTGCATAACGTATGTGGAGAAGTGACATTTATGTCAAGAAACTGTGCATTAAGTGTGACTACAAAAAAAAAAGCATGTTCCTTGTATTTCTGATGCACAATTGGCAATCTTGATAAGAAATTGGACCCACATGTATGCTGCGATACCTATGCTTCAAAACAGTGCGTGGGTGAATGGTAAGGGATGTTCTATGTCCATTGCCGTGCCAATGATTTGGATAGAGCTGACAAACCACACCACAGACTGCTATTTCTGTATGGTGTCTCCTGTCAAATAAGGGTATGACTGTGAAGAAGGAAAAGGCAGTTTCATGTCCAAATATACCTTCAGTGATTTGTCCCATTGCTCACGGCAAAGGACTGCCTATTTTTGAACCACCTGAATTTTTCCCCATAGACTCTGATGAAGAAGACAGCATTGATGAACAGGGTTTACTCAGTGAAACACAGCAGTCATCAACTCCAAGACATCCACGATTTTATCTTAATCCAGATTCCTTTGAGCCACATACACAGTTGAGTCACATTATTGTGACCACCTCCTACTTTTGACGTCAACAGTGCGTAGCCAATGAATGAAGACATTTGGCGTGAGCTGGCTTAGAGAGCATATAAGGTGTGCCGTAGGCATTCTGAAAACATATCACTCGTTGCTGTCATAAATAAAAGGAGCGATTTATCAGATTTGCAAAAAGGGATAATTATCAGCTTTTGGCCCGAGGGTGGCAGTATTTTTGAAACAGCACAATTTGTGAACTGTTCACATGCTGCTGTGGTTAAAGTGTATCGTGATTGGAGAAATGGCACCATTGTGAATAAGTGATGTGGAAACTGCGGAGCACCACATGCCACTGATGTGAGAGGTGAATGTCAGCTGCGAAGGCATGTGACGGCCAATCAACACGCTACAGTGAAGCAACTCGCTGGCCAAATGAACCAGGGAGCTACCGGAAGTGTGTCTAAAATGACAGTTCAGCAAACCCTGCTGCAGATGGATGGTCACTGCACCTATACTAACAAAGGTGCATCAGCAGAAAAGGCTTACATTTGCACAGCAGTATTGGAATTGGACCTCTGCTGATTGGCAAAGCATTGCCTTCTCCAATGAGTCACATTTTCTGCATCATTGAGCAGATGGACGTTGGCATTTAAGGCAAGAAACATCGGAGAACAAACACTCTTCAATAATGCTGGAAGAACATAAGCTGGTGGGGGCAGCATTATGGTCTGGGGAATGTTTTCATGGCATTCTCTGGGTCTTCTCATACCTGTGGAAGGCACTATGGACCGAATTCATTATGAATCCATCCTTGCAGACCATGTACACCTATACATGCCGATTGTCTTTCCTGGGGTGGATGGGATCTTCCAGCACAACAATGTGACGTGTCACACAGCTAGAAATGTCCAAGAGTGGTTAGAAGTGCACGATGAAGACTTCAAAGTAATTCCCTGACCCCCTATTTCCCCAGACTTAAACTCAATTCAGCATCAGCTGTCAAATGCATTGCAGTCAGCATGGCTCCACATACCTGTGAACACCGTCCATCACCTTATTGAGTCATTCTCAGCCCATCGAGCTGCTGTCTGCGCTGCACACGGTGGTTACTCTGGATATTAGCTGGTGGTCACAATAATGCGACTCAACTGTGTATGATCATACAGTTTGAACTTAACAACCTTATCAGAAATCTGGAATTGCCAAAGAATAAGGCTGAGCTTTTGGCATCAAGGTTACAACAGTGAAATCTCTTGGACCATTCTGTGAAAGTAATAACATTTCCTACCAGAAATAAAGACTTGGAAAAATTCTATCAAACAAAAGGTGACTTTACTTTCAGTAATGGTGTTGATGGACTACTGGCAGCAATAATGTGAAACATGTTCCTGAAGTGTGGCAACTATTTATAGATGTCTCTAAGATGAGCCTTAAAGCTGTAATTTTGCTCAATGCAAATAAGTTTCCTTCAATTTCTATTCATATGCAGTCCACCCAAAAGAAACATATGCAAATATGAAAAGTATCCTGTTAGGTGTACACTATCAGAAGTATGAGTGGCAAATATTTGGAAATTTAAAGGTAATCTCCATTCTGTTAGGATTGCAAAAGGGTTACACCAAGTATTATTGCTTTCTGTGTGAGTGGGATAGCTGTGCAAAAGATACCCATTACAAAAAGAAATTGGCCTAAGTGAAAATCATTAACACCCAGAGTTAAGAACATTGCATCTGAATCCTTGATAGAACCAATATAAGTTTTGCTACCCTCCACTACAGATAAAACTGTGGCTAATAAAGAATTTTGTCAAGGCTTTGGATGTGAAGGGCCCTGCATTCACGTATTTGCACAAGAAATTTCCAAGGCTTAATGCAGAGCAGATTAAAGCAGGTGTTTCCATTGGCTCACAAAAAAAAAAAAAAAAAGCAACTTTTCTAAGGTGATCATTTTGAATGGGTGCTCAGTTGAAGGGACATGGATATGTTTCCAGTGTGTTTCAGCTATCCGTCTGGGAAATGCTGAAGCAACAAACTTCATGGAGCTTGCAGGAGATCTCATAAATTCTTATAAAGAAATGGGGTTCAATATATTCTTGAAAATGCACTTCATGCACTCACACATTGAATTTTCCCTACCAAACTGTGCAGCAGTTAGTGACCAGCATGGTGACTGCTTCTATCAGGACATTTCGGCGATGGAGCAGAAGTATAACTACAAATAGAGTTCTGCCATATTAGCTGGTTATTGTTGGATGGTAAAAAAAGAATGCTCAGAAACTGAATATGAGTAAAAAAGAAGCCATATTTAAGACAGGTAAGTTTGTGTGTATGTATATTTATGTCATGTAAATAATAGATGTCTTATTTGAATATAGAAAAGTGCATTTTTTTTTCAAAAATAAGAGCCAATATGTCAATTTAATCATAATTTTCATGATCAGTGGTCCAAAATGCATAAAGAAATAATAATTTGATAACCATGACAATAAAAATTCACTATTTAGTAAGACCAGTATTATTAAAAACTAAAATTAATACATATATTCAACACACTTTTAAAATGACATATATCAATTTAGTATAAATAAATGCTATAATATGTTATATCTGTTATAATTTCATGTTGAATTCAATGCAACATGCGAATCGTTTTCAAATCTGTTGAGAAATGAAACAACTATTAATAAAAATTTAAAGGAAAACAAGAACATTTTTGGCATGTAATATATTTAGATTTATTCCCAAGTATGATGAAAAGTGGGCACAACTTCAAAAGTTTACTACTGGATAGCGATTAATACATCTTTTTATAATTTTTTTTTATTTATTTTAAAGAAAATTAGTTCCTAAGTGCTGTTGTTAATTTTTATTTTTTTTTTTTTTTTTTTTTGTTGTGGAGCATGCCTGGAGATTTTGAGAACTGTATGCCTATTGCTGCACTAACAGAATTTTTTTTTGCTTTGTGTACAATGATTCAGAAGTATTTATTTGGTGGTGAAAAGTGCTTTTGCTGCCTTTTTTGGAGAAAGCTTATGATTGAGTGAACAGGATGCTTCTGTGGAAAGTCTTGAACAATTATAACAGGGAATCTGCTTGCATATGCATGTATGCTGGCAGCAAGGTATGAGTACAATGGATGTCTTGAAAGTTCTCTGCTCAGCCATGAAGGAATGGTCATGGAAATATATGTTAGACCTATTTTTCTATGTAGTTCTGTTTTTAAGGTTCACCCATTTTTTTCCACCAGTACTCCCAGGCCCTTTAAGTAAAATGATTTGTGAAGGTTATCAAAATAGGCTTCCACAGACTTAAAACTGCCTTTGTCTGTTCCAAAGTGCACACTTGACTAGCTCTTTTTGAGATATAGGAATAGATGGTAGTCAAAGAGAGTAAGGTTAGGGCTAACAGATGTTTTGTGGTACCATAAAGCCAATACAACAGAGATAGTGTTAAAGTAAAATTTAATCCTAATGAAATTTACAACAGTTTAGTCAGCATTGCATCACAGTACTTTTTTTTTTTTTTTTTTTTTTTTTTGTTCATTCAACTTTCAGAAACATCCATATAATGAAAAATAATCTGCCCCACCAAAAAAACAGTGATCTTCAATGGTACTCTATCTGGGTACCCACACCCTTCAGTAAGAATCAAGATAAATGAAGAATACTTTTAGAATTGCCGTAAGAATTTATCTCATGGAATTTTTTTTTTTAATAGGCAGTTTTTTTATTTTTGAAAATTTAATATATTTGCGCTAAGATGTAACGTGTGGTGCAAAAGAAAAAGAAATAGCAGGTGATACTGTATTTTCTGATATTAAATGTTTTTTGAAGAGAATTGCTTTTAAACAAGAGATGTTTAATAATTTTACAATTTGATTTGATTTTCCTCGTAATTTTAGTTTATATGTAAGAAAGTATTTTGAATTTCTTATTACTTACAAGATATATTTTGACTGTGCTTAGTTTTGACATGTCAGATTAGCCTGTTAATGTGATTGAGTTTCTGAATACAATATGTGATGTAAATTCAACTTGAATTTATATGGAATTGCACATTTTGTTTATGTAGGAAGTAACTATGTGCATAAACTAGAATGGTAATGGACTTGCTCATTTCCTACTCTGTCAGCAAATGGTTTAATCCATGAAATGAATGGTAATGTACCTTAGTAGCTTCATATTCTTCAGGTGATGATATGTACAGAAATGTGTTAAACAGAAATGGTGTGTAGAATCATCAGTATGTATTATAGATATATGTGTACATACTTTCAATATTTTTTTTGATATTGCATCTTTAACATGTATAAGAAATTTCTGCATCCACGAATGATCGAACAAATTTTGTCAGGGCTTCATTTTGTCAACCAGTTATTTAGTTACTGAAGTGAGCAATAATAGATCTCTGCCATTGGACTCAAATTGCAACTGTAATGTATATAAGTGCAAATGATCACATGAACTTTTTGTCAGTGTTTCATTTTGTCAACAATTATTTAGATACTGAAGTGACCAATAATAGACATTTGCCACTTGATTCAAATCTGGTATGAGATATCTGACTACATATTTTTGTCTTTGTGTACAAATTATTTATTTACTAAAATGACTGAAAATATACTTTTACCATTTGTTTTAAAGTATACAAGTAATGACATGTACACTAATATGTTAAATGTTATTGCCTAAATATACTTATGCATTTTTTCTCTATTTTCAAATGCTTCCTGTTTCTTCATTCACACTTAAGTTTCAAATCTTGCTTTGTTCAAAAATCTGTGTTGTGGTTGGACTGTGAATTTTTTTATATAATGACATATTAATGTGTATTGGTAACTTGTAATACTCTACATGAAAAGCTACACAGACCTGTTTGAAAAATAAATATGCAGTAAAACTTCCGAATAGCGGACATCGAAGGGGAAAGAAAAACTGTTTGTTATTTAGAAGTGTCCGCTATTGGGAAAATCATGCTTTATGACAGTATACATGTACTATGTTTATAACGTGAAAGCAGTTTAAAGGATAAGTAAATATAAGTATGTAAATGCAATACATAGAGCAAACTTGTACTAACCTTTATTCAAAAATATCCATCAAAACCTAAGAAGCAAAATAATCAAGTATTGTTGTTTGTCTATTATATTTTTGTGAAATTTCGTTTTCTAAATGAATTTCTACCCAGCCACCTGAAGCTTTGAATTCTGTGAATCCTAATTCATTTGCAATTTCTAAAGCCTTTTGACAAATTAAAGTCCCTGATAAAGGAATGTTGTTGACTCTAGTGCTGCAAAACCATTCATAGGTAAGAGTGTCCACAGCTAAACCATCAGTTTTAGGGAAAGCTCTCTTAATCTTCTGGTTACCATTGCAATCTTGCCAAGACTTCAAGATTTCACTCACTTGAATTTTTCCAATGCCCAGTTTATCTTCTAAAACGTGCACACTTAATCTTTCCTTTTCATTCAGCTCTACTATTTCTACTTTTTACTTTTAAAGTCGAGCGCTTACGTTCGTGCGACATTTCGAAATTGATGTTTAAGAAATCTTTGTTTCACAGCTCGCTTGATGAGAAAAACCTACATGATTATTGCAAACAAATGTGATTTCTTGTAATCTGGACTTGAAATTGATCCCTGTGCACTGGCTTTGACCTTACCAAACAACGAAAGGTGAGTCCCTCCCAGCCGCACCTGAACTGTGTTCGCATGTATTTCAGTCTGCTTACTGTTCCTGAAATAGCCGGCCTTGGGCGCTGGTCCCCGTTTCTGAGGTCTCACCCCATTGGGAGGACCTGAGGAGTTAGAAGGTAGTTTGTCGTGGTCAAATGTGTGTATGCAAAGAGAGGGTCGGACTGTCTGGTGAGCACAAACGCTAATCCTTTTTCCAGCGATTTCGGCCACTTACTTGGGGTGCATAGCACTTAGCACCTTAAAATTTACTAGATCTCGGGAACAAAACGGTTAAGACAGAGAATGAGGAAGGGTGAAATAACAAAAAGCAAAAATTTTGTGAGTTTGAGCGAATCACACCCCTAGAATCGAAAGCAAATTGTCCGTTATGTTGTACTTTGTGTGTGTCCGCATCCGTTATTTAGAATGTCTGCTATTAAGAAGTGAATGATCTATAAGAAGTCATGCATTTCTGCAGGGAAATAAAAAAATGTTCGTTATAGAGAGATCGCTATTAAGAGTGTTTGTTAATAGAAGTTTCAACATATAGCCTGACATTAAAGAAAATTGTTTCTAGAAATTTATTCTTGGAGAAAGTTAAAATGGTTTTAAATAAACAAGGAATGTTTAATAGTCATAAGTTTTTATTGAACTTAGTGGTGATTTCAGTTTTGAATTTGTTGTTATTTTACACTTATAAGTTGGAAGCTTTTTTTTTTTCTGTTTTGTATGTATATTTGTTTACGTATTTTAGGAGGAACAGTTCATAAAACGCTCCAAAGAGAGAAAATGTGTTTTATTAGCAGCATGTTACATGAATGAAACTAATTTATTCATTATTATTAATATATATAAAATACGTGGAGATAATGTAAATAGCGATGACATCGTCCATTTTCATTATTATTATACAGTATTATATTATGTTGCTGAATTTGCATTCTTTTTAGAGTCTTGTGATTATCATGCAGAACAGAAAAATTTGTTTGCTTATAAATGTTCTGATCATATTACAATGCATCATATTCATAAACATTATTCATTTATGCAATTTTTTCTAAAGAATTCCAAAAAAAAAAAAAATTATATATGTAAGTCTCAGTTTTATTTTGGCAATGGAATGATTTGGTGAATGTGAAATGGATTTCTCTCTAATCTAAGAAAAAGTAACTGCCGCTGCTGTTTTAGAAATTTTGTGACACTCTCGCTTTCCTAGCTCACAGCGCAAAATGTATTCAATACAAAAATACGAAATTTACATCGTTTGTAGAGAATTGTTTGGAGAACACGCTGAAATAAACCGTTTCTCGATTCTGGCAATAATTCAAGAGCTATTGTATTTCAAAGTTAAGGTAAGCAAAAAAGTGCTATCAGGTCACATTCCAGACACACTAACAGCAACAGAATCAGGAAACTTTGTAGGGATGTAGTGACATGACCAAATTTTTGCACCTAGTCACCCCTTTTTTTAATTTCAGTTTAATTTAAGAGAAATTAAATTTTTATTTCACAAAATTTCTATTTTGCGATGGGATCCATTTAAAAAAAAGGATATATGGCAAACTATAAATCATAATGCATTGCAGTTTTTACAGCATGAACTAGGGGCTGCGCCTAGTTCATTTACAAGTATCCGTTTTTTTACAAAAAAAAATTAAGAAAAAGTCATTTTCTGATTTTTAAGCATTTTTTAAAGATGCAAAGGAAAAAAACGAGCGGCTTGTCTGGCTTCACGATAACCACAGAGGAACGTTCTGGTCCCATGACCTGCTGCCATGGTGGCGAAGCTATTTTTAGCACTCTCTTCTCATTGGGTGAAAGAACAGGCAACAACATCAAACTGGTAATGACACAATGCTTAATGATGTACGGACGCTTTTATTAAAGTTCGGCATGTTCTGCCTGCATACGTGAATACCTATGTAAAAATCGGCTTTTGCCTCGTATATGAAAAGCAAAGAGGGAAAATACGAGTGTGTTCATCCGTGAATTGTTCGACCACTTCTAAATGACCTAGAGATCTGAAAATTGGCATGCTGATAGGACTTAAGGTTTGTATACCTAGAAAAGTATGAAACCAAAAAAAAATATTTTTTTTAATTTAAAAAAAAATCAAAGTGGTGGCTTTGGAACATTGTCTGCTTGAACTTTTTGCAAATTGTTAGACCACTTCTAAATAACCTAGAGATCTAAAAATTGGCATGCTGGTAGGTCTTAAAGTCCAAAATGCTTTTTGGACCACTTTTGTTTTCCTTGGTGGTAAATTTAGTAAGTGCTATAAGTTCAAATGACAAAAGTCCGCCCTTTCAAAAAATAACAACAGTAAAAAAACTCGGAAACTTTGAAATGGCAGCAGAGCAAAGTCCTTCAACAAAAATAGAAGGAAATTGAAAAACGTTTACCAAAAATCTAACAAAGAGTTCACCGGGAGCGAAATAAAAACTGTAAACAAGCCGCCATTTTGGAATCGATACAGCGCAAAAAGTATTGAACAATTGGGAGAACATTTTAATTTCGTCAGATGGCATCACCGGAAAAAGACAGTCAAACACATTTGTCGTCAATGATGTACTTGAAGATCTGGCTGCAGGGCCCGAGAGTTACTCTCGAAACGAACGTAACAAGCCTAGAGGCGCAGCCCCTAGTTCATTAAAAAAAATTAATACAATTAATTTGTAAGTTTATAGATCATGGGTAAAAGTATTCCGTCATACGATGAAAACTCCGTCCTCCGTTGTTCATTCAGTCAGACGCACTCCGTCTCCATCAAACTCTATGCCGTAACAAAAAAAATGAGATTCTGGGCTTTTTTGGTTTTTTTTTTACTGAAAGCGTAAAATAAGTTCACCGCACCAGCAAGAAAGGATCGTATATGCGCATTTGTGCCACATCAATCTTTAAACGAATTTGGATGGGGTTCCACTTTCTCTCGCCGGGCCAGTCATACAAGTAATGAAATCTAAGTCTCAGCCTCCTAAAAAAACAATTTCCAAAAGTCTTAAACCCCAAGAAAAAAGTGAACAAGCAAAAATGAGTGCAAAATTGAAAACACCATCAGTAAATATTACAAAAAACTTCCCAATACATAAGGCATTCTCTAAACCCACGAGAGGTGAAAACAGTCACTCTTCTATATCGGTAAGCATGTCAGTTCCAGCTAAAAAAAAGATAGTAGAAGTAAAAGTGCAGACCAAAAAAGTCAAAATCCAGCCAAGTATAAAGCAGTTTTTCAAGTCCTGACTAGTAAGTGGTGTTGCAAGTTATGTATTTGTATAATTAAGCCTTCATTACCTTTTTGGGAGTTCTATGCAATGCAAAAACCCTGAAATAGAGTTCATTTGTACTTTTTTCAAAGAAAAAACAATTGTATAGGTATATTCTTCAAATTTTAGATTTTTGTACATCACTATAGTACGTTACACGATTTATGTATGTTGCTTCAAATTTTATATTCATGTATGTCACTATACCCCCACCCACCCCCGGCGCGAGAAATATGTGCACCCGTAAAATTTCAGTCGTGGAGATTTAGTTTACTTTGACCCATGTTATAGATCATATTTATATAGATTCTGTATGAATATAATTAATTTTATAATGATATTCAAATTTTTAAAATGTATGGAATTGTTACAGTTTTGAAACAATGGAAAGATAATGTAATGAATTATCTCTGACTTTAATTCTTACCATGCACTTGCATGCATGAGGAAGTGTAACATTTCTCTGTATTCTGGTATTTTGCATGTTATGTACAATATTCACTGTAGTTGTTAAAGTGGCATTGTGGTAAACTCAATTTTATCACAAAAAATCTCTTAATTTTTTATTTTTGTGCATATGTAATAACAGTTTTCATAAACAACTTTATATAAGTGAAAACTAATCATACACTTGTATACTATTCTTAAGTGTAGTTTTATTTTTTATACCAACAATTTAACTGATATAGCATAATTATATAGCCTCAATTTAAGGTCATCATCATTAGTGTTCTGTCTCTTGACAGGTCCAACGGTAACTCAACAAGTTCTCTTCCTCCAGTTTTCTCTGTTCCTTGTTTTCTCCTTCAATACTTGATAGCTTCCTGTGCCCATGATATCATCAAGCATCATTAGTTGTATCCTTCCTCTTGGTCGCTTTCCTTCAATTTTCCCTTCTATCATTCTTTTCAATAAGCTGTCTCCTCTCAACACATGTCCTATCCAGTTATATTTTCTTTTTCTTATGGTCTTTAGAATATTCCTTTCTTCCTCAACTCTTTGCAACACTTCATCATTGGTAATTGTTTCAATCCATTTTATTTTTTCCATACTTCTCCATAAGCACATTTCAAATGCCTCCAACATTTTAGCTTCTTTCTTCCCGATTGCCCACGTTTCTTCCCCATATAAATGTATACTCCAAATATAGCACTTAATAAGCCTTTATGCTTTAAATTTTTATTCATTTTATTACTAAACAAATTTTTGTTGTTGTAAACTGCATATTTTCTTTTATTAATTCTTTCTTTTATTTCCATGTCACATTTCCATTTTTTTGGATTATGCTACCAAGGTATTTGTATAGTCTCACTTGCTCTACATTATCTCCATTCATCATCACCTCAACGTTTCCTGGTCTCCTAGAGACTCTCATCATTTTTGTTTTCTTAGGGTACTGTGACGTACCTGCCAGCAGGAGGCACACGACATAAAGGCAGATAGCAGTCAGAACAAACGTCCGCGTAGCTCAATTGGTAGAGTGACTTATTCCGGAATGAGGGGATCCGGGTTCGAATCCTGGCGTGGACAGAAATGACGGAGAAATTTACTTCGTTATAATGGCGCCCGAACTTTCCGGATGATCCGGCCGTTCAAAATCTCGCATTGGTGTGATGTTCTTTCCACACCGCGAGATAGGAAAAATCAGAGAATCCCTTCTCCAGCGCTTCGAAAAATTAAAATGTGTGATGTTGCATTCCACACACTAGATAGACTGGGAGTTCTCGAGTGCACGTTCTACAGCGGATGGCTGCCTGCAACGATTCATGGTCACGGCTGACCCGTGTGCCATGCCCCGGCCCTCTTTGGGGGGGGGAGGGGATGTGACGTACCTGCCAGCAGGACGCACAGACATAAAGGCAGATAGCAGTCAGAACGAACATCCGCGTAGCTCAATTGGTAGAGTGACTTATTCCGGAATGAGGGGATCCGGGTTCGAATCCTGGCGTGGACAGAAATGACAGAGAAATTTACTTCGTTATAGTACATATTTGATGCCGTGTAGATTCAAGTAATGTATTAACAGGTTTCAAAGATATTTTAAATTAATTTGAAGCTTATGCATTTTTATTTTATTTCATATATTTGTGTTAAGTGATTTCAGTAAATGTTACATGCAGAAAAAAAGTTACTGTATTTTTGGAATATAAGTTGCTCTGGTATTTAATGCGCACCCTTATTTTTTTGTTAGAAATTTAAGGGGGAGGGAATGGCATTTTAAAAATTTTTATTAACAAAAAAAAAATTTGCCCAATAGAAATTATGAATCATTGAATCCTTGCAACTTGCAAATTAGCAATGTGTGATACCACTGATAAAAACAATGTAAAGAAATGCCACTTAGTCCATCAGCCAATGGCGTATGTGCACTGCAGGATTTTCCCGCAATGTCACACCTCCATACAGCCAGTGATCTTTGGTATTCATTCACATAGTCATAATCGCTTCGTAGCTGATGTGTCAAAGTTAAATAGCATTGGTTCAAGTTCATCGGCATTGTGTGGCATACAGACAATTCCTGGGAATGGGGAATTGTTTTTCATTTTTTAATCGAAAGCTTGGCAAGAACTGCTCAAAATATAAAATATCGTCAAAGAAGCAAACAGCCTAACCTCTGCATATTATTGGCAAATAATAGATAAGAGAGAGTGTCAGATGTGATAGCATCTTCTGTTGCAAACCACAAATAAAAGTACCCCCATATATAGTTTAAGCAAAAATTGCATGCTTCACGAATGGATTTTTCCAAAAATTACAACTCCACAGTATTTGTTACTTTTAATGAATAAGATACTTAAGTTTCGTCTACAAAGTTCTGTGTAAAGTAAAGAATTTGCTGGAGCAGTAATGCATCTAGGACTAGTGAGTTTGCACCCCCCAGTTTGCTGGTAGATGTCTTAAGCATCTTTTGTGATGTTTCATCCTGAGATGCGATTCTTTCCACTTTTTTGTGTCACTTTGTTTTTAAAAGATCTATGATAGTCCAATTTATGATGTCTGTTTCAGATCACTATGTACAATGTATGAGGCAAGTGCTGTGTTTTACATCGTTAACTCACGAATGCATGAGGTTACAAATACAAGTCTAGTACAATAGCAGACTGGGCTCATAAAAAACACATGCATACTTAACAATGGATAAACATAAAATTATAGTACAAGGGTTGTACCTAAAGTAATGAAAAAGTGGGCATAACTTTTTTATTAACTGACAGAAGTCGTTCAAATTGCCCTTGTTGGTAGAGTAACTTTTTTCTATACAAAGGTTATCCTCAACATAGTCTGCATCACAAGCTATGCATTTGCACCGTCGTTGAACCCAACTCTCAAATCCTCTTTGAAAAAAATTCAGGTGTGGATTGCTGACTCTTGAACTTCTTAAGCCTTGATGAAGAGGCGTGACACCATTCCATAGATTGATTCTTCATTTCCGGATCATAAAGATACGCCCACATTTCATCTCGTCACCAGATTAGGAAAAAAAATTGAGTCTTTACTGGTTTCACGATTCGTGTCAGTGGTCCCAGATGATGGTCTTCCACCATGTGGTTTGTCTTCAATGCTGGTTACCCCTTCTTTAAACTTCTTCACCCATCTGTGCACAATGCTCTTGTCAATGTTGTCATCTCCGTAAACATTCTGTAGCCTTCTATGGATGTTGGACAGCCTGCACACTTCCTTTGCCAAGAACTCAATGACGGCACATTGCTTCTGCTTCAAATCCATTATTTACCTGCAATGAATAAGGGTTATTAAAGAGGAAGAGTTACTCTACCAACATGTGCAATTTGAACAACCTATGTCAGTTAATAAAAAAGTTATGCCCACTTTTCTATTACTTTCGGTACAACCCTTGTATATACAAACAACCATTCACAATACAATAACACTGTAGAAAAAGTGCCGAAGAATGTGAATTGCTGTACCTAAGATGAAGGGATAACATTTTAAACTCATTTAATGGTCTTTATAGCAGCATATATCTGCATGGTGATAATAATGATCATCAGTATATAAGACGCAGAATAATTTTGATGATAAATTTTTTGAAAAAATATTGCACCCTATTTTCTGAAAAATACATGGTACTTTCAGGGGTCATCTTCAATGGAAATAAAAATTGCTTTTAAAATGCTTTTGGTTTGGTTGGATTATTTTTCACTTTGAATTTAAAGAGCAAAAAGTTAAATTAATATCAGTAAGAGCATAACAGTAAAAGATTAAAGTTAATGATAATAAAAATGTCATATATATAGTTTGTTTAGCACAAATAATAAACAAAATTCATGTACAAGTGATCAGTTAGATGGATGCATCTCAGACAGAAAGCCTTCTCTATTATCACTGTTAGGGCCTTCTGTTTCCCAACACATGGCATGCACCCCTGCTTTGCATAAAGGAAGAACCCATTAGTGGATTTCCTGGAGGTGGCCAAATAACAGGTAGAGCATTCTTAGTGCAGATGTCTTCATGCATGTGAAAAAATCCCATTGAATTCTGGTCATTAATGATGTCATAGCACCTCTATACGTATATCCTTTCTTACATTAAAATAGTTGAATTTATGTGTTTTATAGAGGTAATCTGATTTATTTTTAATAATCTGATTTATTTTTAATAATTAGATTATTTTTAATAATTAGATTATTTTTAATAATTAGATTATTTTTAATAATCTAATTTTCAAACTAGAACTCAGTTCATCATCAGGACTACATCACTGGAGTTGTTCTTGCCAATCAGTTGGTATCTCTCCCAACTGATTAGCAACAACAATGTTGTTGTGGCACTTCTCACTTTTTCTGTGATTGGTGTGTGATTATTTTTACTGAGTCCCAATTTATGGAGTGTCCAGTTTCCTGCAGGCATATGTCTAACTGGATCTTGTGTACTGTGTTTCTAATAGCTGCCATATGTTCTTCCATATGAAGTTTTATCCATCTTCACTTTTCGCCTGTACACAGTCGTTTCAAGATAATATGACCACCTACCTAATAATCGGAATGACCACCCTTGGCCCAGATGACAGTGGAGAGACAGCATGGCATAGACACATTGAGACCATGGAAGGTTGTTCGAGGCATGATCTTGTGTACTGAAAGTTGCATTGAACTCGATCTTGTGTATTGTGTCTCTAATAGCTGCCATATGTTCTTCCATACAAAGTTTTATCCGTCTTCACGTTTCACCTGTACACAGTCGTATCAGGATAATATGACCACTTACCTAATAATGAGGATGACCACCCTTGGCCCGGATGACAGTGGAGAGGCGGCGTGGAATGGACACAATGAGGCCTTGGAAGGTTGCCTGAGTTGCATATACCCATTCGGACTGCAGTAGAGCACAGAGGTCCCGGAGATGACGTGGTTGTGGGTAGGCACTTCAAACTTGTCAATCCAAATTGACCCCACAAATGCCCTATGAAATTGAGGTCAGGCGATTTCGCCAGCCAAAAAAGAACAGAGACATCGCTGTCATGTTTCCAGAACCAGTCACGCACTCCTCTTGGTAGACACCATTGCAATCAGGGTTAACGTCCAATATGAAGGGATGCATGCAGTCAGCGAGGACGGATAGTTAGATAGTGTTATAATTTAACAATAAAAGGATAAAACATTAATTTGCAGGATCCTACTACTCTTGATACCGCTTGAAAGTCTCATAAAAAGTGAAAAAAACGCATAGAAAAAGACAAAAAACAAAACAAAAAAAAACGATTTTTATAAAAATTACCTTTTTTAACAAAATGTTAATAATATTACATTCATTTCTATATTAATAAACAACAATTTATACTTACAACAATTATATTTACCAACTCCTTTAGCAGATGGAGACACCTGAGGAGATTCATCTAGATACGTAGCAAATGAGCTGCTCCCCTTCTTTCGTTTTCGGCATGAAACTTCAGAATGTTACACACACCCGAGGGTGTCTTCATGCAGTTTGTTGGTGGCACAATGATGCAAACTATAAGTTTGCGAAAGTGCTCGCCGTTACAGCGTTTGACAGAGTGTTTTTGAGTGAACCGTGCCTCCCAACCCGATGAGTTTTGTTTGTACCTAAAGTGGTATAATTTTAATTATTAGATATTTTTAGATGTATGAATGTTTCAGGAAGTATGTGTTTAATTGTGAATTGTAAATTAATATTTTAACCAAAAGTTTTAATTTTTAAATAGTTTAATTAACCAGGACTTGTTGCGTAAATTAGGCTTCTCTGGGGGTGTGAGTACGTGTGAAGTAACGTGCTACATACAGTTCAATATTAGGTACGTGAAACCTTTGTTATTTAATTTGTTCACTTAGAAGCATGTTTTACCATGAGACTATCCCTTGGGATGTATCTCATGATATGTATATGTCCTTTGTTTCGTTGTGAAAAACAAAGGACAGAGAATAGCTGGCATCCAATAGTCGTGTTTTGTGTTGTTCTATTGTCTTCTGTGGACTCTCATCTTCTTCACTTTGCCTGTGCCCCCATATTAAGTGTCAGAAAGGAGTTGTGTTTTCTAAGTTTTTTGTCAAGTTCTCCTGCTGTTTTACTAGAATTGAACTGGACTCATTCAGGATCTCCAACATGGCATTATCGATAGCACCTTCTGGTCTACCACATAGTTCATTTTCAAGGCTCATATTGCCAGACTGGAATTTAAAATAATAACCTTACATCTTGTGTTCACTAACAATGCCTTCTTGAAATGCTGTACTAATGTTTTAATCTGTCTGGTCTACCACATGTTTCATTTTGGTGGCTCATATTGCCAGATGGGAATTTAGCAAACCAACCTGGCATCTTGCATTCACTAACAGTGCCTTCCTGAAATGCTATATTGGGGTTTCGAGCTGCCTCTGGTGCATGGTGTACAAGTTTAAACACTCGTATAAGAAAAAGAAAAAATAAATAAAAACATGAATTTGGATCTGGTCTGTCATCCTCTTCCCTGTGGCACAATCTTCGTGGAATTGATGCTACTGATAAAATGACCAGTGTTTTACATCCAGCAGTCTTGATGCTTTAAATTTATATTATCACAAATCACATCGCACAATATGTTAATTACTTGAGTACCAGCCACCCAAACGAGTCTTCAAAATCTGACATTTCATCTGCAACAGCCTAATACATCAAATTTTATGGAGTAGTTCTCCAGCCACTTGCAACACCCTTGTTCATCTTGGGAGTGAAAATGTGAAAAGTTCTTCCCAGTATGTTCTTTTCATGAAAGTAGTAATATCTTGTATTCCCAAACTGTTTAATCTGGTCACTAATGTTTATTTACTTTGATTTTCAGACTTTAATTTGGACTTCACCAATGTGCTGAAACGCGAAAGTCCTGATGATGATGAAGTGGACGAGGAAGATCTTCAGCGAGATCTGAAAACCAGACTTTTCATATGTTCTTCTTGTTCCTATACCAGTTATTACAAAAACTGCATGGTAGACCATCTGAGGAAACATACTGGCAAAAGACCATTTGGCTGTAATGTGTGTCCAAGAAGATTCTCCCAGAAGAGCAACTTAAAAACTCACATGGCTCTGCATTGTGGCCAAAGACCATACAAATGCCCTGAGTGTAAACAAGGGTTCTCTACAAAATCTAATTTGGAGAGACATGTTGCTGTTCATTCAGGACAATGTCCCTATTCTTGTTCACTGTGTGGAACAGCTTTTAATACCCCCATCTCTCTGTCTTTCCACTTGAAACGTCATTCCTTTGTTGCTGATGATGAAAGCACAATGTAACTAACCTCTGAAACGAGTTTCTTTCCTTGCATTCGATTATGAACTTTATTGTAAACTTTTCACTCTACATGATGTTCCTATACATTAAGGTAAAAAAAAAAAGTGTGCCATTTTTGTGATATTGAACTTATTAAATGTGACTTTTACTTGCAGTGATTATATTTATTCTGGTTCTTTTTTTCTGTTTGTTGTTATTTGTCATGAATTTTTATGGAGCAAATTGTTAATACTGAATATAAGATCAGTCTGAATGTTACAAGTAAATGAAGTTGTGTACCTGGGTGAGTCAAAAGTGCTTCCCATTTTGAAATAACACTGACACCCAGGTCAAAGCTGTGACAGCTAACCCCTGTACCAATACACAACAATTGGCAGCTTCCCAATCCACCCTCATTCGTCACTTGCACCAGCTTTGTTTCTCCTCCAGGTGCCATCGAATGGTGCTTTGAGAGCCCATGGTATCCTCAGTTCACCTTCAAAAGCACCTTCAATGGACATGCAGCATTAAAACTGGACCTTGAATGATTGGAAGAAGGTCATCTGCTTCAATGAATCTTGTTTGCTGTTGCACCATGTGGATGGTTAACTGGAGAAGTGTTATCGTAGGATGAAAACAAGTCAGTGGAGGAAGTGTAATGCTTTGGCAACTTTCTGCTGGGAAACCCTGGGTCCAGTCATTCATGTGCAGAAAAGTATGACATCTACCACCTACCTTAACATCATTGCAGATTAGGTACATTTTTTCATGGCAACAGTATTCCTCTCTAAATAGTACTTGAGGAAAACTTCCAGGTATTGCCCTGGCCTCCAAATTCTCCAGACATCAATCCAATTGAGCATCTGTGGTTTGTGTTGCAACAGCAAATCTGATCTGTGGCAGCTCAACCACATAACTTAACTTACAAGAGTTAAAGGATCTGCTGGTAACGTGTTTGTACCAGTTGCCACAACACACCTTTAGGGATTGTGTTAAGTTATTGCCTTGCCAGGTGAGAGCTTTTTTGGAGTCATGTGATGGACTAACTTTTTAATATGTAGGTAGTCATAATGTTTTGGCTCTTCAGTGTATACAATAGTGTGTTTTATTGAGAACTTATTCATATCTTAATTAGTATTGCAGGGATGAAACTAAGCAGTCAGATCACGTTCTAAATAAGGTGTCTCATGATTCATAAGAAAATGGGAACACCTTTATCAAGACAGCGGTCTTCAAAATTTGGTTATAACAGTTGGCTCCTCCTTTACTGCCCTTCTTCAGAAATATAGTTATAACAAGGTGAAAATCCTCCAAATACGTGGCGTCAGTAAATAAATAAATAAATACATCGCTCTTTCCACATTCCAGAAACACAATTTTTCGGTTGCTGTGTTTCTGGAATGTGGAAAGAGCAATGTATTTATTTATTTATAGTTATAACAGTTGAGTTAGCTCCTCCTTTACTGCCCTTCTTCAAAAATATAGTTATAACAGTTAGCTCCTGCCCCTCTTCAAAATATAGTTACAACAGTTGGCTCCTCCTTTACTGCCCTTCTAGAATTCAAATCAAAAACAGAAAAAATTAAACAGGTGTGTAGGCTGAGTGAAAAGTCCTTTGTGGTTACAATGAATATTGCTACTAAACTCACCACTTGATGCAACAAAGTTGGTCCCCTGAGCCCATCCTCTGTTTCCTCATGTGTATCACAAAAGGACGCTCCAGTTGCCAATTCGGTAGATGCTGTGGCTTCCTGCTAATCTCTCAAAGTAGGCCCAAACCACAGCCCCAGATAAGGCATGGGTTGTGAGCTACCCACAGAGCTGTTTCTTCACCTTCCCGGAACTAGTTGCATCAAATCATGCTCACTGTGATCACTGAAACACCCTCCAACAAACAAAAAATAACGCAAAAGATATCGTTATTTTTAATACACCACAATGTGAATACTCAAGAAACACATATAGCGTATTAAATCCGAAACTGTCGAAATCCTCTCCAGCAAAGTAGCATGCAATGATATGATCTCTACTGAACTACCAATGGTTCGGCATGTATTATTAAAAGACGAGAACATGTTGCGGCACACCATGTAAATTACTTTCTAAAAATTCCTGTAATGTGCTCGTGATGTTGCACACATTATTTTTCAAAATCATCTTTGTTCCTTACGTGTTCCAGTTTCCTGCATTTTTATGTCTACCATTGCCTTGAAAAAGCCTCCCAGTGGAGTGTGAAAGCTTGGCAGATCTTTGTGCTTGGTGAGATGTAAGATGCACCTCAACACTAAACTGGAACGTGGCAAGCTCATAAGACAAACAAAATGTATTGACATAACCAACCTTAAAAAACACCATAATACTTTCAAGTTGGAACTGAAGAACAGATTCTCTGCTTTAGAAGGCCTAACATCGGAAGAAGTGGATATTTCGGAAGTTAACAGAAAAGTAACCAAAGCTCTTATGGAAACAGCAACAAAATTAGCTGGGTCTAAGAACAAGTTGCATGTGAACAAATTATCAGGAAAAACCAAAATGTTGATGCAAAAAAGAAGAGAGATGAGGACAACTAAAGAAGATGTGACTTCCAAAGTGGAATATATAGAGCTATGCAAGACAGCACGAAAAAGTATCACTGAAGACGTAAGGAAATTCAACTGTGAGCTAGTGAGGAAAGCAATTGAAAACAACCAAAGCCTTAAGATAGCAAAGGGACATCTCAGTAAGGGAAGAAAACAGATTATGGCTCTGAGAAAAGAAGATGGTTCTATAACAAGAAATAGAGGCGAAATTTTGACAAGAGTGAAAGATTTCTACTCCAAATTATATGAAAGGGATGATACATGTACTCCAGACATCATGAAAGGTACCAGAGTTCTTCCAGTACTCCCAGCAGAAGTTGCTCATGCAATCAAGAACATGAAGCGGGGGAAAGCTCCAGGAGAAGATGGAATTACTATAGACATCATACAAGAAGCAAGTGGAGAAATTGAAACAGTACTCGCCCAAATTTTCACTCGATGCCTTAATGAAGGGAAGATTCCTGAGGATTGGAACAATGCTACAATGATCCTGCTACATAAAAAAGGTGACATTGAGGATCTCAGGAACTACAGACCTATCAGCCTCCTATCAGTGGTTTATAAAATCTTCACTAAAGTTCTTTCACACCGCTTGAAGGTAACACTGGACATGGCTCAACCGAGAGAACAAGCTGGATTCAGGAGTGGCTACAGCACAATAGATCATATCCACGTACTGAGAGAACTAATTGAAAGAGCGAGGGAATATGAACTTCCATTGTGCATAGCTTTTATCGATTATGAAAAAGCCTTTGATTCGGTGAAACCATCAGCAGTTACCACGGCTCTGAAATCCTGCGGTATTGAAGATGCATACATTAATATTATTAATAACATCTATGAAAATGCAAGTGCAAAGATTAGGCTGTTTGAAAATACAACACACATAAAAATTGGAAAGGGAGTGAGACAAGGTGACACCATATCTCCGAAGCTCTTTAATGCCACATTGGAAAATGTCTTTCAATCACTGAACTGGGAAAACAAAGGGATAAAGATTAATGGAGATTATCTAACCCACCTTCGTTTTGCTGATGACGTAGTCATTTTTGCAACTACCCCATCAGAGCTGCAGAGTATGATCCAGGAACTTGCTGACAAGAGTAAAGAAGTGGGATTAAAAATGAACTTTCAGAAGACAAAAGTGATGTTCAATGCTTTTACAAGAAATGAAGATTTATCGATTGATGGAGAAAAACTGGAGATAACAGATACGTATGTTTATCTTGGACAGCAGATATCAAGTGAGGGTCACATTGATGAAGAAATTAATAGGCGTACAAAACTTGCCTGGAGAGCTTTTGGAAGAAACAGCATAATTTTCAAGAGCAATATGCCATTATGTCTTAAAAGAAAAGTGTTTGATCAATGCATCCTTCCAGTGCTTACGTATGGTGCAGAGACGTGGACCTTAACTAAAAGAGACATACAAAGGCTGCAAACAACTCAAAGAAGCATGGAGAGGTGCATGCTTGGTATAACCAGGAGAGATAAGAAGAGAAACTCGTGGATCCGAAAAATGACGAGAGTGGAAGACATCATGATCAGAGTTAAATCCCTGAAATGGCAATGGGCTGGACATACTGCCAGAAGGACAGACCATAGATGGACAGCCGAAATTTTAGATTGGATTCCAAGGGACAGGAAAAGACCCAGAAAAAGACCACATGGGAGATGGGTGGATGAAATTCGTAAATATGCGGGAGTGACATGGAGGAGACTGGCACAAGACAGACCGTTGTGGAGGAAACTTGGGGAGACCTTCGTCCAGCAGTGGATTGATAATGGTTGAAATGATGATGATGATGATCTATTTGTTTGAATAAAGGGCAATCGCCCCAAACATTTCGCGCTAGCAATTGATTCTCCCAGACAGGGGTCGAGATATTTTCTAGCCCCTGCCCAAATGGCATGCATGCACGGGTCATGACGGAGAGGTGAGAAGTGCCGGCCCACGGGGGTTGCAGCAAGCTGCGGGTCTACGGACCGATTCTGTCCAGATGGGGGAATGTCGGATCCTGGCGGGATTACTCGCAATGCCGTCACTTTTAATATCGAGTGAGTTTGTTTAACCCTGTGGAGTCCGCAATTGGACGGTACAAGTTGATGGTCATCAGCTAGTCCTTACACTTACTGCCATCCCGTAGTCGTAGGAAAAGCAGCATATAAATCATATGCACGAAGTATGACTGATTTACCATGAATGTTTGGAATCGTATGGAATGGCAGAGCATTTAAAAGAAAAAATCTCTACTCTTATCATCCTGACTTCTGTATAATATTATTTTTTGTAAAATTTTCCAAATTTAGCAACCTTTATGAAAATTTATGAAAAAAATGAGTAATAAGAATTGCTAAAGGAAAAAAAAAAAGTTTTAAGTTCCTTTCAAAAAATTTAATGCCTTCTTTCCAAGTTGTTTCTCCTTAACCTAAGACACCTTTTTTCTAGCACTATATCACTGGGTGAACATTTTCAGATGTACTACATCCATCTTCAAATTGTGAGTTGTACTCCGTGTGGCCTAGTTGTTAATGCCTCAAATGACCAACACTGGGTGTTTCACTTCCTCAAGTGTGTGTTAATGATGTTTCCATGCATGCTTTCAAGGTTTCGTAGATCTTAGTAAATAATTTGATTTCAAGATTTCAATGTGCTGCCATCCGGTTTGTAAGTTCAGAATTACAAATGTCCTTTTCTTTTAACATACACTGAGTGGACAGAAATCAGCCACTCCTGATTCCTGGGCAATGCAACATTGTCACCCCTCGCTAGTGGATTTAACAACTGCTTGGCTGGTATATATAGAGGTAGGTGGATATCACTGCATTTACATAGATGGCAATTCAGTGTCAGTGTAGATAAAAGTCACAAGTTAACAGAGTTTGAAAGCAGGATGATAGTGGGTTCCTGATGCATGGGTCAATCTATCATGGAGGTTATATAAAAATTGCAGTATCCCTGTTTGACAGTAGCAAGAGTATATCAGGAATATGCCACTTCCTGAATAGCATTGCATCATTGACAGCACTATGGGCAGGGAAAGGTGGTGGAGGATGAATGTGGACGTCAATGTTTGTCTGGCATTGTTGCAACCAGCCGAAGAGCAACAATGGCACAAAGCACCGCCGACTTCAACAAACAAGGTGCAAGAAACGTCTCCACCAAGACCGGGTGATCATTAGCTGCAATAGGTTATGGGAGAAAGTGATCCACCAAAGTCCCATTACTAATGCCTTATCAGCTTCAGCTGGGCAAAAGAACATAGGCACTGGACCTTGAATGATTGGAGATGTGTCTCCTGATCCAATGAGCCCCATTTCCAGTTATTTTGTGCAAATAGGAGGGTGTGAATGTGGAAGAAACTACAAGTAGTAATGAACCAGGTGTGTCGACAAGGAACTGTTCAGGCTGGTGGAGGCTTATTTATGATCTAGAGCATGTTAAGCTGGCACACATTAAGACCTGTGGTGCATCTCTGAATGATCCACACTGCATGTCCATCTGCATCCATTCATGGACATCATGCACTGATAGAGTAATGGACTCTTCCAGCAGGGTAGTGCTACTCCCCACCCAGCCATAGTGACTAGAACATGGTTAGAAAACACTCTTGCACCTCCCCACAGAGCCATGGTGATTAGCACATGGTTACTAAACACTCGTGCACCTTCCTACAGAGTCATGGCAACTAGAACATGTTCAGTCATGTACCTTCCCGCAGAGCCATGGTGACTACAACATGGTCAGAAAACACTCGTGCACCTCCCCACAAAGCCCTTGAATATGGTTAGAAAACACTCGCAGCTCACACGCACTTCCACAGAACCATGGTGACTAGAACGTGATTAGGAAACACTCGTGCACCTAACCACGGAGCCATGGTGACTAGAACATAATGAGAAGAGCGTTCTGCTAAAGTTTCTAGTTCAGAATTGCTTCCTTGTTCACCAGATATGAACCCTATGGAAAATCTTTGGGATGCTGTGGAAAAGTCTGTTCAAGCTTTAGATCTTCCTCCCAGGAATGCAATATAGTTATGAACAGTGAGTGGTGTAACACACATGGGTGGGGATACCTGCAAAATCCTTTTGTGATGTAGTGGACTCAGTGCCTGTCCATGAGACTGCCTTTATCCAGGCGAAAGGTGGGCCGACCCATTACTATGTAAGTATCCTGTGATTTGTGTCCATGCAGTGTACATATGTGTTCTTAAACTTTTTTTTTTTTTGTACATTTTGCATCTTGTGTTCATCCTTTTTTTTTTCTTTTGTTGTTATTTGTTTGAAAATAATATTAATACCATTTCTATGATGAATAGTTTTTTTTTCCTTTTTGAATAATCATTTTCCATACCTCAAGCAATATTGAATAGGCTTGAATATTACACAGTCTGTTTTCATTTTTTTTATTTATTTATATATTTATTTTTTGATAGTCACAGTCTTGGAAATTTGCAACTCTTTTTCAGACTTATGCGGACAGCATTTTTACTTTTTCAAATTGGGGTTGGTTTTTTTCATAAATGTGAATTAGTGAAGTTTTTTTCTTCTGCCCATTTTATACATGCAACTTTTAAACAACTTTTTATAAATATGTGCAAGTTGTGTACCAAGTTTATTGTGAATTAAGTATGCATCAAACGATAGTAAAATTTTACATCAGCAATTGTTACGCATAAGTAGATTTCGTTTCTGTAAAGATCTCATGGCAGTATCTTCAAACTTTCCAATGGTGAATAAGTACCTGATTCTTTTGTTTTTCAAACCAGCTGTCTTCTTTTTTTTTTTTTTTTTTTTTTTTTTTTCATGAGCCACTTGGTGTTATTGTGAATCTACTTCATATTATTTTATAGTACTAAACACAAAGCACTATTCCATTGCATTTGGAAAGTGAGTTTAACTTATAGTATGCAGACTTACATGATTTCGTGGAATTTATGAATTCACTAGCTTTACTACCCAACTTTGCCAGGGATTTAGGCTTATTAATTTCATATTCCCTTATGTGTCACTGAAAAACTTGGGAAAAACATTCATGCTTGCAAGAAAGAAAACAGCTGATTTCACAAATTCAGTCATTACAAATTATTTATTCATAGTGTGATTATTTCAGCACTTGGCCGTACACAACATTTTTGGTTTCTCCTTCATCGGCGACACTATATGACTTTATTGGATCCTTTGCTCTTGACATTCCAACATACAGCTGTAGAATCAAATGGACCAAAAGCATTACGAATTATTTCGCACGCATTCGGGAGACACAGCATTAGAACACTGACTGAACAAAATTCATTAACAATTTGTTATCGACGATCAAATGCATCACATGCTTTCAGTTTCAGACGTCTCTTTTGGGCGAATTTCTGAGATAAAAAAGTTAAAAACGTATTTTTGCGAATATTTTATGAAACTGGCTGAAATTTTAATGAACACCATAAATCGTTAATAGGAACATGACCTCCAAATTTTGCCTGAATCGGTAAATAACTTTTTAAATTAGCCGTCAAAATTGTATTAACCGTTCCTGCGTATATATTTCTGTTTACCGATGAATTAAAAATTCCATGCCTATTTAAAAAAGTTTTGACCGGATTCCGGTTAAAATTTAAATATTTTAGAAAGTTTTGAAGGACTCCTCTTATTACCAATTCATGGTGTTGATAAAAATTTCAGCCCGTTTCGTTAAGATTTGGCAAAGTTGGTTTTTGCATTTTTTTATGCACAGTTCTCAAAGAATAGAAACACCTGTAGATGTGCCGCAGCGATGAATGCAGTCACGTGCTTTCAGATTTGGAATAGGATAACAATGACATAGCAAATGATGCTGACTTTATTGATTAGCTTATTAATTAATTCATAACTAGCGAATGGAACAACGTAAAGATCTTAAAATAGTTGTGTTGACCTAGAAATTCCAGGATTAATAAGCTATGCAAATTCCAGGATGCCACAGTTTGGCGTTTGAGAGTTTTTGCTGCTTCAGACAAACAGACATTTTGTGTTTTATATATAAGATTATTAGCATACTGTGGTAGATAGTATGCTAAGAATATTAGATATACACTATGGTAGAGAGAAAAATTGCATTTTTAATGAAAAATTCATAAATTTGGAACGAAAAAGAAAAGGAAAGAAAAGAATTTAGTTCTGTCAATATTTTATCAACCTTGGTAATAAGCTGCACTGCCTAATTATCATATTTATTAACCTGCCTTTGTCACGAGCCACTGACTGCTTTCTCTGCAGTATGCTTGTAATATAAAATAGCATAAATGTCACTACAGTGTATACCAACTATGCATGTTCCAAATGTTTGAAGTGTCATATAAATTCATTTATTCCATGGTGGAATATATATATATATATATGTTTGAAGTGTCATATAAATTCATTTATTCCATGGTGGAATATATATATATATATATGTTTGAAGTGTCATATAAATTCATTTATTCCATGGTGAAATATATATATATATATATGTTTGAAGTGTCATATAAATTAATTTATTCCATGGTGGAATATATGTACTCACCAACCTGCTTGGCCAGCATGGTGAGTTATGGCCAAAGCCCTCCAAAATGAATCCACAACTTAAATCTTGGCCCTCAGTCTCTACGGCTGCTGGAATGTACCTGGCCAAGGCAGCGGCCAGTGCGACGTGAAGGCAGAGGGTGCTAAGAATCACCGAAGGACCGGACTAGGCTGCCATCTGATGGTGACCTTGGCTACGTATAATGGACGCTCCCTATCTTCTGATTCAAGGCTCCTTGAATTGGAAGAAGAACTACAAAGGATCAAGTGGGACATCGTCAGGCTAAGTGAAGTAAGGAGAAAAGGAGATCTCATTGAACTGAAAAGTGAACATCTCTTCTATTGTCATGGGACAGATACTGGCAGAACTAGTGGTGTTGGATTTATAATAAACAAGAAACTAAAGGATAAAGTTGTAGAAGTTGAAAGTTCCTCTGAAAGAGCTGCACGACTTGTTATCCAACTCTCGAGAAGATACCAGGCTCAGATTATTCAAGCTTATGCACCCACTACAAGTCATCCTGAAGAAGAGATTGAAGAACTTTATGAGGAAATTCGTCATCTAAATAATAAAGCAAGCAGCACTTGAAGATCATTGTGGGAGATTTCAATGCGAAAATAGGGCAATGGCAACAGAATGAAACTTCAGTAGGTAAATTCGGTCACAGCAACAGAAACCAGCGTGGAATTACTCTCGTAGAGTTTGCAGAAGCAGAAGGATTTTTCAACATGAACTCCTTTTTCAAGAAAAAAGCCGCAAAGGAAATGGACATGCAGGCATCCTAATGGATTGACAAGTGAAATTGATTTTATTGTGTGTAACAAGAAATTTGTCATGGAAGACTGCAGTGTGCTAAACAAACTCAACACAGATAGTGACCATAGAATGGTATGATGTAAGATGCACCTCAACGCTAAACTCGAGCGTGGCAAGCTCATAAAACAAACAAAGTGTACTGACATGACCAACCTCAAAAAACATAATAACTTCAAACTAGAACTGAGAAACAGATTCTCTGCTCTAGAAGGTCTAACATCGGAAGAAGCGAACATTTCTGAAGTTAACAGAAAACTAACCAAGGCTCTTATGGAAACAGCAACAAAAATAGCTGGTACTAAGAACAAGTTGCATGCGAATAAATTATCAGGAAACCCCAAAATTCTGATGCAAAAAAGAAGAGAGATGAGGACAACTAAAGGAGATGTGACTTCCAAAGTGGAATATATAAAGCTAAGTAAAACGATACAAAAAAGTATCACTGAAAATGTAAGGAAATTCAACTGTGAACTAATGAAGAAAGCAATTGAAAACAACCAAAGCCTGAAGAGAGCAAAGGGACATCTGAGTAACTGAAGAAAACAGATTATGGCTCTGAGAAAAGAAGATGGTTCTATAACAAGAAATAGAGGTGAAATTTTGACAAGAGTGAAAGATTTCTACTCAAAACTATATGAAAGGGATGATACATGTACTCCAGACATTATGAAAGGTATCAGTACCAGAGTTCTTCCAGTCTTCCCAGAAGAAGTTGCACATGCAATCAAGAACATAAAATGGGGAAAAGCTCCAGGAGAAGATGGAATTACCATAGACATCATACAAGAAGCAAGTGAAGAAATCGAAACAGTACTCGCCCAAATTTTCACTCGATGCCTTAATGAAGGGAAGATTCCTGAGGATTGGAACAATGCTACAATGATCTTGCTACATAAAAAAGGTGACATTGAGGATCTTGGGAGCTACAGACCTGTCAGCCTCCTATCAGTGGTTTATAATCTTCACTAAAGTTCTTTCACACCGCTTGAAGGTAACACTGGACGTGGCTCAACCGAGAGAACAAGCTGGATTCAGGAGTGGCTACAGCACAATAGATCATATCCACGTACTGAGAGAACTACTTGAAAGAGCGAGGGAATATGAACTTCCATTGTGCATGGTTTTTATCGATTATGAAAAGGCCTTTGATTCGGTGAAACCATCAGCCATAAGAATGGCTTTGAAGTCCTGCGGTATTGAAGATGCTTACAGTAATATTATTAATAACATCTATGAAAATGCAAGTGCAAAGATTTGGCTGTTTGAGAATACAGCATCCATAAAATTTGGAAAAGGAGTGTTACAAGGTGACACTATATCTCCCAAACTCTTTAATGCCACATTGGAAACTGTCTTTCAATCACTGAACTGGGAAAACAGAGGGATAAAGATTAATATGGATTATCTAACTCACCTTCGTTTTGCTGATGACGTCATTTTTGCAGCTACCCCATCAGGGCTGCAGAGTATGATCCAGGAATTTACTGACAAGAGTAAAGAAGTGGGATTAAAAATGAACTTTCAGAAGACAAAAGTGATGTACTGTATAATGCTTTTACAAGAAATGAAGATTTATTAATTAATGGGAAAATGCTGGAGATAACCAATACTTACATTTATCTTGGACAGCAGATATCAAGTGAAGGTCACATTTATGAAGAAATTAATCGGCATAGAAAACTTGCCTGGAGAGCTTTTGGAAAAAACAGTACATATGGTACAGAGACGTGGAGCTTAACTAAAAGAGATATACAAAGGTTGCAGACAACTCAAAGAAACATGGAGAGGTGCGTGCTTGGTGTAACCAGGAGAGATAAGAAGAGGAACTTGTGGATCAGGGAAATGACAAGAGTGTAAGACATCATGATCAGAGTAGAATCTCTGAAATGTCAATGGGCTGGACATACTGCCAGAAGGACAGACTATGGATGAACAGCCAAAATTTTAGATTGGATTCCAAGGGACAGGAAAAGACCCAGAAGAAGACCACATGGGAAATGGGTGGATGAAATTCGAAAGTATGTGGGAGTAACATGGAGGAGACTGGCACGCACAAGACAGACCGTTGTGGAAGAAACTTGGAGAGACCTTCGCCCAGCAGTGGATTGATAATGGTTGACAATGATGATGATATATATATATACACTGGCGGAAAGTGAAAAAAAAACACCAAGAAGGAGACGTCTGATACCAACGAAATTTATACAGCATAATAACAGAAAACAGAGGATAACGTGATCAAAACATTATGGCAAAATACAGCTGTATTTGCTGGTAAACTGAAAAGTAACATTTCCATGTAACATGGTTAGTACGAGGTTGAACCGCCATGAATTGCGTCACGCTGTGCCATTCTGGCATGGAGTCTGTCGTACAGATGTTGGATGTAAGTTTGGGGTACTGAGTTCCAAGCATCCTCAACCTGGACGTGCAAATCAGGGATGGTCGTGGCTGGCCGTGTAGACCGGATAAGTCGTTGTCCCTTATAATCCCACACGTGCTCAATGGGGGACAAATCCGGTGAAAGTGCAGGCCCTGGAAGTTGTTTCACACCCTGAAGTGCATGTTGCATTGCACGTGCCGTGTGTGGGTGTGCGTTATCTTGCTGGAAAACACCACGATGGACCAACCTTACAAATGGCAACACAACAGGCTGAATGATGTTGTTGATGTAGGAGGTGCTGTTTAACGTACCCGGTACAAACACTAGTTGTGTACAGGAGTGATAGCTGATCGCTCCACACACCAGGAGGCCAGGTGTAGGCCCTGCATGTCGCTGGCGGATGCAAGAAGAGTGGAGACGCTCCCCTGTGCGTCTGCGAACACTCATACGGCCATCGGAGGCTCCCAAGCAGAATCTGCTTTCATCGCTGAACACAACAGATCGCCATTGCGTTCCCCAGTGCAGACATTAGTGAAACCACTGCAGCCGTTCCTGACGGTGGGCTGGAGTCAGAGGTACACATGCCAGAGGCACACGTGCACGTAGTACTGCATCCAGTAGACGGTTTCGGATTGTTCGCACAGTCACCTCAGGTGCAACGGCAGCTCGGATTTGCGTCGCAGTGGATGTTCTGCTTGACAACGCCGCTCTTCTTATGTGTCGATCGGTCCGCTCATCAGTCCGTCTGCGACTCCCGGTTCCAATTCTTCTCGTGTGGGAATGTTCCTCGGACCATCTACGCCACCATCGTACCACCACCGATACTTCCCGTCCAATTCGCTCCGCAATATGCCGATGCGACCACCCGGCCTCACGGAGTCCGACTAGACGACCTTGCTCAAAGTCCGATAACTGCTGAAATCGTACACGTCTGCCATGTCCAAACATTGCAGCTTTTTCAGGGTCTTCGCACGTTTCCGTACGCCGACGACTGATTATATTCACTTCGCCGTACTCCTTAAATACCACCGACGATAATTTGCATATTATGCCGTGCTGTGGAGTTAGCGCTCACCGGTTGGTCCCGA